>JASTWQ010000014.1:0-1200000 GCA_035220615.1 Leptothorax acervorum
ATCTACCGCTATCGATTCTGGCTCTATCTTTATCGCTTCAAGGAAAGTCCAATAAGCCTTTGCATATTCCCCTTGGTATTTAAATATTCTTCCTGTAAATAACACATATATATGTAGAAAAATATATACACTTGTATTGCGTAAATCAAGGATATTAAAAGTTGGCTTATTAAAAAAAGAAAGACAAAATAAAAGAAAAAACTAGGCAAGATTTTTTACTACCTTTTTTGAATAGAGCATTTGTATTGAATGGTTCATGGTGCAGAACTATGTTCACATATTCTAAAGCTTTGTTGTAGGCTTTAGTTTCAATTAATGCAGCTGATAAATTTTTATACACCTTTATACAATCTTCCAACAGAGCTTGCAGTTCAGTATCGGTAACTGTCTCTGTTTCTTTATTTTTATTCCATTTTGTATTGTTGTCTATAACTAGATATTGTAACGCTCTTTCATAGCATCGTATCGCATAACGAAAGTCCCTCCGAATAAACCAGTTTCCACGTTCGCGTCTCTTGATGCTTTAAAGAAATAATTTGGAAAGAAAAGCGGAAGTCCACATTTTGAAATCGTGTATTTCCAGTACCAAACATCCAATACATTTTGTTCTTACAATTACAATGCGAAACTTAGTAAAGTTCAAAGTTGACATTTCGATAAAAAAATGTGTTTCAAGTCGAAAGTAGATGATTTATTTAAATTTATTTAAATACGGTTACAGATTTTTAACAATATACATATAATTATTCGGAAAAACGACTGTTATTCCAAAATAATATTATATTGATTAAATATTATATTGAAAAGATATCTACACCATCATACGCATGATAAATTAATAAATCATCGACTTAATAAAACTTCGTATTTCATACCGGAAGTAACTGTATCAGCTTGAAAATACTTTTATTTGTATATGATCTATCGGCTGTTAAAATCGGCGGATTAAACGTGGGCAATAAAAGTATCGATTAACGTATAATAATTCGTAAAGTACGCTGCTATAACTATTACTATATCGTATTGCGATAAAGATACATCTATAATGATTTAATCTAACGTTACGAACTAACAGGGGCGATAGTCGAATGGACGAGTTAAAGGACCGAAAATGATATTGAGTCTTAAGGTAGTAATGTTTAACAGTACCATTGTACTATAATATAAACGCATAACGCGAGTGTTAGGGGACAAGCTTACAATAATTTATAAGTTTCGATAACGATTTGGGACCAATTGAGTATTATTTGGGACATTGAGTATTATTTTTTATGAAGTCATCTTTCTTTTCCAAAAGCAAAAATTAAATCGAAATCTTAGAGATCTTCTCAGAGTTACCTAATATTGAAAATTACATAATAACGTATACAATTAATAATTGATATTATTTTTAAGTGAATTTTATTTCAACAAAATTCTAATTCAAGATTTAGTTAATTAATGTTAAAAATGTATAAGTTGCACAAAATCTGATTTTTTTTAAAAGATTATCTAAACTTCTGCTATTTGTTTTCTATTGTTTTATTGAGTTTTACGAAATAAATCAGGCCCGAACGCAATAGCGTTGATCTTTGGAGTCATTTCCCGAGTTGAAATATTATAGTCGACAAATTGAGTCTTAACATTTTCCTTATTCCGTACTATTCAGAGCACGGTAAATCAGTTTGACTGTCATTAGGATTAACACGCTCAATGCCGTACGGACTTTGATAAATTTTCGTAAACGTGTAATTAGAAATTGTATATTCTAAGATCGTAAGACAAATGTAAGTAAATGTCATTTTTTTCAATTAGCAACACACGCAAATATCTAAATACAGTCATTCTGTCTCAATATGTTAATAAAACGATCATCGGCACGATCACCATGGCATTGAAAGTGTTAAAAGATTACACGACGTAATTGAGCATGACTTGTGCCTGAGCGTGTGATCAAGATGTGCGCTTCGGCCTTCTCGACTATTGACGCAAAACAGTAGTATGAATGATATAGAAGTGATGATTCAGGCGATGTCGTGAAAGTCAGCCGAGAAGGGCTTCAAGCCCATTTTCACCTCACCCTCGAGTTAGAATAGTTAGTCAATAACTTAAATCACAGTCAATTTAACAGGAATGGACATACTTTAACCACTCATCATTATTTTCTAGTATTGTTTCCATTTTAAAATCATGTTGAGTATCACAAAAATGAGCGATAATCTACACATAATATATCTACATTATCGCTTTGCACGTAATCTAAGTGGCCAGTTGATACAAAGTAACTTTGCCATCATTTATTTCTCTATAACAACTTCATATGAAAGCACACCAAAAGCTACTATACATAAGGTTATGTAAATATAAAAGCGTAAATACATATAAAGTGCACATATTTTGCATTTTACATTCAGATACTTACACTTTGATATTTTCATATACAGTAGCCTTTAGAGTACATTAGTGCGGAATAATGCAGGCGATTAAATTTGCTATTAGATTAACTGTAAAGCGATAATGCATTCTACATGTGTAGATTTTATAACGCAGTATTAATTTATAGGAATGACAGAGTAAATCTACGAATCGATATGCTCTTCCGCGAGTGTTTCCAAATTACATGATTAAACAGAGAAGACAGTGGACCATATTAGGCAGACAAAATGGCAGAAAGCGTATCGATGCAAGAAGTCCTAATATTTAATAAATGTTTTTATAACCTTATATAACAAAAACGCAAGCAAAAATAACGTAATTGAGTGGTTTATTGTGCGATGTATCTACAATTATTTAGACTTGAAATGCATTGTTTATCAGTTCACAAAGTTAAATATGCTGTGCGCAACGAAGATCTATTACCTATGATATAATCTAAAAGACAGTAACTGTTAATGGCGATACCAATACAGTCTTAAGATAATTATTCTTAATCAGTTTTACTGTTGCAGCAGTAAAATAAAACATCGACCAGATCTCTTAATGTCATTTATCTTGATAAAAATTATCAAGAGTAAGTACACTGAAACAGTGAAATAGATTTCAAATCGCAAAATTTATTTGGCACAGATACAATCGATATTTTAACATACTGCAACTCTATTGAAATTACCTATCCTGTATAGTGGGCAGTACAGTTTTCTTTTTAGGCAGTATAAAAAAGATGTCAATACATGTCGTGTAGAGCAATATTAGAAAAAAAGCCCCTCAAGAATAGTAAGAATAGTAATAATTGATTACAGCAAATGACACTTTGTTTGGTTTGATTACTTTTTAGATCAATCACGTACGAAATTACAGCTAAACAAATTTTATAACT
This sequence comes from Leptothorax acervorum, assembly GCA_035220615.1. Taxonomy (NCBI): domain Eukaryota; kingdom Metazoa; phylum Arthropoda; class Insecta; order Hymenoptera; family Formicidae; genus Leptothorax; species Leptothorax acervorum. The sequence goes on from JASTWQ010000014.1 coordinate 3,296, forward strand.
TTAATTATAACAATTCATTGTCCTAGATTGTAAAAATTGTAATCGAAAATCAAAAAGATCAAACGTGAAGAAATAATGATAAAAGAGGGGGGGAATTCACAGCCGGCATTAGTGTACAAAAATTCGGCAGTGGATTAAAAAAAGTAAGCAGTAGCCTATAATATTGACGGCATTGTCGTCAGTAGTTGGACAGTGGTAATAATGACTGATGGCAGTGGCAATGCAGGCGGCATTGCATAGCATTGCTAAGGCAGTGTCCGAAAATGTCGGCAGTGTTTTACAGCAATGCCAAGAATCGGCAGTGATGCACAAAATTTTTGGTCGTGAATTTCCCCCCAGATAAAAGCGACTGACTTTCGCGATATAGGAAAGCAGCGTATATACGGGTTAACATAAAACGTTAACGATACAAATAGAAGTTGGTCATCATCAAGGAAAGTAAAATGTATAGCTGTAGTAATATCTGTTTCGGCGGCTCTATAACGAGAGAAAGAAAATAGAAAAATAATATATTATTTTAAAACAATATATTATTTTAAATAATATATTATTTTTCTATTTTCTATAACAAGAGAAAGAAAATAGAAAAATAATATATTATTTTAAAATAATATATTATTTTAAATAATATATTATTTTTCTATTTTCTTTCTCTCGTTATAGAGCCGCCGAAACAAACGATAGTTTTACGAACTGCATCTTAAAGTAGCGCGTTACGTTTTTGACATAGTACGATTTTACATAAAGTACATGTAGGATCAATTAATATCAGTTTATACCTGCGAATAAGTACTTATGTATTGGGGTTATGCATGAAGGGCTCCTTAAACTGTATAAGAACAAAGTTAAGACGTCGCCGCTACAACTACAGGAGGAACAACGTCGGGTTCTCCGGCACCGTCGGCTACGGCGGAATCGACGACCTTTTTAACTTTTATGGATTCTGCACTATTTTCTGACAAACTCTCGGGCTCGCCGTTTTGTGCTGCCGCGTCTTCATTTGTCGTCTCCTTCGATGGCCCTTCATTCAGTCCGTTGCTATGTAATTTGTCATCCAACACTGGCACATCCGTATTTCCGTTCTGTGTGGTTCCGTTGAGTTTTTGCTTTTCCGAATCCACTGTATTTTTATCCTTCATATCCACTACATTCTTTTCTTTCACTGCCTCCTCTTCTTTTATTGTCTCTAGCTGCGTAGTTTCATTCTCGCGTTTATCAGCATCAGTCGTCTTCGTTTCCGTTCCTTGGGCCACTTTCTCATCGATTTTTTCGGATTCTGCAGTTACTTCCAAACTCTTCCCTGCAGATACTTCAGTTGAGGCCGTTGCTTCTTTCCTTGTGTCCGTAACTGTTGCTTCCGCTTCTGTTACCGTTATAGATACCGTAGTTTTTTCCGCAGCTGTTTCCTTGGCCTCCCCATTTTCTGTGACATCGGTTGTCTCCATTTTTGTTACTTCTTGTTCGCTCTTTGTTAAAATATTATCGCTTTCAGATGTAATCTTTGATTCTTCCTTTACTTTATCTTCTTTTACGCATTCTTCAGATTTGTTCGCTATATTTTTGTCACAGGTTTGTGACTGTGACCCATCTGCTTTTTCGTCACTTTCAATCGTTTGAATTTTATCAACCCCTTCAGCTTTTATATCTTTTGCGATATCTACAGAATCTTCAACCTTTTCCTCGGAAGACGAGAGAATGGTCTCAGACTTTGATACAGTCTCTGGTACAGATAAATCCATAGAATCATCGGCAGCAGTAATTTCAGTTGCGATTGTATCATTTTCTTCAGTCTTATCTGCTACGGTGCCTTTATCATTGTCTTTTGTGGCTAATGTCGAAACGTCATCTTTCACGGTGCATTTGGCACTTTCCGAGGAACCTGTATCCTCATTTGCATCCTTAAGTTTGGCATCAGATTCTGTAATCTCCTGTCCAGTATTTGAAACATCTTTTTCAATCGCTACTGATTTTTCCACTTGTCCTAAAGAATTTGAGGTATCTTCTGATGGTTGATCCTTCACACATTCCTTTCCTACCGATTCAGTTATTTCTTTTGCATCGTTTTTTTCAACTTTTTTATCGCTGACATCAGACATTTCTACATCTTCAGAAGTGTCCATTGGCTCACTGACGCCAGCCGTACCTTCATCAACTTTGTCATCTGCTGTTTCTAACTTCTGCCGCTTTGTAGATGTTTGAAATGTCAAGTCCGAGAAAGACTTAATGGTCGTATATGTAGCTTCTTCTTCATCAGTTAATGCAGCATTACCTTCACGTACCACGATCACTGTTGATAAACCTGCTTCCTTGGCAGCTACGGCTTCTGTTATTGATTAAAGAAAGAAAAAAATGAGCAAAGAAAAGATATTTGAAATTATCATCCGAATATGACATAGAAAATCTCTCTCTCTCTCTCTCTCTCTGTAACTTGAACTTAAATCGATATTTCTCTCTTTTCCATTATCTCATTCAAAAAGAAAGGAAATACACGAACCTTTTACAATATCAGTGAGAAAAATAACATCGGATGGTTTCTCGCCGATTTTACTTAATATGTTTTTATAGCTGTCACTTTCTTGCTTTGCACCTACTTCTGTGTCAAAGAAACCACTGAAATACTAAAAAGAAGAAAAAATATCATAGTTTTTAGAAATATTTCGCCAAGATACTTTGTATGACATTTTCATAACATAATGTATTATTGCCAAATACCTTAAGCAAATCACCATGTACAGAATATCCGAAAAGGAGCTTCTGTGCCTCAACACTGCCACTTGAGTAGACGTATATTTTTTGGCCATTTTTTGTCCACGATTCAAACGCTTTAGGAACATCTTCATAAACACTAAACAAGATATAATCTATTAAAGCTTGATATTAAAACTAACTTAAATTCTATTGATTTTCTTGATCAAATTTTATAGTCTTTATTTCTTATTAGATTACAATAATTTTCATAATCAAATTTAATTTGCAACTGTTCTAAAGAATCAAAATTGAGGATAGTTAAATTTATTTATAAAACTATGTTTTACATAATAAAAATAGCTGTTTAGAAAAAAAGTAGTTTTCAATGGATCCAACATCCAGACTGCAAAACATTCAGAAGTTAAAATAAAGTATAAAATTAAAAACAAGCATCACACAAAATTTATGTTTATGCACATATAATAAATAAGAGATCTTTATGTGAAGAATGAATATAAATGAGATATAACTGAAGTGAGCCCAAGTACTACTATTCACCTCACTATTTATGATAGTTATATATATTATACAGTTATCTGTAAATGTGTATATTATGTCTTTACATTTTTATCTAATTATATAATGTTACTTGTATAGACTGTTAATCCTTTATGTGAAAGATTTATGTAGGAATTTTGTAAAGACAATATCATGCATATAGAATCAATCTAATTATCTTGTACAGATAAAAACAAATTAGAGCAAAAATATATATAAGATAGAGTAACTTACTGTCCTTTAACTGTGCCTGTTTTATATGCTTCACGCCACATATGTCCTTGCAGTTGCTTTAATGCACCTGTCTTACGATCGTTATCCATTTGCCATAAAATATTTTTCAGAAGTGAATCTTTTTCTTCTTCGGGCTTATCGCCAGTAATCGCAATAAAGTCACCTAGTTTATCTTCTCCATCCTTTTTTGCCTAAAAAAGCGCATTAATAAACCATTGGAAATTGATACAGAATTGATAAAAAAAATTAACATTTGAAAAAAGTCAGATGTTAAATAAAATTTATCTCTAAATGTTTGTCATCTATAGAATTGCTTAAAATAAATATAATTATCTATGCACAATGTAAAAAAATAGATATGTCGCTAAATATATATGAGATCAAAAATAGAAGATAGAAGAATACAGAATTTAATATTTATAGAGACAACAGATATTTATATAAATCAAGAAAATTATACTCATATTAGGCTGAAGATGTTTTTAATAGTGTTGGAAGGAGGGGGAAAAGGAAATAAAATTTATTATCTGCAACATGACAGGTAGCTTGGAGACTCTCGTTTTCATTTATGTTATTAACATAATTGTTAAATCAATTTAATTTTCTAATATCTATTTTGAATATCTTGAAACAAAAGACCACCCTAAAACTTCACGATAAGTCAGTTAATTTATTTCTTTCTTTCATATCAAAAATAACAATTGTGTTCCATATTATATAACTTTTTTATTAAAATTGAGTTACATGTAAAAGAAACGAAAGAAAACATACCCAACGCTTTCGACACTAGAGGTTTGTTCTCTGTAGCTGAACTGGCCGCACTAGTTCAGAGTTTATCTTTTTTACTCCACATTGGAAGGAAAAAGATAAACTCTGAGCTAGTGCAGACGGAGCCAGTTCAGCTACAGAGAACAAACCTAAAGGTTATTCTACATAGAGGTTGTAAGATGTAAGCAGTAAGCTATTGACCAACCACAGTCGATTATTTTTGAATTGTAAAAATCCCATGTAGAATAACCTTAATGTTATACAAATTCCTAGTGCGCATTTCTCACAATTTCAAACAAAGGCACTTCTGACCTTTTCTCCTATCCTTTCAAAATCCTGTATTGTATTTACCTGTTCCTTTAACTTCTCGTAGTCCTGCTTGAACTCCTCATCCTCCCACTTTGTCTCAATGTAATCTTTCAAGTTCTGGCGCACGTAGGGAAAGAGAGTCTCCTGCAAGAGAAACAAGCCGTGTTCGTAAGAAATCAAGCGCCGTCGTCGCCGGCGAGACACGCTCGCCGGGAAAAGTCACGCGCGTGTCCCGTTGTTTTCCGGCGGCGTTCCGCGGCGTCTCGGCACTCTCGGCGCGTCGCGTCAATATACATCGCCAGCGCGACCGATGTCTATAAAAAGATCATAGCATTTTGTTTTTAAGCCGTGCTCTCTCACAACGCCTTCGGCCGTCCGTCATTAGCAGCCGGGGGGAAGGGGGGCCGCGGACCTTCGACCTTTCGGCCGAAAATCAGAGAAGATCGCCTTAGCTCGAAATCTCCTCGTCTCTTTTTTCCGTCTCACAAACACGACGGTGGTGGTGGTGGTGGCGGCGGCGGCGGGCGGCTCACGGTCGGCCGAAAACTCGCGATTCGAGCCGGCACACCGCCCCGACTCCCGACGTGAGGACAATAACCCGGCGTGGAATTCGACCACGTATATACGCGGGTCGCGGGATGCGAGATCTTAGGAGATGGCGAACTCCTCGCCAAGATCCCGGACGACTTCCCGAGGGACGGAACGGAGATGATGGGGAGTCGCGAGAGCTCGCGTCGCGTGATCAAAGGCGAAAAACGCCGCGGAATGGGATCTCACGGGAAGATCCGCGCGGGCGAGGGGTCCCTCCCCGCGGGAATGGAGCGGCACGAGACGACCCGGCGCGGCGGCGGCCGGCACGGCCTGGGATTTCGCGTTCGGGGGCTGTGTCGTTCCTGGCATCGTTCTCTCGTCGCTTATTCGACGTGGCCCTTTACCTTGACGAAGCTGATGCTCGTTGTGGTGCCCTCGATGTCGACGAGAACCGTCCTCGCGTACGAGACCTCGTCCTGATCCTGGCTGCGCTTTTCCCCGGCCATCTTCACAAACTCGACTCGCCCACGACCGTAGGATTAATAACGGATATATCTATATGTGAGTTCCGTAGATCCACGCTGTGTATCTCTATGGACTGTATGTCGATGTCGGTGACCGACACGTTCGGCACGTTCCTGCTGGAACTACTGCTGGAAGCCTGCGAACGAAACGAACACGAATTCGTAATTCGTTGTTGGCCGTGCGCCAGCGTACGCCGGTCGGTATATGCTATGCGTGCGAACACTGGCGAACTCCGCGGTGTCCCCCTCTGCTCGCAACCCGCGCCCTACCGTAGCCGTCTGCACTCTGCCGTACCCGGTAACCACGTCCGTATCCAGGCGTCTCGGGTGCCCGGATTTTTACTCGTCCCGCCAATTCAATGTCTTGTGGAAAAGAAAATCTCAAAGATGTCTGAAAAATGTCTAAAGAACGCGATAGCACTTTGGAAACCTTTATAATTATCTTTATATACCTTTCACTTATCTAATCTAGGGATATCAGTGAAGCGGACGAGTGTCGCTAAAGCGGAGTCTACAATGAGAATTTAAGCATAAGGCGTAAAATTCAATTTTCAAGCATTAAGCCGTAAGAAATTGACAAATCACAGTCGAATGTGAGAAGAACATTTGACTGTGATTGGTCAATTTCTTACGGCTTAAAGCTTAAATTTGAATTGGCGGGACGAGTAAAAATCCGGGCACCCGAGACGCCTGGGTACGGACGTGGTTACCGGGTACGGCAGAGGTATGAGTGCGAGCCGCGAATCGCTCGTCCCACCTTTGGGCTCTCTCATCCAATGAACGGTCCTGCCATCGCGAATCGGAGTGCGCGCGCTCGTGTGCACTCCGAACTCCGCACGCGATCCTCCTGCCATGCCGTCGCGTGATTTTCGCGACGGCGGGATCTCGCGGAAAATCGCCCACCTCGGCGAGCTTCCGCGACGGGTCGGCGTGAAAATTCACGTCTCCGTCGCCATCCCCGGCCGCGATGGAGAAACGATCGGTTTGGCTTCGTAAATCCCTTCGAATATCGACTCGTTGATGTACCTATCGCCGATGTATCACTCCGCGAGAAAGTAGTCCCCGACGCGTGTTGTTTTTCACGTTGATTTTTGGCAAACGACACGTGACTCGAGTCTCGAGCGTTTTTTTTTTCTAAATTCTTTCGTGCAATATCGATGGCTTCGCGATTCTGAAATTAAATAGATATTTTGCCGTTGCGACAGGCGATCGAGAATCTGTCTCGTGCGGTCGTCCATGGATGGATGGGCACGGGCGACCACCTGATTTTTGCACTAGCGCTGCGTCCATTTAAATTTCTGCGCGCACGGTAGTAGCCATTTAAATTTGAATGAGGATGACCACGCTGCTTTGTCATCCCGGCGATGTTGCGCGATGTATCAATAGGTCTGTTCTCTATTGCTGCACTCTGAACTAGTGCAATAAGTTAGAGTGAGACAAGTATATTTTCTTTCACTCTAACCTACTGCACCAGTCGCACTAGTTCAGCAGTGCAGCAACAGAGAACAGACCTAATGTAGTAACGTACTAACGTCAATGACGTTGAGATACAGCGAATAATATAATCCTTCTGAGAATAAAATAAAAGATACATAATTTTTGATTGCACAGAATAAAGTTAGATACTTCGATTGCTCTGTTTAATTTAGTGATTATCATGTATATGAAACAAAACATTAGTGTTGAACAATTGTATCATAAATAAACGACACATGCATCGATTTTACTTCCACTTACAAAAGAATATATTAAGAAATACATTAAGGGCGTAATATTCTCACACAAATATATTTTGTATTTGCATATAGCTAAAAAACATGCTTTTTCATATGATGAATAGGCATTACAGTGTTCAATTCAAACACGTCAAAAATGAAAGATAATGTTAAACTTATAAAAACATTAAAACCGATAGTCATATTACAAAAAAATCACGTGTTATATATAAATCCGTTTACGTCGTTTATAGATCAAGAATGATATAAATTGTCATATAATGCAACATCGACACATTATTCTATTTTATGTAATTTTCAGAATTATTTTTGTATTTCATGCACGTAGCTGCATTACCTCCTGCAACATTACGTGGATTTTATTATACTCAATTGTTCACCGAGATGATCGTTCATATGAATTTTGATTTGCAAATTGCCGTATTTGTCTCCGCATTCCGAACACTCGGTTTTGTTGTCCTTGTGCACCTTCCTGCGATGGTTTGAGCGACTGCTACAGCTACTGAATGATTTGTCGCAATCTGTGCACTGGTAAGGCCGATTGTCCGTGTGTACACGGCGATGAGCATCCCTGGTATCCTTTCGCCTGAAGGTCATGTTGCAGTATCCGCAGATGAACGGCTTCGTATCACGGTGTAGTGAAATGTGATTGTGCAGAGTTTTAAAATCTGCGAATCTCATATTGCATTTCGCACACATGTATCGTTTTTCCCCGTGCTTGCTCTTAATGTGATTTATCAGCATCTGTTTGATTTTGAATTCGGCCTTGCATAGATCACACTGAAATATACGAGGGCCAGCTTTGCCCTCGTGCACCTTCTCCTTGTGCGCCTTGAGCGACATTTGATGTTTGAACTTCTCCTGACACTCGTTACATTCGTGCAATGGTTTTTGTTTCATTATTAAGGGGTCTTGATGGTCGAGTAGATGGACTCCAATCATGTGATTCCTCAGCATGCGGAAGGTCGGCGGTTTGTAGCTGCACATGGGACACGGGAATATTTGCGGAAGTGATATGTTCTCATCTTTCTTCCAGTGCTTCTCCAGATGTTCATTCCAATTCTGCTTCTTGATGAACGCCTTGCCACATATCTCGCAAGTGTGGCGAGTTGGGACATGAGACTTCATGTGGAATTTCAGTGCGTGCGTAGTCATACAGCGATGGCCGCACTTTTCACATTGATAAGGCTTCTCACCCGTATGTATCCGATGGTGCTCCTTCAATCGCGTCTTCAGCTGAAACGACTTGCCGCACACCTCGCAAACATGCGGTCTAACGCCTTTGTGCACGAAGAGATAATGCTCGTACAAAGAATTTTCCCCACTGAAGTCCTTACCGCATGTGCTGCAGATAAACTCGTCCATGTTCTCGTTATGTCGCATCTCGTGAAACTCCAGTCTCTCCGGGCGCATAAAGTGCTTACGGCATTTGAAACAGTGATACTGTCGCTGTGCTATCACTTTCGCTGCTTCCCCGTCGTCTATCAAACATGCACCGGATTCTTCGCAGAAGGCGCACATTGCTGGACCGTCGATAGCATCAGGATCTATATCTTTTATAAATTTTCTGCAGACAGTGCATTTTCGCTTCTGTTTTGCAACCTTCTGCGTCTGATTGTTATCCTCGTCCGTTTCAACCTTTACCATTTTTCTGTAACCAGAGTGTTTGAATTTTCTCTGATGCTCATCCAAATTTGGTTCTTCCCTGAATGTTTTGTTGCAGCCCAAGCAAGTGTACCGCATTGGGTTCCTGTGCATGTGGCGATAGTGATCCCACAACGAGTTTTCATTTTTAGTTTCTTGGTCGCATATTAAACAAACGTATCTATCTATTTTGTTGTACTTATGCCTCTTCATGTGAAACTTGTACTTTAATTGTGAAATATAACGAGCTCCACATAAATTGCACACGTGTTTTAGGTAACTTTTTGGAATGTCGATGCTATTTGCATTATCTTCGTTGATACATTCTCTTTTCCTGTTCGTTATATCTGTTGTACTATCATCTTTAATTTCTTTATCATTACTGAGACATTCCATGTCATTTTTTTCTGACTGGAATGCTATTAAGCCACCTACACTTGACCCATCATGATCACTGCTCAATTCTTGTTCATTTAATCTTGTTTCCAACGTTCTCGATTTAGTAAGATTCTTATTGAAGTGCTTCCTTTTCATCGTATATTTTGTACTATTTTCCTCTTCATTTACTATTTCTTCATAGAGACATTCCATGCCATTGTTTATTGACTCGAATGTTAAGCCAGTTACATTTAATCTATCGTAATCACTGCTCAATTCATCGGCATCTTGCTCCATTGCATCTAATCTTGCTTTTAGTTTTTGTAACTTACAAGTAGAGTTAATAGATGTTTCAGTAGGAACACTTTCTTGAAACTTTCTCTTTGTACCTTTATTCGGTTCACGTAATACATCAGGTTTTCGCAATATAATGTTAAGATTTGTATGGTTAGTATCACATTGCGAGCTTTTATGTATTCCATTGATATCTTGTTCGTTATCATTTGTCATATTCCCGTCGACGATATCATGATTCAATGACAATTCATGTAATTCATTTTCTCTATTTTCTGATTTCTGTGTACAGACACTAACAAGCTCCGTTGGGTCTTCAAATATTTGACTATTTTCTTCTACTAAATTTTGTATTTGATTCACAGCAGCCAATGAAATGTCAAGTGGGCAATTACTATCTTCAGAATTGCTCTTTACTAAGAGTATTAAATCTTTGTTACAATTCGGACAGGTATGTATTATATCATTTTGCAGTTTCGAAATTACCACATTTTCCAGTTTCTCATTTCTATTGACTTCGAAATAAGACATGATTTTTGTCTCACTTTCCTTCGAGTGTGCCAATACGTTTTGGATGAAATCATGATGACTGATAACTTTATTGTAACAGTCTAAACATATATGTTTGGAATGATCATCCTGTGAGACCTACAAAAAATTGAAGATGTAGAGATGGTAGAGATATACTTAGTTACAGTAATTCACTAATTAGTTTACCTTAATTGGTAAAGTCTCATTTATTATCTGTACCAAATTAGTTACTTCATCAAAGATATACTTGGAATACTCAATATCAATTTTAATACCGCACAGACGGCACGTATTATCTTCCATTTCCATGATTTCTGCAAATTATGTATGAAATCTTCTCGATATTTTCACAACAGAAATACTTTTACATTTTTGAAAGACGTAACATCCCCATAGATATTAGGCAGCCTTGCCACACGGGTCTAAACGGCGTTATATGACACTCTCAAAAAATCCTTAGAATTTTTTCTGAATTTTCTGACGTCTCTTCCGAAAGACGGGATCAGACGGGATACAGCATTGGGAACTAGTGTTCTCAATGCTGTATAGAGGTTAGACTGGTTAGAGTAGATCAGACTAAGGCTGCGTTCCGTTTGGCGCTTTCAGCGCTGTAAGCATCATTCTGTCTTCGTTGCACATCGTATATCAAACGAAGATGGAGCGATGCTTACAGCGCTGAAAGCGTCAAACGGAACGCAGCCTTAAATATAATATATCCGACTTTATCGACAGACACTTATGTAGATAACCCATCCCAGCAATTGCAATTGCTGGGATGGGTTATCTACACAGGTGTCTGTCGATAAAGTCGCTTTTAATAAGGGCAAAATCTGTCGATAATTAAAATAAAACTGGGCTGAGGTAATATTTTTCGCAATAATTTCTTTTAATCAGGGGGGTAGGGGATCTTAAAATATCTTGATTACCAGTTACGTCGATTATACGAATAAGTAACAGTTAATGTGTTACTTATTCGTATAATCGACGTAACTGGTAATCAAGATATTTTAAGATCCCCTACCCCCCTGATTGAAAGAAATTATTGCGAAAAATATTACCTCAGCCCAGTTTTATTTTAATTATCGACAGATTTTGCCCTTATTAGAAGCGACTTTGAAGGGAATTTAATAAGCTTTAAGATGCTAAAATGTAAAATTTAATTTAAATATTAATTTTTCTAAAAATTAGAAAAATGTAAAAAATGAGCTTTCGGCAAAATCGAAAAAGTGTGCTCTTAATATGAGAGGCACCGGGAAATCACTAATAAAGTGCAAAATACATCATATTGCAATTAAAAAACTTTACTTAAAGTTTCTGAAAGACAAATGTAATAAAGAAGCATATTTGCAACAATCGTAAACCCACTTATACCCAATATTGTACCTAATCTTCCCCCTCCACCCTTCCCCCTTAAATCAAGGTCAGCACATATTTATAATTTCGTATAAACTTTCTTTTAACGTTAATATAGTATTTTTTCTCTTATTTTATTACTGTACAATAACTTTCATACTCCAGCAACCCAGGGAGTACCCTGAGTCTCTCATGTTACGAGCTCCACGCCTTGCGGTTTCGCGATCACCAAATCTAATCTCTACAAAGGTGCGCCTACATCTATCGTAAATGATTATCGTAAGCTCCTTACGACGATCGTAATGCCTCATCGATGAGTTGATTCAACTTGAACTCTGACGATTTACAACGCTTGTCTAGCGTTGCAACAGTAACTTAATCTGTCAGCCTTCTCGACGCGCGAGGAAAAGTGTGTTTATAGATATATTGTTTACGATAGTTTTTTTGCTTACGACCACGATCGCAGCGTTACGATAGATGTAGGCACACCTCAATTGAGCAACTCAATTGTAAGTACTCATTGTACTTACAATTGAGTTGCTCAATTGAGGTGTGCCTACATCTATCGTAACGCTGCGATCGTGGTCGTAAGCAAAAAAACTATCGTAAACAATATATCTATAAACACACTTTTCCTCGCGCGTCGAGAAGGCTGACAGATTAAGTTACTGTTGCAACGCTAGACAAGCGTTGTAAATCGTCAGAGTTCAAGTTGAATCAACTCATCGATGAGGCATTACGATCGTCGTAAGGAGCTTACGATAATCATTTACGATAGATGTAGGCGCACCTTTGTAGAGATTAGATTTGGTGATCGCGAAACCGCAAGGCGTGGAGCTCGTAACATGAGAGACTCAGGGTACTCCCTGGGTTGCTGGAGTATGAAAGTTATTGTACAGTAATAAAATAAGAGAAAAAATACTATATTAACGTTAAAAGAAAGTTTATAAACAATATATCTATAAACACACTTTTCCTCGCGCGTCGAGAAGGCTGACAGATTAAATTGTAAGTACTCAATTGTAAGTACTCACCGTTCTTATTCTTCTGCCGCAACAGCAGCAACAACAGATGGCAATTGCAAACAATAATATAATAGAAATAATAAATAAACCAAGTATATGACCTACCGCTATCTCCATTACGGAGATAGCGGAACTATATACACAAATAATCGCGGCGCACGCGGATCGAGGACTGTCAATGTGAACGGCGAAACGCAGGATCGTGCGGATCTGCGGCGCCTGACGCCGACGCACGACGCGTGACGGCCGCGGCGGCATGGGCTGCCTGCGTTCAGAAGCAACAAGCCGCTCAGAACGCAATAAGAAATATTTTACTATATTTACTTTTAAGCTTTTTTTTACGTGGGGGAAATCCTCATGGATACCATCGGTAAAGGACCGAGGGTTATGCCGGACTCTTACCGGCTAAAACTCCCCCGGGTGGCCCACCTCCGGCGTTTAGGGGGACGCACCTGGAATTGCTAAATGCTCTTTTAATCATTACCATTTTTGCACTGAGTTGTGACGATTTGATGTAAGTAGTGCATTTTAATGTCTCTTTTCTAAAAAACTGTATTGTGCCGCCGGTATTAGCATTATCGAAACGAGCCTTGAAACATTCGAAAGCTAAAGGTTCAAGTTTTCAAATTCTTTTTTAAACATCGCTCTGCGATCATTTTTTACAAAAATACGTAACTTTGAATTTGGTCCTTTTTAGCGCTGATTTTAAGTAATCCTTTAATTTTGTTGAGTAGTGTATTAACGATTTACTGCTTTAAGGATGTTCGGGCATTACGAGTAAAATAATGAAAACTCTTTGAATCCAAATAAATTCTGTAGATTTTATTATAAAAAAATTCTGTTAAAGTTTGGGGCTGTTTAGGAAGCTTGTTGTTGAGAAATTAAATAATAAAATTACACGTAGTCTTATGGAAAATGGGGAAAAATTAATATATCGCAGTGAAAAATAATGAAAGAAATATAAAATTTTTCAAGCAGAACCGAGTAAGACTACATAATTATCTATGCCAATTTTTATAGCTTTATTAGGAGACTCTTTTTTTTAATTTAATAATGTTTCCGAAAATTTTCTCGGTTAGGTTAAGGTCGCCGAAAAGTACGCTCAATACGTACTTATGCATACCTATACGCTCAATTACAGATGACTGATGAGAAGACTATGAGATACACGCACACTATTGAAAATACCATGCAATGTAACAATGTTGTCAAATTGAAAAAGTGATTTAACTTTCTTAGAAACTGCACAGAGATAAAAGTTAACTTATATACCACGAATTATACATATAAAAATAATATGTATAATATATTGTATATCTTCCAGACACACTTTTTACACAGTGCGCGGGTATTCAAAACAGAATAGGAAATTCTTTTCGATTTTGTCAAAGAATGTTCTATTAAAAACTACAATTTTGTAGGCAAAATAATGTAAAGTAATTTTTAAAAAAGCATTTTAAAGGGGAAAGACTTTAATTCAAAAGCGCTTTTTAATATTTTTAAAAAATAATATTTTCTTCTAAATACATACATTATGTTTATACGGTCATTATACGTTGAATGCCTTGTTAAATATGGATTTGTTTTGCTCTTTATCAATAACCATTTTTAATGTATTCTAATAAATTAAATTTTGCAAAATATATATTTTAATATATATTTGAATTGATCTCCCCCTAATACTTCTTACGCCTTTTTCTACATCTCCAAACTTTGCACGATTTTCGTTAAAATTTTTGACGCGTGGGAAGTTAGACTGATCGTTCTGAAATTTTCGCATCTGTTTTGTACACCTCTCCTTTTTAGTAGATCGTTACTATGATGTTCTGTTTGTAAATCTTTAAGAATCTCGCCTGTCTCATATATACAGATAACTATAAGTTTAAATAAATGATCTAGTGCTTCCGTCCCCGCACATTTTATTACTTTTGCCTGCTGCCTGCAATCCATAAATACCTGGCGCTTTGTTATTTTTTTATTTTTTAATGCTAACTGAAACACTTCCCTCATTATAGGATAGCCTATTAGGTTATCCACCTCAGAACTGCTTTTTCTTTCTAATACATCTCCTAATTCTTGTCTCGCATATAGTTTCCCTAAATATTCCTTCCACCTATATCTGCCTTTTCCTCGCTTCCGATTAAAATGTCACCCGCTTCGTTTCTAATGTTTTTAATACTACTAGGTTTTATTTCCCTAAAATTTTTCCTAATTATTTTATACACTTTGTCAATTTTTCTTACTTTTAACTTATCCTCCACCTCCTTGCATTTATTACCAATCCGTTGTTCCTTAGCTTTCCTACACTCCCGAATAATTGCCAATTTTACCGTTTTATCTTTCTTGCCCTACCTCATCTAGCCTATATTCTTATATTTTCGCCTTTCCTCTATATAATATATACGCGGAACGAGAGCGATAGAAAGAAAAGGGTATTGAAAGAAGAGAGCAACATCACGTAATTTTATTGATTGATGGATTGAAAAGATTATGATCATAAAATCCGTTTGTAATAAAACCCCGTTTACGCGCACCATTCCCATTGACATATAGCAAACTGACATAGCCGCCGGTGACATGACGAATTCGGAAAGCGGATTGAGTTAAAACTTGTGTGTTTGACTTTCCGGCAAGCGCGCATTTTTTCATAACGGGAGCGGGTGTGCGCCGTTTACAAAATACGTACCGCGTGGAATAAGAAATATTATCATAAAATAAACATTATGCGGTGAAGGTTCACGATATTTGATTGATATTGGATTAATATTTGAAAGCTTAATAATGATTGATTTGAATAAATATTGTTACAATGTATCATATAAAAATCGCCGCGCGTGTACAAAGTAAATAATATATACACATCCAAAAATGTACAAACTTAACAAGCAATCTTCAACACTCATTACAGCTTAGATTCACGTATAACCATCGTATAGAACATTCATAATCTCCATAATTTTCATAATCTTCTGCTATTGAATACGTCAGCTTCATACAAATGTCGCAATCAGCGACAATCAGCGTGGCGGAAAAAGAGCCAACAATACACTTCGAGACTTCGAGAAGACGAGATCGATTTAAGGAAGTTGGTTTGGGTACATATAGCTGAGCTAGAGACCCTCTAATAAGAGTCTGGCCACCTGGTCCCGCTTTTTTTTTGGTCCGCCATTTATGAGTGCTTCGGTATGTGATCGAGTGAGACGGTGCTTCGCAACCGAGTGAGACAGCTCTCTCTCTCTCTCGTGTGATTTCACTCATAAATGGCGACCATCCAACAGTTGTGGCCAGACTCTTATTAGAGGGTCTCTACGCTGAGCGGCAGGCGGCGCGGCAAGAGGGGAAAGTTTATAGATGTGTTTGCATTGCTCGCACTTACGCGTTGCTTGCACTTTTAATATTTTTGGTATGTATAATTAATGTATAATGTTTTGCCCGATGTATAAGAGTATAATTTCATTAATTAATTACTTGACTACCATGCAGACAATTGTTTTCAAGTGGTTGCTCAAATCCGCCAGAAAAATGATAAGAATTAGTTTAAATTTATAGAGGATATTCGTCTATGGGAATCAGTCGTCCATGCCAAAGTTGAAAACAATTGTCTGCATGGTTGGCGAGTTATTAATTATTGAAATTTATAACTTTAATTATTAATAACTAAACAACCATGTAGACAATTGTATTCAATTTTGGTATGGACGACATTATAGTACGTTATTTTAAGACGTCGTTTGGACGTTATTTTAAGACGTACTAAAATCGTCTTATTTAAGAATTTTTTGACACGTTCTCAATATTTTATATATAAAATAAATGGTTACACAAACATTTTAGTATATCTTTTTTTATTTTTCAATACATGTAACATTGTTTACTTTGCTTATGCATATCTAGTCAGGTAATTTATACATTTGTGGCCGTAACATAATAATTACAATATTACAATATTTATTTTAACTGTTAACTCTTTATCTATTTTTTGTTTATTTACTTATATTTATTATATATCTGAGAACCATTAACTATATAATTATATATCTTAAACGCATAGCCGTAATATATGTATATGTCGTAGCCACATTACAAAGTCCGCCGTTTTATAAAACGTCTAGGCATTTTATAAAGTGCCGCCACATTCTCAAATCATAGTTGAAAATGAAATGTCTTACAATCTGGCTAAGAATTTTAATCGTTTTATAAAACGCTAACAAGCGACCCGCCACATTGCCTGCATTCAGCGGACAGAGCTGCTCAGTAGCAATCAAACGTGATTGGTTCCTACTTTTAGAACCAACAAATCAACGTAGAGTGTTGATAAGTCGAACTCAACAGTTATGTTCCGCTGAATGCAGCCATTGTCAAACGCAACAATTTCTACATCCGTTTTAGACTCTGGCTGGTTCATTTTAGTCATTTTATGAACTGTCTTTATAGAATTATCATTTATAGAAAATTAATAGGTAAATATAAAAAATTAATAGGTAATTATGTTATAGTATTAATAGGTAATTATATATATTTTTAATGAGAAAATTTAAATTGTTTTCCGATTGTTCTGCATTTTGAGAAAAAATATAGGTAAGCACAGTCCACGGGCATCAATTAATTAAAAGAAGTGCAGTATTATAATTACTCTTTTAATTTTTAGATTATATCAGGTGTCGTTGGTTATACCCCTGGTCATTTCGTTGCCTGTTGCCGGCGAATTACAGGTCGTTGGTTATTATGCAACAATCTTAAAACTACGATAGAGTCATGCAATGATAAGACTGTGGTTATCTTTCATGGGATTATTTATATCTTTTAAACAATATATCTTATAATCTTATAAACAGTATGTACAGGGTGTGAAGCTAAAGGTGTTACAGACTATTATTTCTAAACCCTTTTAGTTGTACACCTTGTATATATTTTTAAATTTCGACATAAAACATAATCGCGTTAAGTATAAAATCTGCAAAATATTTGTTGATATGCGTATCTTTCTTTTAGTTTTAAGTTTTCGACAAACAATTCGTATGTACCCATCTGTCGCCAGTGCGTAAAGTGATAGGATTTGCAGGTTTCTTAGAGTACTGTTGAAAAAGATTGTAACGATATGGAAGGGAAACTATTGGTATATAAAATAGGTTTATACAGTAATATATTATCTATTATACATCGCATATTTTATTTCGGATATCCCCAAGGATCTTTCTTTTGGTTAAGATAAGAGAAAATTCACAGATCTTTTTAAATATCTCGTGTAATCTTTCCTTTGAAAATACCTATAAAGACAATAAATGTATTAATATATATGCTTTTTATAAAACTTATATTTAAATATGTTACGATAATTATTTTACTGTTTATACATACTTTGTACAGCTGATGTTGCTCGGAAGCAAGTATGTCAGCCAGTTGAATGTAACCGTTGTGCTCGTTCATCTCGGACATAACCGAATGAATCGACGAGCCAGCCGCCGTCGGGAAACAATAAAACATTAAATAATAATTGTTTCACAGCCTGATTTTAGATCCCCGCATTCGGTTTCGCTTGTGCTATTATATTTTGCATTAATGTTTTCGCGCACCTTCGTATAATGCTGCATCGTAGATTTCCATCTTTCGAATTCTGAATTGTACTGCGTCTTTCTGTGATCGTACGCAACCTTTTCCGTCAACGTGGCATACGTCGGCAACTCTTCCGGTGGCGCAGGTTTACCGTGACAATATTGCGAGAACCATTCGCCGAACGAAACCTTCTTGAGCGTCAAGATACGTTTTATAACAAAGGTAGTCTCTTATCGATGCAGCCGCTTTCTTAGACAAATTATTAGTTATCGTAAGATTCGTGATTGTGCAGCCCATAGTCGGATACTTGGTCATAATTGATTCTATCGAATCTGATGGGATCTATGCAACATAAAAATAATACCGTTAATATAAAAACAACTACTGTTTAACTAAGAATAAATAAATTAATAAAAGTAATTCATTGCAGAATTATTTATAAACTGCGCTGAATTACCTTGTTAAATGCTTTTCGCGCCGCATCTCCTATTTCAATAAGGACGCGAACGTATACCAGCAATACTTTGTCTTCTACTTTATCTTTTGTACTTTTCCCGATGTGCCTGAAGAACGTACAGTATTAGATGCGCCAGGAATCTGAGGAACTGCGAGTCGCAGGCACTGATATCAATCACAATCATACTTTCAATCTCTTCCATCAACTTCAGTGTATCGATCTAATATTATATATTTTTGAATTAAATGATCGGGTTTGTTAGATTGTTAGATTGGGCACGTATTACTGGATTTTTCGACGCGTACAATTCTTTGAACGCGTCTTCCAACGAGATTTCATTTTTCCAATATTCCTCCGGCATAATTGTATATATTTTCACCATCATTAACCTCAGTGCTGATTCGACTTTGATATCTAGAAGACTCTTCACATATGCATTTTGCCAAGACGATGTTATCTGTAGTATAGTAGTTGGACATTGCCGTAAAGACTTGCGTATATGGCACGATAGAATACACCTGCATGGAAAATATTTCTCTATATTTATTTACATACAACAAACAATTAAGTCTATAATTTATCATAAAGTTAAAAATGAGTAAAAATTCTAGTATTTTAAAATCTTTAGAAATTATTCTAACAAAGTGTTCTACATGATTACAATATTATTAAATAGATTACCTATGCGTTTGAGATAGTTCCCAAGTGCATAATTTCCAAAGACTTCTGTTAGGATTCCCTTCGATTGGTAATTTAGTGTCTGTCAATGGATGGATTAATTACTGTAATTTGGATCGTGATTATAAATCCATCCTAATAAACATGCGGCTCTCCAAGGTTGGCCACAGCTAGTGCATAGCCAGTGCTTGTGCTTTCTGAAGACGTCCACAACGTACCTATGAAAGAGTACGCCTCTTCACCCTTCAAAGTTTGGCTGCCGACCTTGATGCTCTGTAGCAAGCCTGAAAAATAACGTACAGAGAGATACAAATAAAGATATTATTAAAAAATAAAGATAATTGATGATAAATGATAAGGTAAACATAATTCAAATTGGTTGTATTGGTCAAAATAAAAGTGATGCTCCAATATTTGTCTGGTGCTGACAAGGGAAGGGCCCGATGTGTTGTCGCTGAGATCTAAATAATACTATTATATTTGGTTTAAGGATGATAAATAAAGGTGCCTAGCAAAATTTTAGCTGCTATGATCCACAGGTGTAGACGGCCCGGTAAAAAATTTTTTATTTAAAAATATATAAAAACGTATATAAATATATATATTTATTTTTAGATTCTTCTTTTTATTCTTTTTTCTGTAGATAATATGTACGAACAGAGATTATAGAAGAGGAAAAAACATGTATGAACATGTATGGACATATCTGATATATAATTATATATATTTATATGTTTTTATATATTTTTATATAAAAAATTTTTTTATCAGGGGAAGGGAGAGGACAGGGGAGGTAACGTTACACATCCTGGTTTACTAACAAGCCGTATAAAGGTCTTCAAAGATAGATTGGAAGTACAATAGAAGACAAAGAAAACACATGGATTTTTATAAACGCTGATTTCACATAAGATGCATATTAGAATGACATATATTATAACATTGTGTTAACCAGATAAAGGTAACATTTTATTTACTCCTCCATTCTATACTGTTTGTTAGCGGAACCAGGATATGTAACGTTAGCTCCCTTGTACTCCCCCTCCTCCTAGTAAAAAATTTTTCTTATAAAAATATATATAAACATATAAAAACATATATAAATATATATATAATTATATATAAAAAATGTCCATACATGTATTTTCCTCTTCTATAATCTTTATTCGTATATATTACAGGAAAAAGAATAAAAAGAAGAATCTAAAAATAATTGAAAAGATTATTTTTGCATTAAATTTTTTATAAAAAGTGTAGTTTGAGGTAATGAGAAAAAATTTGCCTATATATAATCATATATAACAACTGTTACATTTATATATGATTATATGTAGACAAATTTTTTCTCATTACCTTAAACTTCATTTTTTATAAAAAATACAATGCAAAAATGATCGTTTTAATCATTTTTAAATTCTTTTTTTTATTCTTTTTCCTGTAATATATACGAACAGAGATTATAAAAGAAAAAAAAACATGTATAGACATACTTGATATATAATTACATATATATTTATATTTTTATATAAAAAATTTTTTACCGGGCCGTCCACACCTGTGGGTCATAGCAGCTAAAATTTTGCTAGGCACCTTTATTTATCATCCTTAAACCAAATATAATAGTATTATTTAGATCTCAGCGATAGCACATCGGGCCCTTCCCTTGTGAGTAAGGTAAGCTGTAAAAATAATATTGAATTTTAAGAATAGTATAAATATAATAGTATAATTTAGGAAAAAAGTATTTGCAATGGGGCGTTCAAATATACCTAAAAATTCAACAATTGTCGAATGTTTGTGGAGATTTTCTCCAAGCTCCCGGTTGTGTCTTTCTGAAACATTGTTTGTTCTGTGTATTTTTTTGAAAACGCAGAACGAACTGGGCTTAAAGCCATTTATCCACGTGTCTTTGTAGTAGTTAAAATACGATTGCAAGTGCTTGCAATCGTGGAAAATAACGTTGGCTATTATTTGGAAGCCTTCTTCTATAAATTCCTCTGGTAAAAGAGCCAAAGATGTTAATAGTTTTGTTGCACTCCAACCCGATTCTTTCTCTTCTCCTTTGAGAATTCTGTGTTTCTCAGCATTATCTAGTAACGCCTGTAATAAGAAACCAACATGAGGAAAATTTACGTGCATTTCACCTTTATTATTATATGTATTGTTTTTTTATTACCTGACTGTAATGAAAAAAGCAGCCAATGACATCGTCAATTATATTGTAAGTTTCTTACATTTAAAGTTTCACTCAGCGAGTTCAAAAAATGTTTAAAAATGTCTAAAGTGGCCGCAATTGTGATGTGACATTGAGCGAAGTCCCTTATGAGTAAAACTTTAAACGTGTGCCACTTCCGATATAACTAACGATGGCAGATAATTATTGCATTTTTGTACTTTATACATCAAAACTTTTCAAACAAACCACAGCTCTTCTGCAATCGCGAGCGTAACTTGCGCTAAGTCCCTCGTAAGATACTTTGCCTTGTCTCGGGTGATAGCATTGCAATTTGCTCATCTGATAACTGCATTATAAAGGCCGCCTGCAAAAAAAAATAATTTGTAATTTATTTAGAACACAACTGTACTTAAAGATACATTTTTTTACATGGCCAAGCTTTTGTTCACGACTGCACTTTGGTTTATCGTGCTGATATATCTAATCAAATTTGTTACGAGTCTTTGTACGCGTATAACTATACTTTTGTTCTTATATTTTACTTCTATTAATAAAAACGTGATCATAACCGTGAAGATATTTTGTTTCAAAATAACTACTCTCATGAAGCAAATTTCAAAAAGCTAAATGATTAATGAAAGCAAGATAAATGATCTTTGTCGATGGAAATATTTTACTGCAACATGCCTTTTTCAGATCGAACGCGCCGCTAGGAATATTTCCCGCTGAAGACATGATCCAGCTATTACCCTTGTAATTGTGGGATTCTCGAGAACTGTGAAAGCATAGCAGCGGTCTCGGGACAATCGGCGGTGCAACAGGTGTCGCTGGAAGTTTTCAAAAAAAGTTTTGTTTATTTACTTATATTTATTATGTATCTGACGAGGGACTTAGCGCAAGTTACGCTCGCGATTGCAGAAGAGCTGTGGTTCATTTGAAAGGTTTTTATGTAAAAAGTACAAAAATGCAAAAATTATGTGCCATCGTCAATTATATTGTAAGTTTCTTACATTTAAAGTTTCACTCAGCGAGTTCAAAAAATGTCTAAACATGTCTAAAAATGTCTAAAAATGTCTAAAGTGGCCGCAATTGTGATGTGACATTGAGCGAAGTCCCTTATGAGTAAAACTTTAAACATGTGCCACTTCCGATATAACTAACGATGGCAGATAATTATTGCATTTTTGTACTTTATACATCAAAACTTTTCAAACAAACCACAGCTCTTCAGCAATCGCGAGCGTAACTTGCGCTAAGTCCCTCGTCAGTAAAGATTAAAGTCACTATAATAGCTATTGCTGGTCCTAATTTTTCTCTTGGGTTTCTCAAACTGATATAATCTTCTTTAAATGAGCGTAAAAGAATTCCTTGCATGTTTTATCCCGTATATTTCAACCACCAGATTATTTCCATCGTTGATCTGTGATAATTAATGCGTTTTTATGTGTCTTTTAAATAAATAAATTCTAAACAGGCTTACCTTAATTCGGGCCACCACTGCTTGATCATATATTTCGTATATTTATTTCCACTACTTTTGCGCGCAGCTTGAAAATGAGCGCTTGACAGAGCGCTCTTCAGTCCTAGTATCTTGTTAGGCCTCCCAATCCTTTAATAACTTCTCCAGATCTGTAAAAATAGATATGTATTAGAGATAAATGAAATGAATGCTTTCGCTATATGAATAAATATATATTAATATATTCATATATAACATATGTTATATATGAATATATTAATATATAACATATGTTAGCGCTATTGGGCTTGTGACTAATTTAACAATTGAAGTATAATATTGCTGTTTCTTTGAGAAAGATAATGGACTTTGTACCTCAATTGTTTTAACTATTCAAAGCTAATTATAGAATGAAAATAAAACCTGTCATTTAGGAATGTTCAGTGAAAGCTCGGGACAGATGGTGCGGTGGCGCCGGCCGCCGCGAGCCCTGTCATGGCGGCATTACATGTATGTGTTGGTGTATTCGTGAGCCTATATGTGAACACATCTGTAAAATTGTATCATCGGTAAATGATCTGTTAACAGATACCTATTATATCTACCGATAACACAATTTTACAAATGTGTTCACATTGCTCCCTTCTCACCGATTTTTATGAGACTTTGTTAGTAAAAATTAGTAAAAATCGACGCTCTCAAGTAGAAAAAAAGTTACAAAGTGTTAAAAAGTGACAGATTTGTGCTTTTGGTAAAGCAGAGAATCTGTGTATTTATGCTTCAGAGAATAGTTATAGAAAGCATAAATATTTATGCTTCAGAGAATAATTATAGAAAGCATAAATACACAGTATTCTCTGCTTTATCAAAAGCACAAGCTGTTATTGGGAGCCATAAACGTTGACTCTTCGAATCTAAAGTGCACATGTCGGCACACTGAAAAAAGGTTTTAGTTATAATAACCAAGGCTTGAAATAGTTTTAACTAAACGGTTTAGTGATTATGACAAAGTATTTGGTTAATGTTAACAAATTTGTCGATGGTTGCGAGCCAGCTTGTAATAAACAATTAAAATACTGTGGATGATTCCGATTCGATACTCACATATCGTCCTACCCCTGAGAGATGCCCATTGAGCCCACAGCGGAAAAATCTTATTATTATTCAAACACGATGAGATACTTATTATTATTATTAATAAGTTTGTTTATTAGGTTAAAGGAGTGAACAGTGAAACACTAGTGGGAAGAGGGATTAGATCGCCAGCCATGTTTATGCGCGACACTCGTAGCGACACTCGCTTCATATCGAGGTACGTTTCTGGCGGAAATATTTCTACAAAATTTAAAAAATAATAAAAGTGTGCTACAAAAAACTACAAAATATAATTGCCAGAATCTATTAAAGTCTACATGAATTTAAGAAGTGCTACAAAATTCTACATGAAAATGCTAGAATTGGAACACTTTTGTAAATTTTTGTATTTTTTTA
This sequence comes from Leptothorax acervorum, assembly GCA_035220615.1. Lineage (NCBI taxonomy): Eukaryota > Metazoa > Arthropoda > Insecta > Hymenoptera > Formicidae > Leptothorax > Leptothorax acervorum. The sequence goes on from JASTWQ010000014.1 coordinate 27,683, forward strand.
GTGGATCTTGATCTATAAATTTTTCGGTGAAACTACGTCAAACTACAACTAATACTGATATTCTGTTTTCAATATCGAAAACAGTTAAAAAAAAATTTAATTTGATTTTTGTTGTCTCTATAAGAATTATATTATAATATACTATGCCACTGTATAGTGTACAAGCCGCGTGTCTGCCTGAAAACGCCCGCTCTCTCAGGCGGTCACCCATCGGTACCACGACAACGTCGCTTAACCTTTTTGATGAATGGACTAGTGGTGATCCTCTGACTTATTGTTAGTAGGGGAGCCCAATAGGGGATTTTGGGATTTACTCGAGCGCGACAGATTAACATATAGGAGGATACCTTGCACCCTGTTGAGTACCTCCACTATATATAATTAGCCCTTAATATAGGATCACGCGTCTAGGGCAGCCGATCAGAATAGTAAAAAAAAATCGATCGTTAGAAATACTCGAGCGCGTCAGATTAAGGTAAGGTGGGTTAATAACATGCTGAAAAGTGTGCATTTCAATAATCTGACGATTTGAGCGTGACGTAAGGGAGTGGGAGGGTCAAAAACTTGCAAAAAAAAACGTCACCTTGACATTCTCGAGCGCGGTCGAATTTTTTTTTATTTTGAAGGAAGTAATTCAAGAATAACGACTAGGACATCAAGCTGAATCACCTGTATAATAATCTGACGCGCTCAAGTATTTCAAAATGGCGATTTTTTTTCGCATTACCAAGAAGCCGCCATGAGCTTGCGTCATGTCCGAATCGTCAGTCTTTTGAATGGGAGCTTCTTTCGGGTTCACTTAACATCCCCTCTGAATATCTGACGCGCTCGAATAAATTTTTTTTTCCCGTTTTCAACCCTTCCGTACAGCCACCCTCACCATGCAAACCGGCAGATTAACATACCTCCAATATCAGAGACACGTGGGGCATATACACTATCAATATCTGACGCGCTCGAGTATTTTCATGTAACTATTTTTTTTTACATTTTTGAAAACCTGTAGACGCTTTCCCCACCGGTGAAAGGGTGTACATTATATAACCTTTTTTTCTTTCTACCATCTAATCTTCAAAATCCAATTCTTACGACGCTCGAGTAAATCCCCATTTAGCCTTCTGGGCTCCCCTACTAACTCTGATGCTTCCTTCTTGCTTATACTCATATATTACACATCTTTATAGTACTTTTTAGTTAAATGTTACAAGTTTTTACACAAATCTTCCAAAATTCATCTATTATTAATAACTTCTTTATTCGCAGAAGTCAAAATACTTATGTTTTTATTTTCGTATGATCTGTTGTAAACTCCAATAGAAAAATATATAAATGTACAATTTTTTACCTATATAAATTTCTGATTCGTGAATGGTTGTAATTTTGCATACAATACTACAAGATCCTACAGAAAACGACAAAATCTTTAAGCCTTTTACAACTCGTGAATTAAATTATATGTCGTTTAAAACTAAATTTTGTTAATTTACTTGTTGCCTCCGCAGTCGTTGCAAATATAAATGCGATGCTCGTCACACATGGGTCTCAAACAAGAAGGACATTAATTGTTGCCTAGTTTTGCGATCATGGCTTTTTTCGCATAATCCACAGCGACTCCTCTTGGCGACTGGCGAGTAAAGGCCTTTCAACGTTTATTGTAGGTTCTTGATTGTCCAGGATTGATGCAATTCCGCATTTTATATCTTTTTGAAGAGACGGTATTTTGTACCATTCTCGCAAGTACGGCTCGACGAGGTGCATAATTATACATTCTTCAGGATCTTCTTTGAGGATAATCTTTTTCGGCTGGCATTCTCATTAAATAATTTGCAAGTGTGCAAAATTCTTACACATTGACTACCGCTTGGTCAAGCATTCCCAAAAAATATCTCATAGACCACCTACGTTGCCCTGTCCTCTGTCGCCGAATTAAATTGAACTAAAACAACAATTTTTTCTCACTACTACACGTTACACTTAGATTTTAGAAGTTAATTTTGAATCCCTTTCTAAAAAGTCTATTGTTGTGTCTTTTCCGCGATGCTGATTGGTTGCTTTGAAACTCGATCTTGATTTTGATACGAGTTACTTCGCGGTTGTCACGAGTGTTTGTGGTTGTATATTTTGACTTTGACAGTTTGGTTAATATCGACAGATAGAGAGATAGAGATAAAGAGAGAGAGAGAGAAAGAGAGAGAGAGAGAGAGAGAGAGAGAGAGAGAGAGAGAGAGAGAAGAAGATAGAGAAGGGAGGAAAGGTAGGTATCTTAAATATCAAATTTATTTATTTTTATGTTTTATTAATTTATTATTTATATGTTCTAAATATCATACTTAATAAGGACTAATCGTAAGGAAGAGACAGAGACACAGAGAGAGAGAGAGAGAGAAAGAGAGAGAGAGAGAGAGAGAGAAAGAAAGAGAAAGAGAGAAAGAAGGGAAAGAGAAGAAGGAGATAGAGAAGGGAGGAGAAAGCAGGAGCGACAAAGAAAAAAGGTATATATCAATATTAAACTAATTATATTTTAAAAAATTTCTGTCTGATTATTTCTTATTGTTTTTTATTTCTCATTGCCTTTCTGTCTGTCCGCTTCTTCGTCTCTCGGTGTTGGAGCTGTTTTAAAGATTTTATGTTGAAAGTCATTTGAATAAATTTATATTTATACATTTTTAATAATATATATTTTAATGTTATTTAATGATGTATCTTTTTATATATGCATTTCTAACAAGATTTCTAATCATATTTTTTTCTTTTACAGATATTTAAATAGCGAGTTCTAAAACCGCGTATATGTTCCACTACAAAAGGATATAATAGTCTAAAACTAGATAATATCAAGATATTTTAATCGAGTTGAAAAGTACTGCTACCGCACTGTACGGTATATCGCCGAGAAGTTTATAGAAGCAAGATCTCTCAACGTGTTTATTATAGAGCACATAACAAGATTTCCTTAAACACAAAACCATTTTCTTAATTTGTTTTATAAAAATAATTAAAAAAATAAAATAATTAAATTTAAACTATATTTTTATGTATATATTTCAAAAAGTCATCATTCTATCATACTATCTTTATAAAAAGTAATTTTTTACTTTTAAATAAAATATGTCCAAAAGGATACATTTATTTATTTGTGTGTGTATGTGTGTGTGTGTGTATGTGTATGTGTATGTGTGTATGTGTGAGAAATATTATGCTTTAAAGCGATTAATTTTACTTTTTCATACAACGTTATAAAAATGATTTAACGTATAGAGAAAAAGTTTGTCGTCAATATTATAATTGATAAAGCTCGTATCATAATTTATAAAACCATAATAGTGATTGTATATAAATTAGTCTTACATAAAATGCAAAAGTATAATAATTCTCATCATGTTCGTTTTATACAAAAAAATTATAAATAAATATGTAAAAGTTCTTAGAATTCAGGTACGTACATATTTTTTAAACATTTGCTCAATAAACAGCATTCGCAACCGCTATATTAACGTTAATAAAAACGCAAATGCTATGTAAAAACTCATCGTGTAAACTCATAAATAAAAAATATCTTCTTTTCATCTTGGGCATATTTAATTGGAAAGTAACTGTACACGCCAAACTCACATCAAACTCGCGCACTTTTTTTAAATCGGTATTATAATATTCTAAATTTTTTACAAAACGGCTCATTCTTTAACGTCTCTCATCGTAGTATTTTATAAAGGTTCTATACCATAAATCTCAAATAACCGTAACAATATTTTCATTTTTTGATAGATATAAGTAACATGTTTATTTTTTCATTTTTAGGAAGATTTAATTTTGATAAACTATTTCAATATCAATTAATATTTCAAAAGATATTTCAATATTGATTAATATTTGAAGATTTCATGTAATGTAATATATTTGTATTAATAATATATTTTTTAAATATTGGTAAAATTTATTATAAATCACAGAAATAAATGGTGAGCGCATTATTGGCTTCTAGCAGCAATAAATATTAGCTTGTCTAAATTATCTACGGACTTTGAGATCATGCAATGCCTGGTTTATCCAGCTCTAACAGCTTTTCTATTCCTTTATTATATAAAATATTAATATATAATAATATATTTATAATAATATATTTATAATAATATGTTTATAATAATATATCAATATATAATATTCAGAAAAAATTTTTATTAAATAATTATAATTTATAATAACTTATAGACATTTAATATAGTAATAAACAGTAATAAATTCAATACAGTCATTATAAGACAATTCATTATAGAAAAACTTTTGATAACACAACTTATTATAAGACAACTCATTATAAAACAACTCAAAATACGACAATTAGTTTGAAAAATAAAATGTAATAGACTTGGTACGTTTGTTTAAATCCGTGGATCATTCATTTTTTAAATAGAGAACATCTTTATTAAAATGTTATCAAGAAGCAACAACAGATTCTTTGTAGTAATTTTTGTTTTCACAGCAGGAATGCGAAGAAAGCCAGAATTAATAAAGTTCATCACTGAAGAGTGTCACCATGTATAAGTGTTCGTAGTGTTAAAACTTGGATTCATGGATTTGTTAAGCCCAAAAGATCAATTCTTGTAAAAGTCATTCATATATACAATTAATCTTGGGAAGCAACTGCAAGATACATAAATATTCATGTAAAAATATTTATATTAATAAAAAAATATAAATTATTATTAATGTACCTACACCAAATGTATGTATGATAATATTTGCTATTTTTAAATTGCTATATCAGTTTGTTTGTCACATTACAATTTTAATTTTGGATAAGTAATTCTGTAAATTTACAATCAAAATTAGATATATAAAAATTTACAATCAAACTTACTGGTTTTTAAGATTTATTAAGTTTTCTCTTTTTAGGTGTTTGGATTCTTTTCAATAATAGTGGTAACAATATTTTTCCATTTAATTTGGTCATGCATGTAATATTATTGCAAACAAGATAGGATGGTTTGTCTGTCAAAAAAATAAAATATTGCATTTTACTTGAATCAACGTTTAATCAATAAATTAAGACTCCTGCCTACTCATCGCTTCTGTCCTCGTTCAATGACATCAGAAGCAAGAAATCGCATGCTAAAATATCTTGTGGTTTTACGTTGAAATAAAAAGATATATCCATAAAACGCAATTGTAATTGCTTCAACATATTTGTAAAATATAGCGAACACTTTCCTTTGATTTTGATAATGAATAAATAGCTGTAAAATGAGAAAAGACAGGTTAAAAAGGTAGATTGCAGGTCACATTAATTTTACGGCTTTTTAGTGATTATTAAAGCCAAAGAAAAGCGTTTAATGTATTTTAGAAATATGCTGAATCAATTACAATTGTTTTATAAATATATCTTTTTAAAAAGATTTAATTAATGGCATTTTTTTAAAGCAATAATAATATATTAATGTATGTATAATACACTCTTGTCTTGACAAATTTTGTTGAATCAAGCATCAACAATAAGAGATTATAAATCTTTTTATTTATAAAATAATGTAAAAGAGGAATATTTATATAAAAATTATTTACTATTTATTTTTTATTTTTTATGTAATATTCTATTTAATCAGAAGCGCGCGCGTAGCGCGCGCCTGTAGAGTTCTAGTGATATAAAAAGTGCAGAATACAACGTACTTTGTCACACTGGGGCCAATTTGACCCCGAGTCCACAATCAACGCCTGCCTAACACTGACTTCCTTCAGCGCTGGAATTGTCTCTACTTGAAGTGGATACCTAGAATTAGATACCGTTAAATGATGCCTTATATTGTTTTCACCTATAGTACAAAGATGTCTTTCTCCAAAGTGAAAAATTGGGTCTTTTGGACCCCTAGTGACAACCGAGGGTTAAGGAAGTTTTTTGGCATTCCTATTTAATTGCCTCATCCTGTACGTTTACGTACCTGTGCAGCACCAGTGTTTTTCTCTGTTAGCTGGTCAGCATCAGGTGTCATAGATTTACTTTTTTTATTAGGTCTACTGCTGCTATCGTCATATTTCTCGTCGGTCTCACTTAATTTTCTTGATTGTTTTGTTGACGTTGATTCGGCTAACTAAAAGTATTAACAAATGAAATAACCCAGTAATTAACATGAAAAATGATATAATTTAATTTTCTTACGAAAGGAACTGCCTCATCGTTTTTCCGTCTGCGTGTATCTGTTGACGTTGTTCCATACGTTTCTGTATTCTTGAAATGTAAGGAACATAAAGTCGATCTACTTGTTATAGAACTTACTGGTATGTTCATTATTTCACACCACTCTCTTTTTCTGATTTCATCTCTGGGAAACCTATAACATACATTTTCAGTTCGATCTTATACTTGGTCTTGTTAGAGTAAAAGATAAATTAACATTAAGAAAGATAATAATAAAAGTAATAAAATATTGGAGATCACATTTTAAACGGAAGAATAACAAACCGATTTACACTAGTCAAAGTCAAATTAAATGTTGGATTACCTTGCCACATTATGTATTATTTCAATGTTTAATTTGACTTTGACTAGCTGGATGATAGTCCTGATAGAATTAGTAATAAATGTACTTTTAAACTTTCGATTAAAATATCTCAGAAACTAAAGCCGTAATAAAAAATGTAACTACATTTTTTTAATATAATGTCGATACAAGCTTTCGAATGCGACCAGTCCGAATAAGATTGGTGCACCCAATACGTATTAATTACTCTTACACAGAGCTCCATGATATCCTAAAGTACTATAATAGATAATGAATTCTTTTTAACATGTGGAAAGGGTATAGCAGGATAAGGGGGAAGCTAGCGGCCCCCAAACAAAATTAATTTGGATAAAGGGCAACTTGAAGGTATCATTGAAAACATTATCTGTGGAGAATTCCATATCTCTATCTCGCCCCATTGCCGGAATATCATAAAATATGTAATTCTCATATTTTATTTTTTTTCTCCGCCGTTATTATAGATATCGAGATGAGCTTTGTCTCATATCGTAAATCATTTAAAGCACTATCAAACACGTTTTCCTTTAGAATTTTTTACGTTAAAACTCGACTTGCAGAATCGTTTAAAGTATTTAAGCATTTTTTTCGCACGCTCCTTAAGAGGTAAAATCTTGGAAAAAATTTATAATATAATATGTTACATAAAAGACTATCTTCCCAATTTTTTTCAAATTTTTTCAAACACGGCGCCATATTTTAAAAAATTGGAATTTATTTTTTTTATCGTTCTGTAATAATAAAGTAAAATCAATAAATACAGGGTGTTTCAGGACCTCTGCACCAAACTCTGAGGAACAATAGGTCTCGCAGAAAGGATCATTTTTTGTCAAGCAACCCATGTTCTCTGACGCGTCGTTTAGGCGCTACGCGACCGCACAGACAGGTCTTATTAGATGGCATGTATTACAATTATAAAATAAATTTATTTATTTATTTTTTCAAGTACACTTGCTGACAGTTTACACAAGATGTTCAAAGTGTCTATACTGTCTATCCTGAACCTGATTGCATTCTGCGCTACAGAATGCAATATCAATGCAACGAAGATAGCAGCAAGAGGCCAACTGTAACGCAGAATGCAATCAGGTTCACGGTAGACACTTTAAACATATTCCGTAAACAATATTAAAGACTAAAGTTATTTGATGTAGCATAATATTATTTTATTGTGTGATACACATATTATGCCCTCCTTCCCTTTTGTTAAATCAATTTTTACCTCCAACTCTTTAAAAATTGTGCGCCGACTAGATTTGTCAGACTTAAAAACACAGCCTCTGTTGGAATAGCGAAACGATTCAACTTATGATGCTAAAGAAATTATTGCGAAAAATATTACCCCAGCCAGGGTTTGAACCTGGAACCTCCTGCTCTACGTGCAGGCATCGTCCCAATTCCAACTTTTCCAACAGGGGCTGTGTTTTAAGTCTGACAAATCTAGTCGGCGCACAGTTTTCAAGAGTTGAAGGTAAAAATTGATTTAACTAAAGGGAAGGAGGGAATAATATGTGTATCACACAATAAAATAATATTATGCTATTAAGATCAAAGCTTGGACCGTTATGGCGATTATTCTAATTTAATATTCCGTAAACTGTCTGCAATTGTACTTGAAAAAATAAATAAATAGAATTTATCTCATAATTGTAATACATGCCACCTAAAACCTGTCTTTGCGGTCGCGTAGCTCCTAAACGACGCGTCAGAGGACATGGGTTGTCAACACAAACTTTTTAAGAATTCAGAACAAAAATTAATAGCAAAATAGAATTTTTAACATTATAAAAATTAACCCTCCGTGTGCAATGTCTACGGCGTCCGAGCAAAAGTAATATCTGCTCGTAACTGTAAAACTGGCAAGTCTGCAAGAAAGTATTAAATAAACAATGTTTATATATATATATATCAAAATGACTATAAAATTGTCAACTACAATTTAGACAGATGTTTTGTGAATTTTTTAAGATTTTTTGAAATACTTTAAGGTAGGGAAAAATAGCGTCAGGTTACGAACGTGACAGACCCACGTTTGCACTGGGAAGATACTGAAAAACGTATGCATACGGAGAGTAAATAATACAAGATAGAAATTTTCATTGTCTTGTTTTATTTTGGAGTGCCTATTTTGTATACATCAAAATGGAACATCTAGTATATATCTTGTACATATCTTGTACTATGCTACTAAATAAATCTTAAATAGCAAAATTAGAGAAAAACACATTTAGGTGCCCTTAAACAGCGTGAACATGACAGTTATATTTTGGTATGTGTAAATCTGTTTGTTATTCTTATGTTTAAGGATGTATGTGTCACATCTCAAAGCATTACCAAAAATCTAAAAATTTCACAGATTGTTCAATTATTATGTCTGAGTATCTGTGTAAAATTTTAGCATAATTCTTTTATTGGTTTAAAAGTTATTTAATTTTTTGGTTTGCATTGATTCTTATCATATCTCGGGATTGGCTGTACCAATCTTATTCGGACTGGTCGCAATCGAAAGCTTGTATCGACATTATATTCAAAAAATGTAGTTAGTTTGTTGACGCATAAATTTTCTTCTTATTCTTATAATTTGATGAGGAAGTAGCATTACGAATTAAATCAAATTTTTTACATATGCTAATAAAACTAATAAATATTTGTGCAAAAGTTCATTTGAATCGACTTACTCGTTTGAAAGTTATTTACCTAAAATTGTAGCAAAATATGAGTCAGTACGCTGCACTTATTTATACTATTAAATAACGATTATGTGTGTGGACGTCGGCACTTTCTGATTTTTGGCGATGCAAACAGTTTTTGCTTTGTTTTACTCGCTTCTTGTACATAATTTCCAATACCCATTTCCTTATCCAACGATATTTATCATTTTTCGGCATTTTAAAAGATTTACGAAGATTCAAAGAACTATTATATTTATACTTTTTGCGCTCGAAATTTGACAGGCAGTAATGCCAACGTAGAAAATAATGCGGTGTTGTTATTTAAAGTTGGCATTAAATGGTTTATATTTTGTTTTAAAATTATTAATTTAATATATATAACTTATTACTTTTATAATATATGTATGTTTAAATTATTCGATACCTATAGTAACCGAAAATCGTTTTAGAAATTATTCGTTTTTTTGTTTCTTGCAGTTAGTTTCAGGGCATTTTCAAGACCAAAATTTTTTGTCGTTGATTACAAAAAATATTATTTATAAATATTCCCTTCCTTGAAGACGTTAAGAATCATGTTATTTTACGATAGTTGAACTTTTTGTGTAATATAAATTTATTTATTTTATATTTTAAACGATACAAATATAAGAAATCTGCAGTTTTTAAATTTTAATCACTTTTTGCTGGTATTGTACAGCCTAAACATCGTTAAAATGTGAACTCCAATATTTTGTTACTTTTATTTACTTTATGTACATACGTGAAAAATGATATTTTCTGCTTCTCTTCCAGTTCTTCTTGCCGTTTTGATTTCCTGTAGGTCCGATTATTGCATCCGTTCGCCGCACAATTTACCATTATTATAATAATATTCGTCAACCTTTATTTATATAGCTCTAAAATAGCACTGAAAGCGAGATCGTCGACTGCGAATGCGTGTGCGTACTGTTCATACACTCGGATATTGATGTGCTAACTATTTGAAATACGCGTTGACCTCTGACAGAACTGTCTGCGAGGGGTCTACCGCACTCGGCAATAGGTGTACAAATTTTAGGCAATAAACGGCAATAACAAGGAAATAACTAGGAAATAACTAGGCAATAACTAGGCAATAACTAAGAAATAACTGGAAAATAAGCGGCAAAATTAGGCAAAAAAATCAGCCTTGCGAGGAAACATTTTGACACGGTTCCGTCAAATCCGTCATTTTTATATACAGGATGTCTGAGACTATCCGTACACCCCTTTTAAAATGAAAAAAGTGGTTTTTATAAAAAAATTTCGAAAATTTTGATAAGTAAATTGGATACGCTCTCTCTATCGAATGGTGCGATATTTTCATCTTTTGGTACTGACCAGAAATGAGCTATTTAGATCAAAAATCGAATTTTTTAAATGGAACCTCCACTTTTTATTGCATATTCTTGTAACCCTTATCGAGACGTTTTCAAAACACTATAATAAAGCTCTCTTTCGTTAAGAATTTTCTGAGATATTTCAAATTTTGTCATGATACTTTTAATATATAATATGAAATAAGAATAATGAAAGAAATCGATTGTTGTAAAAAGAAAACAGAATAATTATTTTAAGAAATTTGATTGCATCTTGTAAACGCATACAATTTTACAAAATTGCAAATGTAAAAGTTAATATCATTATTCGATTCCTTTCATTATTCAACGTATAAAAGTATCAAGGTAAAGTCATCGAAAATTGAATACTTTACGAGACATTTCATATTTTATATTAAAATGATTATAACAAAATTTGAAATATCTCAGAAAGTTCTTGACGAAAGAGAGCTTTCTTTATTATAGTGTTTTGAAAACGTCTTGATAAGGGTAGCAAGAATATGCAATAAAAAGTGGGGGTTCTATTTAAAAAATTCGATTTTTGATCTAGATAGTTCGGGGGATGAATTGACCTTATTAGATAGAAGAGGTGGAGTTGCGAATCACGGGAAATCGATATGATTCAATCGTTCGCGACTGCCATTAGAAATTCGATAAGTAGTTGCCGTTCTATCTTGCGCGCCCGCCTCTGTTTCTCAGATTCAGATTCCTCGCCCGCTTGGCGGCTGTTCGGGACTTCCGCCGTCGGATTGATGGAACTTCCGGGTTCACGAAAATTTATTCGGTTGTACCGGATTGATAAAATTGCAGTCAACCCTCTCAGATCCACTTTGGTCGTCGTTAAAGATTTTAAGGGATAAATTAAAATAAAATTTTTTAAAAGTGAAATATTAATAGACGACGTCGCTGCTTTATAAATGTCGACAGTGATTAGCCAAACCCGTGGCACAAAAATGAAAACGCTACGAGTTTAAAAGCTGACATAGGTCAGCCACAACTCGTGAAAACGAGATCGCCACGAATTTAAATACCGACACCGATCGGTCAAATCCGCGGTGGCCAAAACGAAATCCGAGAAATGAAGCTCGGTTTATAGGTATAGGGGATTTCAAGGGGTGAACTTTGTCATGGGATGTGTCTCATCTTCCAGTGACTCATCTTGCTTGTTTATCCGACGGCGACTTTTGTTAGTAATTAATTGATAAATGCATATCTTTGTCTCGAATCAAAATTGTTAAGTTTCAAAATAGATGATAGGTCAGCACGATTCGAGACAGATTGCAGTCTCAAGCTGAAGGTAAAATATGTAATACAATCGCATAATTAAATTAGTAATCAATATAATACTAATTATAATATCTTTTAAATCACAACAAAGAATTTATCGCAAAAATCGATCTCGTGCACTATTTCGAAATTTGATCGCCCATGAAACTCGAAAAATTGGCTCTTGAGACTCTCGAAATGCTTATATATAATCAAACTTTTAATAATAAAATTATAGATCTAGATCATCACACTACACAGTGTTTCAAATGGCGCTCACGTTTAAAAAAAATCGAACGTTAGAAATTGAAATAACCGTCAACTGTTTCTTTTGCACGTTATGTTTTAGCATTCGAAAGTTGTCCGTGGTTCGGACGATAGAGACTTGTCTTCCGATTATAAATATGCCTGATTTTTTTTTTCGGATCATTGGAACGGGCGCAATCACGGTCCCAAGTCGTGCAGCAGCCTCTTCGGTCCAGCTTGTATGACTCCTTAAAGAATCAATATTAATGGACAACAAAATTTCTATATTATCCAAATTGAGAATTTTTTATATTATGTTAAAATATGAACAAAGATATTCTCAAAGTTTCATTGAAATAAACCAAACGCTTTTCTTTAAAAAAAATTCCTGAAAATACACCTGTTAAAACGTCCAAAATTTGGGATGCTGGTCTTAAAGACGCTGATCGCTCTCGTCCCATCCTTCCTCGTCCGGTTAGCAACTTGGTTATAACAATAAATAAATAATTATTTTACATCTCGTTTTTATTAATATACCTACTTAGAGTAGAATAAATAAATTAAACATGTTTTTAATTTAAGAAAAGTTTTATTATTAGGTACCTGTTTACATTATTACATGTACTATTGTCATTGACAATTCTAAAATATCAATAAAATAACAAATAATTATAAAATATATTAAAGAATTAAATTAGCAACAAATATTTTTTACTAATAATTGTTACTTTTACACATTAACATAACATAAATCAGTTTTAAAATCTAGTAAGCAGGTGAACATTTTACTTTGATAAATAATCTTATCAAGAGACACAGTGCAGTGTCTCGCGTCAAAACACGCGCAATGCGAGACCGCCCCGTGTATTTTTACGCGAGCCGACAAGTTGCGAGTACCCGAGATTATCAGATTTCAATAACGGCTGAACCAATCAAGTTAATCTGAGTAGGCTCACTCGAAAGCTTGGGTTTAAATTACATATATAACAAAAGTATTTTTATTTTTCCACTATCATCTTTAATTGCATACTAATGTTACAACTTGCAACTTACAAATGTTCTATGATTAAATTTAAAAAGCAGGGCTTAAGGGAAAGCTTTCCTCGGCGGAAACGAAGCCCGGCACGGTCCGGAGCGCTTGATGAAGATTTCGGGATGCCGCTACGAAGGCGTAGGGTCAACAGGCGGGGTGCCTACTGCCTAGGTGCAGGGGTTGCAGGATCGGCTGCCTACGACACTGCGCGGGTGGACCGCGACAAGCTCGATGATTCTCCCCTAAACTGGTTTGCGTAGAAATCCGTTGAATTGGAGTTAGTAAAACTATTTTTTGCTAATTTAATTTTGTAATATATCTAAAGGTTCGGAAATTCAGCCGACAAACTTTCAGAGATTGTCGGGGCACCATATAAGAATCAGTTATTGCAAATGGATTTAGGGTTGGAAACGTGTCGTTACATGTTGCTACGGCAAGGTATTCGAAAAAGGTTGAAATCCCGAAATATAAGTTTTCTAAAAAATTTGTTTCAGACAAAAGTTGTAGAGGGTGTAAAAAGATATATTTACCGCGAAACTGCAGTAGAGAGTATAATTTCGATAATTATCGTCTCTCGGAATAATTCTCTCTATCGATCGTCGCCGTTCGAGAATTCTCGCCCGCGCGAGAACATAATTTTCGCATCGCATCGCGTTACGACGTGGTGACAGGACACATATTCACGGCTGAATTAATTTGTTTAAAAAGGATAGAATCTTGCTTATATCTTTTGGAGCTACAGCTAAACTTGTCGACGAAACGTTCGATTATATACCTACAATTAAAAAATTTATCGTCGACGTATTTTTACTTGATCGCTGTTCTTCGGTGTTTAATTATTTTGCGAGGTCAACAAGGGATAAATCGTATTCTGTCACTCGCAGAAGGAAAATCGACTGTAAATATTATAAAGATCTTGTGTATTTCGAACTATTTAAACACAGACTCTCGATCGTTGACGTTAAATTCGAGTTCATTACTCATCAGATTTTATTTCCAAATTCAATTCTTTCCTCTCCCTTCCGCTCGCGCATATTCTATATCGCGTCACAATTTTGAGAAATTTGAAGTTAAAATTGCTCAAATGAACTGTTTTAATGTGTATTTTAATATATTATAGATATATATAATAATATATGTGTGATGAGAAATTTTATTGCAATCACAATTAAAAATATTGTTAGGATTTTCATTATTTTCAGTTTTTGCGAGGAATTTGTTATTTTAATTTGTATAATTAGGACGAAGTTGCAATTTACATAGATCATAAAAGGATCTGTCAAATATATTTTAATTATATTATTCCAGCTTAATTAAAAAATGTTTCGAAAAAGAATCATGACAGTGTTCTTTGGCCATAGTAGGTTCTTATAGAAATCTATAATAACACAAATATTTGGCATTGCCGTTATAACTAAATTATAAAAACAAGGAAAAATTAGACAAACAAACAAGAGAAGAAAAATTTCTACATACCTTATTTAATCATCAAATTTTCTATACATGCTGTCCTGTGATCGCTCGTCGCTCCAAAAACGCTGAATTCTTATACTGGTTCGTCTGCATACCTATTTTTGCTACAAAATCTCTCCTTTGCTGTCCGCAGAATCTTTCGCATCTATGCCTAAAACTCGGAGCGCATCGATTTTTCAAAATATATACAATGGCATTATGTATATATAATTTAAATTTACATAAATTTCTTGTATTTTTTTTAAGTAAATTATTTTTATGTCATTGGTGGTTTTAACCTTAAGAAAGCTGCAAAATCTTTATTTAAAGAAATAAATAAATAAAAGGTTAATGTCGTCATTTAGTAGGTTGTGAAAAAAATCAACAGCCTTTGTACAACGCTCGTATTATTAGGTATTTATTATGGCGACGTATAGCATAATTTTTTCATTTCTTACACATAAGTGTTGAACCTATCATTTCATATTCCATTAGAGACATGTATTCTGCGTTTCTTTTTCAGAATATGTATATGTTATTACGCCCGAGTTATATGTAGCTTAGGGCTCGGGGTGGCGCGGCGGCGGTTGGGTGGAACAACCTGTTGCCATCCTATAGAGAAATAGAAATGGGAATACACCTGGGATGTTTTTTCTTTTGCAAACGAGAGGATTAAAGGGATTTTGCGACGAAAGAGGAAGAGAGATGGAAAGCTGTCGGGGAAACGCTCTAAGAGAGGCATGTCGCTGCAATTAGACCTAATAAGACGACGGTACTCGTCACTATAGTCGAAGACGTCACTAAAATTAAGTTTTGGGAAAGGATAGCATAGAAGGAGTACTTACTTAACGGTAACAACACTTTTTATTTTCTTTCTTTTCACAACTTGCACATGTATAAACTAACCGCAAAATAAAATATTGTAGTAGATATACGCACTAGAGTTTTATTTATTTTTACAGGAGCAATCGAAAAGACCGGCTCACAAACTGAGATTAAGATTCTTAACAATAATTATCGCAGAAGAAGGTCGTCTTACAATTAGAGTTGGCAAGGCTCGATCGTTACACAATGGACGGTGATCGGCGTCCTCTCACGAATCCCCTATAATGCGGATTACACGAAAGAAATCTGCGACAAAATTGTACACAGGCTCACGATGCGTCGGATGTTGAGATACAATAAGATTACGTTCGCGGTTATACATAGGTACAAATGATAGGTATATAGCAAGCATACAGTTCTCAACTTACAAATTTAATACTAGAACTAATTCCGAAGATT
This sequence comes from Leptothorax acervorum, assembly GCA_035220615.1. Classification (NCBI taxonomy): domain Eukaryota; kingdom Metazoa; phylum Arthropoda; class Insecta; order Hymenoptera; family Formicidae; genus Leptothorax; species Leptothorax acervorum. The sequence continues at coordinate 43,506 of JASTWQ010000014.1, forward strand.
AATTACCTATACCCATTTCTACCGAAGGAATCAAACTGACAAAAAAGAGGAAAAGAGAAAACAAATTTATAAAATTAATTATCTGTATATTTCAATAAAAGTCAGAGAAAAATTCAGAAATTGTGATGTTTTAAAAATTAATAATTATTACTTAAAAAAATGTCAAACAAGTCATTTTGACCCCTTGGTAGTTCTAGTGTTAATGTGTACATACACACATCGTGAAGTCGTTCGAGTGAAACAGAAGCGTAACCCGTAGGATCAACTATATAGAGGAAATACAATACTTCTGTGTGCCTGGTACTTACGCGCGCTACGCAAATCACGGACGCGATGCAACGCGGCGCGGCGCATTTAGGGCTTGGCACGCATTACGATAATTACAGTAAATTCTTTCTTCGCGGTGCCGCGCGATTCGCGCAAGCACGACGTGACGTTTGATTAATTATTTAACTGGTTCTCATCAGACGTACGTGCGGTGCACCGAGATAACGACAGCCATTAAATATATGTATACATATGTTAATATTGTTAATGCACGGCGATTAATGGAAACACGCGCTCGTACACACTACGAGATAACAGACGAATAGAGAACAGGAGAAGAAAGAATAAGGGCCGCTTCGAAAGAAAAATGATCAGCATCACGTAGGGATAACGATCGTGTGCTAACGGTATATTTGTAGGAACAGAAGGCTCGTAGGAAGCATCGTATAAAAAGAAAGGTGTAACATTGCTCATAATGACGATTTAGGGTCAGTCTCGGGTCAGTTTTTTATTGGTAAACCACTGCGTAACCATGGAAATAGCAATACTCTGATTAGTCATCTGCTGCGCATCCTTGGGAATGCTACACCTGTCTTTTTACATCATGATAGGAAGAATCCTTAAAAGGAGGCTTATAATAGTTTTTTTTTTTTTCGCAATGCTAATATTTGTTTTGCAACTGTTAGTACGAGATCGTACGATAATACGAAAGTAATTAAACGAGCGTGGTCGTTGGCGAGCGATGTAACGATCGCTTGACTTATTATTGTCCGCTCTTAATTGTTTTTGACCGGAAGCAATTTTTCGCGCCTAAGTATTATTTTTCCGAGAGCCCAAATAAATACACGGGGAATATTATCCTCCGCAAACCGATGACAAATTTAGCTGAGAAATAATAGACTCGTTCTTTTTCCGCAATGCTAATATTTATCAAACAAAGTTTGAAAGCTATGAAACCAAGTGGTTTCATGTTAATTATATAAATTTTATCAAGATAAAATGTGTACCGATGTACGTAGAAAACGCCAAATAAATTCTTATAAAGAAGTATGTAAAAGCGACAATACGAATTTAAATGAGCCTGGTCGGTGGCGAGAAGAACATCGAATCTCATTAAAAGCGCATTGCAGTAATTAATCGCGCGAGAACGAAGAGCCGCGCAATCGAAAAAACCATTGAAGGAGCAAAGCCACGACACATACTTATATTATATTACATGTACATTGTCGAGTGAAAAATAATAACGTTGACGCAATGGCAATGTTATTGTTGGTTGGTGTTTGCTGGAACATAACATTTATCTTTACAATACTGATTCTTCTTTGCGTTCTGTTTTGCAGAAAAATGGACATGCATCAAATAATATTTTGAATTGCATACAGTATCGCGCCGTTTCACACCACGCAAGCCAGCTATTACGATAATCCTGTTGGAAATAAATTTATTTGAAAATATTAATGGAGATTGTGTGTTATCTTAACTCCGGCTCAAGTCCCATCCAAGCGCTGGTTGTGCACTGGAATAAAAAAAAAGAAGAGTTAGATATTCTGGTAACATCAGGTCCGTCGACAAAATTGCGCGTACTTATTATACAGGATTAGATTCTCTTCTTCATGATTACTCACACAAATAAAGTGAAAAAATCGCTTTTGGTCGGAATTAATAAATTTCTGTCAATTAACCGATTTATAAAAATTATGTTCTTTATGGCACACTTTAAGATACCTGAAAAATATAAACCTACGAATGGCGCTGATGGTAATAATTAGTGTGCGTAGGAAAAATCCTTAAAAGTGAATTGGAAAGCTTTTTAAAAGACAGCTATTAAAAATCGAACTGGTTTTCGAAATCTAGCGAAAGTTTATACTCTAAGTCAACACGAAAAGTACGAAAACATATACAGATACACTCTACTGCAGTGATGTGCCGGTTTCGGTAGCATTTGGGGTGGCGTGTAGAATCAATAATAGCTCCCGCCGTGTCGCGCGCAAGTGTGTGCTGTGTACATGTGGCGCACACTTTCGCAATCTTTACAATCAGAAATTGTATATCTTACGTATCAATTGCTTCAAAACTAGATGGTCAAAAATTTTGAAATTTTTTTATCATGTCCGCACATTAGTCTTGCATATTACTGTAGTTTTTCATTAATATTTTATACATGTAGTTTCAAAATTAAAATTAAAATTATGACGTTTTTCATAACCTGAATCGATCAGTATACGAATCATACGTGCTGTCAGTTATAAATATTAACTATTGGAATTCGTGTGTTAACTACGATTTGTCCGAATTAAGTTTTGTTGCAAGACACATTAATTCCTTGTCCGTCTCCCTGCAGGAGATGAATTGCTACGTCGGTACGGAACAATAATATCGAATTTACGGATTATTACATTTTGCGGCGAATACGCGAAATAAACATGATACGTCATACATGGAAACAGTATCTATAGGTATCCTCGTTACAATACGTATCAACGTATCGGGTCTACTGCTCTTCAAAATCAAATTGCTAACACGACTCGACATCGCGCTCATATTGCTTGTTTTAGGTTTCATTTATTTTCTCATTTATTTTTTTTTATTATTTGGAGTGCAGCGTTTGCGGATCGAACGCTATCGCGCTATCGCGCTATTATTCTATCTTTATCGCTCATTAGATGAAAGTTAAGGATAGAATGACGTAATAGCGCTAAAGCTGCGTATACATTCGGTGTGAGTGGAAAAACAATTTACATCAGGTTTGCGACAAATCATCATAACGAACTTGTGCAAATAAGAAATTCTCATCGCGTACGCGTGTTACCTACGATATACCTATCGTATATTGATCCAAAACGAACATAAAAGGTAGAAAAGGACAGACTTTGTGCGAGGGAGAGAAATGGAGTGAAAGAGAAGGATGGGGTGAGAGAAAAGTGAGACGGGAGAACTAGAAAGCCGATTATTATTTGTCGGATTTAAAACAGCTTCCGTGGAACAGTAAATGTTTATTCGTGTCGCACATGCCCGAACATGTTCATACTCCCTCCAACGCACTTCAATACGATCGTGGCTGCATTCCGATTCACTGCCACTGAAAATCTAGTATACGTGACGTAAACTATAAATTTTCAGTAAATATCGGAATTCAGTCCGTATATTGAAGTGCGTTGGAGTGAGATAGAAACTAATGTTGGGGCATGCGACGCGAACAAACCTTAAAATTCCCTCTCTCCCCTTTTTTTTTTTTTTTCTTTAAGACCGCGAGGGCGGCCGTCGGCCGTTCCTCCTAAACCGGCCGCCCGCGTGCGGGGCACGCGTTTGCTTTTTTTTTTTTTTTTTTTTTTTTTTTGTATTTCCATGGGTGAAATCTTCGACCGCTGGGTTCCCGGGCCGAAACCCGGTATATGGCCCAGCGACCCCCTCAGATGTTTGAAGGGGGAAGACCCCCCGCCCTCGGGGATAGGACGGGGGAGTGCCGGATTCCTACCGGCTAAAACACCCATGAGTGACCCTAACACTGTGCTGTGCTGGGAAGGCCCCGGGAAACGCAATGATCACATCCGTGGGCCCCCCCGCACGTCGCCCCTTACAGGCGACCCCTCGGGCGACCCTAACCTAGTTAACGACAGACGGACGGGTGTCACCACCCCCGTCCGTCGTCCCTCTCCCCGTGGGTTGCTTTACCTAGCCGGCGAGAGAGCGGTGTATCCCCGGCCGCTCGCCCGCCCCCCCCGGGGGCGGGAAGGGGAGGAGGAAGCGCGCGATCGCCCGAGGACGGTCGCCGATCCCCCCCCTCCCCGCGCTCCCCCCCCAATCTCCTACTTAAATCGATAATTGATTTAACTTTGACGTTAATAAGCATTGTATTTAAATTACTGTAAAGAATTTGGACCGTATATGGCGTTTCTTCTAATAAATTGCTTTGTATATCATGACGGTCTTACTTCTCTTATGTCTATTTCTATCAATGCAGATTAACTTTAATTTCGGTTTAACTTATTTGTTGTCTTTTATTAGTTTTAACAATTAGAAAAAGATTTAAAGTTAATCTACATTAGTAGAAATGGACATTAATCGAAGGATTATTGAATCAGATATCAATAGTTTGATCCTATATATTTATTATACAATCTTCGTGGAGATTAATGCCCTCCCGCCGCAACCTCCTGGCGAATAAGGAGTAAAGCGACACGCGATATATGACTGAACTCAATTTTCAGAACATTACTCTGGATCATGAAAACCCATACAGTACAAATTATTAAAACCAAATTGCAGCAACATTGAAACGTTGAAAATTGCAAAGATATATGTAGACTTAAAAAAAACTTATATCTGAGAAGCAATATCAAGGTTACCATGCCGATGGCCACGTGGCGTAATAGATACTGAACACCCTTTGGCTGGGTGAGATTGTGCGATCGTGGCTGCACTCGTGAGATCAAAAATAAGTTTTCGGAGATCCTTTCAAAGGCCGTGTATTATTTTGTCAGTTCTTGTTTTTCTAGCAAAACTATACATTTTGCTAGAAACAAGAACTGACAAAAATAAAAAATTAGAAAATAAAATTTTTATTTTACTTTTTAAATATATATATATATTTGCGATCCCGCATAGACCGCGCGCCACTGCTTATGTACTGCCAGGTGTGATTTTCGAAAGGTTAATGGGACCAAGATTTTATGGATTATATATAAGAATATAACCATCCCTATTTCTGTTGTACACGAATTTTAAAGAACAAACACTTTGACATGGCTTAAAAATAATCCTCCAATTAAAAGTTGTTTGACTTTGTCATACATTTCAAGAAGATTCATGATATGTCTGCATGATACGATCATGATTTTCTCCGCCACCATGCTTTCACGCCCTCGGAGATCTTAATAAGATGACATTTCGTGGAGCCGCGAGTATTGATCGTTACCGAATAGATTTATTCTTTGAAATGAAATAAATAGAACTGATAAAAGAGAGATAGCAATGGTCATATAATCTGATTCCTTAAAGAGCCTACTTCTTGAAAAAATCTATTCGGTAACGATCAATACTCGCGGCTCCACGAAATGCCATCTTATTGTTATTAGTATAAGATCTCCGAGGGCGTGAAAGTATGGTGGCGGAGAACATCATGATCGTATCATGCAGACATATCATGAATCTTCTCGAAATGTATGACAAAGTCAAACAACTTTTAATTGGAGGATTATTTTTAAGCTATGTCAAAGTGTTTGTTCTTTAAAAGTCAATAATTGATATTTTTTAATAAAATACAAATATGTATTTGCAGGTATAAGTTTTTTTTAAATGCCACCATAAACTTGTAAAACTTCACTGATTATGAGACGTTTACATGTACATATTATGTATATAATATACATGTATAAATGTACAGAATTTATAAACGCGTTTACCATATAATTATGGAAAATATTTTAATTTTCAACTTTCCACGCGCGGCGAGCGCGCGAAGCGAGATGTATCTCACCCCACCTCCTGCTTACACTATCGATCGCGTTGTACGGTCTCACATAATGGATTTTCAATTGTCCACGCGAAGCGAAGTCCAGCTCTTTTTATGCTAACCGAGCGACGGGAAAAGTCAATAACCTTGACCTTCTTAGAGATCCACGTTAAATTTAAAATATGTTATTTTTAAGTTAAAAAAGTAGGAAACCGGAAGAGTCCGCAGCGTGATGCAAAGTATACATAATTTACGACTCTATCAACTATAATATATAAATAATCAAAATAATCGGTGAGATTTAATCTTCTCGCAATAATAATCTACTGCATTTTTCTATAGGTATATGATTTCTCTGTCTAAAATTTTAATCTTGTCCCAATCAAACTCATGTCCTGTCAACCAATGTTGAAAAACAACCGAGTAATCTTTAACATTCCGACATAGTCGATTACGGTGTTCTTTGATACGAGTAAGTACTTAAACGAGCCAGTTAAATTCTTACGCTTTTTTTTATATTATTTTATTATTTTTATTTAGATATATTTCGTCAGTTCTTGTTTCTAGCAAAATGTATAGTTTTGCTAGAAAAACAAGAACTGACAAAATAATACACGGCCTTTGAAAGGATCTCCGAAAACTTATTTTTGATCTCACGAGTGCCACGATCGAACAATCTCACCCAGCCAGAGGGTGTTCAGTATCTATTACGCCACGTGGCCATCGGCATGGTAACCTTGATATTGCTTCTCGGCTTGAGGGGTTTCTTTTTGTTGGCATCCAGCAGCTACACTGCTGACAATGAGCGAGTAATCCCTATGTGCGAAGCTCCTGCTTAATCCGCCTCGGCGCGGACGTACGCCCCGTAATCCTCGAGAGGATGCTGAGTTTGTAAAGTGCGATCCATATAAGATGTCTCATTAAATTTTAATCTTTTAACAAGAGGGCATAGGACTTGTTCAACAGATCAAAATTTGCCTCGTGCCTGTAATTCCCGTGAGTACGGTACCACGATTGTTCCCAACACTACATGCGTTACTTGCCTACCCCGGATCTTTGACAAGGTGAAAATAACCCACGGGAGGGTAACCAAATTAAATGGAGGATCAATAAGGGAATTTTTAAGGGCCTCTAGAGAATTTTTAAAAAACAATTTTTTTCTCTTGTGTGATTATTAGAAATGTCAAAAATAGCGATCTATTCGTATTCGCTATTTTCGTATAACGATCTGTACAGTCACGGTCAGAGTAGTTGCAACACTTAAAAAACTAAATTTATTTTTAAAGAGCTATAACTATAACTTACAACTATAACTTATTTTTCTAAACTTATTTAAAAAAAAAGTGTCGCAACTACTTTGACCGCGACCCTACATAATATTATTGGAAGAAATTAAAAAAAATATTTATTTAAAAATTATTGAAATTAAAAATATTGTGTTACTTTTCATTGACGTATTATAATAAATTTATTTCTTCGAAAGATTGTGTATCTCATAATTCATAAAATTTTAAATTTACATTAACTAATTTTTTAAATAAATACTTTGCGATATGTTTGTCTGTCTTTAATATTTCTGTAATCATTAGCCGATTGTGAAAACGAATACACAAAGCAAAGTGAAGCAAACGGTGAGATAAATTTATAATTTATCACATATGTCATTATTCTATTGTGCTCTTGTTTGCAACCCGACAATAATATTACGCAAAAATTAAAACGTAATTTTTAAATATACATATTAATGATTAATTCAATATTGTTTTGATTGATGAATATAAACTCCGCTAACGTAAGGAATCTGTTGCAAAAATCAATAAATTGGCATGTGTACAATGTTAGGGAACAAATGGTGCAAGCACTTTGTAATGTTTTATGATAAGAATGTTAGATGTAAAAATAAAATTTTATTTTATAAGATAAGGCAAATCGTTATAAACACGTAAGAAATGTAATTTTATAGTGTGCTTTAATAATCACATTTTAAAAAATAATATAAGTTAGATAGGAAAGAGACGGCAAAAATTAGAAAAAATATTTCAATATTCATACAATATTAATTATACGCAAATTTTCTGTAGATTAAATACGAGAATTAAAAAATTTATTTCAGAAACTTTTTTAATTCAAATAATTGTATAATGTAGTCAGTTATGCAGCATCTGAAAGTTAAAATTAATCAGGGCGAGAAAAGGGATTTTACTAGATAGATAGATAAATGCGTACTTTATTTACCCCAAGGGGTCTTAAAGGGCGTTTTTAAAGGGACGTACCCAACCCTGTACATTAATAACTAATATTTTCCATCCCTGGCCATTTGCGACCTTACAACTTATACGTATCATATTTAGGCATCGTATCGAGCCTCAATCAAAAACAAAAAACAAAATCAAAAACGAAATCAGGATCAAAGTCATAACAAAAAACTTGAATCATAACAAAAAATAGTCGGGACAGAATCCGTAACGTGATCAGCTCGGACGTCTTCTCCCTTGCTCCCCTCCTCTTGTCGTTTGCTCTACCTCCTTCCTTCTTATTCGACTTTAGATTTTCCTCTCCTCTTAGCTTCCTCGTCCTCGTCTGATTCCATCAGCAAGCTCTCCTCCAGCTTGCTTGCTATCTCCTCCTCGTCGGATTTTCTTGGCTGAGAGAAGGGATTTTACTACTCAAACAAATTTGTGTTGGAAAAATTATATGTTAAAACTAATTATTATAATATTCGCGCACCACCAACCGCGCCTGGCTCATATTTAGCCCGTTATCTATACTTGGTCAAATAATTATACTATAGAGCAGAATTAAATTTATCTCCGACACATAATAGGCGATAAATAATATTCTATTCGATATATGCTATACGGTCTAAACATAAAATATTTATTTTAATCAAATTAAATTAGAATAAAATGCCATTTACGGTCAGAGCTTGGATTGTTAGTAGCCTAATACTATTTCTTGTGTAAATACACATATTATTTTTTTTTAATCTAGAAAACTGCGCGCCGACTAGGTTTGTTAAACTTACAACACAGCTCCTGTTGGAGTAGTAAAAAAAACCTCTTCGATACGATTTAACTATTAATGCTAATTGCTACAAGCATCTATAAATAACTGTAAAGAATTTATTGCGAAAAAATATTACTTCAGCCAGGGTTCGAATCTGGAGAACCTCCCGAATAAAATATTTATTTTATAGTGTGGCCGCCAAGCAAGCCGTCCGCCACGAACTCAGTGTCGCGCCGCCGCGCCGCGCGTTTTCGTGGCGGACGGCTTGCTTTGCCACCACATGTAGTAGGTAGTTTTTTGTGCGCTGAATCCAAATCCGCGCAAGTAAAAGTGTTCTATCACATCAGGTTTGCGAGAAAAATGCGGATAAACCCTTCGAAAAACGCGTTTTTGACCATTTTTAAAGATAATTCGTGGCTAACAAACTCGATGTGCAAAAGACTTTCAAAATGTCTTAAATTAAAGCTTGTACTTTAATATGAGAATGTCAAATCTTTTACCGTAGACACCATCAAAGTCATTTGAAAATAACTGTTATTTTCAACAATTTTGTGAAAAATAATTGTTTAAACAAATAAAAAATTTTTAATTAAAAAAGCACCTTTAATCCCATGCATTACATCCATTATTGAAATTTTTACTGTTTGCAATGATTTTGCAGAGGTCGAGAATAAAGCTTACAGCAACCACCAACCTTAAGAACAAAGCGCACCTAAGATGGTTTCTACGGTAAAAGATTTGACATGCTAATATTAAAGTACAATGTTTAAGCTTTAATTTAAGATATTTTGAAAGTCTTTTGCACATCGAGTTTGTCAGCTATGAATCTTCAAAACTGGTAAAAAAAAAAAACGCAATTTCGGGGGCTTTAACCGCATTTTTCTCGCAAACCTGACGTGACAGGACACTTTTACTTGCGATATCGGATTCAGCGCACAAAAAACTATAAGAAACCACCGTTCATTTCCAGACAGCAGAAAAAAAGTCAAAATTTGCAGGCCTGTGTTATTTTTACACATCATTACTTATCGTTTTTCAAATTAAGATTTTATTTTTCAGTTTTCGTAAAACATTAAGACCGCGAGGGCGGCCGTCGGCCGCTCCCCCTAAACCGGCCGCCCGCGTGCGGGGCACGCGTTTGCCTTTTTTTTTTTTTTTTTTTTTTTATTTACATGGGTGAAATCTTCGACCGCTGGGTTCCCGGGCCGAAACCCGGTATATGGCCCAGCGACCCCCTCAGATGTTTGGAGGGGGAAGACCCCCCGCCCTCGGGGATAGGACGGGGGAGTGCCGGATTCCTACCGGCTAAAACACCCATGAGTGACCCTAACACTGTGCTGTGCTGGGAAGGCCCCGGGAAACGCAATGATCACATCCGTGGGCCCCCCCGCACGTCGCCCCTTACAGGCGAACCTAACCTAATTAACGACAGACGGACGGGTGTCACCACCCCCGTCCGTCGTCCCTCCCTACGCGCTTGCCCTCCGCCAGGACCAGCCCTGGAGGTAGCCCGGTTGTGCATGTATAAGTTGACTGCAGCCGGGAGTACGATCTTATGTTGACCTTGAGATTTTCTTCATAACTGCATTCAAGATTAAATGAGTATTGTTTGATGCATTTGTTACAACTCTACGACTTTTGTATGTAACTTTCTTTCCCCTAATCTCCTGTTTTCGAGATATAATTGTACTAGTCAGATACATTTTTTTCATCCTGTATAACTCAGCGAAAAATTATTGTATCGAGTTCCGCAAAATCGCATTTTAAACATACCGATTCAAAATATAATCACTAATTGTAAGTATCATTAGCGTGTGAGTAAAACAACGACATTATTCTCTTACTGAAATTAAAAGAACTTGTAAATACATGTAATCCTTTTAAACATTTCGACTTCTGGTCCCTATTCATTTTTCCATTGAAGTGAATTAAAGAAGTGTCGTATCTGGTAAATCTGTTTTAAAATTTACGTCAAATTACACAGTCCGCCAATGTAATCCGCACAATCGGATTCGGAGTTACATTAGTGGCGTTACAAACGTTAGATTGCTATCCGAGAGTTCGACGGAGCAGATAATGCTTTCTAGTGGAGAGTATGGAGACAGCAACTGCGGTTACTGACTGACAATGAGACACTTGTATATCACTCAAACGAGAATTCGACAATGATATCTATTGATAAACTCACGATTGAAGGGATGCGCGCTATCATGATTTCACTCGAAAGCCAATACCGTTGTTGTAACGTTGAGTGTAAAAAGAAACTGCTCAAGAAAATGGAGCAGATGTTTGATCTGCGTCCAGGGCGTCCAGGCAAATTGACGTTAAAAGGGAAGTCCGATTACAAAGGACGAAATTCTGGACTACCTATGACAAATCTGCAATTGCAGTATACCTTAAGCCTCTCTCTGCTTAGTGAATTACTGGACAGAAGCCGAGTTATTCAGAGCGTTTGAAAAAGTTTAACGACACTATAAGAGCTCGGGTAATGTCAGGATAAGTAAGGATGAGGCGAGAGAGATTAGCGAAAAGAATACATCAGAGATGCCGTCGGCAAAGGGAAAACCGACGAAATGTTAAAAATGCCTTGAGATGGGGCATATCGCAACGCAATACAATTCAGCACCGCGACCGGTGAAGCGTGTTATATGTATGCAAATCATGGAACGGAATGCTAGACTTGGCGAGGAAACACCCAAAACAGAATCAGCCCTTAATACCGGAGCCATGATAAATGTTAATCTATCGAGTTACCAAAGTCGTGTATGATTCGCGTGAAAATTACAGTCAATATGATCAGTTAACATGAGCAGTAAATCGTATAATTATATACGTCTATGGGTATGTACACTATGTACATACCCCGCGGCGCGCCCCGAGCGCCCGGCCTTTAATACTATTTTGTTCTCTCCCCTTTAAGCAGATCAGGGTACTCGTGAATCTAGGCCATGGCGAAGTTCAAGGCCCGGCTAAAAAAGGACGTAACTATCAGGTGTGCGAACTAAACTAGCGATAAATATTTTAAAGACAAATACTTTGTAACAATTTAAGACGAAAATTCTAATATGAAATTGCCGAGGCTATAATAGTGAATAAATACTTTTAAACTGGTTTTATAATTTATTGCGGACAAACAGAAATAGTTTCTTAATAAAACTTTTGATTTTTTTACAATAATTTCACATTACTGTCAAAGGCATTCGATTCAGGAATGGAAGCACCTTTATCATTGGCCATGTTGTGCGCGAAATACACTCGGTCAAAAAACAAAGCGGTACAGTAGAAAAATAGGAAAAATTTATAAAATTTTAAATGCTTGTAACGTAGTTAATAATTATGGTATCGAGGTGTTAAAAAAAAAGAAAATAAAGCTTGAAGACTGTAGTTTAAGAAACTTTTAAACTTGGCGGATGTTACAGTAAGTGTCTGTAAAATTGATTAGAAAGTCCAGTTTTCTGAGGTGCACGGAGTGAATCAGTTGATGGCGCTCAATGGGATAAAAAGCGGGTGAAAGTTCATATTTTCTCCTTTAAAATATATTTGTTGAATAGTGAAATTTAACATAAACATATTTAATTTTGACATGTTATGCCCGTTGCCTTAAGGAGGGACCTTGTCGGGATGCAGACGCTTAAGGGCCGTGACACATAAAATAACTTAAGCAGTAAGACGTAAGCAGTAAGGAAATCAACAGTATGGATACGTTAGCACTTACGTTTATGCCTTAAGTTCTTGACTGTGATTGCCTGATTCTCTTACTGTTTAAGTTTTACTGCTTAAGTTTTTTTTGTGTGCCATGGCCCTAAAGAATTAGGATCCACGCACTAATAACGACATTCCGTACTTTATAGTAAAAGCATAGGTATATTTTGCTCACACTTCTTTACACACGAGAGGTTCAGTAACAATATAATTATACGCGATATGTACGATGCGCGGTTACTGTTACAGAAACGATCTGCCTGTTTCTGTTGCCAATGGCATATCATGTATAAACGATTTATTGAGACGGAAGGACCCCGTGTAGTGACCCCGTTTAATTCACGTACGGTGCTCATGTTCCGCGCTATTCTATCGCTTTCTCAGCATTCTGGGAACAGAATTGTGACTCGCTTCCTTTTTGTCACACCATTTTTCATACTTTAATGTTTTAATCACGTATTAATATTCTTATTCTTTATTTAAATGACGTATTAATTATTAACTGTGTCCTTGTTCCCAAAAGCTGGTCGGGTTACGACAAATATATAGGTAGTTGATATGCTTTGAATGTATCTAATACCTATTCGGTTTTCATATCTTCTTTCTTTTATAGGCCTATATGTATTTTTACTTTATTTATAAGTTTTATTTCTTTATTTTATCGAAAATAAAAGTGTCACGGCAAATGCGAGTCAAGCGCGGTACGTGGTGCGCAGATCAATAATTAACACGATACTTCAATGTTAATTAAGTTTAGGCTCTTCCTTCGAGCCATCTTCAGCTTTATTAAAGTCCCAATGATTTAATACTGCCGATTTCGAGATAGGAGGCTCCCTTCCTGAGGAGATGTTGTTTTAAACGAGCTGGTTCGCGCGAATGTAAAGAACATATTTTCCCTCGAGTTCAGCAGCAGTCAAGAAATTCACAATCTTATACACAAAGATGCACAATATAAAATCAAATAGATTGAAAAGAAAACTCGTGCAGACGATAATATGTGTGTAGACAGTACGTCGGTTAGAAGTGTCTTTATTTTATATTTATATTGTTGCGCCTGAGAAAAATAAGATTGTAAAATAGATATACAGGGTGTACCTAAACTGGCGGGGATAAATATTTTAATGACAAATACTTTGTAACATTTTAAGACGAAAATTCTAATACGAAAATGCCGAGGATATAATAGTTTTCAAATGAGAATAGTTTAAAGTGGTTACACTCGGTACAAAAAAAAGCGGTACAGTAGAAAAATAGAAAATAAAATTTCAAATGCTTGTAACGCAGTTAATAATTATAGTATCGAGGTGTTTAAAATAAGAAAAAATAAAGCTTAAAGACTGTAGTTTGAGAAACTTTTAATGTCGTTTGCGTGGGATAAATAGTTTTTTTCCGGTGGCGGATGTCACAGTGAGGGCCTGCAAAATTGATTAGAAAGTTCAGTTCCCTGAGGTGCACGGAGTGAATCAGTTGACGACGCTCAATGCAATAAAAAGCGGGTAAAAGTTTACATTTTCCCCTTTAAAATGTCGAGTGTTCTCAGTCTCGGTCAAGTGTTCTTGTCGCCGACGTATCCCTATCCTGGCCAACGGAGAACGCCCGGTCCGCACGCCGGCCTGGACGTCCCCCCGCAGCCGCTCTGCACCCCCGCCTTACCTCCGACACGCGTAACCATATCGTTAACCGTTCGCGCCCCGCGTTCGCGATAGGATATGCGAGTGTTGTAAATATACGTGCTCTGTAAATACGTACAATTAAATTGTAAGTGCGGCCGATTAGATTATCTGTAAATGAGCTCTCGGCATTATATTCGTCCAAGTAAAATCGATACGCCCGCGCCGCATCGCCCGCGCTTCCGCTCTTCGCGGATAATTGTCATCCGTTTCACCGGGACGATATTGCTCTGTAAATACGGTCCGATTAGATCAAACGTAATCGCGGTCGGAATAACGCACGCTTCTGTTAAGCAATCCACGCTTTTAGACGTTTATGTTAACACGAGCTCTTGTGTACCTATATATATATATATGTATATATATAGATTACTTTCACTTTATTTTTATTAATTAATTGTTCACTAACTTTAATACTACAACTCTTTACGTCTACTGTCTCTGGACCTACTCTATCGAACTCCTGATCCGGCGAGCTAGTCCGCGTTCGATTTTAATAAAAAGGCAGGTCGTTATATGGCCATTTTTACTAGAATCGAACGCGGACTAGCTCGCCGTGTCAGGAGTTCGACAGAGTAGGTCCAGAGACAGTAGACGTAAAGAGTTGTAGTATTAAAGTTAGTAAACAATTTATTAATAAAAATAAAGTGAAAGTAATCTATATATATACATATATATATATAGGTACACAAGAGCTCGTGTTAACATAAACGTCTAAAAGCGTGGATTGCTTAACAGAAGCGTGCGTGACCGCGATTACGTTTGATCTAATTGGACCGTATTTACAGAACAATATCGTCCCGGTGGAACGGATGACAATTATCCGCGGAAAGCCTTGGCAAGCGACGCGCGGGCTAAGCGTTTCGGCAGCGCGGCGCGGGCGTATCGATTTTACTTTGACGCGGGTAAACGAATGTACTTAATGCCGAGAGCTGATTTACAGATAATCTAATCGGCCGCACTTACAATTTAATTGTACGTATTTACAGGGCACGTATATTTACAACACTCGCATATCCTATCGCGAATATGGTTACGCGTGTCGGAGGTACGGCCGCGGCGGGAGTGAGCGGCTGCGGGGGGACGTCCAGGCCGGCGCGGCGTGCGGACCGGGAGTTCTCCGTTGGCCAGGATAGGGATGCGTCGGCGACAAGAACACTTGACCGAGACTGAGAACACTCGACCTCGGTTTTCTGCCGGCGTGATCTATAAGGAGTAGGTGAGATCTAGGAGGTTGAGCAGTTTCTGAGAATGCTCGGCCGTGTTTTCCTGCTCTTAGGATTTCGGTGCTCATGGTAGCGGCGGATCGGATCAGGTATAACTGCCTTGAGACGACGTGTCAAGGCAGTACCTGATTCAAATCGAAGAGTTCGGGTTTGGGTTGTTCCTTTGTGAGATAAATTATAAATAACGGGGCTATTAATTTGTCGAATTGCAGTTCTATGTAAAATTTTTATTTGCAGAAATTCTGGCTTCTACTTTGATTTCTTAAATGGATCTGTACATATATCATGCCTTTTTATTATATATGCAATACATCAAAGTTGGGGAAAGGCAAATACATAGAATATATATACATATAACTTAATTTGTTACATTTAAACAAATAATTGTCGCAGAGTTAGCAAATTATGGGCATTTCGCCACATGTTTGCCGCCGCCCACAGGATCAAACTCGCCGCAAATCTCGCGCAAAAGGAACGACATTTCGAACACGTATTCAAATAAAAAAGTGTTTGCTACGGCTGCGTTAGCTTTGGGCGCTTTCGTGCTGAGAGCTCCCAACATTTCTATCTTTATTGCTCATTATATGTTGAAACTGTTGATAGAAGATAGAACGATGTTTTCAGCACGAAAGCGTTTAAAACGAACGTAGCCTATGTATGTGTATGTATTACTTCGTTATACACTACCAGACTGCGTTCGAAAACATTACCCGAGTGCCCCCGAGTATTATTTTATCCTTGTTTAACATTCGGTGAATAACGAGGATAAAATGATACTCGAGGGCGGGTATCATTGTGTTGGAACGCGCAGCCCAGCGGAAATTAAAGCATCACCTTCGCGCGGTCGCAAAAATAGACCAATTTTAAATGACTGTATTTGGCAAAAGTAAACAGAATGAGATGGTTTAAGAAGCATTTTATAGCTTTAAGTCTCTATTCGATCTCTATTTGAATCCCCGTGGCTCTAAACAGAGCCGAAACCGAAAACTGAAACTTTCATGGGAATCCTATGTATACGCGCGCACGTATTATATTAGAATACATATATTTTTTCTTAACCCTTTTCGGTCACACTTCCCGAGAATCCCGTAACGGTCACACTGGGTGAAATACACCCCAGCGCATTTGCACGTGTATAAAAAATTGTAGGTGACTTTAAAAAAAAAAATAAAAAATATCCTGTTGTAGTTTAAGTCTTCCTTAAAAAGACTGTATAGGTTTGATTTGCAAAAAAACTACCTGTAGATGACGGCAAAAGGCCCATTTCTACTGGTTTACTGGGTCGTCTTCGAAGTCAAAAAAACGCTGGGGTGTATTTTACCCAGTGTGACCGTTAAGGGTTAATTAAATATTATAATTTAATTATTTTTAATTATTAAAATAATAATTATACATATATATTACAATAATCCTATTATTACAATTTGTCTTATGCTATATACCTAATATAAACTATCCGTAGTATCACAATCATATATTATTTCAATAATAACAAAATTTCTAAACTTAAAATAAAAATATTTTTTAAACAAGTCTTTGAAAAATACAATTTTGGCTACGTCCGCGTCGCCGAAATTCCCTTTCAATTTCAGCCAAAACCGAAATCCAGCTAAAACTCCAATTTTTGGCCGAAACTGGCCGAAACCCGAACTTTCGGTCGGACTTTAGTTGGAGCAACAGGCAACGAAACCGTGTCAAACCTAGACCTAACATTGCCTAGGATCACTGCTGTCGCGTGGTCTGCTCATATAATAGAAATAGAGTAAAAAGCTGAAATCACACGATACACGATTTTCATGCCTGCATCCTTGCACGCTGACTGACGTTGACCAATGCATTGAAAGTTTCTCGGTTTTGGTGATAATTTACAAATGTAACATTATGTGCCCCAAATGTTGTCATTCCCTTCTTAATATATTTAAAAACTATATTTAAAAATAATATTTAACAATTTTTACAGATTATTCTAGACCATCTTGTTTTACAAAATTTAACGTTTTAAATCTATATGTATATAAATGCACAAGCTTTGTAATATTTTCTCTTCATTAACACATATCTGGCTCATTGTCTCAATCCACCAAATGTCGAAGCAGTAAAAAATGTTTCGTTATTTTTAAGGTAATATAAAACTCGCAACGCGATAATAATGTATTTCTCCCTTTCCGTTTTAATATCTTGTATCCGAAAATGAAAAATCCATAACGAAAAATCATGTAATTGAATTATGAAAATAGACTCACATATAATAATCGTATTAAAGACCGTCCTAATATACTTTATACGTATGCACGTTGATTATGCAGGCTGCATTGATACATTCCCGCAACGTGAAGTAGCAATTCAGAGTATAGGTATTTATATCGATGGATCGCGTAACATTAACCGACGGGAAGCGCGTTGAATACACGGAATATATGATTAATTATAAAGTCAAGTACACTTGGATAATAAATCGCTTGCGAGATGTGCGTTCGTGTAACGGAACAAAGCTATCGTTTATTGATTCGCAAAAATAATGCGGATGGTTAAAAAAATGTACGAAATGTGGTGTGTGGAAATTAACGCGCTTCGAGCCATATTTTTTAGCTGATATCCGATTAATGCTTTGAAGCGTTCTTCTTCTTCTTTCTTTACTGAAAGGTGAAGAGTAATGCCTTATCTGTGTTCATCTTATCTGACTTTCCACATATCTTGACTATCTGTTCAGTCGGAGTAGTTCGGACATGAACCACAGTGCAGACACAAACCATTTACCGTTACCGAGCGCACACGCTCTCAGGTTTTTCTCTGCTGTTATCATCCAAGCTTAGTACTTCTCATAGGCCGGTAATGCCGGTATTCATAGTCAAATAAGGGGATCCTGCAGCCGTATGATTTACCGTCGGAAATGTGATTTTCGGAAACACACACACATTTCCGTCGATAAATCATACGGCTGCAGGATCCCCTTATTTGACTATGAATACCGGCCTATGAGAAGTAGTAAGCTTATGCTATGCTTATGTTATCTTATGCATTTTGTGTATTATATAGCTCTTAGTCAAGATATGTGGAAAGTCAGATAAGATGAACAGATAAGGCATTACTTTTCACCTTTCAGTAAAGAAAGAAGAAGAAGAACGCTTCAAAGCATTTGTAACATCAAATGGACTGCCAGCCTTTGTCTTAAGCTGGAATCACACGATGCATAATTTTCATGTCTGCATCCTTGCGGTGCATGTTGCTAAATTGCGATATAAAATTTTGTAACAGTGGGTAAGATGGTGGAGGTGCGACTAGTGGTTGCGAGTTTCCTATTTAAATAAAGAACACTCGTCGGCGAAAGTTCTCGCGTTAAATTGGCACCACTCTCTTGGGATTTGCGTGCAAATTCGTTCGACGCGTGTGATCTTCCTGAAATATTCGAGGAACACGAACATGTTACTAGCTTTTTTTTTAAGAGGCTATGCATCGATGAAAGAGAATATAGATTCCCAAAGTAGCGCGTGTTCGAATCGTTTCCAGATTTACGAAAGTCGTTCATAATGATCGATCTTAATCGGATATCAGCTAAAAAATATGGCTCGAAGCGCGTTAATTTCCACACACCACATTTCGTACATTTTCTTAACCATCCGCATTATTTTTGCGAATCAATAAACTATAGCTTTGTTCCGTTACATGAACACACATCTCGCAAGCGATTTATGATCCAAGTGTACTTGACTTTATAATTAATCGTATATTCCGTGTATTCAACGCGCTTCCCGTCGGTTAATGTTATAGACCGGGAGCCCGCGACCAAAATTTGTGTCAGATCTTATTCATCGGGAAACCCTATATATTCGATAGAGTACATCCTTCTAATATTGAAAAGTCATTTCTTACACCTGGAGGGTGGGACAACCCCTGCGGGAGAGTAAAAAAATAAAGCAGAGGGTGTGTCAAATTTTATTCACCTTGAAACTTATTTGCTAGTTACTTTTTAATAAAAAATTTATGAAAAAACGTTTTTTACACCTGGCAAGCGGGACAAAATTGTTCTTACAGGTTATAAACAATGTAATATTTCACGAGGGTGATGTCAAATATTATTCCCTTTGAAATTTATATGAGAGGTAAGTTTTCACTATAAATAATACGAAAAAAAATTCTTACGGCTTGAACGCGGACCAAACGAGTTCTTACACTGCTCTGAAACTAAAAATTAAGAGCGCCTACGACGCTCTTTTGCTGCAGTGCGCACACGGTAATTTTCCTCTAATGTTAGTATATAAATCGGGTTTGTCACTTATCAACGTGCATACGTATAAAGTATATTAGTACCGTCTTTAATACGATTATTATATGTGAGTCTATTTTCATAATTCAATTACATGATTTTCCGTTATGTTTCATTTTCGAATACAAGATATTAAAACGGAAAGGGAGAAATACATTATTATCGCGTTGCGAGTTTTATATTAACTTAAAAATAACGAAACATTTTTTACTGCTTCGCGTGTCGACATTTGGTGGATTGAGACAATGAGCCAGATATGTGTTAATGAAGAGAAAATATTACAAAGCTTGTGCATTTATATACATATAGATTTAAAACGTTAAATTTTGTAAAACAAGATGGTCTAGAATAATCTGTAAAAATTGTTAAATATTATTTTTAAATATAGTTTTTAAATATATTAAGAAGGGAATGACAACATTTGGGGCACCAAAACCGAGCAATTTTCAATGCATTGGTCAACGTCAGTCAGCGTGCAAGGATGCTGAAAACATCGTTCTATCTTCTTTCAACAGTTTCGACATATAATGAGCAATAAAGATAGAAATGTTGGGCGCTCTCAGCACGAAAGCGCCCAAAGCTATCGCAGCCGTAGCAAACACTTCTTTATTTGAATACGTGTTCGAAATGTCGTTCCTTTTACGCGAGATTTGCGGCGCGTTTGATCCTATGGGCGGCGGCAGACATGTGGCGAAATGCCCATAATTTGCTAACTCTGCGACAATTATTTGTTTAAATGTAACAAATTAAGTTATATGTATATATATTCTATGTACTTTTGCCTTTCAACCAACTTTGATGTACTGCATATATAATAAAAAGGCATGATATATGTATAGATCCATTTAAAAAATCAAAGTAGAAGCCTGAATTTCTGCAAATCAAATTTTACATAGAACTGCAATTTGACAAATTAATAGCGCCGTTATCTATAATTTATCTCACAAAGGAACAACCCAAACCCGAACTCTTCGATTTGAATCAGGTACTGCCTTAACACGTCGTCTCAAGGCATTTATACCTGATCCGAAACCCCTGCAGCCGATAAAACTCTCTACAACTCTCTCTAACAGATTACAAATTTGATGTCAGAAAGTAAACCCTCGATTATGTGATGAACTTCTTGACTTCGGGAATTTAAGAGAAAAACTAACATACAGATAAACTATTACTATCTGATCGATAATGTGGTTCGTGCTGAACATGTCACATAACTTTTATATCGTTTTAATACTTACATGATACTAAAAATCTGCAATTTTACATTCGCTGCCACCAAGGCACGTGTCAACTAGGAATGACGTTCGGAAGCCACTAAAACGCGCGAGTCGCTCATTTCACTGTCGGTAATTTAAATACAAAACATTAAAAAGAAAGTATCTGTGCAACAATCAACAGCAAAAAACGCTCTTTAATTTGCCTGTAATCTTTTTTATATTTGACGAAAACTTTATTTATTACAAATATAAATGTACCGTCGGTGTCAGGAACTGTCACTAACTCTCCCCCTTACCTTAAGAGGATCCTGCAGCCGTATGATTTACCGACGGAAATGTGATTTTCCGAAAATTACCGACAGTGAAATGAGCGACTCGCCGGACTCGCGTCACTCGCGCGTTTCAGTGGCTTCCGAACGTCATTCCTAGTTGACATTCCTAGTTGACTTGGTGGCAGCGAGTGTAAAATTGCAGATTTTTACTTTTTTAGTATCATGTAAGTATTAAAACGACATAAAAGTTATGTGACATGTTCAGCACGAACCACATTATCGATCAGATATTAATAGTTTATCTGTATGTTAGTTTTTATCTTAAATTCCCGAAGTCAAGAAGTGCATCACATAATCGAGGGTTTACTTTCTGACACCGAATTTTAGAGAGAGTTTTAGATAGTTTTATAGAGGTTAACAAAATGTAATACCTACGAAATGTAATACGCACGACCATCGCGCCTCGGCTTACCTGGTATAACCTCGCGGCTCGTCATTTCTGCGTAGTTACGGGTCGAACGGTAAGAGAGACGTCAGGCGGCGACGGCGACGGCGATGCTCGTCGCTCGTAAACACGCGGCACTCGCGGCAGTACGTCGCGGGTATTTCTGTCTCCGCTCGTTAAAACGTCGCCTTTTATTGTCGGTGCACGCAATGCAATTCCGCCGCGCGAGCGCGACGGACACACACTGACAGGTGCGTTTGTTGTTCTCGCGCCTCGCGCCTCCCGGCCGCCCGCCCCCCGTGTAAACGACCACCGCGTGAGTGTCAGAAACTGCACACTCGGTTATGTCAGAATCTGCAGCTGAGCGCTTCGATAGTGTCAGAAATGATTTAACTAAATATATGGGTGAATCTTACTCAGAAAGCTTTAATGCACGTGTTAAAATAAATTCGTTTTGGGTTTGACAATATATCGCGTTCGTAAATAATAGAAAACCATGGCCGCTACTCTAAAAATGTCAGAAACTACCCCCCTTACCTTATATTGGCGCAATTCTTTTCTAATTCTATTATTGTATATTCTTCAGTGTTTTCTACCCCTATTTCATATATAATTCTTTAAGATTTGGTTCTTAAATATAAATTTATTAATCTTAAATAATATATTTAAGATTGATTCTTTAAGATTTTTTCGCATATACATACATACAATATAACTCAAGAACTAATCAACCAAATCTTAAAGAATTACACATATTATAAAATAGGAGTAGAAAACACTGAAGAATATAATAGAATTAGAAAAAAATTATGAATATAACTATATATACATTTATCCGCCGAGTTCGAATAAAAATTGTTTATTTATATTTTAAACAAAAAAAGAAATATTTAAATAAAAAGTAAATCAATTACTAAAAATGTACAAATAATGCACAAACGATTAAGCACAATGAGCTGTGATTTATCATTATTTTTTAAATAATGAGGGGTTAACTTTTAGAAGTCTTGTTAGTAACTTTTATATTTTTTTTTTTACATTAAGAATGTACAAACACTAAAAATCGTAGTACATTCATATACAAACGCTGTACAATCCGAATATGTTAATGTTTTTGTATTTTGTTGTAGATAAGAAGAAGAGACCAAATATATGGACCTGTATTATTGACCGTGTAAGGGCCCCATAATTCCATAGTCTGCAGTACTGTCAGTAAGTAATATCGTTCTAAATGATCGGTAGAGTAAATCACGATAAACGTTTCGCGTTTCGCCACCAAACGCACATCACGATAATGTCGCGTGTCGCACTTTAAAACCTCGCGGACGTCGTCATGGCCGGTAGCTATAAGAATTATATGAAATTGTTGGAATCGTGGCCGTTGGACAAAAGCAAAGCTGGCAGGTAATTACGATATAACACTAGGCGAGGTATCATAAATGTAATTGTTTTGAGTGCAACGACTTGTCATGAATTAATAACAACGTATCAGTATATTTGCTTCTAAATATCATTAGCTAGGTTAGAATAATCCTTTATACATTTCAATGATCATTGATGAAGGAAACATATATAGTTTAAACTATTAATTATTACGTCGTATTTAAGTTTCTGTGTCTTCCTATCGATCTGCTTGATTCGATGGTTTTTAGAGACTTGGGACAGCACATTCGTGACCAGCTGAAGAGTGCATTTTCGAAGGGTGAAGCTACTAGTCAACCGAATCCGGAACAGTGTAATCGATATTATTCAAGTTTAAAAAGGATTTCGTCAAATCATTATGGACAAATTTATAAACGCTCCTTGTTAAGCACCGCGAGTGGCTTAAACAGGGAGCATTGTAATCTGGCGTTGACTCCAGAAATGTTAGAGTATTTGAAGGAAGAGGATAAGGGAATATTTCGCAGATTTTACGGAAGGATAAAAAATCTTGTAAGAAATGATAAGGATTAAGTTTGCACACTTTGCGTATAAGTTTGGTAAGAATAGGCGTTCTATTGATAGAAAACATCTATTGCCAGCAAGAACTAACTTCTTGTACTCAGTTAACGTGAGGCAATATAGTTTTAAATATGATGTCGCTGAAAAAGATCGTCATGTGCCTGTTATGGCACAAGAAGTACTGACATATATGGCTCCGTCGCCAGGCAAGATATACATAGACATGACATTTGGTGCTGGTGCACATGCCACCAAACTGTTAGAACACTCACCCGGTATAAAAATATTTGCGTTAGATAGAGATCCTTTGGCATACGAATGCGCCAAAGACTTATCGCAGAAATATCCAGGACAGGTAGTTCCTTTGTTAGGTAAATTCTCCGAGCTGCCACAGTTGCTTAAACAACACGACATTAAAGAAAATAGTGTAGATGGCTTTTTGTTCGACTTCGGTTGTTCGTCAATGCAATTTGACGTAGCGAATAGAGGTTTCTCTTTGTCAAAGGATGGACCATTAGATATGAGAATGGATGGATTTCGGTGTCCGGAACAAATTACTGCCGCGGATGTGTTGGAAAGGGCAACGGAGGAGGAATTGGCTCGTATCATAAAAATTTATGGGCAAGAGAAGCGTGCTAAGAAAATTGCTCGTGCCATTATTGACGTTAGATACATGTGTAGAAAATTAGAGACGACGAAGGAACTGGCTGAGCTGGTCGAGTCCACTCTAGGCGGTGAAATCAGGAGAGATAGCCTCGGTAGATTTTCGCATTGCGCCACAAAAACATTTCAAGCACTTAGGATTTTTGTCAATAACGAATTAAATGAAATTAATTACGGTGTACTCCTTGCGCAAGTATACTTGAAACTGTCCGGCCGTTTAATAACGATCTCTTTTCACTCGCTCGAAGATACTATAGTCAAGAGACATATCTCTGGAAACATAACAGATAATATGGCTAATACCGTGGCGTTAAGATATGCGAATCATGGTAAGGTGTTTGATAAAGACGAAGTCGAAAGATTAACAGAAACACCATGGAAAATGATGCATAAACATGTTTTGACGCCTACGGTTGAAGAAATTCAGACAAATCCGAGATCGCGATCGGCGAAATTGCGTGTTATTATGAAAGTGAAATAATTATCTTTTATGTACAATTTATTAAAGCTTGTAGTTCGCACTTTTTTATCAATGTGCAAACTTGTTGAGATGGTATACTTGGAATATGTATACGATATATTCATTTTAACAGGATGTATTGTCATGCTGTACATAAATAATAAATAATGTAAATTTAATTACAAAAAAATTTATTAACGATTATATATTGATATAAAGACTTCCTGAGGAATTATTAATACACATCACATATTGCGAAAATAATTCTTTCATTGAAAAATAGACATTTAAATTTAAAACAGGCCTTCTATTTCATTTGTTTCGCTATTCCAGTCCATATCGTAGATACATGGTCTAGTCGAAAGTCCGGGCATCATCAAGATCTGAAACGTGTGTTGTATAATTAAATAACGTGAAAATTTAGTAGATAATTTTAATACTAATTGTATAGTCGAGAAAATCATTTACCTCTCCCACCATGGGAACAATAAATCCGGCGCCGACCGAAACGAATATATCTGTAATATCGAGGGTGAAACCAGTTGGTGCACCTTTGATAGCTGGATCTCCAGTTAACGAATTTGATGTTTTCGCCATACATATGGGGAGTTTGTTATATCCTAACTTGTTATAGTCCTCGATTTTTTTCTGCACCTATAACGAATGGCAAAAGTTTTATTACGATAATTATATTATGACAATACATAAAATGTCAGTCTAACTTAACGTGGTATATTAGAGTTCCTTGCGTAACAGATATAATTATGTTGTCAAAAGAAAATCGCGTGATAGTCGATACAAGTGTGTAGTTAGAGTATGTTAATAAAATTACTTTTCTTGTATTGGAATATGTAAGATTCAGGTATTTTTAATAATATTGGTAATATTTTGTGGTAGTAGTTTATACGTATAATATAATAATAAAAATATTTGTTTACCTTTTCCGCGAGAACGACTTGGCCAGCACCGTACATCTCTTTGGCGATCTTATTAATTTTTTCTTCGATGCTGTCCTCGAGATCGTATAACAGTTTAAAATTACTATTTTCTTCGGTAGCGGCTATCACTGCATCCGCAAGAGCTACAGCACCAGCCCCACCTTCGGCCCAATGAGTGCATACTACTGCATTATTTGCACCGCTTTCCAACGCTGCTTGCCTAACGAGCTCTAGCTCCGCTTGAGTGTCGGTGCTGAAAGATTAACATAGATGTACTCATCTGTGGTCGATTATATTAATTCAAACATTAGTTTGTATCCACGTTGTTTATAAAATTTATATTAGGATGATGATGCCAAATTATCATGAAACAAAAATTCTTAGAATTGTTGTAAAATATCTTGAAGCTCTTAGCTAGCGTAAAAATTTGGTGGCCTAGTAAAATAATTAAGGATTATAATAAAAATGTCATACGAATAGTTTTTTTTTTAAATAGTACAGATTCAAGACTAGCGTTCTTGCGGTTGTAAATTATTCGGCTTTTGCTACCATAATTCTCTTTTTATAAGAAAAAAAACACACCTGTGAGAGTTGATGGCAACAACTACGGGCACGCCATATTTCAGACCATTACTGATATGTTTTTGCAGATTTGGCAGGCCTTTTCTAACGAGTTCGACATTTTCTTCGATATATTCTTTCTTTAACGGTGCTCCGGTCGTTACTGGCGGCCCACCACCGTGCATCTTCAATGCTCTGATAGTCGCCACGAGTACGACAGCATTCGGTACATGTCCAGAAGTACGACACTTGATGTCGAAGAACTTTTCCATGCCGATATCCGATCCGAATCCGGCTTCCGTTATTACAATACCTTGCGGTCCGACCAATTTTAGAGCAATAGCGTCAGCGATAATGGATGAACAACCGTGGGCTATATTGGCGAACGGTCCAGCGTGCACCATTACCGGTGTACCTTCCAATGATTGCATAAGTGTCGGTTCTATAGCATCTTTCAGCAGAATCGCCATTGCTCCCGTCATACCCTGAGGATTAGGTAGATATTTAGAGAAGCCGCAAATCGTTTTCCTTATGCGCAATTATAAAGGAACATTGTGTACTTATATCTAATTATAATCGTATACATGATTATATACTTTAAATTATTTAAATTATTAAACAGACTTTAACAAGATTAGATAATAAAAAGAATTGCTGTTTTATATTGTATAGTAATATTGGATGAATAATTTAGATATTCATACGTAATTTCATAATTATACTAACAAAATCTTCAGCAGTTAAAGGCTCGCCGCTTTTGCTAAATCCGACGACGATATTACCAAGCCGTCTCTTCATATCCTCGACACTGACTGATAAAGCTAGGATTGCCATTATTTCAGACCCAACGGTAATACAGAATGAGGTTTCTCTTGTCTTGCCTTTCTCGGTTGGGCTCTGGCCAATGGTGATTTTCCGCAAAAAGCGATCGTTAATATCCACCACTGTGCAAAAGATGTTATTGCAAATATAATATCTTTTTTGGAATATCTATAGGTATCATTCTTAAGTTCTTATATCGTACCTCGCGTCCATGTGATGTTATTTGGATCGACGTCAAGTCTTGCAAATCGACGTTTCTCTTCTTCCGTTAATGAATTCGGATCAGTTTTCGTGATGCCAAGTTTTTGCAATCGTTTCACCTGGATTTTCGAAAACTTTCTGACACCCTTAATAGTCGGTACCAGCCGATCGTACAGGATTTTGTCACCTTGAGTCGATTCGTGGAAGTATCGCGCATCAATTTGCGCCGCCATAAGATTATTCGCGGCGGTAACAGCATGATTGTCCCCGGTCAGATGAAGATTGAATTCTTCCATGGGTATCACCTATAACAAAGTCTGTGCTAGTTAGTTCATGCACAGAAAAAAAAAGAATATTCTTGATTTGAAAAACATCTTTAGTTTCAACGTGGAAATCTTGAAATACGAAACAACTATAATCTTCTTATAAGAATTTAAACTCTAATTTATTTTAACATTTTTTTCTTGGTTGAACTATATAAATGCTTCATTCAAGCAAGTTTTCTTTGTTTAATGTAATCGTTTAATATAATAACGCAATATAATCTTATTTCAAGATTTCCACGTTGAAACTAAAGATATTTTCAAGTCAAGAATATTCTTTTTTTTCTGTGTGCTAAAATAAATAGTGATTAGTGTTCGTAATATCGTTTATCTGAATAAATTCCTCTGTCGTACCTGTGAGTATCCTCCTCCAGCAGCTCCTCCTTTAACGCCAAACGTAGGTCCCTGGCTAGGTTGTCTGAGGGTAACGACAGAATTTTTTCCTCTGTGCGCCGTTAGTGCTTGCACCAATCCGACGGAAGTCGTGCTCTTTCCTTCGCCAAATGGTGTTGGCGTGATGCCCGCTACCACAACAAACTTTCCATTTTGTTGATTCTTTAGTCGTTGTAGCACACTGAGGCCGATCTTGGCTTTCGTGCTACCGTAAGGGCTAACTTCGTTCGGAAGTAGTCCGATTTCTTCGGCTAGTACAGTAATCGGTTTTGGCTCCTGACTCCTGGAGATATCGATGTCGCTTGGCACAGGTTTCACAGGATTCAGTTGAAGAGCCCGTAATTTCCATTGGATGTTGAGGAGCTTTTGGGCCGACTTTTGCGCGGATATCACGGTATTTTTCATTAACATTGCTACTGTCATTGGCCCAACGCCGCCCGGTACCGGTGTAATGTACGAAGCTACTTTAACAGCTTCCTGGTACGCTACGTCGCCCACTAAACGTTGTCCACTCTTCTTTGTGGGATCTGAAACATTTTTAACATTATGGTGGTATTGATCGGGCTTGTACATTTTTTGATTATGTTTGTCTCGAAGTTTTTCTATAAAATTATTTTTAAAAAAAAGAAAGAATAAGAATTTATTTTAAAATAAAATTATACCTAATTGTAAACTAAAATTATATACCTATCTGATGATAAGTTAAGTCATGTATATTGCCTCATATTTTTGGAGATAAATACTTTATGCACTTGTGTTATCAGAAACTGACGCGTTTGCATGACGCACGTACTCGAACGCGACTGATCTTAAACTAAAATATCGACTATGTTTTCTGTACTTTTTTGTTCACGGTCAGAAATGTATAGATGTAGCAATATGTCTTATGTCGTAATGAGGGTGCGAGTGAGAAAGGAGAAGAAAATGAGTTAGAGATAATGTAATACAGATTAACACGTTCACAGTCTATTCTTGCAAGTATACATGTAATAATATCTATTGTAAGGAATTTATTAAAAGAAAGTTATAATAATGTTCCGTCTTTTTGTGCCATTGCATCGGTGCGATACGTTTATATTTTTTAGTTTGAAAATAGTAAACTGTAAACGTGTTAAGAGAGATCTCGTTATATAAAGGACGATCAATATATCTATGTTCTAAAAAATTATTCAAGATATTTCATACAGAATTCTCCGAGATTGATTTTAATAATAGATTCTTTGATGAATTTGAATACAAAATTGTATTTTTAAAAAACGGAGCTGCATACCTGGTATAGGATTGATGCCGCAATCGATGACAACGGCACCCGGTTTAATCCAATCACCCTTAACTAATTCGGGTTGGCCTATGCCAACCACTAAAATATCAGCTTGACGCGCCTGAAAAAAAGTTTTTTCAAAATGTCACAAGTCTTTATAATAATATTAATATAGCTGTTTACTTTATTTTGTTTTACATGTACTGAGAAATCGTGAACTTGAATGATTGCTTACAACATCAGAAAGATTCTTCGTTTTCGAGTGGCAGACCGTCACAGTGGCATTATGCCATTTTAATAGTTCGGCAACGGGAGTGCCGACAATCTTGCTTCTCCCTAAAACAACGGCTTGAGCACCGGCAATAGGCACACCGCTCCTAAAAGTTGTTTTCTCAGTTTAACGCGTAATTGCATAATGATGAAAGAAACTTCTTGCGACGCGCAATATTAAAATAATTTACAGAGATAAATAGCAAACCTCTTAATTAATTCGATACAGCCGTTCGGAGTGCATGGCAAAAATCCAGACATATCGCCGATCGCAACTCGGCCTTCATTAATAGTATTTAGTCTGCAATTGAATAATTATATATATCTGGGTGAATAAAACTTTATTGATGTATATATACGTTGCAGTAGAATTTTGCGAGGAGATTAGGAGAATATCATTAATATGAGAAAAGATTTTTGTGGAAGTTATTATTACAATATACATAACATAGTTTCTCTCTCTAAATCCCTAGAACAGAACATATCTATCAAAATTAGCGCCTATGTATTACTATCAAAGTGGTATGTCAGAGGGCACATTATTTCTGTTTTCTCTCTTGTTTATCACCAGTTACAAAACTCCTTCGATATACCGCGCTTTCATAATAACGCGAATATATCTACATATATGTATCAACAAGATATCGTCAATAATGATAAATTAATAATTATATTATCAATGATTAAAAAAGAGCATATTACATTAAAATTCAGATTCTGTTAATATTGAAGTTAATTATTTTTACGAAAATGCAAATAATTTTATTTAAAGTAGAAAATTAAACTAGTGGTTAAATCAGATATTAATGAGCCAAAAATTGATATTGTTAATTGAGAGAGAAAATAGGTATTTAGCTTAATATTATAATAATTATAAATTTGTAATGTTATAGTTTTATAAGCTATAAAGTGTTTCTCAAAGGCATTTATGCGTGAATTTTTGAGTTATATGATCTTTTTTCTGTTTCTAATCTCATCTTTACTATTAAAATAGAATATACTTTTTCAAATAGGAATGAGGATCTATTTCAAAGACACCCTCTGAATAAAAAAATAAACGTTATTTTAAATAATAATTATATATTTACCCATCGACGTCTTTATCCGGCGAAACTAGATCGGTGATTAGATGAGAATTGATTTTATTGACACTGTCAAGCGGCATTTGCACAATAATTCCGTGAACATTTGGATCATTATTCAGTTTGCTAACTTTGTTGATGAGCTCTGTTTCCGTCGTGGTGTTAGGAAGTTGACAACGTTGAACATCGATGCCAATTTCGCGGGCCGCGTTAGTTTTCATTTTTATGTAGACGTTCGAATCTTCCCTCGCGCCTACCTGGACGATAGCTAGGCCTGGTGTGAAGTCAGGTAATTTCTCTTTTAAGGCGTTCACATCTTTGATTAGGCCTTGTCGGATTTCTCTATAAATAGTTACATTATGCGTGTTTGTTAGATACGCCAAAATAGATTCGCATAAATTTCCTATTTTTATAAATAATTGAAGAGATATTCTAAAAAAATAATTAGATTCTGTAATTTCTTAAAGTTTAATAATTTGTAAAATTTTTTATACATCTTACGTTGTATGTTTATTATTTACTGTGGGAGATTTATTTAAAGTTAATTCTATCTTTATAATTGGACTGTTTGCAATTATTTATTACATACAAATAAATATACTTGCACATAATTAAAAGTTTACAGACATTTGAATTTCGCGGGCAATTTCTAGATACCTACAATGATATTATATATATATTTTTTAAATATAGATATATAATGACAACAAATTGTCATGAAATTTTAATACTTATATTGGGTTTATTACTCAATTATTTTTGTTTTTATATTTCGTTATGAAAGTACATACATATTTTCGCATATTTAAAATGCCATAACCTCATAAAGACACATGTGCAGTACATAGTACTGTACATAACATATATTATTCGTTTTAAAACATTCTACATAAGTATTATCTAATACATTATTCTTATATGTTTTATATTCTAATTAGAAAATTCTATAAATATTTATTATTTTGTTGATATTAGTCTCAACATTTTTTTTATAACACTGTTTTGTTAAATCGCTGTGTCACTGTTTCGAATATTACCGAATGATCGATCGTAAACGAATGAACGATCTTTTCCTTTTACGAAATGCCTTACTTGCCCGAAATAAATTAACGTCACTCACCTTGCCAATTCAACTCCAGATAATATAACTCCTCGCACATCTGTCGACATGGCTCTGTCTAGAAGGCTGAAAAATTGTTTAAACTTCTATAATTTTGTAGCTGTCGAATTTAGATCGAAATTAGATTTACTAGATTAAAAAACTTGATTAAATCGGTTAGCACCACTTATTTACATGCACAAATCTACGGATATAAACCTCTCTGCTTATTGACTGACTGGTGCAGATCAAATGGATCTCGTTAGTGTCCCGACCGGTTTACAAGTGGTTCCCGGACTTATACAAGGTGTCTTAAAAATACATATTACCCTAAAATTAATTTAATTGAATAAATTAATTCCTTCACAAAGAGAATAATTTTCAGTCGGTTTAAAATCTGATTTATATATAAAATTTCACTATCATAAAATATTTAATTAAACTGTTCTTGGAGAAATTATTATACAAATTAATTGTGAATTGTACGAGTTTTTAATTATTTACATTTTCTAAATTCTTTAAGACACTGATGGCTTTAAGTGATATTTTTATAATATAAGGGACACACAAATATTCTTTGAAGTAGATTTATCGATATGTAGTTTTCTGGAGCACCTTATATATGCAGTTATCGTAGCCGTGTTATGTTACGTCACTCATACTGTAATTCTTATATGAGCATAACGTGCACGATACAAAACGACGCAAAATTACCGTCACTGAGAGATCAGAATTCAAATTCTTGATGATATTCTTTATTATTGAGCTTTGTCGATTCAGTGGTTCTCATTTTATATCGCAAATGTTTCAAAATTGTGCTTTAGTTATGAACGTTTTATAAGATACTTTCTTTAATTTTAATTATAAGATGCTTGTAAGGTTGAAAAATAACGATAACTTTTATTGTAACTTTCTTTGATTATAATTTTTTCGATTTTATAAATATTTTAATAAAATTTAATATGACTTTTAGCTAGAAGTAAATTTTTCTAATATGAAAAAATTATTATTATTTAGAACGAGGTATAATATTGATTAAATAAATTCAGTCTTACTTAAAAACTCTCGATATTCGTATCATTAGACAATTTGACGCAACGACTTGATGACAACTGTTAGTTTTAGTTATTGTTAGTTTTCGCTTAGATAGATGCAGCTTTATTAGGAAATATCAAGTGTGTTTGCCAATTAAGCACATTACGATATTCAGCGCGATAAACTCTGACTTATTGTACAATCAGTCTTATATTTGATAGAACTGGCATAATTAGGCTATTTTCATAGATTTCAACACTTAATCCATACACGCTGTGTAAATCTGTGATATTTTTTATTTTTAAATATTTATATTTAGCTGAAATGCATTATTTTCATAGATTTTTACATTTAAATCTGTAGGTACATGCTACGTAAATCTGTGATACTTTTTATTTAAATATTTAAAAATTTATTTAGCCGAAATGCATCATTTATTGTTATACACGAATTTGTGCAATTATGCTATCATCGTTTGATCAATCACGCACAGGATGTGAGGTGCATATTTAAATACATCACTCGTTATCTCGTACGTCATATAGATAAACGATACTTCATTGTAATCAAAATCCATTCATTATAGATATAATGGCATTGAACGCATCTCTATTTATTCTTCAATGATATGTTATCTAATCTTCTTAGGACCGCGAAAATATGTTTACTAGTAAACATGATAATAAATACAAATAAGTTCTTTTTGCAAAATTTATATTGCACAAACAGAAATAAATATAAAAGAATTATCTATAACAATTAAAATTAGATGTTGAAAAATAATATCTATCGATTATATATGTAATTAGTTTTCTAGAATTAAAGGTATTATTAAGATTTGGTACAGCTATTTTGCACAAAAAATGATATAAATACAGTTAAGGCGCGATTAAAGAATTTGTATCTAATCGAGTGAATTCTGATTCGGTTCAGTGGCAATGCAAAGAGAATTTACTTAGAATTAAGCTGATTTACCAACAGTTAATCCGTGTTGGGTATCATCGTCTTCATCTCTTCGTGCCAGTGCAGTGATTGGCGGATCTGTAATATCGTTAGGCCGCGGTTTTGATCGGCCACTGTGCAGTATCGCCACTGGAGAACAGAATAGTCGTTGAAGATTAGTAAGATTAACCAAGATCCTCTTTCCGCCTGGATTGCTTCTTCATTGAAAGATCGCGAATCCGAGAAAGGACCGTGATTTTGGCTATCGCGCGCGCTTTGACATAAACTTATTCCTAAAATTTGGGGGACATCTTTAATGCAAATTTTTTCTCTCTTTCTCTTTCTTATATTCATATATAAACTTAATCACAAAATTTCTCTCTTTCTCTCTCTTTCTCGCAGTATAATATTCTTTAGTTTTAATTGTGTTTATATATATATATAAAAATTAGACTTTTATTTTTATTAATTGGGGAAATTAATATACAAATACTTAAACAATACTTAATATTTCTTGTCTATTTACGTTATCTGCTTACATTTAGCTAAACCAGGACTGTTTTAGCATATTTAATTCTAAATATAGTTGTTTGTAATTAAAATTTAGACAGTCTAACATTTTTCACAATCTTTTTCAATTTTTCAAGTATAGAAAGATTAATTAAACTAAAATATTTCTAGATTGCGTCAAATGATTAATAACGCTTAATAAGATACCATCACTAGTTTCAGTATATTGCTATGATGGATCTAACTTAAGATAAGATAACATCCAGCTTGTCGAAACGGCTTGTCCCTCACGGCGCATCGATCTCATGCTCCTCCGAGACGCGTTTGAATCGTTCTAAGTTCCGACGATCTCCTGGACGACCTTCGGTAGCGTTGCGCCTTGCGGGCCTCCTGCTCGTAACTTAAGCTTAATTAATTCCAAGTCGCAGCGGCTAGATCACATGGAAATTGGCGGTCTACGCGAAATTGTCAGATCGATGCTGGCAATCGGCATTCATAATTGCTTGACGCTAGTTTCGCGTATAGGACTCCATAATTTAGCCGCCCCGCCTTCGAGGAAATCCCGCGGGTGCTTATCGTCTTTGCTGGTTGGATGAGGGCTCTCCCCCCCCTCTCTCTCTCTCTCTCTCTCTCTCTTACTCGCTCACTCACTCTCGCTCACTGGTACTCTCATTGTGTGTCGTTCTTTCAACTATACTCTCATTCTTCTTCGCCCTTTTCAACAATTCAATCTCAATTCGCGAATCTGGCCATTGGCCAACGACTATTTCGCACGAAATATGTAAATATCGTGCCACGAGACATGTCTTTCGAATTTAGCTATTCTTCTTAACTACCCTTCAAACTACTTCATCGACTTAATGTAACATTTTCGTTGTTGTATTTCCGGACGAATTTGAAAGTAGTTGCTTATACAGATTAGATGGTCCAGCTGCTGGTAGGCTGACCGGTTTGAAAAGAGAACTAGAATCAAAACCGGAATCTCAATAAAAATCTTTGTAGAAGATGTAAAATATAATAAAACAAGTTTTTTTACATGTTTTTTTAACGTTTCCGACTTCCTTGATTATCATAAAATCTGAATATTTTTAAATAATCTGCTCGGAATTGCTCGGTGATACGAGTTAGAACATAATATATAGAAATAACTTTTTGTTTGAAAAGTATTCTAGACGAAGTTCTAGAATAACATTGTTATTTACATTGGAGCAAATTTTACAAGAATATATATAATAGATTAAATTATAAAATTCGAAGATAAATTCTAAAATCTAAGAATTATAAATTTACTTTGTGATACATTTTAAGAAGAAACGAGCTGATGTTTCCCATTTTAATACATAATACATCGAACTCGTTTTTCAAAAAGTCTTATTTGATTTATACATTATAATATACGCGATGTTAACATATTACATCGGAATCTTTATTGCTGAAGAATCTTGTATGCTTTCTTTCATCATGATCTCTGTCGTGGTAATTGAAGCCTCTTGATCATCGAGGTCAGCAGAACATATATTTACACATCGCGAAATCTTCGACTGCGGCTATATCGAGCGACGCAGCTTGCTACCGAAAAGGGGCGAGTTTGTAGCTTCGTCGCAACCTACAGATTCCAACTTCTGCGGATAGTTGGGCTTAAGGGTTTCAGGGAGAAACTAGCCTTGGGGTGACCGGAGGCTACGGATGATCGGGGCTGAAGCAAACCGTCGGAAGGAATGAGTAGTGCGGGGGCGAGGAGGATGGGCAAGGGGCCCAAGGTGTAGGGTGTAGGGTGAAAGGTCGCTGCAAATCTCGGAGAGCGTAGCAACTCGGACCGCAAATTCCTTTACGGTGTTCAGTGTGCGGCGCATTCGCAGTTAGAAGCAAGGAATCGGCTCGTTTTCGCTAATAGGGCGCGTCCAACTTCGCGCCGAGCAAACCCCGCGCCGCTGAGCTTCTGTGATACTTCGAAGGGCGCGCGTTGTCCCAATTCTCCGCCACGTTTCCGAGATTTTCGTTTCGGGATTTCTATGTTTACCGCGCCGCCGGACACGCAAAGCTCCACAGAGACCGCTTGCGAACGCTTGCATTTATTGGTGGTTTATTTTGATCACGAGTTTCGTTTATGTATACGTTTATATTATCGGTTATTGCAGATATATCCTTTCTCAGTTTTAAATGTTAAATCCATTGCAATGAAATGTGTCTCATTTCATAACGTTAACATTTAGGATTATGTAATTTTTAGAATAACTTAACATTATAGTTTTATTTACTAGACTCTTGGAGTTGATTTAACTTGAACCGCTTTAGTTTAAATCGCTTGATTAAAAATCGTGAAGTAATATATATGTATTTCATTATTATTTATAGTTTGATTTTTGAAATATACATTAGGTTATTGCCAATGATATAGTAATTTTATTAGTAGCATATTTATTGCTTAATTTATTTTAATATAATGCAACAATTTTTATTTATTTCAAAGAGCTAATGTTTAATAATGCAATTGTCGTAAGATGAACCACAAGTCTATATTGAAAATGTGATGATATCGGGATGGTTATTCGACACGTTTATCATCAAATTTCGATACGGTCGCTTCGTAATTTGGTCACTGTACAGGTGAGACTCATGATGTGTTTTCCATCAGCGATCCTTAGTAGGGTGCTAGTGGAAATTAATGACCAGTCGCCACTCCCTCGCATCTAGGCGATATCTCGAAAAGAGAGAGAGGAGAGAGAGAAAGATAGAGACAGCATTACCGGATTGGACGCGACCGGTAATAAATAGATGATTGAACGCAGTCCCGGCGTCAGACGGCGGAAGGGATATGAAATTAATACAAGTCCTAGAGGCCTACCCTTGCAAGGCGTTTATACCTTCTCACGGAGGTATTTCTGGCATCCTTAAGCTCCTCGAGCGGAAGGACCCTTCGATGCGAATATCAAGGAAATTAGAGACGTTAGTAGGCTGGCCTGAATTATCGACGCTTCGCCGGACAGTCGTACGGCACCGTCATTGGTATTTCGTGATTCGTCCTGGTCATTATATACATCTTCTGTGCGATTTGCAGGATGTGAAGATCGCATACATCGCGTAGTAAACAGGGTCTTTACGCCCCATGATATCGCGTGTCGAACAAAGACCAAAAAAAAAAGATAGGATCTCCGTAAAATTACCGCAGTAACGATGAATTATCACTCGCAAAAGTTGCACTAAAGCGAATTAACCGAAGCGTCGCGAAATACTGCGCTTTCGTAGCTCTAGGTTCTTATTTTTCCTGCAATGGCGTGATAAAATCTATGGCGAAAGTTTGAGGGCTCTACGAGATTGAAAATGCGTCGGGCACGCGTAGCTTAAACTACTAGAAGTTTATATGGGATAACTTTGCGGCAGGCTCACGAAATAGGATTGACATTATCGCTTCGAATTTCGCTACTCATGCTGATTGGATGCGGAAAATCGATAGCTGCGTAATAGGTCCGCCTCGAAATCGAAAGTGCGTTTTTATATATATTATACTTTTCATGCAAAAAGGTGACTTTAAATGCCCGCAAGCATTTACTAAGTTAGCATATATTGCAGAATATAGAGAGAGATATATCATCTTCAAATATCGCTCAAGATTTTTGTTCAGATCGAATAGGTACAATTTAAAGAAAGAGATGAACGCTGGTCTTGCATTTAATATAATGTACAATTGAGTAGCAACGCGATTAAGATAATTCATTTACATTGAAAGGAATACAGATGTACTATACATATTTTTGTAAGAATAGAATAAAACAAATAGCTCGTTTCTATAAAAATTTTAGTTATTTTTGTCATTGGAGAATTACTCACTCGATATTCTTCAATAATTCTGATCTTTAAATATTCCATTTTCATGTAGGTACGGAACGTTTGTGCAGACAGAATTATTGTACCGTGACGTGCTTGGGAAATATTAAAGAAACTTGCATCTTCCTTAGTAACGTGAGCACCGATTGATCGTTACGATGGTCGAGAGTGGTTCGGTCAATAGTTGAGAATTTCGAGGGTACCCTAACTGTGTTCAGAGCAGGGGCAAGAAAGATAACTTTGTAGAGAGGG
This sequence comes from Leptothorax acervorum, assembly GCA_035220615.1. Taxonomy (NCBI): domain Eukaryota; kingdom Metazoa; phylum Arthropoda; class Insecta; order Hymenoptera; family Formicidae; genus Leptothorax; species Leptothorax acervorum. The sequence continues at coordinate 81,605 of JASTWQ010000014.1, forward strand.
TAAGACGTGGCTTGCTGGGGGTTGATTGGGCGACCCCTCACCACCCTTGCTGGCCCGGCAACGTCACCCTCCATCCAGCATCCTGTTTTCTCTTCTATGATGAAAGCGATTTCATCCCTCCCGTATGCTTTCTAGAAAAATGGCCGACTAAATGCAATTTGAAGGGGTCCGAGCAGTTCGATCTAACGGCCGAACAAAGCGAATATAGACCGTCTTGGGCAAGTAGGCACGAAAAATTTTCAATCTTTCTTAGAGAATATACGTTTGCAATATGATATGACATTTTTATATATTAATAATCTCATGATATTGAATGAAAGCATAATATATTATTTTATAAAACTATTGGAAACTGAATATTGATATTAGTATTACTGTTAATATTATATATGTCGCAGGGATTTTGTGTAATTCGTTTTTTGTAAAATCTCTAGGAAATCTACAAAAACCGGAATATTGTGGAATAAATAAAAATTAATAGATAATATAAATTAATAAAAATTTTAACTCACAATTTCACTGACAGAACCTAAGATTTTACAAAATCACTAGTAAGATTGTGTAATTTTTATTTATTCCACAATATCCCGGTTTTTTTGTGGATTCTCTAGGAATTTTGCAAAGAAAAACGAATTACACGAAATCCCTGCGACATATAAAGACTTACATAATTGTTGTGATATAAATATTTTAAGTTTACAAAATATAAAAGAAGCTAAAGAATAAAAAAATCTATATTTTATATATGTGTGCGTATTTCTATATAATTTTATATGATTCAATTGTCATCATGACATAAAAAAGCCGTTGTTGGTAAAAATTCGAATAATCTTCTTGAAAGGGATGCGTAATGAACAAAAATTGCAGGACCGGAATTAAGCCGAATGATGATTGTGGTTTGAAAGAGGATAAGGAAGCAAAAAAGGGTAGTTATCGTTAAGAGACGAGATTGATTTTCATCTGACGAGAATTACAGTGAATAACACAGATTTAGAAAGATTGCAAAACATGTTGTTTAAGAAAAATAGGCTTTTGATATAAATTTGAAATCGAACGATAGTTACCTATAAAATTATCCTGCGATTCTGAATCGCGGCTTGATTACTTCATCTGTAGTTATAATTATGTAAGATCGAAGAATACTAGAAAATTATAAAAGCTGTGTATAACATCCTGATTAATACAATTAAATATATAAAAAGAATACTATAAACGTGATAATGAAATGATAGATATACAAAAGTGATAAGTACATAATAAGAATTATAGCAAATAAGAGATATAGATAAGAAGGAATTTATTAAATAATATAATTAAAATTAATTAAATAATTTATTAAATATATTAATACAAGAGCTATAAACTGTTTACAAAATTGTTGTCCTGCAAAGAATAAAATTACTTGACGGTTTTTCTGTGTTTTACAAGACACACAAGACTAAACATACAAGACATAACATACAAATTCATATAATATAATCAATTATATTGAACATATTTGTGTTAATATAACATATTATAACAAATTCACGCAAAGAAAATTTGTTTTGAGAGGAGCTTTTATGAGAAGTGATTTTATGTAGAGAGGTGTATCGAATTCTAATGTATACCAATTCGAAGCCGTTCTGTACTTGTACCGATTGTGAGAAGTTCATGTCAAAGATAAAGTTTTGGCCGCAAACTTTAAGGAATACCGAGGTGCAGTCGTGCCGAAGCATCGAGATCTCTCGTAACAGAACAATAGTACAGCCGCCGGATTCCCTTCTTAGATAGTATCTACATCGTCGAGGGTGGTCAATGCAGGAAGGGTAACTACAACCCATTTCTGACCTTTATGAAAGTCCGCGCTTAGATCGTTTCGGGATGCCTACCATCTTACCAGCCATATTGAATTATGGTTATTACGAGATTCCGTCCTTACGATACTTCGTACCCTTTGAAGTCACCCGAGTTTCAATTTCAGGCGTTTTTTTGCTTGCGGTCGAGGGAACCGTTTGATGAAGAGAATTTCTACGTTCTTAGACTTTCGTACGTTTGACAGATTATAAGTACTTTACGATGCAAAGGTACCCATCTCTTCTCTCTGTGTTTATACACTTAATAAGGGAGGAAAAGAAAATGGAATGGGGATATTGAACGCGATTAGAAATAATGATGGTTTAATTTGATTTAATTTTAACGATATAGAAAAGGAATATAATTGGAGTTGTAACTGTAGAAATTGAGAAATTGAGAAATTGACATTATATGGAATATGTTTTAGCGTTAAACGCAGTTTATTTTGCATCGAAAGTTTTAATCTCTCTCAAAGCTGCGAGTTCTGTCTGATCTAATCGCGAATACCCCACGGGATTGAAATAATTCATGCCCGACATCGCTCGTCATCTTGGGTGCTCGGTCAACGCGTGCTTATCTAAGTAAGAACTTACTGACTCGAGACGCGCGTCGCATGGGAGATTCCGTTCAATCACGATCTTCCGCGGTATTCCCGAAGGTGCGATTACTCGGCCAGGGATACATCGATGCAGACGTATATCGCGCGATGTGCATCCCTCCGGCCTCTTCCTCTCTCCCGGCTCCGATATTCCGCGAGCTTCTTGCCACCCTCGCCCCCCTCGCCACTTGCCGCGTCCACGCACCCCCGAATAACCTTAGTTACTTTGCTCGACTGTTAGGTACCCGAAGCCAGTGCGCTGCCGAAGTACGAAACTCCCGGCTCCTACGAGAGTCCTAGGTAATCACCGAACTTCGCCGCTCCCTCGGGAACGGGCAGCGGGGCCTCACCCCACGACTCCTATCCCGGCACCAGGAGCCGATATAACTTTGTTCCTAGGGGTGCAGTACCGCTTCACGAGCCAAGGCGACTCCATAGCCATGGCTCGCTGTGGATTTCCATTGCCTTGTGCGACTTGCATTATCATTGCTATGCGTATTCCGCGTCCTGGAGAAGACGTTTTGCTTGAAAAATATTTTGATTGCAGTGCTGCATTTTCCTTTTGTGAAATATAAAAATCGGCGCTCTCTCTCTCCTCTCTCTCGCCGTTACAAGTTTTTCAATCAATGTAATTTTAAATACAACATATTACAATTTGTATTATACACTTGCTTTATAAAGGTATTTATCGTTATTCTGAAAGTGTTCGGAATTAAATTATTTTATTTTCCAGACATTATAATATTATGCCAAAATGAATTAGAAACTACCAGAATGAAAAAAAAAAACACCCATTTTATCAATTATAGATCATGGTTATAACATTGAGGGCCAGTATTTTAATAGTCGCTTAACTTTAATCTTATAGCTTAAATCACTCTTCGTCTCTTTCTAACTATCCCTTTTAGAAAAAGACGAAGAGTGAGTTTAGCTAAACTTCAGTTTAAACGACTATTGAAAAACTGACCCTAAATCTTCGAAACAACATATTAAGGGTTACTTCGACCAACTCCGATTAACTTTAATCGACGAAAATAAAAAATTAAAAGATTTGTTATATTAAAAGCAGCTTTTATTCACGAAGTGGTAAATCACGAAGAGATAGGTTAAAATAAATAAAAAAGAACGACATATACATTATACAGTTAAAAGCCTTGCTGTTGACGAAATTGCTGATCGAGTTAATCGTCGATTAAAGTTAATCGGAATTGGTCGAAGTGACCCTAAGTTGCAATTTTTTCTATTAATCACTCCATATACTCATTTGTTTTTGTTAAGATTATAAATAATTGAATCAATATATTTTTAAAGAATTTATTATTTCATATCAAAGTTCATCTAGTTTATCCACATCAAAATTTATCTAATCTATATCAAGAGTAATTAACGAAATAGATATCATTTTCTTAAATTATAGAATCTCATACATTAATATATTGAATTATCATATCTGTAAATCTGTTTTATTTTAATAATTCTAAACAGAATTAGACAATTCCATAATTATATTAGGCTACATATTCGAAATAATTGTGAATGATTAGAAATAATTAACATTTAATTAACAACAATATATACTTCTACTTAAGCTTAATGAAAAAATTAAAAACTAAGTAATTTTTACCTTAAGGGGGGAACCTGTAATATGTAACTAAAAAATCTTGGATCCAGTCGATTAGTCAAACAGATTTTTCTCTATCTTGTACGAGAATTCGAAAAATGTGGCGTCGAGAAAAACACGTTTAAAGTTTACGGTCAGGAATTCTGTAACTTTTTGGGTACTTACAGCAGTCAGAGGCTAATCTGCAATACAGGACCCATACAGCAAGTCTTCGTGGAACTGGTTTTGCTGCATTATTTTTAATTTTAATTCTAATTCAGGTTCCCCCCTTAATACAAAATTCAAAAAAGAGAAATTTGATTACAAGACCGATTTAATAATTTGTCACTAAAACGACACTAGAGAGAGTTTAGAGCTCGTATTTAAAGACACTCGATTGAAGCGTTCTTGATAGAAAATGGTGACCTGCGCTTGTTACGACCGGTCTACGAATCTCGAGAATTTCACTCTTATCGCGGGTATTCTCGGCGAAGCGGGTCGATGAACAATAAGGCCGTTGGATGGATCCGCGTATCTCAACAATGGCGGCTTATTATCTCGAACAAAAGCAGAGTTATGCTTCCCCCTCGTCGGAGGTGGATGCTGTTCATCCCCGGGAAAGACGACGACCGTAAGCCTACTAATGGATTCCTTCAGCGGCAGCTGTCGCCTTAAGATTGACCGACTTCAACTGAATTAATCTCGATGTCTGTGCCACGCCGTTTTCAGTAAATTACGGCCGCGAAGAAAACATGCCCCTATCGTTGCATCCCTAATAAAACTTGCACGAACTTGGCAGAAGACTGATAAGAGTTTGTCCCATTACGAAACACTTTATTCATTGTGCAAAATTATTTTATTAATTATTATATTAATTATTGTATTAATTATATAACATGTTCTTGACACTTAATTTTTGACGATTCTGAAGTGTTTTTCACTCGAGACGACACTAAAATGACCTCATTGATACTTTTACGATAGAGAATAAGAATCTAATTTGATAAAAACTTTTGGAAGAAAACGCATTTGTTGATTAAACAAAGCAAATCGTGTAACTTGTCCAGCGATTTACTCAGAGATGGCGTATGGAGCCATTTTGCGAATTGGTCCAGCACACAGAAAGGGTTAATTATTGATCGTAGACGCTCTGGCGCTTTGCTACAGCCATCTACGCAACTTGGGGGTAAGTTTCTGGCTTCTGTTCTTCGAACTGGTCAGAGAATTGGTCGGTAACTTCGCAGAATTTTAATATTTTTTTATTTATAAACAAGCATTTTTTAAAATACTTCCTCGTTTTAGTAAAGACACACGATTACTCTATGCACCTATTTATTTTCAAGCGTCTCAAAATAAATTTACGGATTAAAGAGCTGAGAGTGGAAAATTCGAATTTAAACTCGTAAAAGAGTTTGTTTATAAAATATCATTTGCGTTTTCTGTAGCACTTATACAATGTGTATCCGATGCGACGTCTCAAATTTTAATTTAAACGCATGATTGTTAAAATTCTCACTCGCCACTGTGCGAATCGAATCCTGTCTTACTCCCGTCGCGGTGCTTACTGATCTAACTACGGTTTGCCGCAAAGACCGATGAGAGATGAATCCCTCGCGAAGATGCGACTTTCCGGAACCAGTCCTTGCCCATTACCGGAATTAAGAGCCGGTCAGACGCGTTCGCTCCCGTAACGGACGAACTGGTCTGCGAATCGAGGTGCGCGCAGCATCGTGATGGACCAGAGTGGCGACCGGTTCGTATTGCGCGAGAAAAGAATATCGGAGATTCAATTTGAGACCGGACATCGAGATGACCGACCGGTCCAGCAGATGTTACTTCAGCTGCCGGACTAGTAGCGATTATTAAACGTAAATGAAATGAAAGAAAGGAGAAGAACGGGATGCGGATTTTTTGTGGGGTAAATTTTATTGTCATTCTTCCCGGACCATATAGAAATTTGTTTATTTGTTTATCCAAAAATACATCGATGCATTATTTCGTTGCTCGTGCAATATGTAACAAGTGTGCGCGTTCGTATACAAAATATAAGTTATATACCTCAAAGCCATGCTATCGTATGTTTGTTTTTCAATATTATATATCAAGAAGTGCCATCGTTTTATATTCATAAAAATATAATTTTTTTATACATTTCGTTAATATAAATTGCTTTTTCTTATTAAAGATGTTTGTAAGAAGCTTATTATGAAATATACGAGAATATTTAACATTTAGTTTTTTTGTAGTCTTATTAAGATGATACATGAATGAATTCGTAAAATTGAAGACAACAGCCAGATTTAAAAATAAGAATTCTATAATCATATAATGCATTAAAGTAAAAATTCAACATTTATTGTTTCGGATACTTACGATAGTTTGACTTTGAGGTGCAAATTAAATTTTAAATATAATAATTCAATCGACAATATTGACATAAAATATCTCGACAATAACGATCCATGCTATTGACATCTATTTTATAAATACAGGTTTGATAAATATATGCACGCGAATAGTATAGAATGGATTTATGATTCATAAATAAATAAATGTTTGTTACATTAGTCGGGCATGTGTGTGTGAAGTAATTTACGTTATTAGAGGTACAATATTATTAGAGAAAATTATAATCCATCGAAAATACTGCATGTCGAACTAAATATCAGCTCGTACAGATGATAATTGTTCACTTGTGGTTATTTTAATTTGTGTAACAAAGCAATTAATACTCATGCTATTTTCTACAAGCTCATTTTTTATACAGAATATTTGCATGTGTCACTCATCTAGCTAGTTGAAAATATGAGACAAAAATCTTGTTAAAGCCAATACATCACACGAATTTGTATTTCATTAAAATTCATGTTTCAAAACTTGACTTAAAACACTCTCAAAATAATATACAGGCATATACGATTATTTATGAAGCTTATGAGCAACTCCCATTTGTTCATGCGCGCTGAAATAAAATTCAAGCAAGTATATATTACTACATTCTACTTGTGTAAAATAATTATTTGGGGGGATATCGGTTTTTAATCATTGTTAGTTTTTTTGATAAAACTGTATCGTATTGAAGTTACGTCAAAGAAACAAGTCCGGATTTTTACTTTATATGGTCGAAAACTATATCACCTTCTATAATTTTCATCATAATTTCATGTTTTTTTACGATATATTTGTCAGGTTATTATGTGTAATCTATAATTTATTGATGATTATTTTCCGCATTACTATCAAATATATCGTTCGTACATAGCCGCAGACACTGTTTAAAATTTATAATATCCGTAATTAACAAAGAGGCAGATAGCAATGATCAAAAATTCTCAAACGCAATAATTTCATCGCATAATGTAAATAACGCAGTCCCCAAAGTCAAAGGAACGAAATTAAACTCGTTTAAAATGTGCAAGGGCTGATTAGTACGTAAACACCGAGTAGTGGAGAGTCGCTTTGTAAACAATTAGTCGTCTGCAAGAGCCGCGAAGGTGGAGCGTGGTGGTGTGTCGTGCTAATAGGCCGCGATGAAGAATGAAGCTTGTCCGGCCGCGAATATAATCCGGTGAAATGAAGCCGGTAAATAAATAATTAAATAATTAGCGCGCGCGGCAGCCGCTGCGCCCGCGCCGCCGACTGTCGTGCGTTTCTCAGCCGCGCGTGTTTAATAGTCGCCGGCGTGAAAGAAAAGGTGAGAAAAAAGATGGTGCCTCCGCGGTAGAACTAAATGGAAAGTGTTTGACCGTATTACGTTCGCGCATCACACTGAGACTGGGGACAATTCCTTCGCGTTACCTCGGCGGCGTGAATTTCTCGTAAAGGCCTGAAAATAGCGAGCTACCCGCGTCCGGTGACTCTCAACCCTTCGTCTTCGCGAATTTTCGCCCTTCCGCGGAAATGCAAATTACACGTTTGCATAATAGTGGCGGAATTTTTTATTAGTGAATTAAATGCGACATTTAGTGGCAAAATAAAAAGCGCTTTAATAGCTGCTACTCGTGGAAATATTTCAATATAAATAACAATGTTGAAAGCGAATTTTTTTTCTAATGCCGTGATTTTATTTTGAATATCTAAAAATTTATAACAATACAGATCTTATAATTTACTTCAGATAGAGATCTAGACAGAATTTTTGTATTCTGATTTTGTATTTCTTTTCTTTTATTTTATTGCGAATTTTCAAAGATTTTAATGAAATAGCAGAACCTGCAACATTACGTGAACATTAATGATACGTGCGTATTTATGATATGGATTTTATATAAAATTTTGATTTTGGATTCAATATCGCATTAACTGTAAATTTGTTTCCTATTTTAATATAACACTTTTGAATTTTTTAAATTAAAATTTTGTTAAAATATATATCTAAAAAATCAAATAAATAATACATTTTTTTGTAAATCCCCAGTGTCTATAACTTTAGCTTTTGTGAAATTCTCTTTAGATTTTTTATAATTTATAGAGTGTTAAAATGTTGATACTTTAACATTTTTTAAGTAATTCAGCTTTAAATAACTAAAAAAAAAATTGTAACTAAAAAGAACCGAGATGAATCTTTAAGATATCCAGCTTTTCGAAAAAAGCAATTTGGCAGGAAGAAAGCAGTTGAGAAATATAGGTATGTTGCATATGATATTTATCAAGTTACTTTCACGAGCAAGATGTTTTCGCTACTCGGATCTCTCGCAACGTGCAAGCTTGTAAAATATTTGAACTCTCGTCCACCGTATTATTTACATGTTAAATCTCTGAGAGTCACCTAAGTCAGCGGGATGCGACGCGAGATATGAACTCTTCTTGGGGCCGCGTGTCTCTCCGCCGTTTCTACTTTACCGCCCTTCCGGTGGCGTACGCGCGCGTGAAGCTAGAATGAGTAAAAAAGGAAAAAAAAAAAGGGGGGAAGAACGCGGCAGCCGGGCGCGAAGGTAGGTGTGATGCGAGCGTGTACCGTTTTATCGCGCGGTTTATCTCGCTCTCTTGCATCCCGTCGCCGTCCTGAAGCCCGGCATTTGCCCCGCGTCCGTCGAGACGGGGTAAGAACGCTAATTGGGAACCCGAGGCAGTTTCTTCCTCTCCCGTCTTGGAAAAAACGCGCGACTCCCTCCTGCCCTCTGCCCTCTGCCGTCTGCCGGTTTTTTACTGACACCCCCGCTAAAACAGATTAAGGCTCCGAGCTCCGAGTCCTTCGCGCGCTCACTTACGCGGCTCGCGTTAATTTGAATATATGCATGTTGATTCGGAGAGAATTTTGAGATACGCGATTAACACAAGAGTCTAGCTTATATTTTAACGCGTCGCTCGTGCTTTCCAGGTTATTTTTCATCCGCTCGTTTTCCAGGATATGGACAAACGGGAGATCGTTTTAGCTATTTTTTTAGCTTGAGCCCCAAAGCATGTGCGTCTTAAAAGTTGTATTGGAATACATTCTGGCATTAAAGGATGAGATAATTAAGTTTAAATAATAATTTAATTAAGATTTCTAAGAAAATGGGCTACCGACATTTTCCAGTATACATTTGAGAGTTTATATCTTTTGATTTCTATATTTATTTCATTCTTCGACAACTTTATTTGGATTTCAAAACTTTCCTTGGATAGATAATTGGAGTTAAAACAAGCGAGCGCGCGTACATATAGACGACTAAATTGCATCGCATGGGAGATTTCAGTCATTTTACGATGAAATGAATAATTTGAGTTGCTATGTAAGCGATAATATTAATTTGTAATATATGTATTTTAATTCGGGGATTACGTATGCGTTTATTATATATCTCTCGTATGTAAAATTTCATTCGTACGTTCTGACAACTTGATGAAATTATATAGAAGCTAATTTCCAATTTGCGCTTACTTCCAAAAACCTGCATGCAATAATCAAACGCTTATACAAGAATTAAGCTTTTCCGTTAGACAGATTTATGTGTTTTTCTTCACTGACTGTACGTGGTCGAAGTTTCGAAACGGAAAAAGTTCTGTCCATTAAACTGGTTTGAACTTTGGTCAACCCAGGACGCCGAGGGTTGGGGAAAGGTGAAGGCAACAGGGGATTTAAAGAATTCATGTAGTGCCGGAAGTTAAGGTTGTTGCATAGGGGCGTGGCAGTGCTTTAAGTTGTAGGACCATAACTTGTTTAATGGCGTGCTACACACTTGGATAATGGACCGGTTCTAATTTGTTTTTATCATTTTAAGCCGTAATCATGAGCCATTATCATTGTGTTGATAGAGAATTAGTTTTCAAGAACTGTTTTGTTTGTCATTGATCTCTTCATAAATTTTAATTAATTTTATCGGCTAAAATCGCAATTATAATTGTAGAATGCTCGCGCTGAATGCAAATAGTAAAATTTAATGAAAAAACATGGGGAAAAGGTTTTGTAGCTTTTGGAGAATCTATCTAAAAAATAATGCTTATACATATAAGTGAGTTAATAATGAGAGCAAGTGGCCAATGAGAATAAGAATTGAAAACTTCAAAATAAGTGGAAGCGCTGTAATGTGATTTTTTTACATGATATGCATATGCGATTATTTTAAGATAATGAAAGTTTCTTTTAGTGCATATTCTCGTTGCGCTCTCATTAAAGTTTTCCACTGCAAGAGAGATAAAAGCTGGTAAGGAAATTAAGTTAAAAGTTTCTCCGCCAGCAAAAATTTTTCCCCTTGCTGAACATGTTCGAATAATATAATTAAAGTACTAAACTAAAAGTATTTTTGTCGTGCTACTACAGTTATTACACGTTGAGAAACATGGAAATTAAAATCTTCTTTATTGAAAAAGTTTAAAAGTTTCTATTGAAATGTATCGATCTTGTGAAAAGAATATCGCTTATTATGTAGTAATACGACGTATTTTTTCATGATTCTTTCCATGATTGGCTAAGACTTTCTAAAATTTAATAATGTTTAAAAATATGATAAAATATTTTAATACAAAAATATGTGTTTTATTTCTCTGCATTAATATATTAATATCTTTACGTGTTTTTTCAAAGACAGTTAATTTTTGTGTGAGAACATGTCCTACATGTCCAAATCTAATTTTTGTCTTAGAATAAAAATAAGTGGAGAGCTTTTGTCTTAGAATAAAAATAAGCGGAGAGCTTTCTTGCTGTTAAATATTCTTCAAAAGATGTGAAGTAAATCAGTTTAGATATTCTTGAACTAAATCTTCTTTTTTTTATTTATTATAACTCTCCGGTTCTTGAGCTATATCTTATTTATTATGATGCGCTGCCACGTTATTCAACTGATAAATATCATCGAAAAATGTGCCTTTATTTATTTCTGCCAAGGGACAGGCAATTTTAATCTTGTCCATTTTCAAAGTTTACCAGCGAAAGTGTACTTTTTTGCGGCGTCCACATCTCATTGTTGCGAAAACATTTTTTTCCCGCTTGAGCCAGGTTATTTCTTCGGTGGTAAGGCCGCGGCGGCTACGAGGTCGTTCTGGATAATTTTCGGGAGGGTCGCGAGACCGCTGCAGAAAACGCTTGAAGTGGCCTCCACTTTTGCTTGGGTTTATGCTTTCCGGTTCCTCCCGTCGCTATTATCCGGCCACCTCTGTTCTCCAGTCGCGTTGTGCCTGAAACAATAAAACACGTTCATGAATGAAACCCTTCTCCGGCCATCATCGCACCCTTCTCCCGTCCCGTGCAATGCGTTCCGACGCTAGACAACCTCGCACCCTTCCGCGCCCTCAGGAGTGGCCCACCACCCTCTTTTAACGCGCTTTATCATACTCCTTCCATTCATTCGCGGCCTCTGGTAATAAAGTCAAAGGTAGGACGCGCGGGTGATGGAAGTCGGAGGTCGGGGTCGGAAGATCTTCCTACGTGACTTCACACACGCGTGTACGCGCGCCCGTATGCACGCACGCACGCACGCACGCAACGTGGAGAAGTCGTGCAGTACCTTTTATTCATAAGGGGGCGAGCTCCGATAGTTATATTTAGAAAGAAGACTTGAGCTTTTCGAATGACAGAGCTTTACCCTCCTCATTACTTTCTATGATACTTTTCTCGCTCTATAAGCTTTTTTTTTCACTCCATTTTATCATTACTATATTACGTTTGTAAGGGGAGAAATATGATATATTTCAATATGATAAGATTATCATTAGGCTGGCATAGAAAATTAATGTTGTAGAATTAAGTGAGAAGATATTTAATCCTTGAAGTATGAGAATAGCAATTATTTACGTTGCTTTAATGTACATAAGATTCATAACGTGTGCATCAAAGACATGAATGATTGCGCGACTCGCTGGCAAGGAGCACGAACTCGACTGCACGCGGTCGAGAGCGAGACGGAGTGTATCTTCGTGCATTATAAAAGGACTCCTTTGCCTCCCATCGAGGAAACGAATAGGTGCATTTAAATGTTAAGAGACACTCGAGACGCAGGAGAGAGAGAGAGAGAGAAAGAGAGGAAGGAAGACAGAGGCGCTGAGAAACCCCGGGAGTAGTAATATAGATAGATATGTATTATATACATATATATGTATATACTTATATACCTATAGCGAGAGGAGAGAGAAGACATAGAAGGAGCAGAGAGAGAAAGCTCCTCATTCGTAGCACAGACCTAGAGATCGCAGTGGGCATCCATTGGCCAGAACTATGGGGTGGGTTGGCAGCGCTATGGGCTACTATCGGCTCCTTGGGGATGTTTCCACCCCTATTTCTACCAACTACCCCCTTACGGTGTACACCGAATACACTGGTATAGTTATACAGACTCGTACGTGCCGGGCTGTTGGGTATTGATCGTCGTTGGCTCCAGAATACCACGTTCTACCTACTTCTCCTTCACCTGCAGTAACGCGTCCTTACACATCCTTGCTCGTCCTTCCGCGGCCTGAGTCGCATCCCGTACCGTCCCCCATCCCACGGTTCGATTTTCTGTACCGATGCCAGTTGCCCGGAGTGAGGTCGGGTAGTGCTCGATATCGATTAAATGCGTCAATTCGACGAGAAACTTGCTCCGAACTTCTGTGGCTTCTAATCCCATCAATCGAAATAATAAATCCCTTAAATTTCTTTTTTATTTTTAACAGATGTCACGCGTGATTATACCCAGATTATATTTACAAATTCAGTTTATTTTTCTTTAGCGAATATTTGACTAACAACCATTTTTATACGTTAATAATTAATACATAATAATAATTAATACGTTATTTTTATACGTTTAATATTCAATTAACATTTCAAAGTTAAAAATTTATCCTAATAATCCAGTTCCAAATTAAATTAATGTAAAAAACACGTAGAGTTTTTGTCGGATGTTGAAATGTCCACAGAATATGTTATCGGCAAAGACATTATTAATAATCAGAGACATGTTAATTGCGAGATTAGCGTGCTTGTTTAGGAAGAAGATAGCAATAATGTATATATGCCGCAATAAATTTTGGAATTTATTTATAGCCACTTGCACAAAATGTTTGTGAAATCAAACAGAAAGGAAAGGGGGAGAAACAAGAAAAAAAAAAGAGAAATGAATATGATAGAAGAAGAACGCGACAATCTGCCGTAAGCGAAGGTTCTTATCTTTATTGGCAAATACCGCGTATCTTCGGGAGTGAAAGGGCCGATGGGAATGAGGACATTCCATTCTCTGACGGGATTGAGTTTCTCCGATTAAGGATCCGTCTAATACTTCCAATCTGACTCCGTGTCCTGCGACCACCACCATTTCTCTCTCATTCTCTGTCTTTCTACCACTCTTCCCTTCACATACTTAAACGAGATGCTTACACTCGCAAATAAATGCAAATATGTGCTTGATGTGGGTTAGCTGCGAAACTATTTGCAACGGTTCTTCGTGTAAAACCAAGCGTTACCAAAGCTCTTATAATTAAATCAGACACTTATAACGTAATTGAAGTATAATAGCAAACAAACTCTTAAAAATTTTCGTGTAAATTTCTCAAAATACAATGGATACAGAAGTAATTGTTGTAATACACGATAATAAAACTGCGCTTAATTTTATTAATATAAGTAGAGGAGAATGTATATTTTTTATAATTTCTTATTTTACAAAAAATAGAAGATATGCAAAATGCAATAATTATTACTTTGAAAAAACAGATTAGATTATTTTTTACTTGGTATAATATTAATGGAACAATGTAATACATTTTTTCCGCATATATATTTTTTATGAGGACACAGCAGATATAAAGATAACTGTGCTATGGTTGGCGAATTAAACGTAAGTCTTTTCTACTGCTGACGCGTCGCGTCGCGGCGTGTCGCGATCGGTTACGAGGAGTTAAATGGTATCACCTAGATTTTATTGTTTTTATCGATTCGCGATAATTTATTGCAGTAGACTTATGATTTAAATTCTGTTTTATAATACGTGATTAATATCTGATAAGGCACACAGTTATAACATTTGTGAAACAAACAACTAATGACTCAATTGCACTTTAAATATAAATTTTTCTTATATGTTGCGACTTCAATTAATTTGCATAATGTAAGAAACGTATAATCCAGTGAATTTACACAGAGAGATAATCCAATTAAGATATTTCTTTTATGTTCCAGAGATGAGAAATTTTCCAAGCTACTTTGGCGTCTTTCCATGTTTCCTTCCGCTGGAGGGGGTAAGTCAGAATAGTGTATAAAGAGGGTGGGGCGAATGGTGTGGGGAGCCACATTTTCCAGAGAGGGTAAGACGAGGGACTGCGAGGGTTACGTGGTGGTAGTGATGGTGGTGGTGGCAGTCTAACGTTCGCAGGGGGAATACAGGGGGGATTCGAAAGGAAAGGCGGGGTAACAAGATGGCCGCGGCCACTGGCGAAGTAGGGGAAGTAAGACATTTATCCGTAAACAAGAGGTTGCTCCCCTACGTGGTATGTCTATCGTACCGAAAAAGTGACGTCCATGAGTTTCTTCGTTCAGATTAGCATTCTTCGCGCTTCCATGATTACGTGGCGGCTTCAAGCAACTTCGTAATAATACGATTTTCACTCATGAATACGTGTATGATGTCTGTTTCTGGATAATTAGTTGGGTATTACCGGTCCTACCTAATAGGAAATCGTGGTATTAGTTGTTTGTAAGCTCATTTTGAAGCGTCCTGTAAGAGGCACCTACGGCGCACCCCAGATGTGAGTAACCCTGTGGTCGCTCTCACACGCACGCATCCAAATTAACTCCCGGCTTTGTTCTATTAATTAATCTCATTACGTTAATATCTCCGTGGGTGGATCCGAAACTCGGATCTTTTGTATCGGGTGTCAACGCGCGATGTTTCCATGTCGCGGATATCACAGGTGTGCTTAGAAAGCCATTAGCTTTGTTCGAAAATTGTTTCTTAAGTGATTCCATCAACGCGCGCGCGGTGATATTCTTTAGAGGAGAATTTACAAACAAAGTAAAATAGAATTTTTTAGACAAAATATCTCATAACTAACGTGCCATCCAATAGTTCCAATAAATGGCTTATTTTATGCTATAGATATATTTTATGTAAAAATTGCAACATTCCACATGTATATGATTTTTAATGTATGTATGTAATGCAAGGATAGAAACACAGGTATAAGGAAGAAAGTCGGTCATCGATTACAAAACGGTGATTCTCGAAGAACCGATGCGTGCGCGTTACGCCGATTATTGCTAGCACATTATCCACGTCAGCTTACACCAAATTTTGGTTAATAACTACCTGCACGGTAATCCTTTATTATGGAGCGGCAGAATCGCATTAGCATAAAAACGTAATTATACCGGCGCGTCAGAGCGCGCTATTCGTAATATTCCGTATTACGGCGGCATAGCCGAACGCCTCTCGATAATTTCGTCTCAGCCGCGCGTGCAAAAGTTTCCACCAGCCCATGGGACACACACACCCCATACTCTGTATTTGGATCTTGTATAGACATTCCAATATGTGGATGTATTTAATTTTTTCTTTTGTGGTAGGTTTTATCGCATTAATTCCACTTCAGGTGATCTATAATTCGCGTCAGATCACAATATTAAATTTTATTTATAATTTTATATAATTTAATAATTTATATCTATAATTTTATATGTACATTTTTTTATGTATATACATATATTCTAATATATATTTTATATATAGATATGTAACGTATGTATTTTGAGTCTCCAAATGTTACGTACGTAATAAGGGCGCATAAAATTATAAAAACAAATTTTTATCGTGAATCATGGACCATTCAAAATGAGTTTTATGAGAAAAAGTATAGAAAGTTCGATAAATCTTGTCTAGTGCCATTGCTTCTTTCCCCATATATAGACTCGTGATTCTGTTAAATCTTGGCGATTATTACGCACGATTTTCTATTCCGATTTGTCATCTTTAACGTTTCTCAACGCTCCCACGACTTGCGGAAAGAAGCGGATCCCCTACTTTTACACGCGAATGTATCTGCCTACGTGCTCGGATAAGCAGCGTGATGCTGCGGTGAGAAAGCACGCGACCTTCTTTTTCTTGCCGGTCTGCGATCGCGAGGAGGCGCGGGGGAGCGAGCGGTATATATATGATCGATCCGACGGTAACGCGTCAGCCGGTACTCGGGCGGAAAATAGCGTTCGGTGGATGTTGACTACGGCGGCTCTACCCTTCGACAACTCGAACGAGAATGCCCGGTTGGATGTACATAGCTTTACAGGAAGTCACTCTGTACCTTCGTTGAATGACCAGTAACACACATGGCCGCCGTGGCGTGTCTGTGTATGCTCGAGCGTGTGTTTTCTCCTTGTGTCCGGGTGTGCGTGTGTATGCATCGTTCCACGCACCGACACAATCAAAACGCGTGTTTTTGTATGCGTGCGTGCACGCGTTGACGCGCGTGTGTTGGTGCACGGACCACATACATATAGCGACGCGGGGTAGACGGGACACGGAGGGTGGTGGTAGCTGCCCGGACAGAGAAATGAGAATAGTGTCGGTCTACGAGCTGAGTGGAGTTGGTGAGCAAATTGCTCAAAGTAATTAATCGCTTTTGCCGGGTTGGCTTGCCACGCTGCCGGCTGAAGCTCATCCGAGGGGTGGCACCAGGTACCCCCCAGGAAAAGCTATCGAGGGACTCGCTTAAAATGGCCGACTTAGCGTCTAGCTTCGGCGAAATGCCCGGGTGACAATAGCAAAGTTCGTGTGCGTGCACATCAGGATCGGTCGGCTTCTAAGGAAGTCATCTTGGTAGCTTTATTTTAGAAAGTATAGTAAAGTTCCTATTAATCAGCCAAGATAATATATATTAACGGTTGTTTATTCATAAATCTATACTGGATTTTTTTATGTATATTCCATGACGATAAAAATATAAGAATTACCATTCATCTTTAGAAATATGATTAAAAGAGACAAAAAGGTATCTATTTATGATACCATTTTTATAATGTTATTAATGTATTCACACATTCATAATGTCAGTTGGATGGATAAATATGATTAGAAGAGACAAAAAGGTATCTATTTATGATATCATTTTTATAATGTTATTAATGTATTCACACATTTATAATGTCAGTTGGGTGTTTTGATGCCTAGAAAGCATTATACATGCGTGGTAAAGCATAATAATATCGCGGATGAGTGTGTTAGAAATTTGGTACATCGGTTTTAGGATTGGACATGTAAAGTTTGAAGTACTCGTTATCCTCTTTCGTTATACATTCGCCATGCAACTTTTCGAAACATCGTTGGTGGGTTTGAATCTACATATCGTTTTATTCCATTCGTGTAGTACAAACTCATTCCGGATAACTTTGCTATGCTGGAGTAGTCTCTTACATATCTTTATACCGTAAATACGTATTTATCGCTGGTAAAATACGATGATAAATCTCAATGATTTACATAGTGCCGTGTAAAAATGAAAAATATAGTTGTATGAATTATTTCACAAATCACTTCATGAATGTACAATTAACTTACGAGCTTATGTAAATGTACGATATATTCAGTCAACAAATTTTATATTTACTATAATTTTGCACATATCGCAAAATTATGTCTGCAGAATTTTTAAGGTATTCATGCGTGCAGAACTAGTGATTTCTGCACACAATTGCTAATTTGCTGTTCACCAAGTATCTTGCTTTTCTTCCGTGTTCGTGGAATGAGAATTGCGTAATAATGAGATGCATGATTTTTTATATATCGTAATAGTAAACGAAATGGAAAGATACAAAAATATAAAAGGCTAATTACTTGCTTAATTTGATAAATCATCATTGTTATTATATTAGCAATATTTTATGTTAACTTGTGATTTTAATATGTATATCGAAAGAGCTTTGCGTTGCTCGTTTTACTTTTAATTTCGCGTATTTTCTATCACGTTGAAAAGAATTACTAGGGCGATATATATAAACAAGTATTAATATTCGTCATTTATAATTACAAACAGAGATAATGGGAACAAAGTAGACCAATTATTATCATTCTGCTAAACGTATAGACAAGTGTAAAATCTTGAAAGTAGGTGAAACCTCATTCTGGCATGCGGTTTAAATTTTGCAGAGGATGAAAACGGAGCAATTTAGAAAATTAGCTCTCGTCCCTGGGTGACGTTCGGTGGATCGTGGCGTATCTTCGTCTGGAGACGTCGCGTCTCGTGAGATCCTACCGCAGGCATCGCGTGTACATACATCGCGGTGGTTTCGCGGAAACTGCATCAGGATGGACGCATGCGCGCCCGATCGCTGCCTCCCCCGGTCACGGGGGGGTGGCTAGACGAAAGGCACGAAAGAGCGTAGGGCGGGAGAGCGGGGGCGACTAAGACAGACTGTGAGGAGAGCGCGAGTGAAGAACGAAGAGGCTGGTCTCAACAACAGCGCGAAATAGATGCGGCGGAACGAGCGAGAACGCGGCGAGGACAATCGGTTAAGGGGGGAAGCGCAAACGAAGGACGAAGACGAAGACCCAGCGTAATGAGAACCCAAAGTAAACGAAGCGGCGCACACGAAGGGTGTAATCGGGCAGGGAATGAATATCTTAGATGATACAAACGGAAAACCATCTGAAGTAACAAAGACACAGAGAAGGAAATAAATAATGAAATTTGCAGAATAGAGAGAGAATGTAGATGAGCGATATGGAATAGAAGGTGATATATGTTAATGAGAAACTTGAAGATAAGAAGAACCTAAATAATATGAAAAAAAAAAAAATAAAGAGTTATCTCTAAGATAACAAAGATGTATAAAAGAAAGCGGATAAATGAATTAAAAGATAGACAAAAGATGATGATGGCAAAAGGTATGAGAAATCTGCACAGATGGAAGGATCACATGGATATATCTCTCTGTTGTGTTAGAAAGCAAGGAGGTAAGCGAGTGTGTCGGTCGAGTTTTCAGCCAAGCTTGGAGAGACGGGAGGTAGGTAAGAAGATGAAGAAAAGGACGAATGACAATCAGACGGGCGACTTTCTACCTCGGGAAGGCAACCGGAGCTGACTACCACCATCTAGCACAGCGCCTAGAAAAGGGGGGTGGGTGCTTTCATCCGCGGAACTGGGCGCGACTAACCTCTATCGATCGTAAGAAGACTTCCACACCTACGAACCTCACACTTCCTCGCGCTGCGTCCTATACTGGGTGGATCGCGTATAAATAAATAAACCGGCCGAGGCACCTGAGCGGCTGCCCATCCGCGTGATTGCACGCAGCGTTCCATTACTCATGCTACTTCATAGCTTCCCGGTTGATTTCGCACCTCGTAAGTTCTTCTCGCGTCTGATAGGTTACTCAACTTTCACGCTTTTAATGGAAATTCAACGTATTTAAATTAATATTAATACTATTAAATTACATTAAAGTATAGTGGAAAGTTAATTAGCTTTAAATAAAAAATGCATAAAAATTATATTTTAAAAAACTACTACCAGGCAGCCTTGAAAATTTAAAATTGTATGGAAAACTTGTTTCATATATACGGAAACTATTTTTTTTTATCTATTTTTACGTGATATCAAATTATATAGTTCTTATCTTTCAATTCTATTTTATTTTAATTTATGTAATTTATATCCTTCTTCTTTAAAACGATTTTTAAACATAAAAGTGATAAAATATACAGTATATTCCGGAACATATTATGTTTATTTACAACATTGTTTACTGACTTTATAAAGCAAGGCATCTAGTCATTTATAACGATGACTATTTAAGTAGTTTATTGTGGTAACAAGTGGTCGATTATTCTTTTACGAGTGTAACGTGTTCCGTTTCTGTAAAGTGGCGCGGCTATTAATTACCACGCTGCACGTCTGCGGCGCGTTGCACGTAGGTGCATAAAAACCGGACTGCTGAAACGTTCTTAAATCACTTTGTGCGAGCACGTCGTGTCGCGGCGACGCGACGACTCGTGCTCTCAGCGCGCTGGTTGGCGTTCCCCGCCACATTTAAATCCCTTTATCTTGAGCCACCCGTTGCATCCGCCAGATTCAAAGGTCGGTTTTGCAGAACCGCGGCTTCGTAAGAAGCGCAGCTTCGCCGTGCTGGTTCGCGACATAAGAACATCACCGGTGGTGGTGGTGGCGGCGGTGACGGCAGCGGCGGCGGCGGCGGCGGCGACGGTAGTGGCGCAAAGGGGTAGCTAGGGGGTGAGAAGAGCGGGAGGGGGTGGCGAGGGTTGAGACGGGAAACTAAGTTGTATTGATCCTAGGCTGCAGAGGTGGAAAACCAGGCAGGGTTAGTACGTGTTCTTAATCGCCAAGTGACCGCCCTCTCTCTCTCTCTCTCTCTTTCTCTCTCTCTCTCTCTCTCTCTTCTCTTCTCCTCTGCCTCCGCCACCTTCGCCTCTTCCTGTTTCTCCACCTTCCACCCGCTTTCGCCCCCTCCCACCATTCGGCCGTCGCCACATCCGACCGGCTAAAGGGGCTTCTCTTCTCGCCCTCGAGAATCGTGCATCCCCTTACTTCCCCTACGGAATCGCCGACGCCATTCGGCTGAGGGATTGTTTCAGGATTAGGTAAGGAATCGCGGTATTGTTCTTCGTTCTGTCGTATGAAGTTATTACGCGGAACGACGAGTCGCATCTTAAATTGCTCGTAAATAGCGATAGATGTATGTGATTCACAAAGAACAACATCCAAATCCTTTTAATTTTATGAACAACTGCATTTTGCTATTAATGTTGAAATGGGGTCATGAATAGGAAGAAATGTTTTATTTACTCCTACATGGATCTCACTATCTTATCTGACTAGAAAAAAGTCTGTATCTTATATAATGATGAAAAAGGAAACGGAATAATATAATATTTCTATTTTTGACGCAAACATTTTATTCGCAGCACGTCTGCCGTATTTTTATATGATATATAAGTTAATATTAGTTGCTTTATTATTATCCCGCATTCTATAATGGCACAACTGCTTTTTATATAATTTTTTATGCGGTTTTTTTTTTTCAACGCCTGTCTCCAGTCTCACCCTCGGCCACAGACAGTTTTTTTTTTAACACGTCCTACGTTTTCTTTTATAAGCGCGTCTATAACGATATAGGCACGGCCTTGAAACGATTGCAGCTGCAATGACGGTAGTCTCGAATTAATTAACAGTTCCTAGGCAAGTTTAATAGCGAGTTTAACCGAACTTTTAGACAATCGTTTTAGATTGGTCCGTTGTTTTCCGCGTTATTGCTGTGACATATACTACGAGAGTCTCGTACGAAGTTCGAATTAAACTATCGCACGTTGTTCCTCGGCGGTGCGCGGAGCGCTAAATACGAGCTTACATCTGCAAGCCAGAAATTCCAGTTTATCTTCTGAATTCCTGACCGAACACTTTTCGCACAATATACTCCTCGTCCCGCGTTCTCACCGCACGTTTAACAACGTAAACATGACTATTTAATTCCAATCCTTTTATCTCTAATCCTTCACTTTACATCGAAGATATATACCCCGCGTATATTAACGAGATCCGCGGCATTGAGCAGTCATTAACGTTAGAAGCGCGATGTCCAGAGAAATTTTTCGTTAATAGCGTTTCGACTATGGTAAACGCGCCATATCGTATCAAATCTCGTGTACCGTGAACGATAATGCGTAATGCTAACATATGAAAATTCATTGTTGTATCGCTCCGGGAATTTACCGGATTTGATGCTTTTATTATATCATAAATACAATATTATAAAAATTCCATTTTATATGCATATTTTATCGTGTCAAATAACGCGCTTTTCTGTCCAATATCTTTTCCCTAACCTTTTTAGCATAATTTTATAAGAATTTTTTTGCTCCTTGTTACACTCGTGTCGTTTCGCGTTTCGTGTGATATTCGATTTTGCTCGAAGAAAGGCAGTTTGATAGGTAGTTTGAGAGGCTGACAAGCCGTGTCAGTCGGCATATTATGTCGCTTAAAATTCAAAATGGTGAAAAACACGCGGAGAGACGTCGGCATTAATTGGATTCTACCGAGACTCGCGTGCGTTACTATCGCGCTGACTGGGATAGGAAGGATGATGTGAAGGGGTGAAAACACGATTAACGAGTACATCCGACCGTTGTGCTCTAATTTGATACCATCTCGCACGATAAAGAACTTTTAATATTTGTGACGCGATGTGACAATTAATCCTCTCCCAACGATATTTCCTTACGGAAATGTTACTCAATTATTTTCGAATTAAATTCTATTTATACCATACTCTCCGATATTCAGACTTCTTTCCCAACGGTTGATGCAAATTATAAAACACAATTAATTTATGAATTATTTATTCGAATTTATATGAAATAAGTGATGCTTGTGTGCGTAAATATACGTAAACTTATAGTACCCGAAAATATAATGTTACGTTTTTTAAGACTGTTGAAACAATATTTAGAGAAGTTATCACTATAACATATACACGCGAGATTTTTAATAAAATAATAAATAATACTTTATTAATTGATTCGGCCTTTCGGTTTAGAACCAAGCACTTAGTTTACATTAATTCCTATCCTCTGCACACTCACACACACTCACTCACTCATTTCTTTCCTCTCTCTTTTCTACATTTTTCTCATTTTTTTTATTTCTCTCACCCATTCCACTACTTCCCTCCTCCCCTCTTCGTTCAACACATAGGTACTTCTCCTCTATATCTTGCCCTCTCCTTTTATACATGTGTCAGTATATGTTCTATCGACTCTTCCTTTTCCTCACATATTTGGCACCTTCTTCCTTCCTTCGTTAGCCAATATCTATCCTTTTCTTCTTCATTTCCACATCTCCACCTCGCTATGAGATTTTTAATAACTTCTCATGGGAATCAATAGATAAAACTAACATAACATGTTATTGTGTGAATTGACATTTTCTCGGATCGGTCTTGAACCGGTTTCTGAAGAAGAATCTGTCCCACGACCTTTGGCTTCTCTAAAACACATCTCCCTCCTGACGGGAGAAGTTATTCTGCTTTGAAATCCGGATCTTGCGGTCCAGAGGCTTTGCTGTTTAGAAGATAGGTACCCCGTGGGATTTCAATTCTGACTGTATAAGAGAGCGATATCGCAGTCACTTTTATTAGATCAAGTGGTTTTGAATATCACAGACAAATCTAAAATTATTTTTAATTTAATACACAGATTCAGTAAAAATGGATAAGTTATAAAAAACAATGATATAATTAAATATAATAATTAATAATTAAATAGCTTTTTATTATTGCATATTAAACTACAATAATTTCCATTAAATAATTTCCACGAAACGATATCAGATTAATGTATCTGATTTTTTGTACAGATGGCATAGTACATTCTTCGTACAGTATCATACAACATGAGCTGCACGTCGTTAATTTCGCTGAACCGCGATCGTGAAATCCTGCAAGCGGACTTTCAACATTTTCACAACGCAAATTAAGTTAGTAATCGCGCGTAATGATTGCGGCCGCTACATCGGGAGTGATCGATATCAATCGCCGGGGGAGTAGGTTATCGAGTAAAACTCGCTATGCCATCCGGGCCGAACCGTGCTCGACGCCGCGTTACAGCCACGTTGATCGCATAATTTCTCGCGGTGCAACGGTAATATTTCCGGCTTGTCTCATTGCGTGGCCGCGGCGTAGTTCGGCCGCAAACAAACCCCGAAACAACAATTGATTCCGGGGAACACGTCGCGTCGCGCACCGTGTGCAAAACACCGAACAACGGGTTTTCTTGCTGGCCATTGGACAGGGGGCAGGGCCGCGCCCCAGCCCGAAAATTTACGGGATTGTATCCGCGCGAGTACCTTTTTGCCCGGCAACGACACGACTTTGCTTCGTCGTTAATTACACGCTGATAAGTTCCCGACCTGTGGCGGATAAGGGAGAGAGAGGGGGGGGGGAGGGGGAGGTAGAGAGAAACCAGTGACGAGGCTGGATGACCTATAGCCTGAATTTTTTGCTTGCATTGTACTTTCAATACGCGAAAAATGTTTATCGCATAAATCAAGATGTATGTCCGTTTACATCGCTAATATATACTATCTTATTGTCGCTATTAAGAATCCGTTACATTCCTGTAATAGTTTGCGAAAATTCCTTAGATTCGCGAGAGCTGTTCCATACCTATATGAATCGGAGAGAACTGCCACGAGAAGATATATGTATATAAGTACTATATGCTTTCATTAAAAATTATCTGTTCAGGTTGTAGGATTTGTATATTTCCCTAATTCGTACATTTTTCTTTTCCCATAAAAATTGTACCGTAATCGCGGTGTGAAATGAAAGTGATATTTCTGTAAGAATTAGATGGCCTGACATGAGGATGATATTTTTTATGATTTCTATTTCATCCCTTGAAAATAACAAATGACACGTCATTTGTTACTGCTCACGCTTAAGTTCCGTTTACAATAGTTTTAACTGTCTATTCGCAACGCGGTCGTCGGATCCTCGGAAAATCTCATTCTCCCGCCGAATGTCGGGCGAATCTTAATCGGCCGTCGGAAATACACTGCGAGATGTATAATACTCGGTAGGAAATGACGTCATCACTCAGTGTAATGTTAGAGAGAGATAAAGAGGGGGGAGGGGGAGATGAGAGAGAAGTGTGTAGCGAGAGGACGAGACGATGGTGGAAGCTGTGGGAGACAGGAGAAAGCTAGATATAGATATGGAGAGAGCGAGAGAGAGAGAGGAGAGCAAAGGGGGATTTTCGCGAAATCCTGGCAGGTAGCGTCGGCTGAGTTATGCTCGTATTTCCCGTCAACACATCCGATGATGTCTACGGTAATGTAACCGAAATGTATGAACGTTTCGTGCTGCCACATTTGCACGGTAAACCTCCACCGTTACGATCAGCTGGCGAGTATGTGTTGTGTGAAGCCACGCAAGGGGCTCTCGGAAAACCGCGTGGAAGTCGACTGCTCGATCGTAAAGATGGTGATAGAACGCCACGTTTTACCGTGATAGTATATAATAATCGGGATTAATAAATTAAGAGCACAAAATAAGCGTCAAGTTTAAATACTTAAAAAAAATAACTTTTTATGGGGAGAAAGTTAAAGATTTGTTAAAGCCGTAAAGATGTAAAGACTATAAATATTATTAAAACATCAGAAAATAATATATTAAATGAAGAGATGCTATAAACATGTTACTATTACTAGTATTTAGAATTTAGATAATTGATGTTTCGGTAATTTACGATATGCTGTGCTGTTATTTCTTTCCAAGCGGATTGTTGATAAGTTTTTGTTGAAAGCCGCTTCTGGATATTTTTTTGCTCGAATATATTCCTCGATATGGCTGATGGATCGATCGTATTCGCTCACTTTCTCCGAAAAATAAACCCCGAACGTGCAGGAACGAGAGGGAAGAAGGGTGAACCGGGTGGTGAGTTCGATTCTCTTTCCGCCCCACCACCGGTTTTCCCGCGGAACAGCCGCATGCGCCGTAAAAAAGCACGGCCGCTACGAGTTTCGTTTCACTCTTCGGGGTTCGTCTACCCATTGCCCGATAAAAAAGCTCCGCTTGCGCGGCTCTCGTTCGTCGCGGACATACTGTTCGTCCGCGGTTCGCGTCTTCATCATCATCAACATCATCATCATCGTCGTCATCGTCGTCGTCGTTGTTATCTTCGTTGCGCAAACGCCTCGTCATCGTCGTGCGATTTTCGTCTCGTGTTATTTCGAGGGAAGAAACGAGACGAATGATAATCGAGAAGGAAGAAGAGTGCGGCGGCTTGGTTTCAACAGGGATGTCGCGATGGCCGCGATGCGAAGAAAGAAGTGCATCCTATACGGGAGTGGACGGATGCGAATGGGACGAGGAGGTGGGAACGGGGACGGTGAGAGAGAGAGAGAGAGAGAGTGTTAAGAAGATGAAAATCCGACGGATGCTTTGAGTGGCGTCTTTCCTACCCGCCACCTACGTAACGTTTCGCTACAATCGTCGTGACCGACGTCCATGGTGGCTTCCAGTACGTCGGCGATAAGGGTTGCTTCTCGGTGGAAAGCCGTGGGGTGAGAACGACGTACAGACCACGCCTCTTGTCTAAGGTTACCCCCACCGCCGTGAACTCTCTCGTTCCCCGCACGGTCTTCTCCTCGCGCGGGGAACCTAAGATTTTTCCACTTTGCCCCCCTCGCCCCGCTTTTCCACCCTTGCCGTTGTTACCCTCTTCGCTTCTTCCCCCCCTCCCTCTCTTTCTCTCTGTAGCTCGGCCACCCCCCCCCCCCCCGTCCGCTCCCTCCATGGTAGGAGAGTACCGACTCCCCCCTTCTTCTATTGATCCAGCACTAAGGCGGTTTCTTGCGCCCCCCGGAGACCGCTACACGGATCTCGCAACGCCGCCCGAAAGCTTCGTCGTATCTTCTTTTTTCTTCACATCCCCTACTTCGCACTCCGTAACCTTGAATGTTCTCCGCCAGCGCTTTTTTGCACGTCTTCCCGCCTTTTGGCATGGCACATTGTCGGGTGCTTTCAAGCTTTCCGCGCATAATGCAATACACGTGTATAGATGGCTTTTATATAAAGGAACAAATGCTTCTACGTCCATCTTGTTAAATCGGCTTTTTAATGAAACATCGGTGAAAACATTTTGCGATTAAATGTGCATGTCGTTATACAATTAACTCGTGTTTTCTTGTGTAATGTCCGATAAATTAACTTTACTTTCTCGCTATCCTGCAAAGGTATAGATACTCAGAGCAATAATTTATGCATTCTGCTTTCAAGAGAAAGACGCAAGCGAGTTCAGAATTCCAATTTGAGAAGAATTTATACACGAGACAATATCGTAATTCTAAAACCGATGAATTGTATTCCGCGTAAGACCTTACAATTTTCCTCGACGAAGCGCGCTTTCCCTTCGGACTGCCGACACTTCAGACTAGATCGCTATAAGATCGCAACGATTACGTAGGATGGTTCCATGGTAGTTTCATAGATACGCGTATATAATATAACACGGTCTATGTTCTATGGTGAATGAGCATGGGGTGTGGGTTGCGCGTGGGGCGGCAAGGGAAAGATGGGAGGAGGGCGGGCTTGAGCGGTGCTTTAGCCGGGGGCTGTTAAACACGGCGGGTCTTATCGGTAAAACTGTTCTGTACAGGACTACCACGTCCAGCCATTGGCCGCGGGAGTATCTCTGGCCTTATACTCGTTGTCTGCTAGGTATGCATGCGAGGTACATTACGCGACGTTAATGCCCGCGCGCTAAAATCGTTCGCAGGAAGCGAAGACTCGCTGAAACCCTGTAAACCCTGTCGAGACGTTGCTTAAGCTGTCACGCTCGCTCGCATCGAGGTCAAACTTTCTGATCTTTAGTTGAGCACAGCATCGTAACGGCAGAATGTCTTTCCGTCTGTATGCAAGCGTGATGTGTGAACGAGTTTTAAATTTAGACAATTTTTTAAATTAAACTCGATTTAGTCGCAGCGATATCTTCGATATCGATTTTATTATCTCCATAAAATTATATTTTATAATATAAAATATCTTTTGAAATTGTAAGTATTATGACGTTTCAATACGCGGATATAGAAAGAATTATGATACTTTTACATGTTTTTCATTTCTTTTTCCACTTCCAGTTATCGCTATTTTAATGACGATTATCTAAAAGAAAGAAAAAGAATGTCTTAAATTAAATGAGTTTTTCCCTGAATCGCTTTACATCAGGTGGACAATCAGATGTCTATTCGATGTCCGTCCGTTCGACTTTTCGAGCGTTTAAAGGAAGCGCCCGATTGTGGAGAATATTCGCGCGCCTCCAGTGAAGAAACTTCAGCAAGTTTCCTAGGAATTGTTCCAGTTTGCACAATTGTCTACGGTGCACAATCACCCATTCGTCGTTTTCCTTATCTAGCATTGATTGCGATTGAATTTTCTCTCACGCTCAATATAGAGACGTTCGTGAGATTCGTGATCAACCGGATTAATTTATTTAACTTTATCGATATCTTTCCTATTCTTTTTGTACAATAACTTTAACTGCAATTTTATTTTTGACAGAATTTTAATTTGAAACCAAGCTCGTAAAGATGTATATAATATATTTGTAGAAATTGAAAAGTTTTTAAATTAGAGCCGAAGAAAATCTCTTTGATATATCTTTATATGTTTTACATAACATACGGAATGAGACAAATATTTCTTTCCTCGTTAATTCGCGCTTTACGTGCAAACTCAACGATCTTAATCTTTAGCGACGCGTTAAATTCTTATCACCTCATTTGATGCGTGTCGCTTCAAGTGTCGGGACGATACGCGGACGCGGAGGCGAATAATGCGAGTGCGAGCAGGCGAGTACATAGGGCAGGATCACTTATAAGCCCGGGCCTGTATATATGTATTCCTGGGTAGCCTTTCTCGGCATTAGGTAGCCGGGCTAAGGCCTTAGAGGTCTCCTGGCAACCAAGCCTATCAAACTATCTTACAGTCTAACCCTTACCAGCCCCTCCCCGAAAGCTACCTCGACCCCCTGGAATCTCACTTCGAGCCCTTAACGACCGACCCCACGAGAGACACGGCGAAATTGAGAAAATTATCCTGCCCCAACGTTATGCGGAGACGATGACCACGGGGTTTTCGGCACTACACTCTCCCTCCCCTCTGATACGATCCGACACATAGACAGGAGCTTACAGAGACGAGCAAGAAGTCCTGCGGGATCGCTGGGGAAACTAAATGGCCGGCGAGTCGGCTGCCATCTTAGTTGCGAATTAAGGAAAGGGTAGTTCGACCCTCGTAGATAGACGCACCCTTGAAACGTTCGAGGGGGTAGCTGATGTAATTTGCATTCGAGGGGCATGACCGCGTCCATTTTTGTGCGTTTACATTTCTGTTGTGAATTCGTCCTTAATATTAGAAAAACAAAATAGTAATTATGACCTTTTCTTGAATTAACGACAAGAATTTGGTGTTAATGTTTGTATTTATTCGATTTTAATTAAGTTCTTTGGTTACTCTCGATTTACCAAGTATTTCACTATTTCCGCTAGCTTATGTGACCTACATTTACGACTTTGTGCAAATACAAAGTGTATGTCAGGCTCAAAATAGCAGCTATCGCATTCGATGAGTGTTAAAGAGTATTAAAGAGGTGGAGGCAGTCATTTTTGGAAATTCAGAGAAGTAATTAACGCGTATACTTTGTGATATTTGATCATTTTTGAAAGATCGATAACAATGGCTTAAAAATACCTTTAATAGACTGTCTCTCTCGATATACTTTTAAATTGCTGAGTATCATATAATAATTGATATTAAAACTGAAATATTGAAACTGAATTAACGATTTTTTAAGTCAAGGTCTAACAACTTAAATTTATATCGATACACACAATATTTCGAATAACCATGATATATAAAATTTTCCAAATTTTCTAGAGTACTAAAAATTAATATTATTTATTAATACTAACTAATAATTTGAATTTTTTTAAAAGGAAGTTACTCTCACTTAGCATCAAAAGAATAAGGATGAAAACATCTTGGGACATGCTCTTAAAATGCCGAACTTACGACACGTAGGCGGAAAACCGTGACAAGTCCCGAAATTTCCGGCTATTTATCCCCCCAAGCCAAACTTTCCCTCGTACTCAATGATCGTAGTGTTTTCGCGTGCACAATGAGAAGTCGTAGTCGTTAACTCGGCCGGTGCACTCGTTTCGCGGCGCGAGGTGTGGGCGAGCAAGAGTGTGGGCCGTGAGCTCGCACTCGTGCATGCGAGCTGATCGTGGGAGGGACGCCGAGGACCAAAAGGGTCGGTCTGTCGTCATTCTAGTATGGTTACAGCGGGCGCGGAGCTTGACAGAAGTTGTAAACTTTATGGTAAACCGTGGCGGGGCGACGCCGGCCACGACCGGTAAATGGGGAAGGCGCCCGCGTCGTGCAGCACCGTGTGCTTAATCCAATCCGGAGTTTGTTCTTTCGACGATCGACGTAATCACCGGCCGCACGTAGTTTCCAACCTGGCCTGGCCTTCTCCGTGCATCTCCCTCCGCCCCCCCCCCCCCTATTCCTCTCAACCGACCGACCGACCGACCGACCTAACACTTCGCTCTAAGGTTCCACCTCCGGCGTATGTACCTCGTTTACGAGTGTTTGTCGATGCTCCAGCTCCGGGATCATCGAGGTGGTAATGGGCGTTCGCGCCCACGAAGCCCTCGGAAAACATCAATGACTCTAGAACTTTGATAGTAAAGAGATCTATCTCGGAATAAAAAGTTAACTGACAATACGACGTCCTAAATTGTAGACATTAGTTTCTCTTCTATTTGATGATTGTGGTATTTTTTTTCCATTCACAATTAGCGGCAACCTAGTCTTTATTTAATATAGGATCGATCCACTTTGAACATCGCAGCGAGAAGAAGTTTAATTACTAGGTAACTCTTAATACCCACGGAATTATCGGATATCAAATGCCGGATGACACGCTAGGTGGCAATTAAATATGAAGCGATTTATTTTTTTCCTGTGCGATAAATAAGTGTTACATACTTAATCTTCTTCATCATTCTATTAATATGTTAAACATGTCGTCTATATTTTATTAATTTCGCCTACTCTGAGAAAAATTATCCGTTCGAAAATTAACAAAGGGATATTACCGATCCTTTCCAATCGGAATGACAATGATATCCCATCCAAAATTCAATTTTAGATCGGATATCATTGTCATTCCGATCTAAAATTGAATTTTGGATGGGATATATCATTGTCATTCCGATCGGAAAGGATCGGTAATATCCCATTGTTAATTTTCGAACGGATATCCACTGGATATTTCTCTCAGTATATTTGGTAAACCTGATTCTTTTGTCTCTTCTTAGATTTTCAATTGTGAAAAGAGATGTATAATTAGTTAAAATACGCTTTACCGAGGTTGATATAGTTATAATTCGTAAAGTTTCGAGCTGGGTTGCATATCTGATGTATTTCCAGAGACTCTTCGCGGAACTCTGCGGGGAATCCATTTAGCTATAGCGACAGGCTACCTCCGTTCGGGGTGTTTCGCCCGGGACGCGATTAATTATGGGGCTCCTTTTGGAGCGAACCTCGAGGCTTTGAGCTCAGTCGGGAGAGCGGCGCGTGGGGTGTGGGAAGTATAAGATACGCTCAGAACCAACGTAGACACCCGGCTTAGCTTCCTCGAGTATTAGATCAATAATTCTAACCTCAAACTGGCTCGGTCACGAACGTCGAACGCTCGGATGTAACTCGATATTCCTTTCGTCCTGAATATTACTTCATGCTTGGTATCCCTAAGGGCGATTTAATAATTCGCACTAAAACCTGGCTCGTATCGTTCTTTAATCGCTCCGTACGTAATGCATGTCCGGATGCCGAAAGAAGAATGACCGAAATCCGAAAATAGAGAGGCGAATACGATTTTTATGACATACGAAAAGTATAGAATAAAAAAAAATAAAATTAATATAAATTTGATATAAAAATAATTGACTTACCATGTTCAGTAGGAGTGATGAAAAAAATTTTGTTTTATCGATGAGACTCTTCAGTCAGCGTGTATCGTAGCCCGATTGAAGCTGCAGTCGCTAAATTGTGTAAACGATCGCTCCTGGACGACTGGGTGAGAAACTGCATGATAATGATGATGAATTTGATGCGCGACAGGTTGCTCCGACTCCATGAGAATCTTCGAATGTCAGAAAGATGTTTTACGATCCGTAGGGATGCCGCGCGCCGTAATTTCGACGATCGTAAATTTCGTGAGGCTGTCCGCCGGAAGAAAAACTGTTTTGCGAGCAGGAGGGATGCTGCGTGGACCGCAGCATCCCCGATACTGACCGACAGACCTAGATTTTCGTCTCTTGAAATACGCGGAACCAGCTCGCGGGTTACCGCACACGGGCATTTGCGTTGCAGAATCCCGGTCTTTAGATTTCAAGAACCTGCCGCCCCTCTTTACGGGATCTAGTTTCTTCTCCGCCGAGAGCGCATGCAGGAGATCACCATTGGTCCAGGCGGTCCAGGCTTACCGTGAGAACGCGCGGTGGTCAAGTAGCGAGAGATGACGGGAAGCCGCGGCGGAACAGGTTTTCTCTTCTCGTACAATATCGCGAAAACGGCGTAATTTATTCACCGACGTGACACGTGCTTTACGAAACCTCCGGAGATAGCGTGTGACGAATTTCTATGTATTAATTTAACTTCTTTAACGGCTCGCATATGTCCGACAGATATTAAAAAGTATTCATCGTATATGCGTGAAGGGAGGTTTGCTACACCAATAAATGATTTATGAAATCTCTATAAAAAATACAATATCTCTAATATCTCTATTGAAACCAAATACAACATATAAAATTAAAATAAAAAATAATATATAATTAATTAGAATACATTATTAAAATTTTCAGAACTGTTTATATGAAATAAATCAGTTTAGATATGATTAAATCGTTAGTTAAAACGGTAAACGGCTACTTATTACTTATGAATACAATGCGACTTTGTAATTGCGACATAATTTGCATAATGTATTTTTTGTAAAGGTTTATTACGAAGATGCTACTGAGAATCTCGTGCATGCTCGAATGTGACAAAGCGAATATTGCGGCTCAAGTCATATATATCGCATTATCGTCAACCTAGTCCGACCAGTTTCATCCCCCTGAACATAATTGAAGGGATACGTTCTTCCGCATGATATTCGCGCATCTCGTGAGATGACCGATGGTCATCGGTATCGTGAGAAAGCCTCGCAGCCTCGAGAGCAGTTCTCAACGAAACAGGTTTTCGAAAATTTGGTCCAGGGCCAGATTACGTTTTCTCATCCATCCCTTTTCACTTCGCTAAATAGATTTCTAGAATACATTTCCGATTTATACAACAATGCATGGCTTCTTTTATATTACTAATACGTTTAAAATTTAGAAAAATATGAATTAGAAATTAAAACAATAATAATTTGATTTTCTTTTTTATTTCTTGCTTCACAACAATTGCGACGTCAGATATCCGACAAAAGAGATACGCAAATATGTTTTCTAGGGCATAAGTATCTAATTCCAATGATTTAATTTCTAAAGCAACAAAGTGAAAGAGGCCGTTAATAAAGATCGAAGGGTCGCGCTGTCCCTCTTTCACTCCGTTTCTTCTTCGCGCGTTATGATTTCCTAGGATTATATGGATCTATCGTTTGCAAAATCGTGTTACTACATCGCTGTTTAAGCAACTAAGGGCTCGAGCAAACGGTTCAGGGGCGTAATGTACGTATCATTAATCGAGCGTCAAATAACTTGGCGTGAAATGGAGTTCACCCTCAACGCCGGAATTTTCCATAAAATGAAATCCCGTATCGTCTCGACGGAAGTGGCAGTTATTTCATACGCACAATTAAACCGAATGCCTACACATGCCGTTACGATGCAAATGTGTACTTAGCATTATGCGGCGATTCGATCCTTCTTTTTTGTTTTTCTCAGTATCGTTACATTGACTTCTCTAGTACGGCGTCAGTTTAATAACGGCGACTCAGATGATGCAGATCGCATTGACGTCAGTATCGATATAGATGTTGCAGCATATGCATTTATTGCATCCGATATGAAACTTATTCCACGGTTACCAGGGTTCCGGTAACTTCAATTACGATCGGGTATAAATTCCATTTCTAGTCAATGGCAGTCCACGAGACTCCAGCCATATTTGCGCGGTTTGCGAACGGTGATTACAGAGACCGCTGATTTTCCATGAATTTCGCGCCACGTGCAGAGGAGGCACGAAGACATTTACTCCGTACGTTGAAAGGTATCACGCTATTGAAATCAACATCAGGGTGATTAATAGCGTTAATCTTGAGTATATAAATATACTAGCCCAGCATTTACTTTCTCTACAGAGGTATTTTAATCTGTTATATACCATTATTTAGATTACATAATAGATATAATGCAATTTTAACAGCAAAAAAGTAGTTACTTTGTTTTGCGCTTAGGACAAATCTTACGCGAATTAGAATACATAATCTCGATAGATTTAATTAAAAAATTATATTTTATAAAAATTTAATTAACCATTATGTCATGGATCAATGAAGATTTATGCGCGCGCTTTCTTTTGTACGACTATGAAGTGTTATAGATATAGTAGCAATTTGCTCTCAGCTTCTTTTTCACTTTCCAATATCGAACTGCAGTTCGAAACACTGTGCACAGTGCACGGTCTTTCTGACTACATGCGACCATGTGACTGCATCCCGCAGAGTCAATCGCCTTCTTCCCCTCTCGCCCGCCCAGGGGAGAACCGCGTGGTGGATAGCGACGATTGCAAGTCGGCAATTTAATACGAACGCGATAGTATACGAAGGAGAGGACTCGAATGAAACTCCGAGTGAGGGTTGGCAGAGGATGAGAGGAAAGAGAGGTAGGTTTACCGGTGGGAACGACTGAGATGGAAGATCGGGGTGGAAAGGGGGGGGGGGGGGGGGGGGGCGGTGAGGGTGGTTGCCGGTAGTGGAGGCCGTGGTGTTTGGAGGTTAGACCGCAGTTACAATATCGCTTGATTAGAAATGTACATAGCGTATATGCGCGCGGGCCGCATATCCAGATGGTGGGTGGGCGGGTTGGGTCGGGTCGATGCCTGGGCAACTCCATAGTTTAATGCACGGACCGTAGAACTTGCAATAAGGAAGGGTGAACGGCGGGCAGGGGGTGGCCACGGGGCTTTCGTGGAGGAGGAGGTGGAGAAGGAGGAGATGGGTGGTTTGGTCATGGGTGGCTCGGTGAGGTGAGGAGGACTTGGGGGGGGTTTCGCGGGCCAAGGGGGGACAGTGCGGTGCGGAGTCTCCGTGCATACTCGCGCACACCTACGCAAACGATAGTTCCAGTCTGCGGCATAACGCGATCGCGCTACTTGCTCGAGGGTAGCCGTGGGGCCCTCCAGAGGCGAAATGCCTGCGCTGGTTTCGTATATACCTTCGCATACCTTCACATTTGAACTTACTCGCGACGCCAATCGGATCGCCGCGCCGCTGCCACCGCCGACATTCAGCTACCGATAACTTGAGATGCCCATTTGCGAGACCCTGTGCAGAAGCACCAGGAACGATACGCGTTGTCTTGTTTTACGATATCTCGGAAATAATTTGCATATACGATGTTCAACGCGTATTTTTACAGCTATTCCTTCAAAAAAAGTCGAACTTTTAAGCATCAACTATCGTTGAGACACTTGAATTTTAAATTAAGGTTTTATTAAGCCGATAAGAAATGTATTGAAACTTTTTTTAAGTATACAGAAATTTATAAACTTTTCCTCAATGAATAAAACTCAAGATGCACAATTAATTATTATATCTCTTGTAAAAAAATGTATGCTAAAATTAACTTTTTTTTGGTATATTTATTTTGCAGAACAATCTTATTGAAATGTAGCATTTTATAATATTTCGATTTTTATTATTGCAAGTTGTAATAATAAAAAAAAGAAAAGATATTTTTATCAGTAGTTTTTTTTCCCAGAATGAGCGCGAGAAATCTGAGACTCTTGCATCTGTTATCTCTGTAATAAAGCAAGTAAGATGAGTTTTTACGAAGGTCATCTTTAAAAAGGGAGATATGCGCAGCTTGAGCTCTAGTGCCATACTAATAATGAAGGCGACGATCCATATTCTCACGGCGCATTTAGCGCTAAATGTGGTCGTATAATTTTTATCTCACATTGACACTGAACGTGAATATGATAAATAGATAACACCGCGGGAATGGGACGATCACATTTTGTACTAAATGACTGTAGAGACATATACGATATATCCTTTCGCGCGACTGAAGAATAGGTGAAGCGTAATTATTTCAAAAAAGATGGTTCGGCCATTATTTTATAGCGACTGGTTGTTGAATTTTAAGCTGACGCCGTTTTATTACAATTAGTTAACTTCGCGATCCTCGTCGACAGGGGAATGAGGTCGAGATAAATATGATTTTGCAAACTGCGTAGCTCTGAAACGCGGCAAAGGTACCTCGCATGTCCATCCGTGCGGTATCAAGATAGTTCTGTATTAAAGCTATACCTGGTTTCTGGTTTCTGGTTTCTGGATCGGCTACGCCTAGACTCGTCCGTTGCCGCTACCGACGGAGTGCTCGTCCTCGAGGAATATTCAGCCATTCTCCCATTTCCAGCATCGCCTTTCTCGTTTCTCTGCGGCCGCGTCCCCCCCCCCCTCCCCCCCTCTTTCCCGTTTCTCTCCTCTTATCCTCCTTTGCCATCTCCTCGATTCGACCAAAGTTTAGAGAGCTCGCGCTTGAGAGGAACGCCGAACGTCACTGCAATATCGCGTAGTGTTCCCGAAGAAGATGGCGGTCGCAACGTTGAACATGATTGCCAAACTCGGAATAGCTCGTTCGTGCTTCGCTGCTCTTCAAATCAATACGAAAGGCAGATAGCAGGTTAAATATAAGTTTCCATATCTCGGTTAGTTTCTCACGCGTCTATGAATTTCTTTCTGCTTGAAAACATTTTTTTATTGTAAGTCGACATATTTTCTGAAATCACTAAATTACTTAGTTTTAGTAATGATGCGATTTCAACAAATGGGTATGCGTTGTTTGAAATTTTGTTGATGTACAAAGACAATATTTAATATAATCTTTTATCCTTAATTGTTATATTTAGTTATTATTGAAATTATTCCGAGTCCTTAAATATATTTTAAAATCTTGAAATGACAATTAGCGATCAGGTCATTCTTTGAGTGGAGGGATGTTCAATAAGTGCAAGTTTAGAAGACAAGTTTAGAAGACCAATAATGTAAAAAGTCTAGGTATATCTGCGACGGTGCCGAGCGAGTATCTCTGAGAGTGGAGGTAGAGGTGCAAGACAAACGACGTTGTTTCCACGGGGGGATACCGAAAATAGCGGATTGGGCCGGTTCCTAGCAGTTAATTAGCTGAATAATGCAGCGTTAATCTAGTCAAAATTGCATACATCTAGACCACGCATGTAGTTTCGTTCTGGTAAACTCACGAGTGGTTGTTCGCGCGCGAGCGTGTATCCGCGAGCGCATGCACAGAGCAGGATTCACTTTTGGCGGAACGCGAAGGGCATCCCTCGTCCTGTTACATATTTCAGGTGCACCATTTGCGCGCGATAATTCTTTGCAGCCACGTGCCAATTGAATATTGATGGCGCAAACTGGGTTGCAGTAGAACGATTAAATTCATTCCCGCCGTGAAATATATATTATAATTTGAACAGTTAAACACCGAGCATGATTAGTCTCGCATTAAGTAAGTTTGCGGTAGAAATAAACTTAGCACAAAGGGTGAACCTTAAGGCTTACCTTGAGTTATTCATATACGTAAAGAAATGACAAAGGTCGTACAACAGTGATCTCGAGTAAAGGTCAATATGTATTTTACATCACAGAAGCAATCTTAGACAGAAAATAGCGATGTGCCTCATGTTACACTAGAATTATCAACTTTTACAATTAAGTTCAATTTAATTTTCTTCGCTATAATTTATATTTAAAAAAATAAGATATGATATTCCATCATGAAGTTTCTAATATCGTTTAAGTAAATAAATTTATTAATAATATTAACATACATGTGGATGAAGTGCTAAGGAAGAGAGAAGATTTTTATTAAAAAAAAGAAACTCCAATATTAGCACGAAGATGTAAACATACATAAATAACATTCTTTAATGAATTATTCACCGAGGTACATTTGTGATGTAGTCGAAGCTTTTCTACTGGCAATATTATTTATTCTCGCCGGCGCGCAGTAAAGTAATCAAAAGATCGAGTCGATGAAATGAAGGTAGAAAGGTTCGAGTGTGTACGGAAGTGCACGTACACGTGTGTCCGTGCACGCAATCTCGTGCGAGCCGACGCGGCGGTAGCCTGGAAAACGAGGATAGAGAGACGGTCACCCCTCTTTCCCCTTCTCGCCCCCCTCTCGTTTTCCTACCTTTCCGTGTAATCGAAAGTAATTATATTAATTGCATCGCGTATCCCCGGGACCGCTGCGAGAGGTATTGGCCCGTCGGTTAATTCCATGCAAGTACACGCGTGCAAATGCGCGCCGTTCACGCAGCATCGCGCGCGAGTACTGGATCAAGGGGAGAAAGCGGGGAACAGCCAAGTGTTGCGCAATTAAACGTTAACGAATTAACGTCTCTCTGCGAGAGACGTCGCGTCGACTTTACGTCGAGAGCGTCGAGTTGTTAAATAAATATCCGCGGTTTGGCCCCTGTAATTGGAAAGTGCGATCAATGGCGGCGCGCAGCTCCGTTTTCGATGTTTTCGTCTGGAGGAATTAATTGAGATGCACAACTCATTGTATACATTCGTATCGAGAATTACGTATTTTCCGCCTCGCTGCTGCGCTCCATCCGTCCCTATTTGCCGTTCCATGTTTCTTACATCTTTCTTCCTTTAGTTTTTTTTTTTTGCTGTAAAATATTCAGACGGAGAACGCGATCATCAACGATCGATTCACTCATGTAAAACGCGATTTTGTGGCGTTAAAATCGAGTCAAGTTAAAACGCAGTAAAAATATGCATCGTAGGATTACGATGCAAATAACGATACATTTATGGTGTATCGATAATCTCGCACGGTATTGGTATTCTCATGTTCGAGAGCCGCGGTTTATCGTAGGGAAGCAAAAGCCTCCCCAAGGTCTCAATGCCCACCACACGGACAACGCCCGTTATTTCCTTATAATTACTCCATTTCCTCTCGCGCGTATAGTTACGCCGAGGCCTGTATGGCTAAATCGATGGGAGAAAACGGCAGATATTGGAACGCGATGCACGGTCGGGACCAAACGATGGAGAGACAGCGAAATGCGGCGGCGACTTGTCCGAAGATATCGAGGAAATGAACGGGAATGGCTGCCGAGCAAAATTGTACCGCGTTAATTACCTATTAACTGCAATTGTACCTGGCACCGCCGCCGTCGTAAAGAATCGCGTTCATCTTCAGTTAGATGGCTAAATGCCAAAGTGCTTTCTTGGTTCTTTATAGTTCAGTCGAGGCTGCGGAAAAGTGTTATAAATCCGCCAAGATTGATATATATGTAGTGGCCGATAAATTGAACGAACAGGCTACGAGTAATTATTAATAAGTAGAACTTCAAGGAATAGATTTATATGTTATCTGACGCTGTTTCTGGGTTTTTAAATCAAATAAAGTAGGATACGATTTCAACTTTAAGTAAAATATGGCGAAATATCTCCTCTTACGCTTTTCATTATCTAACGCTAATTAAAAATTGATAAAAATACATGCTTTGTGGCTGATGCGGGAAACAAGTATTTAGCGGTCAAACTGACCAGTTTGGCCGTTCGAGCGTAAATAATTTATACCTTACTAGACACGGATTAAACATAGAAGCCTTTGAGAGCCTCCCGGCGACGGGTTCACATTAATCAACGAGCATTAATCAATAGACAAGACGCTAATCAGGAACGTCCGGCAAGTAGGTCGATCGGAGGTTCGCCCGAAACCTTTCGATCTTGCTCGCCGCAGAGTTGGAGATTCCACGTCGCGCGATGAATGCATGCCTAACGCGTGTACGTGTACGTGGTCGCACATGTGTGTGAGCACATGGCCGTTTGCAGCGGACTGTGCAGCAACAGGGTTACCCACGGGTACGGCCGATGCTTTCGTCTTTCGAGATAGAGAGACGTTCCTGTGAAGACTGGAAAGCCGCGATCCCCGGTGCAGACCGGCCGAGATGCCTGGGGGTTGATTGATTAGAGGGTACGGCGTAGAGGAGAGAAACCGGGAGAGTTCCGGGGTGCGGGTTAGTTCGGCAGGGGGGTTTCCTGGGTTATTTGGAGCCGGGGGCGAGGGGTGGTTGGCGCAGAGCGACGGCGACGGCGGCGGCGGCGGCGGCGGTGGCGGTGAAGGCGGCGGTGAAGCCGGCGGTGGGTGTGGGGAACGGTGTTGGATTCGAGGTGGAAGCAAGGTAAAGGGCGGTGGCGAGGGACGGTCGGGCGAAGAAGGGTGGCGGCCCGTCCGGTGTTAGAGAAGGAAGGCTGGAGGCGGTAGTTCGAGGTGCTACAGTTTATAATAGTTGCCGCCGCCCTCGGGCCAACCGACCCTGCCCGCAACTTCCACAGAGTTGCTTAAACCTAACCTTCTCTCACGGGTACGCGGGACGATCAAGTGTGGTCCGCGGCTCGACCGAAAGAATGTGGGTTACTCGGTCCCGGTCGACCGCCAATGCCGCACCATTTTTACGTCGTCGCGGCTCTCGCCCGCTCGTGCCGTGGCCGCGAGAGAGGCTCGCTGGAACGCACGACGAAGGTAGAAAGAGCGCGAACGGCGGTTTCGGGTCGCCAATAGTATATCCGCCGAGCGACAGCGCGCGTGTGCCGTAGATTAGTTTGTAGTTCGTCGTTAAAGAAAAAGCCGAGTTATTAGTTGCGGCTCAGGGGGAGTCAGGGAAGCTGGCGGGAAGATGAGGAGGTCAGGCGGCCCTCGCGCAATTTAGCGCGAGCTTATCAGATCCGCTGTACTTCCGCCGCAATTTATGCTACTTACTTAGGCGACGCGCACTATCTTCTGCTATTTATAAGAACAATGATTAATGACTGATAACCTGCGTTGGTAAATTAAATGCGAATTATACTTCGGATCATATTTACGATTAGGAAATTCTTGATCTTACGTTTTTCTCGGAAATTTTACATACGCAAGATATCTGAAATTCCTTGTTCGATCTTTCGGTCTAAACTTTAATAAGATTCTTTAATCAATTTGAAGCCCGAGTTTTCCTTAACTGAAGTAGAGGTAATGATAATTAATCTGATGACTGGTACAGTAATACCTCAGGTGTCGATTCTCTCCTTTCTGATTTGTGAATTAATTCAAAAGAAAGAAGCCGCATCTATGTGTTCACGTGCAAGTGTACACATACCTATACGGCGTACGATTTCTCGGTCCCGCGACAGCGGCCTCCGTTATAATTCTCCGTTATCTATGGAAATTCTAAACCATACTAAACAACAATATATATCCCAAAACTATGTAATTCCTCGTGCTTGCGCGTACACGGTATGCAATATGTGGTAGCGAGGGTTGCAAACTGGTCGCAGTACTAATTTGTTTTGTGCTGCCTTTTTGATAATTTATTATCTCTCAAATAAAATGCATTACCCATTAACCTATATTCAAATGCATCAAAAAATACTAATACTAGATACAGGAATAATATTTGAAGATAAAAAATTTAAAAAAATAAGAGAAAAATTTTTTAAAATAATTGTTGAATAGAAAATATTGAAAGTAAAATGTTGTGTAACTATTGGCTAGGAAAAATCGTAATGCTTTAGATTTGCTGTTTTATGCTATTGAATTTGTTAAGCAATATACACATACTCGTTGCTAAAACGAAATTGTTTGAGAAACATTTCTTTCAATTTTACAAATATTTTATCCGCTAACATTCATCATTATTTACTTTAAATTTGCCCATTTCGGAACAAACAAAAGTTTCAGCGGCATTTTCAGCGCGAGAACGTCTGTTACCAGCGTGGCGACGAAAGAAGGAAATGCAACGTAAGTGTGTCCCGATTCGCGACTAAGAGTTGACATCCTCCGAAGTCGTCCATGCCTTAGAACAGCATGTAATCATGCCAGTCCGCTATTACTTCCTATAACGCTATCTACGCCAGGAAACGCCATTGCTCGCTCGTTCCTACGTGGTTCAGGGACGCCGAGGATGATGAGATCTGCAGGCTTGCATCCTGATGAGACTATTAGGATGGCTTGATAAGTCCATAATATTCTGGTCGATGCTGGGGCAACGCCGTCGACTCCACCCGGTGTCCTCGCCAAACCGCTACCTCCTCCTCCTCTCCTCCTCCTCCACATCCACCTTTCGCCCGGCACCCAACTCCATTCCCTTCCGTCGTCGCCAACCCTTTTACGATGCTCGGCTTCGGTCGTAGTGACGATAAGATAGGTGACGCTTCCAATTTCCATTGACTTTGTTAACCTCGTACCGTAATCATTTCTCAGCAGGAGGAAATTTTGTTCAAGCAAAGAACTTCCTAGAAGACCTGATATTTGTCCAAGAATTATATAAGTATACCTATATCTCCAAAATTTGCTATCTAATGTCAGCAACTAATGTTTCTGTCCGTATAAATACTGTTATATTGATTAATCGAGCTTTTTGCTATTCTTTTAAAACTGTATTAAATATTGCGTATACTGGAAGTCTCCATTGTTCTCACAACTTTAACCGTATATTATTTTTTTTAATACTAACTTTTTCCGGCCCTTTCAAGACACGTTTGAAAAATTTTGTCAAATAATGAAGAATGATAAGCGAAGAGTGATAAATAATATATATAGTATTATTTATTCTGACGTCTGTTTCTTTCATTACGAGTTTCTCTTATATTTTGCCTCTTCGCAAGTTTAGAAGCTTCATAATTTTTAATGAATTTTTCGCAACGTCCAGTCATCTAAAAACCGTTTTTCAGAAGTTTTAGACGGGGGACCTCTCGTCCGTGCTCGTCTCTTGCGGGCGAACGGTCGATGTTGCGCCCTCGAAGCGGCTGAAATTAACTTTGAGCATTACAGATGTCGAGGCGCGCCGCGGCGAGAAGCTAACACCTTGTTAGCCTGACAAATTCGGTCCATCTCTCCTTCCTATCGTCCCTCACGACACTCGCCGACTCTCCGCCCATGCTTTCTATCCCCGCGACAATATCCCAGCGAGAGCTTTACCAGAAATTGAGGAAACTCGGCTCTTAACCCTTTAAATGGATACGCAAATTTGTGATCCGCCATAAAAAAATGTTGTATCTCGTGTATGCAAAGGAAATGTAAGGGAAGTCCTATTTTTTTGCTTCTTGAATAATCATCTGAAAACTGTCACGTTATTCATTGGCCTAAAGTTTAAGCCAAC
Source organism: Leptothorax acervorum (assembly GCA_035220615.1). Taxonomy (NCBI): domain Eukaryota; kingdom Metazoa; phylum Arthropoda; class Insecta; order Hymenoptera; family Formicidae; genus Leptothorax; species Leptothorax acervorum. The sequence goes on from JASTWQ010000014.1 coordinate 124,991, forward strand.
TTTTGTAAATCGATCCACCGCGAGTTTTTCACTGTTCCCTCCTTACGTGAAGCAAGCATGACACTTGATACATCTTGAAGTTTATTGTAAAATTTGCGCGGATTTCACAAAGGCCGGTGGTATGTGTTTTGCGCTCGTATTCGTAATAGCGTCGCTTCTCGCACGTATTTTGCGAGCCGGATGATAATCGACTTCTTACGCTACATGCCAAAGCTACCCTCCGTCTTCATCGGCCTCCCGAAATTGGCGCGAATGGAATCCCGAGCAGCTGCGGGAGTTCTCGTCGTACGTGCGGAGAGTGTCGAGCGTCGTAGGATGTCGTTGCTTAATCGGGTCGTACCCTCCGCGATCCAGGACTGCCGTCCACCGTCAACCCTTTCTGGACCTCCGCGTCATCGCGCAATCCATGACGACTGGAAAGTGATATCGAGGATTTCGAGAACTTCACTCGATATTGGACGATTTCCAGGCACTTCCTTTGTCCCGTGTTACGCACGAAACGGGGTGGGTAAAACGGGAGGGTGGCGCGGAGGTATGACAATTGTGGTGACGGCTACGATACGACCGGCAACGGTCACGGAGTGAGGACGGCGGAGACGCATCGTCGTGTTTGCGTCGAAAGGCGGAAGGGTAATACCATTGCACGGCCACGAGAAGTGCCAATATCCGGCACGGGCTCGTCGGCGGCATTTAATTGCATTAGTATTTCATCGCGAAAGTCCGCACCCGAGGAGACTTTTCAATTGGAGTCACAGTTGATGGAGCAGCCGGTTAAAACCTTTGGTTGAATTAGACTTTAGTAGAAATAGGTAGGGTCGAAGGCTGAAAACTGCTCTTTATCGAACTCGCGTGAAAGAAATAATTTGCTACTTTATCTTGCAATATATCGAATACATGCCTTTGTGATACGTACTAAATAACAAGAATTTAAATGAGAATTGCGCCAATTCAAAGTAAATTATATTTAAAAAAATTGCAAATAGTAGAAGAATTGTCTATAAAAGTGATAACATCAAAAATAAAAATTGAGATAAGATAATATAAGATGTGTGTGTAAATACTTACAAAATTGTTATTTATAATTATAAGCTGCTGTTTGATTTTATTACTAATTCATACTGATTATTTTATGTTTCAGATACCAGTAATTAATGGCGATACCACAGAAATATCTCCGACGCAGAGGTAAGACATTTCGAGAAATTTGAACAATTACATGGTAATAAATTGTAACAAATAAAGCGTTAATTTTATATTAGCTAATTCAGCTTTTTAATTATTAATCGTTACGCGGAAATAGATGTATAAGAACATACAGAAAGAAGTTTAATGTTTATACATATATATAATATATATAATAGTATAGTAATATCCTATGGGGACTTTTGTTGGGGTATACAAGCATTTAAAATTTATCTGCATTACATTAATAATAAAATATTACAAATTAACCTGAATTTATATATATATATATGATTAGATATTTGCTTTGATTCTATATAAGTTAAAGTTTATAGGAAGGATTAGGTCAAGCTCCATATATAATTATTGTTTATTAATACAGAAAAAATAATATATTATTAGAAACATTTAATAATTTAATTACATTGTAATTATATTAAAGACTCCGTCGGCTCCCTTATTGCATATCCCTAAATTTTGAATGGCAAATAAAGATGTCCTCTTTCTAACCGATCCACGCGTTCCGTCTACATTTATTCCATCCGGCTGACTCGGCACTTTGCGACGCATCGGAAGAGATTCAAGGGTGAGGAACATCAGCCGACGGTGGTTAGTATCCGGGTAAAATGATGTGAAAGCTTATGAAATGGCGGTCTAGTCCAGTGCGATACCGGCGTATAGTGTGTTTCCATCCTCGCACCCAGAGATAATACGGCGTGGTGGTAACAGCCAGAGGTTTATCTTTGTAGGACCATAAAACTAACCCGTTCTACGCTTGATGATGAGCGCTCCTCGGATACTGGTGTCTACAGCTCGTTTTGAAACTCGTTTCAAATTTCAACCGGGCAATTCGCGATTATTTTGAAACTTAAAAGATTAGTCTAACTTTCATTGCGCGTAATTTATTTTCGACAAATTGTGCGAAATTCGATATGCATGATCACAATAAATGACGAATGTGCTTAATTCTTAAATTAATGAGAGAAGAAATGAAATATTTTTTAAATATATTAGTTTAGTATAATTAGTATATTTTATCGTTATATTTGCTAACTTTCTCAAATGTATATTGTTACACAATAATGTAGTCAGATCTAAAAGAGGCTTCGTACACGAGCAACAATAACCGCTGTAAAGTTAGAATATCGCCATGTGGTCCGATGATGTCAAAGTGCATCGTGCACTTTGTCTCGACGGTGAAAGGCACAATCGCCGAAAACGCGAAGTCGTCGCCGGAGAAGTTCGCGACAGCTTGATATTTCGGCGACGCGTGTACGCGGCGATCGTAAATTGTAAAATCTATCAAGACCAACGCGGTCGACATAACTCAGGGGGGTTGCTATCCCGGTGGTATGAAGCATGGCGGCCAGACTCGGCATAAATACCCGGTTGCAGAACACTGCAGGAGCAGAGAGCAAGCCCAGACCCGTTGTGGCGTGGCAACATCATCTATCTCGAATAATTTATTATCGCACGACTACCGCGTCCTCTCGAAATCCGGACAAGAACGCAACTATAGGAACAACGAACGGGAAACGAGTGTCGTGCATATGCGCCGATCCTCGACCTTCCATCAGCTGGGTTTCCAGATTATGAACCTCGTTGCAGTCATAAGAGATGTTCGTTCCTTCTTTACTGACAAAATACTTACAAGATTTTCGTATGGATTCTTCTGACATATAGCTATTGGTACATAACATAGTGATATTATAAAGATTAAAAGTTACAAATTCAGTATATCCAAAAATTGCAGCCATGTTAATGTTGCTTAGCTTAAAGTATTGAAGTAAACACGCAGAGTATCTGCACTAACAAGTACTACTTTTTAATTTGTTATATTGATAAAGAATATAACTTTAAGGGTAAAGTATTTTATATTTTTCAATAGGAAATATAATAATATAGTATCACTAGGTTTATGCATGTACGCGCGTGTGTGTATAAATTGTTTCATAAAAGAAGAAGACTCTTACTCTATAAACATCTCGGTATTAACATATTTCATGAATTTTAATCATAATATACAATATACATAGAAATTTAGGTTTACTTAATGATGTCTAATCAAGAGTTTGCACGCAATAGGTACGTAGATCAAACAGGTTGCACACGTCAAGTGGAGATTAAATTGGTAAAGATTAATTTCATTGATGTGACGAAATCGATTCTATATAACATCAGCATAATATACAATATAGCTAAATTTCCTGGAGCTTTATAAATAAAACAATTACAAAAGGTTCCGTAAATAAAATAACATCGTTTGGATACCGAAAAAAAACAAAGTAACAAAATAATTTGTTTTCTTAAGATAAGTTGCACATATCTTCAATTATTGTTACTGATTAGACGAAATCACGGTCGAAATAGTCTGATTAATATAAAATATTATTACCAGACGTCATTATATGATGTATATATTGTATATAACGTATTCATTTTATTCATTGCTCTTTTATTCGGAAAATATCAAAAATTTTAGAAGCATGACTAAAAATTACGTCAGAATAAGATTCTTGAAGTTTTCCTGTAAGTTTCGTTGAGGAAAAAAATAATTCGATAGTTAATAATTTTAGAGCAATGCTATAATTTAATATTATGATTTAATATTGCATCAAATTATACTGATATGTAGCTTTATATTGATACAGCATTTTTTGAAAGGCAAGTTTATCAATTTAAGTAATAAAAAAATTAAAAAATAAAACAAATAATTTTTTAAAATGGAATTTGCTTAGTGGCGCCATCCTACAGGGGGTTGGTGAACTCGTACGTGCCCTTGCTCGACGAATGCACGCAAGGGTTGAGGGGGTGAAGAATGGCTTGTACAAAAAATGCCAGCAGATGGCACCAGGTTCCTCTCTACGGCGAAGAAAGAATCTTTTTTGGTTTTTTTTGTAGCTCTTCCGCGTGCAAACCGCGCGTGTAAAGAGCGAGAGGGCGGTTCTGTGCAATTCTTTTTGCGCGCGAGAATGCCACGGTTGAATCATTTTTTAAAGAAAGCGATTTTTTCACGCTCGCGTAAGCGAAATGCATATAAGATGATGAGATATCGATCGTGTCGTTTTTCATATCTTGATGCGTCGCCGTCGACAATTTTTGTCGTTAAAAGCAACTTCTTCGGGCAAAATGGCGATGCTAGGTGAATCGAACAAGTTGACAGCAAAATGGTGTATTCACGGCGTCGCTACATTTCCCCATCTTGGTATGTGGTTCAGATCTAGACACTGCGGAGGGGATAAACAAGGGGCAGTACCAGGTTGGCGGGCAGATTTTCAAAAAACCGGAGGGGCTGCGCGCGCTTCGCCTTCATTGATCGGAGGGCTGTGTCCGGCTGCCACCCTCTCCGCTGCACCACGTATGCAAACTATCCTCTTCGTTGGCCGGGCAGCCCAAGAGGGACTCGTTCGCTCTCGACTTTCAGGGCGGAGCCCAGGAATCTCTGAGGGTTTCTAATGTAAAAAAAAATTTTAAAAATTTTAAAATGAAAAAAACGGAAAACTGTAAAAAAAATTTTGCTTGCTGTTCTTTGTATATTTGGCGGGAAAAAAGTGAAAGGTTAAGAAAAGATCTGTACGAAAAAATTCTTAAATTTTTTTTATTTCTATAAATAACTGCATTCATAATAATTTCAATAATATATTAATTGTTTTTTTTTTATTATTAAAGACGTTTAGAGATGGTACAATATTTTATTATCGTAGAAAGAAAGTTTTGTGAGAGAGAATTGATGATAATATGAAAACTCCTTGCTGAACGCTTCGTGTTGCGGATGGGAGGGGTCGCAGCCGTTTAAATATCAGCCGGCTCAATCTAAGTTATGGGAAAAAAAGCGAGAAGCTTGCAAGTTAAGTACGGTACGTGGCAAATAGAATTACGACCGGACCGCCATGGTCATTTCGGCGATTCTCAGTGGGCCGAGAGCTCGGTTGGCTGAAAATCGGCGAGTGAGTTTCTCATTACAGTTTCGGGAGGATTTCGAAAAGGACCCCCATGTCCGGCCGGTACACCGCAGCATTTTTCAGTCTAGGGGACCAACCCCTACTAGCTTCTCTGGACTCACTCGAGGGAGAGCGACCGGCAAGAGATAGGTGCTCGCAGCAGGGAGGAAGAGAGGAGAACAAGTGAACGATGGAGAGTGAGTGAACGGAGAGAGAGAGAGAGAGAGAGAGAGAAAGAGGCAGCGAGAGGGAAGAAGCGGTTGAGGGAAAGAGGAAAGAGGGAGCGAGAGCGAGTTAACCTAGCCTCAAAATTCCAGCATCAATTCTGGAGCCCCTCTAGTGTCTCACCCACCCGGTGCAATTAGGAACTACCCCTTCTATCCTATTCTGGCTCTATCCTCACTTCCCTTCGACCTCCCACCCCTTGAGAGCGGCGGAACCACGTGATCCGGCAACTACACTCTTGTTTTTAGGGTGGAGGCTCGGGTATCGGTGGTGGAGGGCGAGAGGCACACGAGGTCGGAGTAGCGGGTGGAGGGTAGAAGGACGTAGGAAGAGGAGGAGGTAGGACGGGGCGAGTTGCCGGGTAGGAATACCACGTCCGTGTTGCCATGGTTACCGTAGGGGGTGGTTTATACTTGAAGGGTTACCCCCGCGGTACAGTCTCCGCAAAATTGTGAAAACTGCCGGCGAACCGCGACGTCGTTGCGCGGAAAAACTTCCGCTAACGGCGCTCATACTTTTGCTGAAGCTTTTACCCAGGGGCTTTCCCTTTCGCGACCTCCAGTGTTTACACCGCTTAAACGTCTAAGACAATTAATGACCGGGTTTTCGGGGTTTTCTGCCGCGATACTTAGCCGAGGCTCGCGTCTGCCCGGCCACGTTCGCACGCATAATCATACAATTTCGTAAATTATTTAAGCATACTGAAGTCGATATGACGAAGCTAAGAAGTTCACACTTGATCTGATAGACAAATAGATATTATTATAAATAATGCGGATTATGTATTGAATGACGCCCATTAAAAGGTCTATTTTTCGTAAAAATTTATTGTATTATTACTATAGCAAATCGTAAAAAGGTCGCATTCTTCTATGAACATTTTTACATACACATACACGCACACAAATTTCATATAAGTATATTACTGTTCAGCGGATACACGTGTATGCGCAGAACGCGTATATATATCTTCGGCTTTATATCTATTAATTAAAAAATTTTCACCTGGTGGCCAATTTCCCTCGGCCTTGTGCGGCAGTTGTCAGATATATTTTTCGATTTGTTCCCGCGGAGACGACTATTCCGAGTTGGCAGTTATGAAAACGGTTATGTTTATTGGCCACGAAGATAGTAAAAAGTAACGACATTACCGCGGCTCGATTTGAACCATGGGAAGAATCCCGTTTGTATAATTCCGCTACTGTCGACACGAGGTAGAAATATTCATTCGCAGATAAAAAAAAAAGAAAGAGGGAGATACAGGGAGCTACAGTTGCACTATCTCTAACTGCTATAAAGAAATGACAATGCTCGCAAAAAAAAACGATAAGAACGTAGACAGAAGCGAAGTAGATAAGAGCTAGACGTAGTTAGACGAATAGAATATCGCGAATAAACTTCTTTTTTTAATTAAAAAATGATAACTGTTAAATTGCTACAGATATTAATACAGTTTAATTGCTTAAATAGTTTAAAAATTTCTATTTCTTACATAATTCTTTTGAAAGAGAGAATATTTTTTAGCATAATAGGTATTATTTACAACATTACATTAAACCTGTCTTCTTCATGTCTTTTTAATTAATTACTCGTAGTTATTTACAGATATAAAATTATTCTATTTTACGGATGAAAAATAATTGATTCAACTTAATAATATTATGTATACAATAAATATTAACATATACGCAATTACGCTAATTTTTTTGGAAGTTAGCAAAATTAGTAAGAAAATAACTTCAATTACATCACGTACTAATATGTTGAAAACCGAAGGAAAAAATAATTTTGTAAGAGATAAGGCGATAAAATTCAGTGGAATTTTCTCGAATCGATCTCGACCGTTCTCGATACCTGACCGTTGACAACGTAACGGGTATGCCATTCGCGCATGCCGTGGCACCGGAAACGCATCCACTCTGGCCAAGAACACCTCGCGGTTTCAGATAATGCACTCGAGCAGAGAGCCAACGCGCCCTAAGCTCGTTAGAGTTACACGGCCGGCGCTAAAGGCACCGGGAGAGGAGGATGCGGACTTGTCAACACTCAACGGACCGAATTCGCTAACGTGCTGAACCTAGTCGGACGCCTGGAGCACAAGCCACAATCTAATCATGGCTCGCCGCATTCGCAAGCCCCTATTTTACAGGAGCTTGCTGGATATCGTGGGGTCTGTAGCGTTCTTTCTTGTCGTTTTATTTCGCGGCTCCTTGGAAACCGCGAGACTTGTTAATTGGCCACCCGATGATCGCTTCGTGGCTTGGCTGCTAGTTACAGTCTTGTTTATCGGTTTATAATTAGAAGTCTTTTCGGGAATACGTCTCATCCGCATTCTGCTCTCATAAGAAATATCAGGATTCCAAAAAAACAATCCTTAATTTAATATAATTCTTATTTTATTTATTTTTATACGTATATTAATTTGAAATTTTATCTATTACGGCTTGATTAAAAATTGTAGCCTTTAGGCTTCTGGTAAATAAAAAAGTTATATGAGACGCGAGTACAAAGTTGTTAAGATTGTCGCTAAAAATAGATTAATTGCACTTGTTTCCGGCTGGTCAACCATTCATGTCTTGCGGCATTTATATACCTTTTGTGCGAACAGCACGAATGTGCACGAAATACCTCGTTAATGTGCACATATGAGATTCCAATGTCCTAAGGGAATTATGACGATACCAAGATATATCATTTAATATCGGCGAATATTAACCTCGTCGTATAAACCATTAATCGCCAGCGCATCGGATAATTTATGCAATATGACTGTATGTTAAAATATGGAACACATTTAAAACGTCAAGTCTGCGAAAAACAAAGCAACGCGGTGCTTGTCAGAATCAGGGAAATACGTGTCAGATTATTTTAAATGTACAGCCTCTCTTTCTTGTTAACGATAATTACTATCAATAATCTTAGACATTATGAAAAACTAACAAGTTCAATATCTTCAAACAATAATTGCTCAAGAGCAGTTAATAAAAGTAGTTGCGACAGTTCAGGCAAGAATATATTTGTACCCATCGTGATAGTCGCAGGAAGTTATCCCTCTCCTTGACGCGAGAAATTAAATAATCAGCCCAAACGGGGATTGTGGTCGAACGCACACGCGAAAAGTTCCCACGTGGCATACGCGGGGCGTGGGGTGGGTGACATTTTTTTTCCTTGATCGGCGCGAAATGAACTTTGTCGCGCGTGTACCAGTTAAGTATGGAAATGATGCATCCTGTGCGCTCTCGCGCACAGCCCCGCCGCGTTCATCTACAGATGATCATCTGGTCGGGTCGCGGTAGTATCTAGGCGGCGATCGGACCGTATCTATAGCTAGTAGATGAAGGCGGAGTCTACCCCCGTAGTAACATAGCATTAGGTAAGCTTTTCGTTTTATTGATTTTTCGAAAAAGCGCGTGCGCGCCCGGAGCTGCCCTCCGCACTATCGCCTACGAGCTGTACCAACGTCGTGAAAAGCACTCGTCCCCCACCATCCGTCTCGCCATCTCTATCCAACTTTCATCCCCCATCCCTTTCCCGTTCTCATTTTCTCCCTCCTTCTCCCGTACGCCCCAATGTCCTTGTCCCACCTTCGCTTCTCCCTCGTTCGTTCTCGTTCTGCGAGCATCCCTCTCGCGCTCTCGCGCTCTTAGAGTGCTATCGGGTTGCGCAATGTTTAACTTGCACCCTGCCGTTACTATCTCCCTCCCGTTTCCGTCGTGTTTTGAAAATCGTGAAAGAAAGAAGCGGAGAAAGTACCGCTAATTCCGCGCGCCTTTTTTCGCGCCCTCGAGAAAGTTGGAATCCCTTTCCTTACGCGCCTGCGCCGTTTTCCGCTCCAGCGTTGACTTAAATCATTTTAACTTTCTCCAAGAAGATGTACGTTTTTACATACCAAGTTATTATATAGTTATTCTCTGCGTTGCTTGCTTAATTTTTTCGCGAGGAGCAGCGATCTGTTATGTGGCGAATGCTAAGATATGATTATGTATTTTACTTTTTTTATTTTATTTTAGACTTTTAAATAATAATTTACTTTTAAATAAAGAATCATTAAAAAGTATCCAATTTGACCAATTTATAGAAACGAATAAGTTAAACATAGATAAATATTCTATGAGTCTTATCGTTAGAAAGCAATCATTACATCATTTTCGGGAATATGTATATTCTTCTGTTTGTAATTGGCCGTATTTCACGATTCCTATTCTCAATTCTGCCAGAGACGTGATCATCCTCCATACTGGTTATATGAGATATTAGGAATAGGTATCGACAATACATTTTCCCACGTTACTAAAAAAAACTCGGTAAAGGATTCAAAATAGAAAATAAAACCTGCATAATCTTGCTTAATTTTTTCCAATTTTCAATACCGGAATAAAATAGATAGAAAAATGCATGTTATGCTTGTCGCGTTGTTATTGAGAAGAATAATCGTAGGAATCATATCCGTTCTAATAGCGTCGAAAAATCTGGAACTCACCGGAATTAAACCGGTTCTCTTATTTATAGCGGCTAACCCCCTGCCGTCTTTGTGTGCAGCTCTTCGCGTTTCAGGACGAGGAAACCGGGCGAATCGGCGCGCGATCGTGCAGAGGGTTGGAAGGCGACGCGCGAGAAGCTTTATCCGCGGGTTGAAGCAGCGAAAATGAAGGCTTAGCCGGCGGCAACAAACATTCATTATTACTCGTCGCGAAACCCCGTCCGTTCTCCTCCACTTCCGTCATCCCACCCGGTCATTCTCTCCCTTCTTCCCGTCTCTCTCCCTCTCTCTTTCGTCATCGCGTATCGTCGTCGCCCGGCCGGCGAGTAGACGCGCTGCCATTGGTCGGCACAGGCCGTCGTGTTTTCCGAAATCATCGTGCCCTCTCGCGCGCGCACACACACACACACATTCTCGCGCGCGCACGAGAGCGCACGCCACGCATATATACCTAATACACGCACGCATGCCCGAACGTACGACCGAACGCACGCACGCACGCACGAACACGTATGTATGTACGCGCGCGTAGCCAGCCTTCCGATGAGAAGTATGCACACTCGTTTGCGCACACGCACACGCACACGCACACGCACACACGCCCGTCCGCCGTAGTCCGCCGCCGCCGCCGTCGTCATCAATCATCGAATGCCACCGCCAGCGCCGACATTTTCCGCAGAAAGCACACGCACGTACGCGGCCACGCAACGCACGCCGCCCATTTCATATCGATATACGCGCGAGCTATCCGCCGCTCGACGAAAAGGCCCGCGGTGCGCCTTCCACCGCACCCTTCTGCCGCGACCTCCACGGCCACGACCCCTTGAGGCCGACCCGAGGGGCGAGGGTTAAGTTCGAGACGCACCGCACGGTCGTCGACCATGGCTCGCGACACATTTAACGGCGCGGTTTTCGCGGATAGCCGCGCGCGCGGACGGGGCCCTGGTTGCAGCCGCGCCGCGTAAAAACGCGGAACTGAATCCGCGGACCAGCCACGGGCACAGAGGGGTACGCCGCGGCAACGTATGATTGGCAACAATCGGCACTCTGATCGAACGTTTGTTTCAGAACACATATGCGGCCGTCTCGCTCCCTCCGCCGGCCACGCCGACGCGCGCCTTCTCACTCTCTCTCTCTCGTCCTCCCGTTTCCACCCTCTGCGCGGCCTCTCTCTTTCGCTCCCTCTCGATATCGTTCCGCCTCTCTTTTCCCCGCGTACCTTCTCTCTTTTTCATCCCCCGCGTACCCTCTCGCTCGCTCGCCCACGTCCACCCTGTGCCCGTACTCTCTCGGTCTCCTCTCGTCGCTCGTCGCTCGCGTCCCTCCCTCTCGTCTCCATTTCCGTTCGTATCGGCACGTCCTCCCGCTCTTCTCGCGTCACTGTTCCTCTTTCGAAGCCTCTCTTTCCGCCGCGGTACATAACCACCCTCTCGCGCGCGCGGCTCTCGCTCGGTCCTCATCGAGTCCACCATCCGCTCGCGCGTGCATCCTTCGCATTCTTCTCGCTCTCGCTCTCCACCCTTTCCCCACGCTCCGTCTCTGTCTCTATATCCGTTTCGAAACTGCTCTGTGTATTTTTCTCTCCTCTTCTCTCTTTCTCTCTCCATTTTATCTCTTTTTTTTTCTCTCGCCGTCTTTCTCGCTCTCCCCGATACTTTCTTTCTCCGACCAACGCTCTTTCGCTCGACGTTTATGTATCGTCTGGTGTCCGGTATGCGGGCCGTACATCATACAAGCGTGCGTGTGCGTGCGTGTGTGCACTCAGGTCGTCCTTCTCGCGCTCATCCCGCTGCGGGGGAGGGACGCGCGTGTTCGAATCGCTTCGATACGCGTTCATGGGGGGGAATAAAAAAATGGGCGGATGTATCGTCGGCGCTTGTCACCGCGGCGTGTAAATACGCCGCGACCGAGGGTGCGCGCACGCGCCACGCGTGCACTGGGTCAGTGGAGGAACTTCTCCCGTTTCTTTCTGCTTCCTTTTTGTATCGGCCCCGGCTTTTCGAATATATTTGCTCCGTTATCCGCTTCGCCGCGGGATATAATACGCGCCCGGCGTCGGATGGATGCGGCTCGTGTGCGGTGGCGGCACCGACGTTCCTACAAAGTTGCATTAGCGCACGCTTTTCAGACATTCTCCGCACCGCGCACGCTAATTTAAACGACAAAGGAAACTATTATTACGATCCATAGTCTCATAACTCTGATCCACATTTTTTATCAATTATTGCAATTAGACAGAAATCATGCTATATGTTCGCCAAATTGATAAAGAAAGATATCTGTTTTTTGTTATACTTATTATTTGACAATTTGATCATGGAATATAATAAGACTAATATCTATCTTATCTATATCTTTTCCTAATTTATTGAGGAAGAAAATATGGTCTTAGCGTTCGCTCGTTTAGAATTCTAAACAATGAAATTCTCTCAATTTATTATTAAATTTTATATGGTGATTTCTGATTTAATTATAATTTTCGTTAATTTCTATTATTAATGTTTGATTTATTTGTCTTTTAATGAGTGATTTAACTAAGGGGTAATTTGTGCAAATTTCGATCTTCGATTACGATCATTTTTTCTATGTATTTAATACAATTAAACATTTTGTGTATATGAAAAAGTTAATGAAACTTTTTTGAAGTTTCTTTCGCCGACAGCAGCGACCCTTTCGCGTCCATCCCGAATTCGTTGCATCCCCCTTACAAACGCCGGTAAGAGAGCTTTCTGTCGCGCAGCCAGCGAGTCGGTAAGGGATGAAATTCGACGATTCGTCGCGGTCGCATCGGAAAACTTGATTTATCGGGGAGGGCCAATTTATCGGGAATTTATACGTTCAATTGCCGTGACCTTCGCCAGCCGCGGTTAATTTCTCACGCGGCTCCTGCAACGCCGCAAAAATATCGGGTGTCGGGGGAAACAAGAACGGTCAAAACGCCGAGCGCTCGCGGCCCCGCTCTTTCCCTTCTTTTTTCCTGCAACGGTCAAACCTGTTATCGCTCTCGTTTCGGCGGAAACCGCATGCCGATTAATCGCCCGAAAATCTTCGGCCCGGCCGAATTCACGGCCGACGTGCGGTTTTTTCGCAGATTTGCCGGAAACCGCTGGCCAGCCGCAGCGTGTTCGAGCCCGTCATCGTCGTGGAAAATTCGTCCGGTCGACGCCGCCGTGCGATTATGAGATTCGACCGCGACGACGACAACGATGACGGGTATTGCGCCGATTCGAAAAGACGGGGGGGAAAAAAAAAGGAAGGACGAAAAGAGCCGTAAGGCTATACGGAAGAAGGTGCATCGGCCGGAGGAAATGGGTGTGCTCGCTTCATCCGGCTTATTGCTCGCTCGTCACTGGGAAAAATGTTGTCGCTCGACGACTCGTTCCGCATTGCGTTCCTCTGTCCCGCAGGCAATCGTCGCTCTCTATTCGCGAAGAGTAAATCATATCGATTTACGGATGTCGGTCCGCGCGTTCGCACGTTCCCATAGTCGATTTCTCCGCGGTGACAATTCTTCGCGCGCCTATCGCCGGCCCGAGTGTCAACTAAACTAAAATCAACACGATCTGGAAATTGTTTCCATTTGTTTTTTAATTGTTCTATTCAATAATCTGAACGAATCTTTTTTAGGGGAAAAATTTTGGCGAGAAATTGAAATGTTTTATTAGATACCTTTTTTTTTCGTTATATAGTAATTTGTATTTGTCAATTTTTCGCTAAACGCTGGTATCTTATAGAATTTAACACCTATACTAATTCCTCAAAAAGTAGTAGTGTTTAAATCCGCGTTTTAAACTTTTTCTTGTTAGTTGTAAAAAATTTATTATAAAAACAACGAATTGACTTTTATACGTGCAATTTTTGAGCATATTCGGAATGGTTTCAACAATCAATCTATTCATTATATAGCATTATTTTTGCGGAACATTTGCGGAATAAGCGTTTGCTTTCCAACAGAAACGAGAATGATATAAATGGAATATTTTCGGAAACAAAACGCACGCGTTTTCGCTGCAGATGTGTAGCTTACGCCCCGATCGTTTTAATCGACCCATTTATAAAGATCATTTTACTTTCGCGCGTGTTCAGCTGCCCGTGTTTGTCGCGAGCTCAAAATTCTTTTTTTTTTTTTCCAGCGTTTCGAGAGCGCGGCTGCGTGTAGCAAACGCCGGTCAATTTTCTCGATGTCGGCACGGTCGACACCGAACTGCACTTCCCAGATCGGTCATTGCGCGAAGCGCCGCTCTATTTTTTGTATTTTTATTCAGCCCGAGGGCCACGTGTGCGCGGGGTCGAGGGGAGGGCGCGGATTCTGCCGGGAATCATCGAAAAATCACGCGTCTCGCGACGCGGACGTGCATGGGGACCACGGCCGACCGTCATTGGCTCCCGATATTTCCGCAGCATGACGCGAGCATTGGAAGGACACAATCCTCGCGCCTGATTAAACAGCACGCTAATTCGGCAAACTCATACATCCTGAAGCGAGCGCGTCGGTAAACTGACGTCGTACAAACAGGACACCCGTTGAAATCCTACGAAAATATTGATTGGCGGTAGAGTTTCGCGGGATACACCTAGGACTCCTTTGTACGCGTGACAAATATATGCGTGGATCCGTCTATTACTCTATTTAAAATTGGTGACTCCCCAGAACCGGTACAAAAACACGGCCATCTCGTGAAGACAGGAATATCCTCTTGGTCCCGATAGGGGGGCTACTAAAAATTTGCTTATAATCACACGCAGGATATTGAATCTTGCATCACACGTCTTGTCAAGATTGCTCAAATTAGAAACACCTACATATATGAAGCTTGGTTAACAATACGTAATAAAATGAAATAAAAACGTACTGAAGTATAATTTTGAAAGTTATACGCAAAATCACCCTTTCTAAATATTCTAAATATTCTATAAGATAATTTTTTTCGGCATTTTATTTGAATGTAAAATTAATTTTTATATTTTTTTAAATTTGATACTGCTTCTTAAAATGCTAATCTGAATTGTAAAGATCGATCCAATATATATATATATGCACGTGCGACCATCTTCCCTTTTTCTCATCGTCGCATTTAGTTGCGTATCTGTGCATTAGTACCGCGCTACCACGATTTTATTAGACGAGGAAAAATGTGTTTTATTTGTCGACGAATTTATTCTCGAATAAAAAAAAAAACGTGGAGCTGCGAGAAAAATGATCTCGTCAGTTTTGAAGTAGGCGAATTCGAGAGTTCTGTAAACGGCAGGGCGAGTCGACAATGAGTATCGGACTTTTAATTGGCGTTGGCATTAAATGCCCCTCCGCGAGGCTTTAATACCGCAAACACGATACTTTTAGCAAATTTTCTTTTTAGGAGTTATATTCTATTTGTCTACGTTTTCGTAACCGAATCACGCATGCAGCCGTCAATCGCGTATATGTCTCTCGACATTCCAATGTACCAGAATATTTTACTTTTTGCAAGAATAAAATTCTAAATCGTTAATTAGGTATGCTTTTGACTGATGATATCCATAATTGTTTTATATTCTTGAAATACTGTATTACAATTTTGTACGGATTCAATTATTTAAATTGTTTTACCATTCAGATTAGTTTTTTATGAGAAAGTAACAGTAAACGAAATTATCTCGTGTTAAATTCCGTATATAAAAATAGTAGACAATAATAGAAAAGAGCAGAAAATAATAGAAAACAGTCAGTTTTTAGAATACAAATTTTCTCTGAATAACATTCATTAAAATTAGGGTAATAATTATAATTTAAAATGGGTTACATTCATTTTTAACTTGTGGGATTGTTTTAGTACAAAACTCATTTGAAATAAGTTTGTTAAGTAAGCTTTATAATTTATTAATTTTTATTACAGGTACTAATTAATTATATATGTCCGAAATAATTATACTCAGAAAATTAATCAGCAGCTTCTTAATTTGTTTACATTTTACTATTATACAAATATGTATACATACGTTTGCAATATTACAAAAATTTTATGTCCGTTTCTATGAATAAAAATTTTCCAGTATTTATTTCGGAATCGAGATACGAGTGCGGGGTAAAATAAAAACGTAAACAATACTCTTAAAAAACAAAGCAGAAAAAGAAAGAAAAAGTTTACCGTGCACGGATACAAGCGGAGATTATCAAATGAAGATATAATCGAAATCTCTCGATAGGGCAATTAAATTATCGTGATAAAAATATTACGGTCGCGGTAGGATCGATTTAATCTTCGATGGCACCAGAACGGTGTGGTCCATGAGAATCAGCCCGCATGTTTCTGCGGCTTACGCGAGCCGAACTTTGATATTCCGACGTTCCCAGGGGGAAAGTAGAGCCCGCGTTCGTTCTATCTTCAAAGTCTCCCCCCCTCATACGAATTTCCCCATCCTCCTCCTTTCTCCAGCCGTTTGCTCCTCTCCCTTCGTCCCGTGTCACGCGCGCATTCGTGTCGAGTAAGCCGCTTGGTCATCCATCGGCACTTTCGTGTGCGTTCGCATACGCACATAGAGCTCGTCGCATCGCTTGCCACGTGTGTGCGTTGGCTTCCATCCACATACGTGAAAGAAGTATCCCATGTGTGCGATGATATGACAAGGTACCACTTGCTAGTTGCATACTTCCCACCAGCCCTTCCGGCCGGCATATCCTTGACTCGATCGTCTTTGTGACATCGAGAGTATCTTAATACGCGACATTGATATAAGAAAATATGTATGACGATATCTAGATAAGAAACGACAGGTTCCTCGTAGATTTTCGGGATTGAGTCAAGTCAAGTCAACTCATTAAACCTCATTAGGACCTTATTAAACCTCATTGCATCTGCACGCTAATATAAATAGGGGTGAAGCTGCGTCTAAAATTGGTGAGAGAGTCCGATGTCCGTCCGATGTATGTGAGTTCGTATACGGTTTTCTGAGTTGGTATATCTCCGGGTACACGTAACTCAGTATAATACCGACGTGCGGCAGCGGCGGTGGCGGCGGCGGCGGCGGCGACGGTGGCGGTGGCGGCGGCGGCGGCATCGTCGTCGACGGGTTTTGCCTGCTACCACCGCCGCCGCCGCCGCCGCCGCTGCCGCCGCCGCCGACTGACGGTGGCCCAGGCTTGCGTCTCTCATTGATTACGCGAGAAAGAGGGAAAATTCTGGTCGTGCGTGCCTGGAAAGGTAGCGTAGGCGTGGCAACGCGTCGGCGTCTCGGCGCCTTATTCGTTGAAAACTTTGCGCAAAAGCACCGCCCCGGCCGCGCGAGCGCGGTGTTCTCTCGGCACACGTGTGCGTGAAGCGCCCAGCTGCTGGGCTTTCGGAGGACCCGGCACGCCGGTGTAACGTTGCGGCCTCCGTGCATGTACGTGTGCGAGAGGAAAGAAGAACGGGGAGGATGCCAGGCGGTTTCCCCGCGCGCCACCACCGCCGCCGCCGCCACCGCCGGCCGCCTCGGGCCCTCCGCTGGCTCCGCTCTACTCGTCGAGGGCGACGGCGCCATCATTCCCCGCCAATTTTTTTCAAATGCTGGCTCCCTCTGCTCGGCCGACGCCGGAACTGCCGTCCTCTTTCTCTCTTCTGCCCCCGTTCATCCCTCTTTCCGACACGCTTTCTCTCCTCCACCGTTTTATTGCCCTCTCGCTGTCCCTCTTTCGTGCCCACCTCCCCCCCTCCCCCGCATCCTGTGCCCTTCCATCGCGCTCGTTCGGCTTCGTTCGCGCTTGTCCCTTTTCCGTCCTCGTTCCGGCGACCGCTCTTTTGCTTCCTCCTGCTCTTCGTGTGCTCTCGAAGAACAACCGTGTGGAAGGGCGCGCCGCGAAAAGGGACGGCAAGGGCGAGAGCAATAAAGAGGGGGAGATCCTCGAGCGCGACGATAAGCGTCGAGGGGTCTCCGACTCTTCGTCTCTCCGTTGCGGGGCGCGCGGAGGGTCGATTTCCGGTGGTGGGAATTTTTCTCGACGCGGAGGCGACGAACACCAGCGCTCTCACCCTCGTCCCCCTCCCCCCCCCCCCCCACCTTCCCTCGTCCTGTCTCTATCTTCGTACGCTTTTCCTTTTGCAGCGCTGCAATCGACGACTCTATTACTTCCGCGAAAGGGAGAGAAAATGCAGCAAACGGAGGAAAACGGGAGAATGGCCGGGGGCTGTTTGACACACGATGAAGGAGAGGGAAGGAGGAGTAGACGCGAGGTGATCGCGCAGCTGGTAACGCAGACAGAACCTTCGTCCTTTTCTTCGTTAAGGGCAACTTTATTGTGTCGCGCGCGTACCTGTTTAGCAATTCTCGAAATGCGACCGGCGCGATTTATATGAGAGACATCGTGTACAATAGTACATCCCCGACTATACCTACATGACGAGGAGCCACATTTATATCGCATTACAAGCGCACCGGCTGATATATGTTATGCCGATAGAATTTCAGCTGGGGTAGCTAACTATTGTTTTTTACATTCTCTCGGAATAATCCTTTTCTATGATTATTTGTTGCACGGTCTATATCTGTAGTCTGTATGTGAATATCAACAATGACATGAAGAGCTCAGGTTGCATTTGATAATTATTTAATGCCTACATATGTTCGCATATATACTTTTATTGATATTTTTACATGCATACCTACATATATAGCTGTGTCCATATGCGTTTATCTAAATCCTCAGATACATTATTATTCAAAGATGCTGCACCCACCGTTATGAAAGTATGTTGTTTTCTTCTTCTATAAAATTTAAAATCATTATATAGAATGACGATCTATTGTTGTAGTTATTTTATGCATGAATTATTCGTAACACCAAGACTTGGTTACATTGACAATTTTAATTAGCAATTTGCAATCTCCTTTTTAAAATCATAATTTATGACTTAAGATTACTTTTGATTTAAAGTATTTAAAAAGAAATGATTTAAAATTTATTATACATAATTACAGAGTGATCAGATGTTTTGCCTCTATTAAAATAATCTCCGAATTTCGTTCATATATGATGCGAAGAAATCGATTTGTAAGCAGTCATGTTGTATGCCAATGTATGCGGTAAACGTTGGCGGTCTCGCTGCGCGAGCGATCCTAAGACATTCATTGCGGGTAACCGGAACGATGGGCATCCGCGATGATGGCATACCTTGACGGCGCGGCGGCAGCCGATCGCGGCGCGCACGTGTCTCGAACCGCGGAGAACGCGTGCGCGTATTGACACGCGCTGATCGAACGTGCAGTGACGCGCGGGCCTCGTCACGAGGGCGAACCAATACGGCGTGATCCAGGCCGGTATATCCACCACGACCACGTGCGCGCCGCCGAAGTAGGCATTCACCTACAAAGGTAGGCCACGCTGCCGGGGTTAATAAGTAGTTGTCGTTCTATCTCCGTGAGGCGAAACATCCCCGGACATCCAACCGTCCGGCCACCCCGCCCACCACCCCTGCGTCAGCGAGGGCGTTGAAAAATCAGTCTCCTTACAAAAAGGGCTCGTTGAAAGGGACCGCGCGTAAGGGTGGGATTCCACGCGGGAGACCGGGATGGCCGGACGGAACGTCGGAAGGGGGGAAACGAGTGGAGTTTGAAGGGGGATGGAAAAGTAGTAACGGCGTGTGGTTGGGGGAGGGGAGTGGGAAGGCGGGAAATCGGGCAACGTAAATACAGAGCACGTTGCTATGCGCCGTAAGCGTCCGCCCAGCCACCCTTTTTACAAAGGGTGCCCTGAAAGTACGGTACGTGTTACCGCCGGGTAAAAAGGAACGAATGAATAAATTAGCCTCCACCCATGTGCGACGACGTAGAGAGAAGGGTCGGGCGTATCGCGCGGCACGCCATTTTGGAGAACGAAGGTCCCCCACGGGGAAAGGACACGGCGTACGAAGGATTCTTCTAGTCGCTCGATGCATTTTACATAGACCTCGCTGCCTTCCGCTTCCTCCCCCCCCCCCCCCCCTCATCTGTTCACCTTTTCGAATTATCGCACCGTTCTTCGATCAGCCCGTTCGTGATCATTCATGAGACGAAAGTGGATCGTCACCCTAATAATGATAATGTCACGGAATGCCGCGGCGACATATTCATATTATGTTAAACGTCTCGTACATATATTATGAATAAAAAAAATTATAGGAACATTAGAGAAATATTAAAGATTAATCCTTTCGAGATAATCAACTGGCTTAGGATCACTTTTTTACTGTATTTTGAAATTATTAGAGGGTAATAATTAACATTGTATTTATATATAATGAGATTTTTCTGTTGATAATAATTTTGTAAGATGACTAAAATCCGTCGCATAATTTTATTCCAATCGTAAGCACCGCGTTTGTAGTGGAAGGGCAATGATTCGATCGGTAGCAACGTTCCATCATGAATTCGAAATGGTAAATAGCAATAATTAAATCGGAAGTCGAGCGAATTCCGCACGTTGCACCGATGAATTCGACATAATCGCCGACAGATTAACCAATAGCGTCGCTAATCACTACCGGACGCGACAAGCTCGCGTTAGTTGTATACTAGTAATAAATCGTGCGGCGCGTTTGACGGCCGAAATCGAAATCGAAACTCTCCAGGGAGGAAGACGCGGGCATTTTGCTCGCAAGAATAGTTGCCTGTTTTACGAGAAAGAGATATAGGAATTGCACGAGATTTGCCTTTTATCAAGCTGTGCGTCATGTATATTTATTTATTCATTATATGCGGATTAAACTCCGCATTATCTCGAAACATTCCTTAAATACTGTACATCTAATAACAAATTAAACTTTATGGAATATTAATTTGCGCTGCAGCGATTAAATTTCGTAAAATGAAACAACATGTCCATCAACCGATATTATAGGTATATATATAGATGAGCGTAAACATTGCGGTGGTATTTTGATACTAAACCTCTAAATGCGTACGGTGCATTCAGGTATAATAATTAATTCGCATGATAATTATCGTGCGGGATTCTCTCGAACAAAAGATATAGACTTAATCGATTGGAAAGTGACGCTAATCGTCGATGTCCTTTTCGGAATCGATAACTGGCCGGAGATACAAAGTGGCGATCTACAGGACGATTGGAATCGAGGGGGAGGAGAAAGGAACGAATTCGCGCAGGAGAGAGAAAAAAAAAAAAGAATTCGTTTAATATCCAATTTCCGAGACGTCAATCCTTTAACAAATTACTAGTCATCTCTGCGAGAGGGCTACAAGCTCGAAGCCACATCTCATTTCCCCGTCTTTTTCATCTGTCCGCCAAAGAACGGACGTGCACGCGTGCATACGTGCATGAGTGCGTACGTGCGTACCGGGGAGTTTGCCAGTACCGTGCCTGAATTTACAATGTCCCTTTACCACACGGTACGTCCGCCAGACACGAGATTCGTCCGTCGTTCTAACGATTGCGAGTTCACGTTTTTGTTCGGTCATCTTCATCAAATACGCGCGTCCTTCCTTGCGTCTGTAAAGATAAAAGAAGAAGTGCCGTTAATAGTTCAACGTGCAATGAAAACAGCATCTGGATCCCCCCGTGACGTTCTCGCGCGCTCTGTCGATTATGTCTCTGGGAAATTGATCGCGAGCGATCGCGCCATCGGAAAAAGCTCGTCGAAACGCCGATATATACACATGGACATAGTACACGCGTACCTACTATCACGGTCTCTTGGGAATCGCCGGGAAATCCCCGCGCGTATCTACATCGCGCGTATTCTCGCCTCGCGCTACCGCGAAGGTAGCTTCATTTCGCCGGATGTCCCCCTCGTTTTGCTTTCTCGCGGATGTCCGAACGCTTCGGCCGCACCCACCATAGATCGGTGGAAAAGGGTCGCCGCGCCGCGCGGCGCAGCGCGGTCGGCCGGCCGGTCGCTCGTCGCGGTCGGTGGGGGGAAGAGTTGCTCGGAGATAGTAAGCTCATTTATACCTGGGACGTGCTTGCGAGGTAAAACTGCTGAAAAATGATATCCGAGCCCGCGTCCCGCGGATTCCCGTCCGCCATGGCCATCGCCGCGTTACCATCGCACAGTCGGGACCGCGTCCCTCGCCCTTGCCCTCGCCCCCCTCCCCCCCCGTTCGCATCCGCCCTCCTAGCCCTCATCACTGCCCTCGCCGCCCGCGGTCTCATATCGCAGATAGGAAATTCTATCCTTCCGTTTTCGTTGCGCGCCTCCCCCCCCCCCCCCCCCTTCCCGTCCCGTCCGCCGTTTCCACCTTCGCCACCCCCCGCGGCACGGCCGGTGCGGCCCCGCGACGGCAACTATTAAAATCTGGGATTCCATTTAACGGTTCACGGCGAAAGACTGAATATTTTCATGGATAATTCGCGCGATGAAATGTTACGGCGCTGCGTTACATCGCGGTGAAATGTTTTAAAAGCGTCGGCGCTGCGCGGCGGTTGAACTACTTAACAATTCCGCGAGAAATGTTACGATTCGACGGCGTTATTTGCGATAGATTGGAACATTGTCAAAATATTTCCCTTCGTTTCGACGCGGCTGGATAATTACGCGGGGAAATTCGTTACCTCCGCAGGTAGAAATATATATATATACCTTGCCTTCCTCACGAGTCGATTGAGCCATAATTGAGCGATAGTGATGAGCGTTGCGTTTATCTTTTATTACTATAGCGCATTGTGACTCGCGTTGTATCCTGTATTTAGCGTCAATGTACTTGTCGATAAACCTCAATTCGTGAATACATTACATCGAATGTAACAATTAGAATATCTATTAGTTTCAGTGTTTTTTATAATCAAAACGGGAAAAGGAAGAGGGTCGTCTTTTCTGATACACGTCGTGCATTCAATTTTCTTCGCGCGCGTAGCGGATTCTTAATCACCGAAGGCATTCTGTCGAGTTTACGGAGTGGAAACGTGGTGGCTAGAAAGTGACTCGCGGTCGCGGGATTCGGAGGAGGAGGAGGAGGAGGAGGAGAATGAGGACGAGGAAGGTGGGACATGCGAGATGGAGGAGCAGTCGGTCTCACGGCAAAAAGAGCTGGACGAAGGTTAGATTAATGGTTGAGAAATGCAAATTGTCCGGTAACCCCCGGAGGGAGGGGGCGGCCGTGGGGGCCAGAAGGGGGGCATGCGGTGGCCTCTCCTGTGGGTGGATAACGGCGTCTCACCCGCTTACCAACCAGCAAAAACCCCTTAGAAATATATCGTAGGTCATTTCCCTTGCTAAACTCGAGGAGAAAAAATTGCCAGCGAACCCTGGAACCGACCGTGCCGCCGCGTCCACGAACTCACACACTCCCCTTCCCCCCTATGCCCGCGCCACCCACTAACTTCCCGCCGCCCTCTTCCCAGTCTCGTCCCATCTCGCCTCATCCCGTTAACCAGCCTCGGACCGACATCCAGAAAGCGGACTGACCAACCGACTGCCGCCTCCCGGCGCCTTTTTCGCGGCGCGGAACACGCGCCTCCGCCGCGGAAGGAGAAACGCCAGGATATATATGCGGGGCACGGAACAGAAAAATGGCCGCGAATTTGTTTTGGGTAGGTGAGGGACGAGCGTTGCGCGAACGGCGTGGCACACGGACCCGCGGGGGGATACCGAGAGCGTGTGCGTGGAATTCCTATGCCGAAAAGGGTGGCATTTACAGACGGAACCGGATAATCGGCGATAGTTTATTTTTGCTAGCGTTCCCCTCCCATGTTCTCTTTCAATTCACTCGACCAATTTATCGACTATGTTCAATTGATTATTCGAAGCTACATTCCACCTTTTTTCGCCGTTCATCCATCTTTTGAACTGCATGTCTTGTACATACTTGATCGATTAACTTATTGTTAGATCAACACATTGGGAGAATTTTTGGAAATCTATGGAAATAAAATGATTTTAGTTTTGAATTTTTTTCAATTTGGTAATAATATATCTGTCTCTTATCGATAGTATTTGGAAGCTGTTTCCGCTAATTGATTGATTGAGACTGTCGTAATTTCATTTTCTTCGTAGAAATCCATCTTGCAATCTTTCCAACAATAATAACTTGTTTTTTATATTTAATTTGCGTTTTTAATGAAAAATAATTTTTAATTATTAATTACGTTATTAATTATGAATGAACATAATTATGAATTAATTATGTTAATTCATATGGATAGAATCCTTAAATTAATCTGAACAGAGAATGCTTATTTTCAATGTTCTTGAAAATAGAAAACAGTCTGAAATTAAAAAATTTGTATATCAATCAAATTATCAAAAATTAATTTTACAAGCCATAATTAAATTAGTTTAATTAATTAGAAGAATTAATATTACTGAGTGTACTGCGGTATCAAAAATTACGCCATGTGCGGCTTTTTATTCTCGCTGAGAGATCGATTATTTATTATTTACAAAAACTCCAACTGTGATTTTATAAATTTTTTTAAGTAATAATATTTGCGCTACTTTGTAGTGTATCGATAAAAAAATATATACGGCCCTTAAAGAGCACGGTCCGGTACATCGGGTGATAAAAAATCCCGTTACAGCGCGTCACGTCGTGTCCGTTTCATCAAATCTTCCGACCGATAAAGAGCGATGCCTCGGCATCAACCTGTGGCGTCCTTCCACCAGGACGCCCGCGTACCAATATTGGCGCATCTCGGTCGTTCGGACGTAGTGTCAATCGCGTCACTTCATCCGTGCACATTGCGCGCGCGCATATACGTGTACACGTATACATACATATTCGACCCGGTTCTTTTTGCCACATGCATACTCGTATAATCTTTGTTTTATTCGATTTATCGTTCTCACGTGAAAGTCGCTTGATAGGGAACACCGTTCTTTTTGCGCATGTCGAAATAATAGATCGGATCGTTGAATCGCAAACATTTTTATTAGCTTCTTAATTTACATCAAAGCCTGCGTCTGTTCAAGGCAGCCGCGCTCCTCATTTGCGTGGCGCATCACTCGGACGGCGCGGCGGGGAGTCGCTTGAAAAATAAATGAGAAGTTTTAATAAAGCACGGTACGCTAAAAATCGGAAAAAAGAAAATAACGAAATGCGAAAAAATGTCAGCCGGGGCGGCAGAAGTTGCGCAACATGTGAATATGCGAACGCGGAGGAAGTTACATTTCCGTTTCGTGCAGCGAAGAGGAGCCGGTGGCGGTGGCGGCGCGCGGCCAGTATTTTGCAATTAACGCATTCCTTAATCCCCAGTAACTGCTGAATATTTCCGCATTTGCCCCTGGCACCCGTACCCGCCGCGGCATTGTAGCGGGCCCGGTAACGGCTGGTACTGGCGATAATCGTGAGCCACCCCTCGCTTATGCTGCCATGCAGTAACGGTCGCCAAAAGAGTTGCCGCGCCGTTGCGAGGACACGGCTGTACGCGCGCGTAAATCTCGGAAGGCGTTTGCCGGGGGGATGAAGTCGCGGGGGCGTCGTTTAAAACGTGAGATTCCCGGGCAAACGAAAAAACGCGAGGATACCTACCTGAAAACCTCCTGGCGGACGGTCGCGACCGAAGGAGGCGCGCACAGGGGGAAGGAGGAAATGATGAAAAAAGGCGCCTGGGCGAGAAACGGGGTACACTTATTTTCATTCCAGCCACCTCAGTCGGAAGAGGGTCCTGCGGGAGGACTGCGCGCGGCCTCATTTGTTACCCTTAATGTCCTGCAGCCTCCTCTCCCTGTCCTCCTGTCCCGCTGCCTCCGGGATCTTATGAGGGAGAGGGCGCCCGGGAGTTACCGTCGCTGTGTGTAAGTATATATATGTGTGTGTACGTGTGCGCGCCTGTATGTGCGATATGGCCTTAGCGGTGGCCCTCTCCAGGAATATATTTCAGGAATTATGGGAAATTCTATCGAGCAATGTACCGTAATGATTTATCGCTGCCGGCATCCGCGAAAGTAATAATGGAGAACGTATCGCCCTCTCTCCTTTGGCGAACGGCTTGGTGCGCCGTCCCCACCGTAATCTCGTCGCTCCAATTTCGAGATCTTCTATTTTTCAATTTTTTTTTCTTGCTTCGTCGCCTCTGGTGACAGTGCGAGAATAATGCCAGGAAGAAAATAATTATTATATTATATTAATCTTTTTTTGAGATCGAATTTTTCGACACTCTTCGAAGGCGAATATACCGTAATCTAATTGTATAAATATTACTAAAATAATGTGCAGTAAAAGATTTATAATTTATGTAATCCTTTGACTTCCACTGTTGTTTATCATTAGTCAAATAAATAACGGGGTAAAATTTCAGCATTGAGTTCGTTAATTTTAAGGGTGATACATGTGCATTATAGGGTAGCTTCGATTTCATAAACTGTATCTTGATGCGTGTCGCGCCGTCGAAGATTTTTTTCGATCTCACTTTCTATGTCGCGACGATTGACACCCTCCATCTATATGGTAGAATGCCTATATATTTTAAAAACCGCTGGAATGGGAGCTCCTCGAGAGGAAGTTGCCTCGGAGTAATTAACGATTACCAATCAGCAGCTCCCACTTGGATTCTCTCGAGGACGGTAGTTAGGAGGGTCGGTATGGTCGGTATGGTTTCCACGGTGAACGCGAGGGGAGACGGGAGGAGGAGAGGAGACGCGGAGACAGAGGAAGAGAAAGAGTGGACGACGTGTGGTCGTTTGCTAATATGAATGTCCTGTCAGTAGCAGCGGCTCCTTGCCAAGAACGTACCGCTTGCTAATATGGCCGGTTGAAGGGAATATTTACGAGGGTGAAAAAAATATCGCCGCGATACCCCCGGTCACCTTCCTCCGTCATCTCCGGTTTGATGAGGGATCCACCCGTTACCCCGGGTATGAAGGCGCGAATTGGATTTTCTGGGAATCAATTAGGATGCTCCTCCACGCGTGCTTATTCTTCGCGATCTGTATGTGTCAGTACGAAAAACCGGTGTAGATGCGGAAGAATTTTTCATCGCGGTGGTATACAGCTTCCGTGTGGTTTTTACACACACAATTGTACGCATGTCGATAGAGATCAGTGGTTCTCAGAGAGCGTGTTGGAAAATCTTGTACGTTATATTAGTAAAAGAAACATGTCTATTTTATTATAAAAAATCATATGTATATATATATAATATATATATAATTTTGTTTAATATAGGTATTATTCGGTATATATATTGTACACTGGATATTAACGTTCAATGTGTCGCGAGTAAGAATCTGTCTGAGAGCTGCTTATGTATTTCAATCGATATTCTATATATAAATTTATCAAGGACACGAAAAGAATATCGCATTGTTGATGAAAATAATCACATTTGTCGAGAGCTACATACATGTCTAAAGTTCCTATGTTATACTATGATTAAAATAATGTACGCCATTATCGCGTTACATAAACGTGCATTGTTTGATGTCCAAATACGATACATGGTCTCAGAGAGAGTCCTTCTGATTCCATGATAATTTTGTAAAACAGACAAACAGAGTGTAATACACACATTTCCACATAACTCGGAGATTTTATATTGATTTTTTAAAATTAATTGAGACTACATTTAGAAATGCAATATTTTATTCGATGCTTATATCATATTGACAATCGTTTGAATGTCCTTGGACGAATCGCAAGGGTAGATTTAATAACGGTGTTATAATGAATATCACGGTATTGATCGCATTTTGGCGTCGCCTTATTACGGGCGGCGAGATATTTTTTATGACTCTTTCTGCGTTTTCCAGTGACATAAATTACGGGCATTTCCTAGCTACGTACGCGGACCCCTTCGATTTATCCATAAAAATAGCCGCATTGTCGAAACTCCGTTTCCCGAATGCCGCGCTGGGCGTTCCTTTTTTTCATGTAAATTTTACTGCGCGGCGGAAGGAGGCCTAATTTTTTTCGCAAGGGCGGTTCCCGCCGCCATTTTGTGCGGCTGGAAGGGTCGCCAGGAGCCCCTGAATTTACTCTAATTACTTTCCCGGGATATTACGGCTCTGCAGAAATGTTATTGATAACAACTGCTTGTTGCCTCCGCGCTGTATGGGATTCTGTCGGCTGTAAATTGTTCTTACAATCGGTGATTATTTCTAATTTGCGACAAATATCGTCATTAGATGTTACGGCCTATTATTAGCGATGCGAACGTTATTATTACTCTCCTGTCCATTAAGAGGTATTTTTATTGTTGCGGTTGTGTGACCTGACGCTCGTTTCAAGAATTAAAAATTTATCGTTTTACAGGGGTGAATTTTCGCGCACAAATATAGTTTTTAATTGCAAGTTTCTGTTTACATGATTACATCTGAATTTCACGAGTTATATATCTTTCTTACGTTACAACGATTAAAGTTTTGGTAATTGGAATGTCATAATATGCTTACAAATAATTGGAAGAGACACGTGAGATAAAAAAGTTCGTCGAAAAATCTGTTAATTTGTCGGATGATAAAAACAATGATGCAACAATGTTGTTTGCAAATAGCGCGCGATTGAACATGACGAGAATTGGCGATTAACAATTTTTCAAGAATTTTACAACTGTTCTCTGTAGGTACTACTGCCGTTACATGATACTCTATTTGCATTTAACGCTCTTAACAATAATTGCGACACAATGTGTTCACTTTCTAATTCAAGCGCAGCGTGTACGCGAATTTTAAAGAGTTGTTTAAATGTAAATGAGGTGTAAAAGGACGTCCATTTTCCTTGTACAGTGTTTGCCTATGTTATTGCAAGTGCGACATTGATTAAAATCCTGACGTTTAAAATAAATTATTTGAAACGTAGAGAAATGTGACTGAATAAAGTTATAACTTTCATTCGATCCATTGTTTATTACGTTTGTCTGCATTCGTCAATAATCAGTGAAAAAGAAAATATTCGCGGAAGAATTACATTTTTATTCTCACAATATATATCTTCGAGATTTGCTCGTTAAAAAAATTTACCTATTTTTAATGCGCGCTTCGTAAATTATTAATGAAATTTTCGCGCTCTTGTTTCAGCTTCAAAGCGTGCAAACTAAAAAGATGCGTACTTTTATGTAACATTGATTTTTATGCCACCCTATATGTAGCAACATTTTTATGGGTTTGGCTTCTTCTCGCCAGCAACCCTCGACAAAATGGCGAGCGTCAGGAGATCACGCGCCGTCGGATAGAAACTGCGTCGATGAAGACGCACTTTTTGCTAATTCTACCGAATTATTATCAAACTTTTATTGAAGCAATACTAATTCTTTGAGGAAAATTAGTGCAACATTAACTTTAGAACTTTATGATATACACGAACAATTTTCACATTAAATCTATCTTGCACACATGGAATTCTTTTTATGCTGTACGCTATCGAAAGTGACAGTACAAAATATAAAATACTTTCTCGTTTTATTTTATACAAAAATAATACGAATAATGACTGTATCACGCATTGTGTTACATGGAAAATATGATACATGTTCTAACAAATTTCGATAATCAACTTAATTGCTAACAATTTCGCAATTTCGATGTCTGGAATCGTAGAACATGAGAGCTGTGAGAGATCATGGAAGAGACCTTTGTCTTCATTAGGCTATCGATCGGCAAGTACATTACTATCGGTGCATGAGAACACCGAAATGAATGAAGTCAATCTCCCACACTAACATCGATACTATATTATTGGACAATACTGTTTGGTCGACGGTATCAGAGTGTTTCGTCCTCACGTGCGTGGCATGATTTATAAGACGAGACGAAACGCGGTATCGACGCTAGTTTACATTATTGCTTATTATTCTTATTAATTCAGTTTTTAACTATAAGTTATCTTTATTTAAATTATGGGAAATCTTTGTAGATTTGACAACTTTGTGTAAGAATATACGATTATTACCTACGTCGCGTATTTTCTATTTTATTTATTGCCATGTAAGCCAATGAAAACTGTTTCAGGTCGGTGTGAATTTGCGTTAACCCCAAATCAATATTTGTAATGCACATACTTCGATTGTGCGCGCGAAACAATATCGGGAATAAATTTTCCGGTATTTCTATCCGCTTGCGGTTCATTGATAGACATATTAATGTGTACATGTGTAACGAAACAAATGAAATCGGCTTGTTACTTGTAGCTGCGATACTACGATTATACGTATCCAATAAACGCCGGAGGCTGCTGGAAGCTCAAGCTAATTCGAAAACGGCAACTGCGTCGTAGATATTATTCATCGGATATATTTCCAACGATATAGTAAGCAGTGAAAAAGGATACCGAGCGGCGGTCGCGGTGGCGCGATAACCGCATTCATTATGCAAACATTTTTCTGAGTAGATGCATTATCCTTGCTGCAAATTCATTTATTTCATTTTTTAAATTTTAAAATATTACAAGATCATCATATTATCGATTCTTATATTTATACGTTTATTATCTTGTACGAATTAAAAAAGATTTATTACCGATAGACGCGAAAATATTATGCATTACAGTTATGCTCCAATTAAAAAAAAAAAAAAGAATCAAACATCACCCCTGTTCATGTTCTATATACGCGAACCGGGCTGTTTCGTAAATTTCGGTACCGCTGTATGCGCAACTAAGTTGAAAGCATTACGTAAAATTTTAAACAGATCCGGCAAATCCTATCGCTGCAGCGAGCGAAATCTCGGAAAGCGCGGAAAGACCTAATGCCAAACAATTTCGAAAAATTCCAGATCGATCTAACCCAGTAACGGGCGTCGCACGTGTAACGGATTGAATTTAATCCCGGCCATTGTTCGTAACCAGAATTCACCAATCATACGCGGGTCGATCCAAACCCAGGTGCAGATACATCGTAGGCGGGTCGAAGAGTTCGACAGCAGGGATGCTCGGCTGCCTTTCAGAATTTGTTAGCAAGAGAGCTTCCATCGTGTAGCTTCCGATATACATGCATAATAAGTATTATATTTCGTGACTTGATCGGCCAATTATAAAAATCTGCTTTGTTTTCGATAACGAACCAAAAGATATGGTTTCGTTGGGGGAAACGGAAGAAGATGGCAGTATAAATACGACGCGCGCACCAAATATGATCGTATATTTTTATAAAAGTTTCGAATATGATTATTCGATCGTATTTTTTTTAAAGAATTTTCTTACAATATTTTACGCTTATTGGTTCTCTTTTGAGTAGGAAAAGAAATGTAAGATTAATTAAAGATCACAACCTAACGAAATATAACTTATTTCCAAGATCAATCACAAGTACAGGGCATGTGTACTATAGGATATATAATTATTTATCGAATACCAATTGTCTGCGGATTATATATGTCGAAGTGTTAAATTCGTAGCTCGTAGTACCAGCTTTTAGCTAGGAAATTAAATTATACTGTCGACACAATTGCAATTTTGCGATGACTAGGAATCGGTGACCGCAATAGTATTCGGCAGCCTTTGTGCACGATGGTCTCTCTCCACGGTTCTCTCTGATGAGAGTGTGTTCGAAAACATTCGAGCGCATATTAAAACCGCACGCGTTAGGGGGACCATGTGGATTTTCGATTCGCGCTGATCCTCCCCGGCGCTTCTTTGCCGACTTCCAAACAGGCGGACGCCAGGGCAACGAAAGCGACAAGCGGACAAAAAGCGTAGTCACAGCCTAATCCTTGAGGAGGCCGCTCGATATCGCCAGCCGCACGATCCTCCGGGAGGATTCGTTCCCAGGAGGGCGTCGAATGCTGCTGCTGCTGCTGCTACTGCTGCTGAAGCCACGCGCGTGCGGTGGCGCATAATAAGCATTAGCCCTCCCGTTTATAATCGCACGATCGGCCCGCTTATCCAGGCCAGGGCTGCCTGGGCGCGCTTGTGGCCCTTTGTTTGCGGAGACTTGCTTTTTCGAACGGCACGCGGGGTCGCGGGGGAGGATGTAGGGGATAAACGGAGAGCGAGAGAGCGATGCTGCGGTACAAGCAGGTCGGAGACAGAGAGCCAGAGGAACGCACCCCTACAGAAACGAAAACGACGACGAATGCTAAACGATCCCTCAACCTCAGGCCAACCCTCGGCAACCCTCTTTTCCTCGTGTTTCTCCGCGTTGTACGGCCTCGCTGATAGGGCAGCGTCCGCGTCGGTGCCCGTCGTTGATGCGAACCTCGCGAAAGATGGCTGCCCGCCATTGTCCCCGCCCGTTTTGGTTAGGCACTTTGAAATATTATGCCGACCGTATCGTCGGTGGTTACCTTTACGTCCTTGCGTCTATTACATTTATACAATACACTAGGACCGTCGACGATAAGCGACTTCGCGCTGATGAGAACGCAACCGGCGATATATATCGTTCGGCGCTGCGGTTGAATTTCTTTGAAGAATTTTTGGTCGGCCTCTAATACCCGAAACCTGACCTCCCCTTTCTCTGCGTGGCTACTGATGGAAGAGTTTCACGTGAAGAGTAATGCGTAACGGTCCACTGACATTGAGATTTATTCAGATTGCGAGCTTCAATAATATATCGTAGACATCAGCAGTTAATTACGTTCTCTAAATAATGGGAACCAAATTTTAGTCTTATTGTTAGAAATAATTTCAATGTTATTTGTTAAAAACCATAAAATGTGGGCAATTTTGTGTTGCAGAATAATTTAAAAAATTAAATCGAGGTGAGAATATATTATGATCTCATCACCATATTAATATCTGCTGATGTCTCCATCGATGATAAAATTTTTGTGCATTATGTTGCACTTGAGCAAGGATCGGTATTATTCCACTGGGAAGATCGTGGTCTCCCATTCTGCACAAATCGGTATTTCATTAAACATCGGTGAGGGTAGATCGATTGGATAAAACGCAACGTCCGAGAAATCAGAAAAGTTTGCGAATCAGGTTTCCGAAATGCACACGTCAATAATTTGCATTCCAATATCGTTGCTATCGCAGTGGTATCAACTTTGATTATTATCCTTTTCCCCACGTTTGTTTCTTTTCTGTTGCATATCGCGAACGCGCTTTTTTTCCGTATTCTCCCCATATCGAGACATTAATTGTATCTTCATGTCGATAAAAACGGCTCTTTTTACGATAATATAAATGTTACATCCGAATAGTCCAACCAATTTTAAGCTTATATTTATAATACAATACGTACATTTAATTTTTATATCTGTCTCAGGAATCTGAAATTTTATTCAATTTACTCTTATGCACTGTTATTACTTTCTCGTATTATTGTTATCATCTTTTACGTTAATAATTCACTATTATCGTCGCACATTTTAATATGAAGAGAGGCTAGTCTCTTCGCTACGTTAAACTTGTTAATATATATATTTATGTATGTATGTATAATACGTAAAAGATCAAGTCTGATTTGTCATAGATTGGTTTATAAATAAGCTACGAGAAAACCTAGCGATTCGCGTTTTCATTTATCTGCACACACATCGCGCAGCATCGCCAACGTACCGCTCGCGACTAGTGCATCGGTCAGGTGCAGTTTGCCGTGGCTATGCTCGTTCATTTGACGGAGAATCGGATTTCATTATACATAGTGCGGCTAGATTGAACGGATCAAACGAAATGCCGATGAAAAGTTTGCAAATAGGCTTTTTAGAAGGAGATCAACACGATATCGCATTGGTTTACATAGAAGCCGTCATATCGCGAGCCAATTCTGCGGAAAAGTAACATTATCGGATATTTTTTTAGTGGATTTCAAGCTTCGCGGCTTGACTGCCGTTTTCTAACAGCAAACTGCAAAAATATATAACGGTATTATAAATTTATATAGGCAAAACTTGTTTTTGAGATTTTGCTCGAGTATCGTAATATCGCGAGAGGAAGAGATAATGCATAGAAATTTAAACAGCCGCACATATACCGCAGGTCTCTTTATTGAGGACGGCAATTGATTATTCGGGAAGAAGAAATATTAGCAATTGTGCGGCGATAATTCAGCATAGCTTAATGTAGCAGATACTTTATTGCTAATATGTTCATTAACTTTTGCGTCAAGGTCATAATTTTCGTATGCATATGTGCCCTATCGCAGGAGAGACTTCACCATGATTGCATAAATTCAAAAAGATCGTGCCAAAATTAAATGATAAAATGGTTTCTCCCATTTTTATAATAGCGTTCGTCACTTTCGCCTTTTTAATTAATACACTGATTTACAAATCGGCCGGCATTAATGAAAAATCAATATTTTTCGCGGGGCGTCATTTATAAACGCAATGCGTTAATGCGCAATTTATCGCGTTGTGAATTTTACAGAAATAATTTAATGAACATCGATTACCGATTATTAGCGAAGCAACTGTATTTAAGTTGACCCTCTGTCTCGCTCATCGATCTCTACTATTTCCAATTCCACTCTCACTTGATATGAAATAGACTATCCATCCGCGTCGTCGTTGTAACGCGAAATTTTCTCTATTTATCGGTATCCGCGCAATCTTGGATTGATGTAAACATAAATTCTCCGAAAAACTCAATGAAAATATTTCCCATCGTGTTTATTTGCCCGTATTGTTTTTGCGCCGTTCGCCTGTACCTTTGAAACGGTTAACCTCATGGAACAAGCTTTTATCAATTGGACCGACGTATTTTCTTACGAAAAATTTAAATTGTATGTTTTCAATAACAAATTGCAATTAATGCGAATGACATGCCACGCGAGATCTCATAGTATACTGTATATTTTGTTCCAATGGTGTAAACTAGCTATTTCTAGTTTCAGAAATTGTTTAAAACCATATAAACAAGATAAATAATTTTTATTCGCGAATCCGGCAAATATATTTTGTCTGTAGCTTAAATATACATATATATATCGCTTGATCATTAGAGGTTTATTTACATCCGAGACCGAGTACTTCTGCTCCAATGGCACACAATCCATTTTCCATCAAAATTTATCTCGTCACTTATGTCACTACTATCAATAATATGCTCTTTTCTCAAACCAATCATTCGATATTATTTTTACGTGCAAAACACGAAATAAAATTTTATAAAGCTATACCGTTGTGCATCACTCACTGCTCATACATCTATTTTGCTACTTACGTTACATTTCTGTTACGTGTTCTATATTTACCAACGAGAATGACTAAACATTTTGAGGCCGGGTAAAATTTTCCCAAATTTCGTTTCGCGGAACCGGATAGACGGACGACGCGTGTGTGTGCAACCAGGCAGATTAATCAAACGGTAGAAAAATTGGAAGAGGAAGCTATTGACAGCCGGCGCGGTATAAAAAATAAATGAAATTCAATACTCGCGCCTGCGATGGGCGGTTAATAAGCAAAAATCTGTCAAGCAGCACCAATGGCGTACTTAATTAACGTCGTATGCCTCATGGAAAATCTTCAAGATATGTGCGATCAACAATTTATTATCATTCCTCTGCCTGAGTTTCACACTGTTTAAGAAATTACTAATATCTTGTTAATAAATAAAACAAACAGGTTTAATAACAAATCTTGATTAGAAATTGTAAGTTGAATTGATGCTATAATAAACATATAACTTGTTATTACTTACTACGCATGTTCTCTATGTTATATTCGGGGTTGCATTTATTTGGCTTGGAAGTTAATATGGTTTATAAATAGTGAGAAAGTACCTTATAACAGTAAACATACATTTATTAATATTATTGAGTTCTAAGAGTTTATTTAAGACCGTCTTTTGGGAATCCAAGGAAATTACGTCATATGAAAGGAAAAACATTCTGAACTTTAAAATTGTAATATACATCTATTAGGAATGTTATATGATGTATTTTTCTTTAAACTATATATTTCTTTTAATTATGTATTTCATTAATTGATCAGTTTTTCTTAATAAAGTCACAAAATTAAGTTGGATCTGTGCGTATCGATTATCAATTTATAGCGGACTAATGTATATATTGCATAGAAGTAGTAATTAATGCCAAATTGCTGGACAGATGACTATTTTATCAGATTTTACCTTAAACAATGAAAAATGTATCCAGATACGCGATCCGACGGCAAGCTGACGGTTTCGCGATCACGCGAGAAAGAAAAAATAAAAATATTAATTGTAAGTGCAAAAATTACCGACAAAATTTACTTTTTTGGATTGTATACAGTTTGCATAAACTATTCGTGACACGTATTTTGGGATGCACAGGTGAATTATAATATAGTTTTTCAAATAATGATATCGTTGTCTTGCGAGAACGTTACCGTCGGCAGAAGAACGTTCCATTTGAAACGATTCCACAGAGCACCGTTGTTTTAAAAATTGTAAAATAATTTTCTTCGTGCGTTAAGATAATTATAATTATACAATATTTCTCAGTTTTCTCTCATATAATTTTTTATATTGTATATTTTGCTGAAAGCTCGCTAAGAACATCTAATACAATTGTTATTCTTTTCAAACATGTAATACGTAAATTCTATTGATGATTCTCGAAGTACAACTTAGTTGTAACATAGTTAAAATGTAATGTATGCTCATACCAACATTAAAGCTAGTTCTAAGCATAAAACGTAAAAAATTCTCTTCTTTCCGTGAAATTTTGCAGTAAACGATGCGATACGTGGAAAGATTTTTTTACTTTTATTAAAACTTAATGCAAGTTTGAAGATTGTTTAAGATTGCACAAGAAATATCGATAGTTTCATGAAAAAAATAGTTAACAAGAAAGAATCACGCGAAATGCTGCATTTTTCTATTTAGAATTATATATTTTTTAACGAATAATAAAGAAGGCATTCCAGAGTATATTTTAAGATCATTCGGAATCTAGAAGTTTTTCAATGTAAATAGGAATCCAAGCGATAAAATATCGAAGGTGCTTGCACGAGCCGCGTGCCTCCATTTTTACGCCGATGAAATGTCCGACGGATAGCGAATGGCGCGCTGCATGATGAAAATATATTTTCTTTTCTCATTCGGTATTTATTAACAAAACATCTTTAAGTAATTCGCAATCCTCGCACATATTTACATTATCTTACTAATTATTTATAAAAATCTACGAAATTATCTATAAATATTAGAAATATCTTTCTTCGAAGATATAACTGGCTTTAATTATCGCGTATTTTGCAAGATTTCGTAAAAATTCTGATAGGAAATTACAATATCGTTAATTTACAATTAGAAACAATTGTTCTTTCTTGTCTGAGACGATTATATCTTTGTTAATCGTTTGTTGAACACGTCGAAATCTTAACGTCGTTGTTTTACGCAAAAAACACGCATGTGAGAGATTTTTATCGACGAAAGATTATCGTAGGATGTTTTTAGCGATTTCTTCACGAGATATTACGAATAGATTTGGCGGCTGCGACGGCGCTGTGTGAGCTAAGGCCGCCATAAAAATTCGGTGATTTCAACCGACGGCGAGGGCAAGGTCTCCTTTCGTCTCGCGGCCATCGATTCATGCGCACACTCGCACTTTCCTCCATTTTTATTCGAGGCAAAACATGTCTCTCCCTTGGTGTTTATCACGGGCGGCAATCTACGTTCCGAGAAGAATAATGTCCCTAATATTCTTAATCACACGAAAATCGATTTAACAAAAAGACGCGAAGAAGAAGCCACACTCTTCCTTCGCTTTTTCGTTAACAATTAGCGCTGTTTTAACTCTTTTCGTAATATCTTATTTATCGTTTCTCTGCAAGCATACATTTTCCGTTGTGTCGTATACGCACATCATATTGTGTCTAATATATATTTATACGTATAAACATCTCCATTTTGTTGGGCAAATATATATGTTTTTATAATATCAAGCCCTGCATATCGGGATTCCGTTTGATTGTTGGGTTTTATGTGGATTTATACTATATCAATAACCGCAGCAATAAAATATAATCGCCGGTACTGTCGTTATTAATTTTTCAATTCCCTCTTTTCGTTTGCTTTCGTATAAGTTCCACCGACAATTCGAAACGCGTCAACTTACACGTATCGATTAACAAATATTCAACGACTATCACAAATGGGGATCGAATAATAATAGCTTCTTTTCTTTTTTTTAGCTCGCGACAAACGAACGTTTCGTAAATGCATCGTGAAAAATGGTAATCGGATCAAATACGTGATTCTGATGGAAAAGAAGTATAAACCTCTAAGTAATAATGAAGTAATAAAGGTTAAATTTCGAAGTTAATTACGAACCGATGACGCGAAACGTAATTTTGTCTGATAGTGGCCCATTTTCAGGTTATCGTAGCGAAAATTATATTTAACGTAATTATTTTGTTGGTAACTACGAACTTTAACCTTCGCATCCGCGTTATAATTTGCGCGCGGTTCGTCGCCCGTTTACATTTTATCTCGGCCGATTTAAATGTTTAAATAAATATCTGTCAATTTTACATTCATTATTAGTTTCGTATTTGTTTCCGATCACTTTCCGTTTTCAGCTGCGTTGAATGCCCAACGTGATTTTATTGTTTTAGTAATTATTACCGTAACATTTATATATATATATATCTTTCGCTCGCAAAATTGCGCTTTCGATTTCTATCGTGCGAACAGAAGTTGACCGGCAGGTACATTTCTTCGTGCGACGTTCTTTCGTTCTGAGCACCGTCGTTTTGATGTAATTCCCAGGCGTGTGGGATATCGTGTAATTCACTTTGTGCCCGACTTTGCGACTTGAGCTCCCTTCGCTGTAAAACTAACGTTTTAATCGTGTAAGAAGGGGATTTCCCGTTTTACTTACAGAGGAGAATAAAAAAGTAATCGACGGAAATCCTGCGGAAATCTAAAGTCCGAGAAAGAGCATGGATGACCTCCGGCGATTAGCGAGCGTTCCTTCGTTTTATCCGCGATCAGAAATGGAAAGTGGATCGCACTTTCGATTGCCGACAAAAAAAAAAGAGAGATGCATAAAGAGAGAAAGAGAGAAAGATAGAAGGAGGGAGGAGAAGGAATCGCAGAAACACGAAGTCGCGCGTTTCATATTACGTTTCTGTTTCGATTGATTGCAATTAATTCGACTGTTTCTCTGCACAATTTAAATTATTCACGATAAATCATGTAATATAGCTCGCGACAGTTACGGTTTTTACGAAAGACGCGTTTCGCGTTGTTTCAGATCGCGAATTTATTAACACATTTTACGCGTGGAAAAAGATATCGGGCTCGGTGGAAGTTAAGTGATTCCGCGGATGTCCGACGATCTTGACAGAAAACCGATCGTACAAGCACTTTTGCGGACTACCGGAGCTAAACGCATGTAATTACATCGTACCTCGCTCTCGAATAATGAGAATAAGAGAATGCAAAATTAACATGTAAAACGTTAAAACGACACATTTTGTACGATATAGAAACGGGCTGTTCAACTGTCATCGTAATGGCCCGATCGATATTTTTAATTAAATCACGTAATTTTTGCAAAACATCCCGTTCTTCTTATATGTGAAAACAACACTTCATTATGCATCACAAAGCGCCAACGTGTAGAACAGCATTTTAATGCAGATCAATCGAATTATCTCAAAGTTCAGTTTGACTATTCCCTATATGTGTATAAGTGTGAACAGTACTATACTACAAGTTGGAGGAAATATGCCGGCTCGCGTACAGCGAAATATCGCGAGCTGCGCCCGATGGAAGGTCCGACGAAATTTTTCAACTACTGAAGCATCGAATCGGCGAAGGCCCGAAATAAAATTTGCTCTGCGCCGTCCTCGCGCCCGGCACCGCAAATACGCCGAACATCGAAACGAACTTCATGACGATTTCATCGACCGATAACCGCGATTGGTTTGACGTTCAACCGCATACCTATGATTCGATAAGGTTCGAAACGACGGATAAAATATGAGATTTATTAGAAACGAGCGGATACCATCGTTAGCGTAGTTGCGCGTTATACAATTAGCGAACGTTATAAATTTGTTCTAAGGCAAGAGTTCAATTTATACGAGGTTCCGCCATTTTTGTTAATCACATTCCTAAAACAGCGATTTCATCAATTTTTACCGCAGTTTAATGAATTCTCTTTTATCCCTTTTCAATAATAATTCTAGAGAGAAAGAGAGACACAGTTATATTAGAATAAAGTCAACTCTACTTGAAGTTGACATCCGCCACGCGTGCGTTTGGAAAATTTACTTTACTTAAAAGACACAGTCACACGTAAGTTCTGTCGGAGTTTAATGAAGTAGCGTAATATTAAAATATGTATTACTTACTAAATATGTATTAATTAAAATATGTATTACGGGGATAGTCCAGTGACGAATTATTGTCTAGAGATCTTTGACAGATCAGAGATTGCGATAATATGAATTCAATAAATTTAATAAAATGATGAGTCAATGAAAATCTCTTCTACAACTACGAAAAACTGAGTGCGCCTTATTCAACATACAGATAAAATGATAGATGCACGCGATCGAGCTTGCGTAAATCCTAATATTTTTTGTAAAATATTATTCCCAGCATCCTTGCACGACCGCTATGATAATTACGCGCTGTATAAAAAATATGCGCCTCGTTCGCTGTCCAGAATCAGAAATTAGAATACTGAGCACGCCGTCACGGTGAAAAGCGACTCGTGCCTCCATGAAAAATACTGGAATGTTGATTCAGCAGTCGGAGAAAAAATATTTTTTTCCGTAGAACGCGGGCGCAGTGGGACGTTTCAACGCTTGTACAGGCGTTATCAGTGCTTTACCGGTGAAGGTCGCGGATCAATTTCTTGAAATCTGAGTAAGTCTACAGAGATACCATACGTCAATTACAAATAGCCGCGATACAGAGATCGTAGTGATATTTCATTGTCAGATAAAAATAATTTTAGTGGTGTAGGGAGAGAAACAGAAGTTTGCTTAAAATTTAATAAAATTCAATATCCGTATTATTATTTCTCTTCATCAATTCTCTGTCGACTATATATACACATATCTTATTTTAATTTATTATTCAGATTAAAGTTTTCCTTGCCGGTAATATTTATGTGTCAGTGTGCGTGTTTTAATTTAACTCGGAGATTTCCTAATTACGTTATTTTACTCGTATTGGTTCAATGAAATATCATAAATATAGTTTGTTTTTCTATGCACTTTCCACATGAACTCGATTTCTTCTTGTCTTTCTTCGAAGACAATAGGTATATCGATGAGAAGTCACACATAAGCACATTTAGTATAAGAAACGTTTACACTTTCACACCGATTGAGATTCGCACAGTTGACGCGATCGGAAAAATAGCCACTTGTTACGGGCACCCTGACAATCGGCGAACTGTGGAGAATGTCCGACGAAGGGGGGACTCGCTGTCGGTCATCGCGAATCTTCTCGACTGCGAAGAATATCGTCGGTCCCAAGTTTCGTGGGACCCAGATACTGTTCTGCGGGGAATAGCCAATGGGACACGTCCGAGGGAACGAGCTCGTCTCCGCTTCGTGGGGGGGCCAAAAGGCGCACACGTTCCCACCTGTTCCCTGTTCCCACATACATGTATACGGAGGACGTGCACACACGGACGTCCTGCAAGAAATAAAAATAATTTCAGATCAAGTATAGCTCCGGCTCTCATAGGGAAAATATTCCCAGTGAAGTGAAAGCCTTAAGATTAAGGTACGAGCGAGGAAAACTGATCGGACGGAGCGCGAATCGTTAGCATCGTTAACCGGTTTTTTTTTTTAATGTTTCAACCAGAGAGGAAAGAAATGTTACGCGTTGCTTAGGAACTCCATGATACAGCATATTCATGGTGTCGCGGGTTATTTAACGAGAAAGAAACAGTTATCCGCGACAGAGCCGTCGCGTAATCAAAGATGCGTCTAAGGCTCTATTGGAGCACGGAGCGGCGCGGCCGGCCGCGGCGGGCGTGTGCGCGGCGAGCTCATTTGCGGGATATTACATTTTATTAATATTTGCTCGGTGTGCGCGGTAAACATTCCAAATTCACGACGGTGTGCACGGTGCTTATAGAAGCGAGCGGAGCGCCGAGCGGAGCGGAGCGCGCATATAGAGAAGCACGTACACGCACATATACCACGATTCTTCTCTCCTCTGCGCTCCTTTCCCCTTAACCCGTGCTCTCTCGGTTCTTCGCCGTTACGAGCCGTATGCTCGCGAAAAAGAGGAAACGCGCCAACACGGACCTCGTTCGTTCGCCGGGCGTAATTTTTTTCACCGCTTCGCATTTCGAAAAATAGCTCTCGGAGAACGCGCCGCGTTGCGCCGCGCCGCGCGCAGTACGTGCATGCGGACGAAGGGCTCGAGCGAGCGCTAATACGCGCGCGTGATTATCCTTTTTCTCCGTGCCGTGGCGTTTTATGGAGGAGAGAGCGTACGTACGGAAATATTTAAGGTCTGCTTTCCGAGAGATGTATGGGGACGTTTTGTATAGAGGACGCGAGAGCTAGGAAACAACGTGATTTGCGAGGTATAACGCTTTTCAGACCCCGGGCCCCGCGCCGCGCGCAAAGTCGTCGACGACGCGCCGTTGTCCTTCGTGCATCGCCCTTTACTTTATTCCCGTGATGAAACAATTTTGACACTAACTGGGTTTTCCTCACGGCGCCTTCGCGAGGGGGCACCGTGCGAAATTGCAACGTCCAGTCAGAGAACGCGTAGGTAATGGCTCGTGTAAAAGAACTGATTAATTTCAGAAAAAATTGCGGACATGTCTTACGCGTTCATGACAATTTTCTGGAAATCTATGGCCGGTATTCATAGTCGGATCTTATTTCAAGACCGTCTTAAGTAATGTCTTAAGGTGCTAATACGGTTATTTCATTGGCTGGATGGAGTCTTAGTGCTGGTCTACAACCTCGCTTTAAGAATATATTTTATCTCTAAACCGTAAGCCGTAAGCTCTAAGCTCTTAAATAAACCTTACAGACGGTAATCCACAATATCAAACGTAAGGCGTAAAACGTGACGTATATC
This sequence comes from Leptothorax acervorum, assembly GCA_035220615.1. Taxonomy (NCBI): domain Eukaryota; kingdom Metazoa; phylum Arthropoda; class Insecta; order Hymenoptera; family Formicidae; genus Leptothorax; species Leptothorax acervorum. The sequence goes on from JASTWQ010000014.1 coordinate 167,582, forward strand.
AGCCAATGAGAGAAAAGTTTATTCGGACTTGCGTGTTGGTGATGATACGTTTGTTAACACGCGGTTTCTCTAGTTTCTTATACATAGCAAGATGGATTCACGTCAAGCTCTTCTGCTAACAACGGTGTTGTGTGCGTGGAATGTTTCTGTTTATATAGGTTAAGAATGGTATTTTGGCTTCAAGCTTTATGCTCGCCGTAAGAATTGAGTTTTCCGCAATTCGCTTAGATCTAACGGCTGAAGCTTAAATACTGCGCGGGAATGTCTTAGAGACGGAAATGACATTAAGACTGCCTTTGACCAGACTTAAGACGATCTTAAATAATAAGATCAAACTATGAATATACCGGCCTTATGATAATGTACGCTTTTATAAATCTGTCGTGTCGTGTCTGACGACCATTTGGCCAGCGCTTTCGCGACATACATATGTATATATATGGTTCATAATGTCGCGTTGCCTGCAAACCGGTCGTCGGGATTGTGTGCGGCGTGCCGTGCGCGGCGAACAATTTTTGATATACGCGCCGCACACAAAATGGTACACGCAGTCAATCCCGAAACGATCTCTCCCGATATTAGCCCGCTCGTTTCGCGAGACGAGTCGCGACGGCAATTAGATCGGGACCGACGTCTCTTTATTACCGCGCCTGTTTTGCGACGAGTCAAACAAGTTATTCGGCGCGTAGAGCGAGTACTCCCTAACTACCCGGGCAACGTAGTTGAAAATAGTGGAAGCGTCGCGAGTAACGACCGTATAAATTCCGCGGGATTGCCCGATGCGCGTTCGTTATGTGTGCCAGCGTGAGGAAGAGAACGCGAGCCGGGAAAAGAAAAAAAAAAAGAGGCGCCGGGACGATGCGCGCGGGCGGACGGGGCGGCGCGGGGCATGGCGCGGCGAGTGTTTGAAAAGTTGAAGAAAAACCGTGGTGGTGTTTACCGGAGCCGCGGGTGGAAAAACTTTTCAGACGGCGGCTTTTGAATGGTCGTCGATCGTTCGCCGAACACTCCGCCGCGCCGCGCTGCGCCGCGTTGCCCGGTTTCACAACGCGCGGATTTACCGAGCGTATTTTTTCGCGCGAGAGAGAAAAAGAAAGAGAGAGATAGAGCTCGCGCGCGCGCGCGCGCGCGTGCTTCTCTCTTCTTTTTTTGCGCTTTATTTTTATCGGTAAATTCGTCGTAAATTTATCGAGTACCATTTATCGCGGCGGCACGCTCCGCGCGAACGAAAGTGACTTGGTGGAAAAAAAAAAAAAAAGTAAAACTCGCTCGGCCTTTCGATATAGCTACTTTAAAAATGTCGCGATAAACGCGTTAGGCGCTAATTAAGATGGGAATTAACGGGCCCTCCGATCGCGCAGGTTAACATCGGCAGTGATATTTCCTGCGCGATCACACCTTATTGCCTCGTATAAGACCTTACGAATAAATAACTCGAGCGCAATTATCTTCATCGCTAATCGCGCAATTTAACGAAAGTATGATAAACCACGTTTTCGTAATTAAGTAAAATTTGCACACTTAACTGCTTAGCCGGTTTATGGAGGATCATGCATGACTTCTATCTTATGAATTATGTATTATGCGCAAAATGCGTTTATAAATGCGTCGAAAATTATGCAACCAATTATAATATGTGTAGCGCTACGCGAATTTTTCTTTATATCAATTGTTCTTATAGTTCGTGGTAAGTACATATAACTAATGATTGCAAAACCTATGCATGTAGACGCATGCTCGTTGGTGCCTAATTATCGCGTTTCCCGAATCGGAGAGCCCGGAGGTACTAATTAGCAATTATCCATTTGATCTGCCATATACTTCCTGACGTAGTTACGCCGCGTGAAAAAAGTTCATCGATCCGGCGAATTCGTCTCGTTAACCTGATTTAGGAAAATCGTTCGTATCGCTGGTCGTGTCAATCTGATCCATTGCGAAAACGCGAAGCGTTTCGACCGTAATCGACGAAAAAATCTCATTCGACAGTTAAGTCGGTCGTGAAAAGCACAGATGATCCCGCGTGTCCATTCGTCCTTTCCTGTTCGAAAACGGATTCTACGATGTGCAATGAAGTTTATTCTCGTTTGTTCGCCTCTCTAAGGTCACGGTACAATCCTATTGCGACTTGCGAACTCCCTGCGATTGTTCGTCGCGTCATTATCATGATGTAGCGAACGACAGAAGTGCGAATTAGCGATATAGACTTATCTCGTGTCGAAGCGATGGCTACGCAAGTGGCTCGCGCGCCACGGCGGAACGGCATAAACGATCGATTATTTGATTACGATTAATTTCCATTATCGTGCCATCGACATAACTCGATTCCTATTAGCTTCAACCGACGGGATAATGTCGCGGCTAATAAGAATACCATTATCGGCGCCCGCTGGAGAACGCGCGGCCGCCGGAGAGGACGCGCGACACCGGCACCTCTGGAGGAGCGTATACGACCCACCGCGCCCCGCTCGGCTGGAATCCCGGGGAGGTGTATCTCTTAATGAAGCGAAGAGGCGGCGAGGCGACGATGAGATAGCCCGGCCGTTTGAGTTTTCGATCGGGCGGGACGAGATAATGCGATTAACGCCATGCAAAATTGGACCTCTTTGAGCAACGTGTCGTTCGGTCGGCGATGCAACGCTGTTACCGCGGGAAAGGGCGAGCGCGCAATAACGTCGCCTGGCGCTGCCGTGTACCTACATGTACCTTCCAGGCACCGGTCAAAGTGGTGGCGATTTTTAGGGAAATTTGCAAACGAGAGAATTCACGCTTGAAATTTCAGCCGGCTAATCGGCGGCGAAAAGGGAGATCGACTGACGGAGATATCTGGTTTACGATAATTGCCCCGTGCACTTTATACCCGAGAAAATTTCTTTTTTTTTTTTTTTACGTTCGTTTGTCGTTATTCCGTTCATTTGTGGATGCTGGTCATGCTGGACGTCGCGCAGATTCCGATACCACCCGAACGCACGTCTTTCGCTCTGCTTTTCGCGGCAAAGAGGTCACCATGGGACGCGTATAGTCAGCTTTGAACTGTACTTTGGTTTGCACGTTTATATTTCGCACGCGTGGTTGTTAAAAATATTAAATAGATTAAGATGAAAACAAGGAAATGCATTATTGTAAAATTCTTTTTATTATACCGTGTAAGCAGCTTTATGAATATCCTCATGTGGAAAATGTCACTGCAGTAATGAGCACAGAGGTGAACAAAAATAACGAATAATGGTGAACAAAAATAAAGTTCTTGTGTTTTATTATTAAAGTACAACAGGCGAAATATATATTGGAAAATTGAAACAGCCTAGCCGCTGCGCTTATAATCTGCATCCGTAAATGCTCGCGGTGACTTTATTTTATAATATTCGCGCTGCGCGTGTGATCAAGCGAGCGAAGATAAGACGGAGAAGACGACAAATAAAGAAGCGAATCTACGAATTCTACGAGTGGCGATGGAAAAGAGCAATATCGCGCGAACGAGTCCTGCGCGACGAGTAAGTATAGTATCTCCGGTGTGCGGGTGAACGATTGATTGTGTAACGTACGAGGTTGGCAGAAACGTACGGCGGGTACGCGGTGTAATTCTGCGATACGAGTCGCGACCCGCCATCCGCGGGGGCTCGCAAATGGAACCCTTAATACGCGGCCATTGTAAGTTAGATTGGAATCGCCGGTGGTGGCGAGATGCCGCCGCGGCCATCGGGGCAGGACCGCCATCGCGAAAGAGCCGCCCGCGATGACGACACAGATTGAAAGTGTCCCGCGTGCGAGACGTGCGGACCGCCGCCGTCTCTCCCGCGCGTGTCGCTCGATCGAGACGATCGGGGTGACCCATTGGTTGCGATTCACTCAGCACAGAAGCACGGGGTTAACGCGGAAGAGGAGGTATGGCCTACAAAAATACAGATTTCCAATAACCGATAGCGGCCGTCTCTCGCTCGCACAGCCTCCGTTCATCGACACCCACCGCGCTGTCTCTCTCTCTCCCGCCTGGACCGGACACAGAAACAATACAGCATGCGCGAAAGGGTGCCTTCTCCACCCCGGCCCTCTCGCCCCCCCCCCTCCCCGCCCCGGTCCACCGCTATCTCCCTTCGTCTCGGTCTCTCGTTTCACTCACGGTGCGTCATTCTTTTCCCGCGAGTCGGCGCACTCACCCGCTCTCTCTCTCTCTCTCTCCATTCCTCCAATGGGCAAGCAGTTTTTATTTTATTTTCTCGAGCCTCGATCCGTACGATCCGTGTGTACAACGGGACCACGTGTTTAAGGTCCTCCGTCCAAACAAACAGACGAACGCTCTCCATTTCTCTCTTTCTCTGTCTTTTCTCTGAGCCTCTCTTTCTGTCTCCTTTCTCTCGCACCCTCCATTTTCACCGATTCTTCGTGATACCATCCCCCCGCTTCTCTTCCAGCTTCTCGCTCCTGTATCTTCCACCCCTGCGTATTCCTGCTTGCTCTTCCCCCTTCCCACCCTCTCTTTCTCGCTCTCTCTCTCTCTTTATTCTCTGTGTCTCCATAGTTCGCACGACGATTAATAAACCATTGATTGGATTGACACCGATATCGGGAGCGTTGTTCGAGGTGAATGAGAAGCCGGTGGTTCCTCGATCACCCACCCGTTCTTCAATGTTTCTTCTTTCCCCTCCGGTTATCTCCATCGGCCATCCTTCCTCGCTATTTGTCACTGCCGCAGTCTCAAATGTGGTTTAATGACGATTTATCACCTCTGCTATTCTCGTGAAAGCTGTAGTAAAAGACGCCATATCTGAGTTCACTCGTAATGTATACGAGCCATACGCAAGAGGTAAATTATATTATACATGTTAATCGGAAGTTTATAAAATATGTTACTGATAAATGCAAAAATAATTTCATTTAATTGTTAATAAGATATTTCTTCATACTTGTTAGGAATGCAATTCAAATATCATCCGAGTGCGAAGAATTATATTAATAATAAAATTACAACACAGAAACATTTTAAAGTTCATATTTGTAGACGCACAATTTATTAATTCAACGTGTCAAGTTGTTTAAAGCAAAAAGGATCTGTGTTTCTCTTATAAACAGAAATTGTACGCGCTTTACGGAAGTCCGTCAGAGAGTTAAACAGTTAGAACATTCGTTTAGATTTAATTATCACGTCTCAATCGGGCGTTCGTAAATAATTATTTATTTCATCAACGTCAGGCGCATTACTGGCGATCCAGTAAGCAGCGTAGTCCTGAGACAAAATGCGGGGCCCAGGCAAGAGGAGCGATAAAGCACGGGCGTTTAGCGCGGTGCCAATTTCACAGGTGCACGGTTCTCGAAATGGGCCGAGCCGCGTCACCATAGGGGATTCGCAGGAGCCCGACGGAACGTACGGCTGTGCGTAATATCGGTCATTGACAGCGATAGTGTTCCGCAACGTTCCGTAGAATGTGCGTTCACGGTCACGCACGTACCGGGTGACGTTAATGCTGGCCCATTAATGAAGATAGACCGCCGTCGACATGGAATTTGGACGCCGGTCGATCGAATCGGCCGATTAATAGGTAAGCGTCGCCTGCTCGCCCGGAGAACCTCGCAAAGAGACGATGCCGGAAGATGTAGATCTCAATTCTTCCGCGAATTCGATACACGTTCTCGACTGCGCTTTGTTTCCCTACAGCGAAAATGGAGGAAGATTGAAAGAGAGAGAAAATTTTAATTAGAGAGAGCGGTCAATTCTCTACGTGGAGAGAGTTATCGGTACGCGAAACGAAATTGTGAGGAAATTTTCAACCAGAACAAAATTCATAGCTGTCTCTCGAATTTCGTTACTTTTTCGACGCGCGCGGGTCGCCGAGGCATATTTCCGATGTACACGATGCTTCCTACGACGATCCGATCCGGCGATATCTCATGGGTCATCGTGTCAGGAGGAATTAGAGCACGTGGAGTCTCGTGTCGAACGGTCGTGAAATTGCATACCTATAATAGGTACGATCCCACCCAGTATGCAGTTTGGTTGCACGTATGCGGCTGTTAACGCGTGGCACGCGTATGCACAGTAGCATTGGACCACGGGACTCGGGTGAGAAAGGGGGAGGGGGGGAGGGAGGAGGAAAGGGGTTAGGGTGGGTTCGGGGGCGGGGTCCGAGCAAAGGGGGTCAATGCGCGTTAATTGATCCAGTGTCAAGGTCAAACCTCTCTCGCGCGTCATCGCATTATCATCGATTATTGGACGTATCCCCCTGGTCAGTTCTCAGAGAGCCAGTCCGCCGCGAAGTGTACTGAATCGATAGCGGAATGGATCGATAAGATGACGATGTTAATCCCGGCTTTAATAGCAATATGCTGATATGATTAGTTTCAAGCGAATGTGCCACCGAATGTGGCCGCCCCTCTTGTGTCATGATTGATCTATTTGACGTTTAATTGCGCTCACGATTAATCCGCAATGCGGACTACAATGGATTTTATTAATCGAAATAGAGCTTATAATCTCTTTGAGCTAAAAATATTTCAAAATATCCTTTGACAACTGTATGATCTATATCTAAACTGTCTGCACCCCCTGGCAGAAGTAGAAACTATTCTTTCTGGTCGACGAAAATATCGACAGTGAAATTGTATTGTTTTCCCGATTGATGACATACTTTTTATCGTAATAGTTACCCGTCTTATTAACAATTATAAAAAAAAGCTCTTAATTAGATAGATATTATCATTTCTAAATACAAGAACTTAAATTTATTTCTTATAATTATTTCTAAATACGAGCATTTTATAGCCATGCTGGGGTGTTATGTAGGACTCAGCTTTCAGCTTTAATCCTGTAGACGGGTTTCGATACGCGTCAGAGTGATCTCCCGATTGAATTCACGTGGCGCACGTCCGTCACGACGAAGGTCGCGGATTACGGTCGGAGAGCGTGGATGGGACTCGGGAGTGGGCGAGCCGGGCGAAAAGCAAAGAAAAGAAACGCGGCGCGCAGAGGCGCGTCCGTCCGCGGTCGCCGCAATAAATCGGTCAGACCGTGCCGTCGCTCGCCCCTGCGTGGACACAGTTTCCCGTCGTGCCGTCCGATTTTTTTTCTCCCCCCCCCCCCCCCCCCTCGATGTCAGCTGCGGCATCGATTCCAAAACGAACGGCACGAGACGAGTGGATGTCGCGCATGGCCGTGAAGAGAACGGAGAAAAAGTGCGAGAGAGAAAGGGAGGGAGAGAAAGAGAGAGCGATGAGGGAGAGCGAGAGAGCGGAAGAGAGACGATATGCGTGTTATGCGAGAGCGTGTTAGCGACTTGCGCAATGGCCGTAGAATCGCTCGAAAACGAAAGTAAATGACGTGGCTGGATGCGGCCGGCAGACGGACAATAACCAATCATGTGCAATTAACCTGTGACACCATGACACCTAAATACTCCCGGACCGGACACCTATATAGCGGTTATGTTCCCATTATGTGGCCGTATCGACACGTGTTCCGTGCCGCACGCTACGCAACGCAACGTCGGTCGGCACACGCCGCACGCCGCACGCCGCACGCTAGCTTGCGTCGCGCGCTGCCCGGCACACATTCGCGCATTGTGCGATACGTCGTCGACCGTCCGCGTATAGACGGTATAGACGCCCCCGCGTGTATATGTAGGTACGCTGGACATATTGATACACAGTTTGATACACACCGATTACATAATAGGCCTATATCGCGGCGCGGATCGGGCTCCGGGCTGGCGCGCCCGCCGAGGCGAGCCACCTTCAACGATCCGATTTAGGGTCGATTCAGACAGCCGTGCCGTGTCCGTACCGTGCACGGATAGAAAGAAATGACAGGAAGATAGAAAAAAGACGGTCAAATAGAAATGTTCACGGTACGGATACGGTACGGGCACGGCACGGCTGTGTCTGAATCAACCCTTAACCGACTACGATCCGGGCGAGCAGCGGATATGACTCGATCGTTAATTGTACTTATCTTTCTTTAATCACGGCATTTGAATTTTTTGCGCACGATGATTAGAAACTTAATTTTGGCTCGCGATAACGTGCCTCGTTAAGAAGAAGGTAAACAGCAAGATACCTTTATCACCGTTAGATATACGAGACGCAGAGTGAAATTTAGAGCGCTCGAAAATGCTGCTCTTGATTTAACGATAAAGTCTTTTATGATCTTAAAACAAACACTCGTAAGAGTGTTACAATTTCAAACGATATTTCGCCCAGGACGAAATTTGCGCGGAGAAACGCTTTGCACCAGTCCGAATAAATTTCCGTTTGAAGTTCGCAAATTGGATACCTGTGTAAGGTCAAAGGTGAGAATTTTGGGTCGGGACCTCGACTCGTGTTTTGGAGCAACCTGCTAGCCTTCCTGGTGACCCCTCGTCAAACAAGTCCCTGCAGATCGATTTACCTCGGGAGTAGCTTCCCTCCGGACGGTCGGTCGTCCGACGGCCCGTGGGTCCTAAGCAACCTAAGCAACCGGTTCTTCGCTGGGGGTCTTCGAGCAGTTCTCCAGCAAAAATGAATTTGCAGTTCGCGTCTACGTAGTATTGATGCGCCGCTGAAAGACTTAGCTTTATTCATTAGGGAAATATTCTCACGATAGAGCTGAGGCTCTGATCGTAAGGAGGCTGACATTATTGCCGTGGGACTTTATCGCGTTTGATTATAGCTTCAACGGGAGAGTTCCAGCCAAGACACACGTCGCTCGCTGCTCGCCGCTGGAAGATTCGTGAAAGAATGATGGAAGGAGGCTGCGCGAGCTTCTGCATACGAAATCGTGGGATTTTCGCCAATGAAACTCCTCCAACGATTTCTCTATAGAAACTCGGCACATCTGTCTGCCGAGGATGAACAAAGCTTTGAAGTGAGGCTCTAAACTGATTGTTTGATCGCGGAACGTCGGGTTGAATACTCGCATTAAATCAGGCAGCGAGCCTTCGTTGGACGAGAAAGGATCTCGTGGCTGAATCCAGCTTATCGCCGGTATAGCTAATGTCGGGAGATATTGTTACGAAACGTGTAATTATATGAATGATTATATAAATTCAGTGAGATGTATGTAGGTGTTACTTGTGCCGCGACCTTTGGCAGGGGGAAACGCGCGGAGGAAGTTGCATATACACTTGTATTTCAGCGCGCAACCCGACCTCAAAACGCTCGTCAACGTTTGGTCGGGCTGCGATTTAACTTCTGAAAAGACTGACGTCAAACGAAACTTTCGGGCCGGTTAGAGAGATGGGGAGAGATAGTCTCGGGAAATCGCTCGCGGAAAACTGTTACAGACATGTCGCGAGACGCCGCGCCGCTAAGCGGAACTTGATAACATGGCTTGCACCGTTTCGAATGCGAAAACACAGGGATGCGTGACAGTTCTCGGGGAACTTTCCAGTTGGAAATTTACTTCGCAACAAGGTAAATAGCTTTTTGCCCGCGTAACAACTTAATAAATGTCACGCCGCGACGCCGCGGCCGCTCGCCGCGGCTGCACTCGCGCGGCTCTTTGCGAGCTACGGAGAGGGATGATGGGCAGCAGGGGCCTACGGGGGCACGATTTTTTGAATTCATTCGCGATGCTTAATATGAATTACAATCGCGGCGCTTCTTGCAGCGGTATTTTTATACCTCGTTTCGCGCGTGTTTTTGCTTCCGTTGCAAAAATGTATCATCTCGGGTGGGGTGGGGTGGGGTGGGGGGATGTTTTGCACCCAGCGCACTTCAACTGATCGCGTTTATTCGCAGGAAGACAGTTACACGCATAAAGCCGTTTTCTGTCACGACCACTCGTTTTAGCGCTCTTCTCAACGGTATATTATAACGATTAGAGTTATTAACCCTATGCTAGAGAGATACGCCGGGCTACTTTTGGTTGCGTACGCGCGCCACCAAGAAGGCCATTTTTTGTCCTTGGACGTTATAAAAGAGGAAAATTGCTCGCGTCACATAACTCTGCGGTTTATTGCTGTTATATTACATTCGCGGGTATAAAGAACAATCATACGTATGAAGTAAGAGTCTACTGGCGTTGAGATGAAGTTACCACGAAATGTGCGTTGCATAATTTGCAATCAAGAGCTGCGAAATATCTTTTTCTAGTTTTTTTTTTTCGGCGTGTTGCTAGGATTACTTGTTGAAATTAAGTTGATGATAACACTCAGTGAACGAACGTGAGATTATGCACGTAAAATTGTTCTCTACATTAATTTTTCTGTAAAGCACAAGCTTTATGTCCTTAGAAATATATGCATATATTGTTGGAAGTAGTATTAGGATACTAGAAATATTAACATTGCCCGCTTTCATCTCTCGACTTCATACAATTTTCTTACCGAACCGCATTAATCGCAAATCCAGCATCGTATTATTTCGAATTGCAGTAAAAACGTTTTTAAAACAAAATGATATCGTTTGCAATTGTAAAACGCAGCTGAACATTTCACAATCGTGCTATATAAATGGGTTTCCGCCAATATTCCGACGAGACGAAAGATCTGCAGAGTTCTGCAAAATTCTGCAGGACTTCGCTGCAGCTCGCTGGGGTTACTTGGAGGGGGCTGAGCTGTGCAGCACTGCTGGGGGTCTGACAATGGAGATCGCTCTCTACCATAAAAGGCGCTATGCCTCGTACATTCATCTCTTTCTCTCCCTATCGCTTCAGCAGCGCTTCAATCCGGTCCTCCGTAGCTCTATGCAAATCGGTTCGAACCGGGTGCGAGATCGCGCGGACGGAAAGGCTGCAAAGACGAATCAGTTCGCGAACGGTAGCGACTTGGGCGAGTCGCTCGGTATGAGCGGTGGCGATACGGAAACCGGCGATATGTTGCTGATAAAGAAAATGAAGGGTGGGTGCAGCGGGCGAGAGCACGAGGTGCACGCTGCCGGCCTCGTCGGGAGAGAGAAAAGTGGCGGGAAAAGCAGGGGGAGTGCGTGGGCGCAGGATCGATGAAGGGCGCAAAATGGCGACGACGCGAAAGGATAGGGCGCGAATAGACGCGCATCACGGCGGCGTGAGGAAAAGAGAGAGGACGGCTGTCCTTCTCTCTTTCTCTTGCGGACGGCAAATGAGAGGACGGAGCCGCCAGGGTCGTTAGGGGAAGGCGAACGGTGAAGGAGGAGGCGGCGATGAAGGAGCTGCGTCGCAGAGAAAGAGAAAGGTAAGGTATCGGAGGTATAAAAAGAGCCGCGCGAAAAAAATTGAAGCCGACGCTGGAATCGAACGTGGTCTCTGGGTCAAGGATGCCGAGAGTGAAAATCAAAGAGTGCTGGGACGGGCGGACGCGAGCGCCCGCGTGCGCGCGCGCGAGCAGCTTCGAACTGATGTACGAGGGCGGATTGTTTTTATTTCCCTTTCGTTCAGCAAATGAAATTCCATTCTATAAACACGGGGTATTTGTATCTGAGGATGTTGTAACGCGAGCGTGAAACTTATCGAACATCGAACACTCTCTTTTTCGCCGCGATATTTCCCCCCGTAAGTACTTCAAGCAGCTGTTTCTTTCAGTTTATTTATCTAGCGCAATTACATTTTAATGAGATTAATTATGGAGCGATATTGTTAGGCTTCATTGTTATAATTTTTTATTTGGTAATTCAAATGAGACTGCGTCTCTTTGAAAGTTGCATCAAAGAATAATCTTACGTAACAATTAAGCAACAATCTTTTTCGCGTATGTTTAACAATATCGTCATTTATTACTGGATTATTAATTGTTTGAAAACGATAAAGATACAAGCTTACAATAATTACAAAAATATAATTTTTATCAGTTTATTCGAGGATAATATTCAATTTATACTTAATTAATTTACAAATATTGTAATAATTGACATTTTTACATGTTCTTACTGGTGCTTTATATGTATGCATAATGATGCTCTTTCAAGAAGACTTCTGCACATCAATTTTTTACACCACTGTGTTTTGAGAAAATCTCGTTTTTATCTCTTTCAGCCTTGCTTCCTAAGAGATCTAATAATAACGCTTCGTGTGCAATATTGTTCTAATTAATTAAGATCGTGTTTTAACAGTTATCGGTCGCGAATCGCTACGTGGCAGATTTTTGCTGGCGCAAAGGACTATCGGAAGCTATTACTAGATTATTCCCCTCAAGCACGAACCTTCGTCCTCTTTTTCGTTCGTGCGTAATTCTGGACGCAAGTTTCCTCGGGTCAGCCGGATATCCCCCTACCTTTCGTCCCCGACGTGAGATTCATTAACTTACACGGGCGCGGCTGCCGCTCACGTCGGCCGGCCGCTCGACGGAAAAGTGTAATCGACAAAGTTTATCGAATGGCAGGGAGGGTACGAAGGGTCGAACCCGAAGGGAACTCGGCACAGGGAGGGCGATTTTCCCTCGTCGCTCCGGAGAATATGTACGGCGTAAAGTAGTAGTCCAGCTCGTAAAGTAGTTCGCCCAATCTGGCTGAGAGAGAGGAAGAGAAAGGGAGAGAAAGATAGATAAAAAGAGAGAGAGAGAGAGGGAAAGCTTTTTCGTTCTCTTAAAAGTCGAATGGAAAATTGTACGTAGGGTATCGCTCGATACCTCCCTCGCGAGTTTCCGCGAGACTCTTTTATTTGTCGGCAATCACAAGATGTCGACCGTCCGGGTCTCGCGGGTTCGAGCGTAATGAAAGTTTCGCGCGGCGTCGGTGTCGACCATCACTCTCGACTGGATATCACTCAATTATTTATCGCGCAAACTTCCGCCGCGAGCTCCGCTGTTTTTCGCTGAAATTATTCGACGATTCCCAAGCGAAGGCTATTTACGACGGTCGGTATAGCCAGGTATCGCCGGCGCCGCGGTGTCCGCGTCGCTGCCCATGCCGCTTGCCTTTCGCGACAGCTCGTAAAATTGAAGCAGCGCGCCCGCGAGAATAGGCGACTGGGCGAGATCTCGAGACTGCGAGAGGATCGAGTTAATTAGATATTGAATTAATGCTCCTAGGAGATGTGGCGCGCGACGAGAAGCTCTGTGTGTCGGCGGTGGCGAGTCTCCTGCGAATTTTCCTGGATCGCAAAAATAACCACCCGTCAACAATCGCAACTCTCATCTCCTCTTTCGTTCGTTCGTCCTCTTTCCTGGAGTTCGCCTTTCACCGCGAACTCCATCATCCCTAGGCACTCGTGTATGCCGGGCGTGGGGGTGTGATCGGCCTCTTCTTCGCGGGATTTTAATTACCGGCGTATCCTTACTCTTAATTAATTATCGCCCCGTACCGCCTCTAAATAATTTTAATTAGAATCGTCGAACGGTATTTTCTTCCCTCTTCCCTGGACCCCAAGCCGGCGATTACGAAATTTAATTACCCGCCAGGTATAAAGCGGCTCGATATCCCGCTCTTTGAATCTTCCGGATATAAATTCTCACTCGATAAGAAAATTGACTTCCGCTGGCGAGTCCTTTTTTCCTCTTCTCTTCTCTTGATTCTAATCCAATTCATCTTATTGGCTTATAATCTGTGAAATGTTCTCCGCGTGGTCAAAAATCCGGTTTAACGTATTTGAATATCCTTTTGTTAGGCTTAAGGAAGATCTACTTATTGTCTGTGGCAGTTGCTAAGTCACTGAAAGAGCCAAGCCAGGCTATTCGGCTTTAAAGAATTCGGTTTATCCTCGCCCAGTGGCCAGTATATAAACGACTGTTCGTATATTCGTGCGATGAAGCGAGTTCTTGCTATATGGGTAAATTTATTTCAAAATTCTCTACGTATTTAATTAATCTAATACTCATTAGTTTTTGCAACCCGTGCTCCATATTATATATATGTGTGGACGGTGCGCGCGTGAATAATCGGTTTGCCCGTTGTTAAATTTCATTTGGCTCACGTTATTTGCGTAAATATTAATAGCGAGCGCGCGAGTTGGTTCGGCGAAGTAAGTTCCGGGTGCCCTTCTGGGCCGGCTGGTGCGTTCGTTTACGGGAGTAGGGGGGGCGGGGGGTCCCTTTCTCTCCGTGAAAGTCCAAGGGGAGTTTCTCTCCCGTGGATGGTGGCGGCAACGCCAAAATGGTGGGTGGCTCCATAGCGGAGTGACTTCCGCGCCAGGTACTTCGTAATGGCGAAGTTTACTTTGGCCATTTGTATCGGGCGAACGTAGATGAACGCGAGGGGCGAGCGGGGTTGAGCAGCGGAGAAAGAAAACGGTATAGAGTAGACAGAGCGGAGCGAGATGAGAAAGACGTATAGAGGGCGAAGCGGAGCGAGAGAACCGAGCCGCGCGAGATGATGCAGTGACGCGCAACCTTCAGCATACGTTTGTCCTTCCGTTAATTCTGTATCCTTTGTGGCGCGCTTGAAAATCTGCGCGCTTGAGATCAGGATAAAGCCAATTTTTTGACAGGCTCCGCCGAAATCTGAATTCAGCTGAAAATACTGCAACGCATCAACGCGGCGTTATTATTGAATATATCTGCCTGATGATGTCGTGTCACGGAAGGAACGGAGCCCGCAATCGTTGAAAGTTGCGCGTCACTGCGCACCGGGGGGGTAACGGCGGGATCCTCGGGAAAGGGAGAAAAGGGTCGAACTCGGCGGCCATAATAATTCACGATGTAAAGCCAAAGTACCGCGGCCGGAGGAAAATTTCGCGAGAGGCCGCGCGCGCCATCCCGGGTCCTTTCTACGCGCGACGTCGATAAATTAGCTTACACTTTTTACATAATGCGACGAGAACGAGGACCACGGAGGACGCGAGGTCGTCCCTCCGATGTAGGAGGAGGCGATGGCTCGCTCGCGCTCAGGCTCCCTCGGCCCCCGCCGCGAAAGCCGCCTGGACGCCGTACATCCCCGGGAAGGTGTGTACCTAACTACCTCAAACTCGTCGGCATCCTCGGGTCAAATTAATTCCGGTATTAAAATTTGGCTTGCAAATATTCTGGACCCGCGGCTACGCGTGTGCGGGGGCGCACACGTGAACGCGGGCGGTCGCCGCTGCCACGACGACGACGACGACGACGCCGACGCCGACGACGCCGACGACGGTCGACGAGGAGGACGATGTGGGCGACGTCGACGACGAAGCCCGCGTGCATTCACCTACTCGTCGGTTCTCCGCGCCGTAACGCACACGCACGGCACACGCACGGCACACGTACGGCCCCCTTCGGTATGTACCTGCGCGCGTACATGTACGCACGTAATTTACATCTGTTATTACGGGAGGAGGCCTCTGCCCGTTCCGCTCGCTTCCGCCACGTTCCGATGTTCCGACGTGCCGCCCTGCAGCGGAAGAATAAACGCACCGATGCTCGCCGAGCCGTATATTCATCTCGTTCTCTCTGTCTCTCTCGTTCTGTCTCTCTGTCTCTCTCTTGCGCTCTTTCCCTCTGTGCGCTGCGCTGCATTTTTTCCCCCTCGCGACGCGAGTGCAGTCGTCGGAGGTTTGTTTTCTATCGGCGTTAATGTCGATTCTTTTCATACGCGGGCTAGGCATGGCAGATCTGTTTTTTTTTTTTTTAGAGTGCGTCTGCAACGAGTATCTGCTTTTGGTCGTACTAATTGGACGAAGACTCGTAGCTTTTTTGTAACTTTAGATGTTTTGAAAGAAAGATTGAGTTCTTGACTGGATTTATACGTCTCCTTCAAATGCAATATGTTCATGTGGAACTGTAAAACATTTGTTACGAATACATTTCGTAATATAATTTCCAACATTTCGGGGATATTGTATATCCAAGCAGAGAGAAAGAGAGAGAAATTTTTATATTCGTCAAAAAAATGCGATTTATGCAGAAATAATGTTTTTTTTTAATCGGTTATCAGAATTTCTATTTGCGCAATTGTTTCATATGAGATTTGTACGATTCGTAATAGTCCTGTATGCAGTAACCATATGCATCCATATGCAGTAACCTTTTATTTTAAATCTGCGTAAAAATATTAAAGACGATCTATATATCACTGCGCTATTATTCTGTCAGCCATTTACTTAATCTAGGATTAGGGTAGAAATAGCGAAAAAGATCTGAACAACACTCAAAATCGGAGATAGATACGGAAGATTATTTTTGTGTGTTAATCATCTTTAAATTCAATTCTTACCTTAAACTTTAGTTTCAATCGCGCTATCGCAGATTTACAAGTTTCCGATCGGCACAAGGTCCGGCTTGCTCAGATTGATGCGATGCGCGATGATGCACGCGCCGTCGTGTCGCTACTGCGTTCATTCGAGGTTCCAGTGCGGAGCCACAGTGCGTACACACACCGGCAAATTCTCATGAAAATTTTCATATTCATGTATTCATTGTTTATTGGCGTGTGGTCGCCGACGAGGTGGTCTGCGGGGAAAGCAGATTGATATAGAGAAAAAGAGGGAGAGGGAGGAGGTCGAGGGGGTGGATGCGATGGAGTTGCGTGCAGTCATAAGGGAAGAAGGGGGGGGGGGGGGGAGGGAGGGAGGGTACGTAAGAACAACAAGGCTGGTAGACAAAGGTCGGTCGTGCAATGCTGTGCCGCCGCCGACGAAACGACCTGCTCGAGAGCTGCCATCACGGACGACCTGTAATTGCTCGATCGCTCGTAAAGGCCGGAGTGCGATGCAGTTTACGGTGCAGTTTACGCCGACGGGTCGTCGTTCGCGCCAGCCGCGTCGCCGTGCGCGTTCCCACGCAAGGCCGCGAAGTATGAGCAGAAATGAGCCATATTCTACTTCCGTAAAAAAAAAAAAAAAAAAAAAAAAAAAGAGATAAGTTGGGACCGATGAATTTCGTGCTGAATGGGTCTCATAAGTAATTTAATCTTTTCCGTTTTACCCCTTTTGATGCACCTTGCTTAGAACGAAACAATAAGCGTGTGTCTTTGCTTTTGCAAAAGTATCTGAAAACTGTCGTAAAAGCATTTAAACAACGTCGTCCAGTCGCAATACTGCCGTGCGAGCAGTAAAATACAAACAAAGAATTATTTTCCACGGCAGAGCCCGGTGAGTCCCTTCGTAATAGTGAAAAGAGAGTTAATTTTGTCTTGCAAGGCAGCCACAAGGCCTCGGACAGGTCACGTAAGACAAACGCGATTAATCCGCTCTCGTCCGTAATTTAAGCGCCAGTTTCCCTGAAACTGCGATCTGCACGGCTAACTCACCCTCGGGGCCAGACGGCACATTTATTTTTCCACGGTAGTTGAGCTTTCACATCGTCTGCATCCCTACACCGTCCCGCCGACCACCCCCGCATAAGTAATCCTCCACCCCGCATAGGTAATTTTCGTGACGACCTCGTAGTCGCTGTCGCCGTCCACGTTAATGCCCACCGACTGAATAAACGCCTATGCGCGTCGTACACGAAAGAACGACGCGGAAATATTCCGCGCGAATATATAGCGTCGCGCGCGATAAGAATTTCAATAACGCGGAAGTAATATCGCGCACAAAACGACGCACGGGTCGAATAATAAGAACCCACGGGTATATCCTTGCATCGTGCGCGACCGAGTTCGCTCGAGATAACCTGTTCGCGATCAATGGGATCTATCAGATAATTTTTTTTATCGCAATTGCGACTGTATCGTCCTTTTAGCTAGACGAATGTCACTTCCAATCAGTCAATTCCAAGCGCGGACCGCAATTGAGCGAAGTTGAAGGGACCGCCTCACGGTCCGGTGAGCCCGATCAAAAGGATTGAAGCAAGAAAGCGGCGTTCTCGCGAGCGTACCGGGAAAACGAATTTACGCGGGGTACGAGGCAATAAGAGGGCCTCGTTTTAATTGATCCAAGCCGCTCTTCTGGGCCGTGATCAAAACTCTGCCATCCCGAATTTGATCTGCTGAAAGCTTCTTGTAATTGGACGTAATGCCCTCGTTGCCTTCGAGAATGCGAATGGGAGAGAGGCTGTGTTGAGGAGGGAGGCGCAGGGACAAGTTGGAAGAGAAAACCGCGAAAGGATGGAGAAAGTGAGGGAACAAGGATTGGCGCGAAGCGATAATAAGAGCGAGAGGAACGAGAAAGACAGATCGTTTAGAGCCGGCGACCGTGTTGCGAATTCGATTGTCCCACGGCATTTCCCTGCCCTCCGTCTGTCTTTCCCGTTCCGTCCCTCTTGCCGTCCATGCGAGGACGCGGAGACCTACGCTCCTTGTTTTTCACGCACCCTCGCGGCAACTCGCGCGGTCTCAGGACGCGAGTCGCCCTTCCGAAGGGCGAAAACCTCACCAAATAGAGTCCCGTGCCCTCGCCGACCGGGGGAAACGGCTTCAATTTTTCGCTCGTTGCACCTGCGGCTTTCAGACCGACCCTCTCCCAGCCCGATCGAGAAAACCTGTTCGACAGCCGATCGGCCGCGGCGGTTAGGGCGCTAAGGGTGACGTGTGCCCGCACACGCACTCCGTACCGAAAAAAAATTCACCCTCCGGCTGAGGGTCGACCGCCATCTAGCAAGCTCGGTTCTACGTGTTGGCGTATAAAAGTGGTTAATCGCCTCATGTTTCTAAGTACTGTGTGTTCTTCTTTTTTCTTCAAAATCCGTATAATCTCGAATGTTTCCAGATGCGAATTTCTTAATTAAATATGCATTTTATGTTGTATTATATAATTATTATAGTATAATTATATTATATTTTATTATATCATATTATTGGATATTTTTGGGGTATCTTTCCATGACATTTTGAAAATTTGCAACCAGCTCTTCCATTCATTTTTAATATAAAATATGTTCTATGAAATGCGTTTTCATAAGTAAACACTGAGATATTTTAAAGTCAGTTAATCTTTGAAAAGGTCAACTTTTTGATTGTATAAATAACATTTAATCGTAATAATGACATCGTGTTTCGAGTAAAATTTTGTTGAAATAATCATCCGAAATTTTAATTAGTCTTAAAAAATGAAGTTTATAATAATAAAGAGATTTATATAGGAAAACGAGAAGACTGTAATCTAACTTTCGATTGCATAATCTAGATCCACGGGTTACGAAACGCTGATTACGATACCACGTAATCTGGCCGCAAACGAATTCTGCGATGTATCGAAAAATCGTCGCGCAGAAATATAGCGCCGGTGGCCGCGTGATTTCTGCGGGACGTGAGGTATTATTGGATTGGGTATTGCCAACAGGTGATTCCGAAAATAACAATAATTTGATTTTGCGAAAATGTGGGTTATGAGGTCTTGCCGCGGCATTCGACAATGTGCTAATTAAGTATAATATATTTCAATCGTTTATTTCGCTATAATGAATTCCGCGTTAAGTGTTACATTACATATCGCACCCGCGAGACCGCCGAGGTGTATATAATTGCACGTCGACGGACTCGCCGTTAATTAAAAATCAAATCATCGCGTTCACGCGCTCTTAAATTATTTTGCCATCATTATTTTAATAATGCGCGCCTCTTCAAACCGGCTCTCTTAAATTTCTAGATAAATCTCATCGAGACGTATCTATTAATTCTGCAAATTAATGAATTCCCTTGGAATTTCTTCGAGAACAAACGCTCGTATAATTTTTACGAAACGTTACAAAATATCACGATATATAGCTGTTCGTAAAAGTGATTCAAATATATTTCGAATTATTCCCCTCCGTAAAATAAGAGCTGAGTAAATACATTTCTACGGACCTGACTTATTTTTTCGATTAATCGAGTTAAGCGGCAGAGTAGAAGTTTCATTTCCGTCGAAAAAATTTCGCGCTGGACCAATGCTACTATACGCTAGCAACGAAGCTCCTCGGCTTTCTTTATGCCGCGCAGCCGAGCCCGACTGCCAGAGAGTTCGCAAATACGAATGTATTTTTAAACGAGCGTTAGTGTCTAATGTTCGTCCACATTTTGCTCTTAATACAGGGTCGTAGGAAGTACGGCGCGAATAAGAGCGCCCGAGAGAAATGCGCGTGTACGTGTGCAAGGGCGCAAGGGGTTCGAGGATGGCTCTTGGAGGGATGGTTGGAGAAGGAGAAGAGAGAAGGAAAGAGAGCCAGAGGGGAGGGGGGAGGAGGAGCGGCGGCCGCTGGGTTCGGTGGCAGAAACCCCCTTCGCGCTATCTCGGGGAGGGCTGTTTTTCGCGGCTCACAAAATGGCCGCCGCCCCCACCAAGCTCCTCCACTTGGTTAGAGGATGTAGAGGGCTCGAATTTTCTCCATCCTGCTCTCTTTATACCATGTTCGTTCGTTCGTTCGTTCGTTCGTTCGTTAGCGCACGCTGCCTCGCCATCCCCCTTGCCGACCCCGTTGCTGGCCTACACCACCTCGCCCCTCTCTCTCTCTCTCTCTGATCGTCCGGGTTCCATCAATCCCCCCCTCCAGCCGTGTCATCCATCCCTCCTCTTAGGGCGTTCACCCCTTCCTCCGTACTTCTGACAGGCACTACTGCTGGCGGGAAGCGAAATTCAGCGTCTCCTTCCCTCTCATCTCGCTCGTCTTTCTTCCTCGTTTTTTTTTCTCCTCTAAAGTTATCCCTCTCTCCTGCTCGTCCTCCACCCCCTTTCTCTCGTTCCCACTCCCCAAGCATTTCCTGCTCCGCGCGACCACCACTACACGGTGTTCCAGCGAGGTCGCATAGGAATATTGTTACGTAGAACGGGAATGAAATTTATAACTAATTACGGGAAAAGTTTAGATGACCATCGGGTCGTTCGGTGGCCGGAAAGGGGGTGGTTGCCGTCGGGTGGAGAAGCCGAAGTAAATGGGGACGAGGGCGACACGGGGGTGAGGGGACGCACGAGAAATCGGTGGTGAGAGGAAGTTGCTCCCGGTATAGAAACCAAATTACATTAATTAGGATATTAAGCTGGCGTTCTGCGAAAATAAAACACCGACCGGGGGTGGTTTAAGACGGGGCCACCCGCGATTTCGGATTTACATAAAATTCCGCCGCGCATGCACCGCCATTCGTAATTATTTTGCATATGGATAATGCAGTAACTACGTGCGCTCCGCCGTTTGTTACTACACACGAGAAACGAATCGGGAGAATATGTCGGGAATATAAATGTAATAGAACTAATACGCGGCTCGCGCGATGCAGCTGTCACTGATGCATCCACATAGAATGCATATTATGCGTGTGCAGTGTATGAGACAAATCGATAAAAATCTAATTCGCGAATAATTTCGAATATTAGATCCTCATTAGAGTATTACGACTAAATAATGCGGAGAGTTACAAATACCTCAGTCGGCTCCAACTTGATCAAAGAGAGTCCGTCATTAAAGTTAAACTCGATGGTTTTCGAATATCCGACGCAAAACGAAATACAAGAAAAAAATACGCGAGTTTGCGTGTTTTCATTCACGTTATATTTTAGTTTTCGTGCTAGAAAGACTCTTCGACTATGTGACTCTTCAATTTCCTTGATCATCAGGAAGTACGAGTACGTTATATAACGAACGCAATACTATAGTATTCGAATTTGCCATGCAGCGCTATCTCATCGATCTTCCGAGGGATGGTTATAACGATACAATGAAATGTGCATTAAGTGCGAGTGTCTGCTGTTTGATGGGATTCTAGAGTATGTACTTTGTATTATTGCAAATGTCGCGAAATATAATTGAAGGAAATCGCCGCTATGCGCTTCCATCGTTCCTTCGCAATCGATTTTCGTCGGCCGCTTCTGCACTCTCGTTTTTCTTTAAATTTATGACCATAAATATTGTGCATACTTTCGCGCTGTGTATATTGATACATGTGCGTTTTATATAATTACAAAATATTAATTTCTCAAAACAGAGCATATTTCTCTTTTGATTTAAATAAAATTAGTCTTTATAGCGCATGCTAGTCTTTATGGCGTAGCGTGTTAAATTTCATTAAAAGGTCTTAGTTCTAATTTTGACAATATAGCGTACCGCCGATAACGATCTATCCGCTTCTGAGATAAAATATCCGGTGACATAGTCAATGTTTTCAGCGTCGAATTTTTCTTTTGAAGCTCGAATTACGCAGTGGGCGTGCGCTAGCTCGTATTAAGACTGTCACGCTGGAAAATTATTCAAGAACATTACGCTCCTGTGACGTCGTTAAGTGATGAGAATTGCAGGCGATGAAATACGATCGCGCAATTTCAATATCGCATTAATTTACTGCCTTAAAAGGCTTATTTAACTAATTATTGAAATAAATCTGATTTATGGCTATGGTTTGAGATTCGATACAAATAAATACGTGCAGGATCGGTTATAATTTTCAGTTATGGGCACCGATTACCGATATATTATACGGTATTAAGTAACTGTATCAGTATCATGTCGTATGCTTTGTTTTTCGATTATTTGCGAAACTTTCGACAGGCGACCCACGATAATGTTATTGAAACGATATTATTTTGCAAATTGTTTCGTGGAAGACCCCTGTCGAGTTTCTCGTGAATCACAGTACGATTCCGCCTTCGGACGACTACCCACTGCGAAATTGCGGGAACAGCAGTCGCACCCGACTAGAAACGCTGCCTAACGAGATTCGCGAACGCAATTTAGTGCGGCTAAGTGCGGCCTGCTACGAATTACGAATGTGCGCGGAGCAGTTCTCGACATACGAACGATCGTTCGCGCGAGAATGGAGAGTAACTTAATCAGGAGTGAGAGCTGTGCGGCAGCATTGGACTAGGATGATTCGCAATGGAAGAAGGCGGACGGGGGAGTATAATGCAGAAAATAATTTCCATCCGTGCATTTTAGTTGCCGTAGGCCGCGGACGCGCGCTTTTGAGCTTTTGGATCCTCCGGAAGGATCGTTGAAGTTTCTCGCGATAGGATTTTTTTCAATATTAGTCGAGGTTCGTCTCGGTTTCTGCGCAAAACATTGCGATTTTTGTTGTTCCGGGCAGCACTTTGGGCGAATTGCAAGCTGGAAAATTTTAATTGGCGGCGATAACACGTTTGATACGAAAATGTAGCAAGGCGTTCCTTTCGATAGCACAAAATGAAATTTACTTGAGCATTCTAATAAATTGCATCACTTTTTATTTGATTTTGGTGGAGGAAGAATATTAGTTAATATTAGTTAATATTTGTTTCCGTACAATAACGTGTGGAGGCGTATACATCCTGTAGTGACGTCTGTCGTCATATTTCTTGCGGATAAAGCATCGACTTTTCGCAGAATGAATTAGAAAAACACGCTACGATTTAATTCTTTATTTTCAAAGTTAATGTAACTCCTCTAATTGCAATCTAAAATGCAATCGTCTTTTATTTGCATAATTATTTTAATATTTATATTCTTTTTGGACGAATCGTAAAGAAAAGTGCTGTCTTATAAAGAAACTGTCTGGTTTCAATGCCGGACTTTTACGTGTTAGAAAATTATTAGCGCGTCCTTTCGAATCTTTTCTTATTTTTCATTTTTATTCCCGTCAGAAACTTGCAGATGTATCATATTATTTCGCGATGTATCGCGCTATGGCAAATCTGTGTGATAGTGAATTTATATCGCGTAGCGCAGCTATTCGGCGCGACCGAACTTGCGTCGTGGAAATATCGGTGGGTTTCCGTCAAACCGATCCCTGCACTATAACGCGATTTCCCATGACGCATCGCATGTGCCAATAAACATGTACAGACCGATACTTTTGGTGACGCCAAAATGCCTATGATTTTTCCTCCAGGGACGGTAACGATGCGGTCAGCTCGATCGAATGACGCTACCAATGTGACGCAGCGATTTAACATCGGAAGATGGACGTAGCTGACATTAATCTGAGATAAATTAATGATATACGCACCGTTACGGATATCGAAATAAAATGCATGCGATTATTTAGACATGGAATTAAAAAATAGCATTCTAAAGCAACGCTCGATCTTTCTCTCTTCTCGGTCTAGTAATTTTTATTCGATTTATCTTTCTCGGAATAACAGCGGATACACAAGTCAAAAATCTATATGCTTCCTATAAAATTAATTGAACTGTGTAGTTCTCCCTTTGCTATAGCGAACATCTCCGCGAACACATCGCGCGTGCCAATAAATCTGCGCAAAGTGTGATAGCTGTTGGAACAACCTATAAATTTCTCTATACCTACCCGATGAGAGAGGGTCGAAACACGAGCTGTCATCACTTTACGCGGTACGATCTTTTTCAGGTAATAATTACTAGATCCTAGAAACGTAATAAGAAGTGTTCGATATTAATCTACATTAACAATCTTTTCCACAAGACAATCTTTCTTTTAATTTATTTTATATTCAATTTAGTAAATTTTTTTCGAAGCTATTTTGACAATTATAATTAACCATCCATCAGGTTTCTTAGGTTCTTCAGATTCTTGTGTTTTGCAGCATCCTGTTATCACAATTACAATTCAATTTCCTGTATTGAAATTGGTTTTAGGAGCGAGCCGAATTATTTCACTTAAGTACCCGTCTCGGTATTCATTATACGCGAGTAGGTCAACGCTCGTTGTGGGCGCGACGGCCAATCTGTCAGATGTCAATCGGGTTTTCGAGCCGTGAAAGGTTCGATCGTTTCCCGCCAAATTGATCGGTCGGCATACTATAACGTGTTACCTCACGTGACGCATCGCGTGCGCCAACAAATGCGGGCGGAACGATACCTTCTGGAACACCCTGTAAATTTCTCCGATCCGAGCCGCGCGAGGGGTACGCGGGACGAAGGGGGCAAGGTTGGAGGGGTATCGCACTCCCGATAGCTTTTTTTTGCGTTCCCCTCTCGCGACTGAAATCCCCACCACAAACCATTCGGGATTCTGACCTCCACCCTCCCGAATTTTTTTCTCCTTCTGAAAAATGAGCCTCCACCCCCGGCTTTTTTCCACGTCCGTCTATCCGTCCGTCTCGTTCCCGCTCGCTCGTCGAACACGTCGGCTCTCCCGCTCGTCGTACCCCTCCGTCTTTCCTCTCGGGAGAAGACCGATGGTACCTCCCTCCCTAGCTAATTTTTATTTTCCCGCAAGCGGCGTTTTAAAAATTACCCTTCGTCCGTGCCTGCGGCCCTCTCGCCCTCGACGAGTCATGGTGGTGGTGGTGGTGGATTGTGCTTGGTGGGGATACGTCGTTACGGGTGAAGGGTTGATTCCCTCTACCGGGATGTACTCGTCGTAAAAAAAGCGCAGAAGGGGAAAGAGTGTCGGTACGAGCGAGAAAAATGCGCACGACACGCGAGGAAAGAGACGAAGATCACGCGGACACCCCCGCAAGGACCCATGGGTCCTTCCGTTCATTCTTTCCTTTTTCCACCGCCGTGGTCTCTACGAACAGAAGAACGTGATGTATTGCTCCTCTCGCTCATTCCCCAACGTCGTGTTCGAATTCGTTTTTCCCGCCAAATTTCCTGCCTACAAGCTGCTGCCACCTCTCTGTTTGGTATCAAGCCCCCCCGGTCTTGCACCCCCGTCTCTGGAACATCGTGCAACCGCTTCTCTCTCTCGGCTCAACTGCTCCCTACGTCGACGAACGATTCACGGTCGTACGGTTTTCTTAGCTTGATTAATTATCACGTTGCGCACGGAGTATGTTGCGATCTGGAAAGACCGTTTTTTTTTTCTTTCCCTGATTCGTCCACCTGCGTGCTTCGCTTTTCCGCGCAGCATCGCGTCGCGTCGCGTCGCGTCGTCTCGCATCGCGACGGTCGAAAACGACGCTGCTAATTGTGAAAGAGCGCTCGACCGTGCGCGATTTCGTGAATGAGACGGAGCCGTCTTTGGTGCCGGTGCGCGCGACGAATAAATTGGGCTTTTAATTACGCCGTAAGCTGTAAGCGTCCTGCAGAAAGGCGGCGCGATGTGTATGCGCGTGTCTGCCCGTCCCGGCTCGCATTTCGGGTTCCTTTGACGACGACGAGGGCGACCGGTGACACTCCTCGGTGAAATTGCAAAAGCGGAAACGGCAGCGTCACGGACGTTTGCGTGATGCAAGAATTTTCATCAGCAAAGTTCCTTTTGCCTTTCAGAGCGACGCACTCTTTTATACTCGGGCATGTCCACGCTCGGCGTAAACTGCCTCATGTTAAAATTTCCTTGGCGTTAGTAATTGGTATATATCAGTCGTGTATAAATATATATAATGGCACGCAGAATGCGAAATAATATTCCACATAGTCTAGAAGAAGCAAGCTTGCTAGAGCTATCTGTTACGAAATATAAAAATCTACCGAAGCAAAGGATATAAATGTATTAGTCATATATATGATAAAGAAAATTATTTTGTTGTATGTGGATCACATATGTACATGTGTTCTCATGTACGTTTTATATTAAGTAACATTTCTTGCTGACTAGCGTGCATTTTTATCTAAATATCTTGGGTAATTTTTAAATATATCGATAATGTATCTGTGAGTAGGTAAATAATAAAGTCCACACACACACACACACACACACAATCGTTTGCGTTCACCAGAATTCAATTATACTAACTATCGCATCATAATCGTATATCGTTATATTGTGCGCAGAATCGTCGCATTCAGCGTGTCCGATAAATTCGCTTCACGAAACGAGAAAGAGACACTCGCCTTTCAACATCCCTGCGACTCGCCTTTGGACATTCTCATCCCGAGACGGAACGGCGCGCGGCGTAGACAGATTAATGGAAAAAAAGAGTTTTTCGGCTGTTTCCGAAGGCAGGTCGCGCTCTCTCGAGCGAATAATTCGGAGGATGAGATAATTAAAATGGGTCCGCGGAAAACCTGTCAGCCGTGGCGGACAGATAGGTCGCGAAAGCGTTCGCCAGCGCGCGCGCGCGTATACCCGCTCGCGCGCGCTCGCATGCCCGTATCTCTAGAACGAAATTATTCTATGAATGCTGATCGCCCCGCGTAACGCGCATTATGCAAAGCGCGCCGGCTGAAAGTGACAATTTTTACGTTTTCCGAGTGGCCCGCCGACTCGTCGGTCCGTCCGTTCGCTCGCGACAAAACGTGGAATTTCCATTAGGCGACAAGGAGCCTTTCGCAACTAGCGGCGTTTTTCCCCCATTCCACGCAGGACCATGCGTCGTCCTTTCGATCCATACCTTCAAAGATATCACCGGTCAGTGTAGAGCCAATAATCTATAGATAGTTTCCTACTTTCCTTTAGAATTATAGAACTTCAGAGCTTTCGTGCCAGAGTCAATTCTCGCGCCGCTGTCAATGTGAACATAGATGATTGAAAGAATTAGGAATCTTATTTTTGCTGGTAGTTTTTATGTATCAATCTCGTAAAAATATATAGAAAATGCGTCGTGCAGTTTTTTTTATGTTACAAAGCTGACAGATGAAATTTTAGTAACGGAAATAGAGAGAGAGAGAGAGAGAAAGAGAGATAATAATATTTTAGTCTTTAGTTGATTCCAAGCATACTTTAAATAAACATTTACTGCAACTTAGATTTAATACTAAAATTTCAAGGTATGAAATGAAAGATGGCGTTATTTTAACACAATCAAATCCGCAAAGTGAGTATTAAATCTATAAATAAAAGAAACGGTGCAATTCATCTCTTTAAAGTAGAATCAGTGTATTGTCACTGAAAATAGTGATCAATCACTGAATCAATTCAGTGCTATACTTATATCACTGTTTTCAGTGAAATACACTGATTCTACTTTAGAGAGATTGTACGCGAAATAGCGAGCACGCATCGTATGTTCTGAATTCTCCCCATTTTGAAGATCGTTAAGTGCAGCTGCGATTTATCGGTGCTCATTAAAGGCATTAATAACGCATTGCTAAGGAAGGAACGAGCGGCGATTATCCGTTATCTAAAATTTCAACGTCCGCGCCAAAGTCGCTCCCAAAATTAACGATCCTTTGTCCCGTCGAAATTTCCCAAGGCTCGTTGTCTCAGCAAGATCAGAATTCCGCAAGGGCTCAGGGATGTACGCAGGGGCGGTCGTGCCCTCGCTCTCTCCGCAGAGGGAGAATATTTTCGGCGGAGAAGGCGGAAGGTCGGGGGAAGGGGGACGCCGCTTTTCCACGACGGTAGGGTAGTTTCCACGGCGGCGCGATGAGTGGTAGCGGACGCGAGGGGACAGCGGCGGGTATCCAGAAGGTGCCCCACCCCAGGATAACGGTCCAATCCGGACTCACCGCACTTTTTACCCACCTTTCCACCATAAGCGTCGACGGCGCTGCTGTGCGCCGCCACCCTCGCGAGCAGCGCACTTCGACGTGTGTATTTTTCCCCTCTGAGGTCGCACCAGGGTGGCTTCCCGCTACCGAGCCCCTCCGCCGTCGTTCCCCTTGTCCCCTCGGCACAGCAGCTCGTCATTCCGCCATCGTAGGGGTGGGAAAGGGGTTCGTAGAAGGGGCTCTCTCGGTGCAGGGGTGTGCGCAGTACGCAACTTTTACGCGGACGATGGCGCCGTGCGCCGAGGATCAATTTCGGGACAACATCCCTTAGACTTTCAAGGCTTCCGAATCGATTCGAATTCCGCCCCGCGCCGTAACTTCACCCCGTTTCTTGTCCGCGACATCCTCGTTCCGGCCTGTCCCGCACGAAATATTGCGGCGGTCGCGCCGACGTTTTCTTCTTTTTTTCGTATTTCTTGCCCCGACATTGTCCCTCTATTGGGGTTAACCACCGGTGCGTTGACGGAAATCAATGATAGGTTCATACGGTCACGCGTACGTCACTTACTATCGCGTCGTTTACTATCGCGTCCAGTTTCCTTCCCCCAGCTTTCATTAGGCGCAAGACATCTTGCGACTTATAAATAAGATAACAGAGAATTTAATCCTGCGATAAAATCTCTGTAGCATCGTAATATTATCAAGTCTAATGTTTTATTTCACATATATTCGATAATTAGTTTTCACTTTTTTCTGTAATTTGATTGTTTTACAAAACATGCTTTGATAATGTAGACAATATATAACTAAATACGATATTTATATATTATACCTATGTCTAAGAAAAAGATATTTAATTGTGTCTATACAATTACGATATATTTATAACTCATAAAGCTGAATGCAACAGCGTTTAAAATTCCGTTTGAAATTGCCCGCCTTATCTTTAGAATAAAATATATTCTTTTGGATATCCTCAATGCCTTGTTTATTCTCATGGTTCTTTATTTGTTAGATTTACTAAAATCTCTTTAAGCTTATCTCGTTATTTCTGATCCTTGTTAGTTGGAAAGCTTCATGTCTGGCCAGAAAGACATGGCTTTTCAAGGCTTTCCTTTTTTTGCGCTTACGAAGAAGCTCGCCACATTTTTCTTGTCGTCCTTGATCCTACCGTCCACCCTTTTCCCTACGTGCCTTCGCCAGGGGTAACCTCTTCCGCGTGGACGAAAATCAATGATGGTGTCACGCGGTTAGGGCTATCACGCCCTTTTTCCGACTAACTCACGGAGAATATCAAACGACCGTCGAATATGGCGTTGAAAAAAATTTTCGCTGGCATGTAATCTGTTAAAATTGGAACAATTAACATTTCACTGGCTATAATTATATTTCCGTGCATACAGATGAAGAGATTTATTTATTCAAGAAAGTAATAGAAAAAATTGTTGGAGCATTGATAGAGAGAGCAAGCATATAATTTTTATAGTATTACTAATACATATTTAGTCAGCAGACAGGTTATTCACATATGTAAGAGAGACTTCAGATAAATTATTAATTACTCCGATAGAATTTACTTGTGATCGATCTGTATATAGATGAGGTTGAACTCCGGCACTTAAGCTTAACTTTATTAGCTTTTGAGAATAATACTTTTTTCGTCGATAATCGGATGTTAATTAAGCGATTCTTTGTTTTAAGGGTTTAATTGCAAAAAGTAGTTAATATTAATTTTCTGGTTTCACAATGGAGGAGAGTAAATACTTAAATAATGAATGTAATTAAATATTTCCAGGCTAGTAGCAACGTGATAAAGTACTCAGCAGTACGAGGAGCTGTGCAATATAATAATGGGCATACGTTTATATATTGTAACATGTTTCGATTAACGTCTTATACATGTAGAATGGAGGTAGATTAATTATTTCGGCTTGTAAGTTTAAGATAAAGTCATTTATTATGTATAATAAGCAAATATTATTTATTATTATTGGTACGTTCTGCGGTACCAATGTACCAGCAGCGTGTATACTTGAAAGAATTATTGTATGTCCCCACGCGACATGCATATAAATAAAGACGCTTTGCTTTTCTAGCGATAATAAAAGGTCAATAATTTTTATCAGTTACATTTTTATGTAACTGATATCTCAATGGTTAGGCTATCAATGCTTCTTTTCCATTAATGACCCGCGCTTTCTCGCATTTCTGCTCCTTTCTTTCCGACCCGATTCTTTCATCGAGCGTAAAGTGCAAGACCGGGCATGTAGGATAAGTATACCTCGCCTCCATTTACATCGGTTCCTTGATACCGCCAGCGGCTAGCATCAGCGGCAGCGACGGCGGCACCCTTTATCCACCCTTTCCACCGGGCCCGACCCTCTTACGGTTCTCTTCTTTCTACACACGCCTACCTGCCTCTTCCTCTATCGCGGCGCTCTCTGCGTGCTCTCGCGAAAATCCTCGCGATAAATTATGCCGTGCGGGAGGGAAATAAATGACCCACCCTCGCCGGTCCTTCTCCACCTCGCCCGCCGCCCCCTCCTCTCCCCCCCGGTTGGTCGTTCCGAACTTCAATCCCCAGTGTGCATGGAGCCAACCCCGCCGTCCTCCTCGACCACCCTGCCTCGGTCGCCGTCACTGCCGCCGCCATCCTCTTCCACCTCCGCCTTCCTGTTCCTCTATACCTATGTCCACCACGGACCTCTCTCGCCAGCCTCTCTTCCCCGGTCGTTCTGCACCACCCCTCCGCAACCCCCTGCCTCCTGGACCAACGACCAGGCGACGGTACTACGAGGAAAGCCGGCTTTAAAATTATAATGGCACGCGCAATTTTGATAACCGTCGCCCGAACCACTACCATCTCTGGCTGGCACCACCACTACAAAAGCGTCGTCCGCGGCGTTGCAACGCCACCGACCACGACCGCCGTACGTACGATTCTCCTCCCAGTCCGTTTGATATCTCACTGCACGTATCGCCCTTTATGCGAACCCGCCATAGATGTAAGGAGCGGATTATGCAAAGATACAGTTGCCCCGAAATGTACATAAGTTGGCGACGTGACATACGATAAGTGCCGTTAGCATGTATACTGAATTGGTTGCATTGGTACCGCAAAAGGAATCAACGATAGTCAAAAGCACTTGCTCATTATCTAAGTGACTTCATATATATATATATATATATATAAACTTAAAATTACAACAAGCTAAAATAATTAATCCATCTCCATTCTACATATGTTAAGACATTAATCGAAATTTTTGAATCACGCTTGCCCTTTCTTTGTCTATTTTTTTAGTATTACATTAAAAAGGCCATTTTGTAACATTATAAGAATATGGATCAAATTTATACACATACGTGTCATACACTTTCAAGAAGTTATATTTCTTCCTTATTTATGTCTAGGAATTAAGATAAACGTAGTTCTGCCGTGATTATTGTTAAGACTCGATACAAAATTAGAAATTTTTTAGAAATTAAAATTTTAGAATTTTTTTAGAAATTTGATTATTGTGATTATTGTTAAGATTTGATACAAAAGTAGA
The DNA here is from genome assembly GCA_035220615.1 of Leptothorax acervorum. Taxonomy (NCBI): domain Eukaryota; kingdom Metazoa; phylum Arthropoda; class Insecta; order Hymenoptera; family Formicidae; genus Leptothorax; species Leptothorax acervorum. The sequence goes on from JASTWQ010000014.1 coordinate 199,041, forward strand.
AATTTTTTAGAAATTGAAATTTTAGAACCTTTTTTTAAATTTTGGGATGAACTTATAAAATTATCTATAATATTAAGTACACAATTACGTTACGAAACAATTAATAAATTAACAAATTATAATACAAAACGAAGTACACAATTATAGTACAAAAATTTAGAAAATATTCAGCAGCATTAAAGATTGCAGGATAATAAGATTAAAATCTCCAATTCAGGAATGTTTTAGAAATGGTGTGTCTTCGTTTAATTCAAAACAAAAACGTATCCGAAGCGTCCGAAGCCAAGCATTTGTAAGGTCCGGCTGGTTGAGTTAAAGTGTGCCAGTCTCCTCTTTCTTTTTTGCGAGAAGTTTCTCGTTTCCTTCCAGGAACAACGTGGTCGTTAAAGCGATATTGCATTCGCGAGATATTAACGTGGTGCGCTATAAGGCACCCTTACCCCTGCTCTCCGTGACCCGCACCATCCACTCACCCCCGACTCACCGTGGTTCCGCAGCTCCTGCCGGTGACCAGCGGGGGCAAACAATGGCGCGACGTCGGGCACGAGAATGGCTCCGCTTTTGTAGCCGGAAATTGTTTAAGCTTTTGTTATTTTGCGGCTTCTAAATCTCAGATGTCAGCCGGCGTCCTCAGCCAGACTATAATCTGCCGAGATAACTTCTACGGCGGTGACGACTTCTTTTCCCTTACTTCACTTATTCTTAATGAGTACTGCGATTTACTGCACTTATATTCTTTAACTTTAGGAATACTTAGCTTTTTCTCAATTATACCAACAAGAAGTGTTCTTCTTGGTTAATATGAAAATAAAGAACGTCTTGTATATCACAAGTTGAACGGTTCATTGCTATCTCACGTTTGTGAGTACAAAGTTTCACGTGTAACCATGAAATAATTATTCCAATCATTATTACGATAAAATAACAATAATATTTTTCACTAATAGCTGTTGCGTTTTTTGTGATATATGTAAATTATTGTACATTTAATTTAGACAAAGAAATGTTCATAAATGTGATCGTAGTGTAATATAGGATTCAATGCGAAGCAGAGCTATTTCACACGAAATAATTTTAATTTAAGAGATGATTGGTTTTGGCAGTGGTTTCATGTTAGAATTAATATTAAAAAATTTAATTGAAAACTAAAATTGCCTTAATCGCGTTGCCTTTACTTTGCCTTGTTGTTGATTATGAAAACGGAAAATATAATCGACAGTGACGGATTTATGGTACGCGGCGATTCTGTGCGCGGTCCCGTTTCAAGAGCTCAATCATTTATCTAAATAAACGTGAAAATCGAAATAGACCGGGAGATACGAGAAGGCTGAATGTACGGTAATTAATTAAGTAATCGCAAGCTTCCTCTGTTGTAACCAATTAATTTTTTTGTTTCTTGATTTTGCGGGTCGTCGCATCTCTTTTTATCGTGAACAATTCTCTGCGTGCTGCACGTAATTATACATTGCATGATAATAATTTTGTAAAAATGTATTCTCTCGTGCCTATTTTTACTGGACGTCTACCGCCATTTTTGCCTTGTACATATATTCTCTTTATGTGGAACGTAAATGAATACCGTTTCGTGCTCGCACAGGTGCGCGCGCGAGAAATAATATTGTTTAACGCAACGCACGGAAGAGGAGAAAGACGTACGACTGCGTAATTACAATTTGCTAAAAATACATTCTTCGTGTCCAAAATCAAAGACGGCTCATTTAGCCGAACCCGGGCTGTGCCAGCGCGGGCTCGACACTGTCACAAAACACAGAGTCGGCGATTTTTTGGTCGTCACGACTCTCGTGTGCGTCTCGTTAGTTGCTTTATATGGCGGCCGCGCCGAGGTTGGTGTTAGCCAAAGCTGGCGGCGGGCTAGAGCCAACTATTAAAACGCACGGGCGTTATACGGACCTTTTTAAGAAATAATTAAACTCAGAAACGCGCCATAGTGCGCCCCCCGTCAGATTTGCGCGCGTAGACGAACGCCAACTCCAGACTCTATACCTATTTTCATTAGCGACGAGGGAACTGTTTAACGTTCTACGGCAGATATTTATAAAGCGAGCGTCGTCGCCTCCGTCGACCCTTCGTACCCAGGCGGGTGGTAGTGCGCGGACTTTTGGGGTGGTCGGTGCCCACCTATCGACCCTCTCGGCTCTCCCGGTTTCCCTCTCGCTCTTTCTGCCGGCCGGCGCTTCTCTCTTTCGGCCCCTCCCGCCCCTCCGCCAGCACTCCCGGCCGCTTTTTCTCTCCCTCGACCCCTCTCATTTTCCACTCCTCGTCCTCTCTCCTCGTGGCAAGCGACCGATCTTCGTCCGCAGACACGAGAAAAAAGTGCGCGGCCAGCGACGGAGTGAGAGAGAGAGAGAGAGAGAGAGAGAGAGTCAGAGAGCGCTGGGAGAACGGAAAGGGGTGAAAGGGGCCGAGAGAGCCGGTGAGATACATGCAACGGAAAACGGAAGGAGAAAGAGTCCCCTGCGCGTGTTCGCGCGCGCGCGCTACATACACACGCGCGCACACATCCTACATATAGAATGCTATGCGTGCACACGCGGACACATCCTAATTTTAGCCGGCATTCGGCGCAGCTGTGCCACCCACATGTATCGTGCGGGCTCGAAACTCCGAAATTTCGTGCAAATAGCACGGGAAGGAAGCCGTCCCTGATTAAACCGGTTATTTCCTATGGAAAAAAAGGCGCCTGGGCCGGGCGAAATTTACAGGAAATCGGGTTATTAGTCACCGGCACGTCGTCGAAAGAGAAGTCGCGCGCGCGGAACGGAGATACATCGCGCGTCGTGCGATTTTAATAAATCCATTAATTAGGGGAACGGAATCACGACCGATTCGACCTTTGTCTCTGCCTTCTCTTCCGATCGCATGGTTATCGCGCGCTATCGGATATACGATGCCGTTCAGCAGCAGTTATTTTGTTTTATTATTCTTTTTTTTTTTTTTTTTAATTAATTCGCCCGTCGAGATTGTTAATTGGCAACGCGAGACGACTTAAGCTTTCTGTGCAACTTTCACGGGCGTTTGACGTGTCATCAAAGTAATTTTGGGACCGGCGCGGTTTCTATACGGAGACTTTATGAGGCCAACACGCTTCACAGTGCAGTTTCATTATATACCACGACGTTTATTGCACGGAATTTCAAATTGGCACAAAATTCACGATATTAAAGTAATATTGGCATTCTCAATGATGGCGTGACGGAAGAATAGCGTTCCATTCGTCGCTGCCGATGCTGGAAAATAAAATTAATTATGAATGCAGCGCGAAGTGCATCGAATATTTTTTCTGCCAATCGCTGCAACGTGTCGATTTATTGAGTAAGGTTTATTAGGAGCTTATGGGGAGATGCGAGTTTTTTCGTTTAAATTTAACGGAAGTATTTGATTGATAGAATGTCACGATCTTATTAAGAATCATAAAAGGATATATCTATGCAGAATTATAGTTCATTGATCTGTAAATATTGCAATGTTGTCTACAAATGATCTAGGACCATCTTAACAACAGCTCCAGTTATTGTTTGCACGTTTATCTGCTTTCTTTTTCTTATTTTCGGTAAGTGAACCATTTTGAGAAACTATTGCTAAACATGAATCGACGAAAATGCAGTGGTACATTTCTGCGAGTTAATTTTCCGTATACCGCCTGTATCCTGATAAATTTTCCAAAGAGAATCATAGCGAACTTCCGGGCACGATGCTATGCAAGTTGCGTATTCATTACGCAAAAATTACAACGACGCCGTCGGGAATAACAGGCTCTTTTCCCCTGTGCGCGAGTCTGCAAATACTAATTCATTACAACGTCGGCTAAAGATAGAAAATCGTGTGGATATTGTATAACGGCGAACTCGGTTTTCTAGCTATGCGATTAAGATTATTTGAAACCTACGTTCCATTAATATACACGCTGCGATCGCAATAGCGCGATCAGATAAATTATTTCTTACTTCGCGATAAATAGCAGTTTGATATCGACACGACTAGATCATACGAACTATTTTTATTGCATATATTTTTTCTAATTAGTGGCTACGTTTTTTCGTTGTTCTCGTTTTGGATACTTAGGTCAAAAATAAACAGATTCGACAAACATGAGACAAGAGTGACTTTTTTTTGGACAATTGGACGTGATTTATGCATTTGCCTCTACAAAAATATAGTGAATATGTATTTTCAAAACTGTTTAAGAAGCGTAACAATTTTTAGCTTGCCATAAAAATCTAAAACGATTTTCTTACAAAAATACCATGATAGATCATCGAGATGCATTAAAGTCTCTATCTTGAACGCTCTTAAGTCTAGCTTTTATTTTAATTATCCTGCAAATTATCATTAATACGTAGAGCCTCTCTTACGCGAGAATTTTTTTATTCGTTCTGGGAATGGTAAAGATATATAGACATGCCTGCTTTCTCTATTAGATAAAAATAGCAATATTTTTCTCTGATATTGAATTAAAGCCATACCTCTTTAACACTAATGTCCTGAGCGTCGCATTAGCGTCGCAAAACTGCTAATACATTATAAATATAGCGCACTACGGGATTGAGAGGCATTCGTCTAGGTGTTGTCCCTAGGCAATTAGTCTCCCGATTGCCGGTCTCGTCACATGGAGGGATCCTCACGTGGCAGTCGGTCAGGGCCGTGGAGCACGCGTGGATCGCCGACAAAAGGGGGATACCGCGATGGAAAACGAAAGAGCGATATCTGTCGGACGATCGGACACCGGTGACGGGGGTAGCGCGAGGAAAGCGCGCGGACATCGGTGGCGAGGGAGGGTCGGGTCGATGATACAGAGGGGTGAGAGTGCAGTTTACCTATAACCCATAAATCGACCCCACTTTTCTATTAAGAGACGCACGATTGACTTGCGTTGGTCGGCTTCCTTCTCCTACCCCGTCGCCGCCGTCGCCGATATCGCCGATGCGCCTCTCTTCCGCGCTCTTCTTTTTACTCTTCCCACTTTTTCGATCCCCCGCTACAACCGGTACTGACACCCTTCTCCCTTCCCCTAATCAACCTGCTTGGTGCTCCTCGCCCCCGGCTGTCTCGTTCATCCATCCCCACCTGCTGTTGCATTCTGCGCAAACCTCGTTCAATCCCCTACCAACCTGTTCGTCGTCGAGTTTTTTTTTTTCCGTGCACGCGGAGAAGCTCGGAAACATGGCCAGCGCCGTATCGACGCGGGGGGGTCAAAGAATCGCGATTCTTCTTCTTTTCGTTCTCGCCGAGTGCCGCATCCGCCCGATTTCCGATCTGTTTCATCGTCGATCGCGTTTCTTTATTCGACCGACCACGATTACATCGGCAGGGTAAATGGATCGGACAGAAAGGGTTACGGATTTGTGGAGATTTCCCGCGTAATTTCGATGATGGCAGTCTTCTTTTAATCTGCCTGGTTTACCTTTCGCGCTAACGTAATAGAAGGGCTTGAGGCAGCAACAAGATAAGCATACAAGAGTGTTACTCGTATAATTTACATCTTCTGCAAGATTCATTATAGTTCCAATTGCCTCTCCAGAAGGAATACCAAGTTTTCATAATGCTATACAGCTTTTCTCAGTTATCCCGCCTGTAATTTGCTTTATGTTAATACTTCAATCCCGCGCGGTAATTACTTCAAAGAAAGTCGATCTCGCGAATCTTTGCGGGTCTACGATGTTTCCCTGCACTTTTTTTTTTAATCTGGCGATTTGGATGAGGATTCAGAGATTCAGTTTCTGCTTCTGGCGGGATTAAAACTTCTTGACGTTTGGATAATCTCGGGGCGTTTTGAAAGCTGCAGGTGTAATGAATACGGCCGTGCGTATAGCTTGTCCGTGGACCGACAACGGGAATCGAAATGGAAATCCAGATGTAATTATCAATCCGCGGCATAATCATCGAGGCTTCACGTATTAGCCCTTTAAATTTCGTCAAATCGCGCCGATGCGATGCGGCGTTGGCGCGGGCGAGAGAAAGAGATAAACGATCGCTCATACGCTTCTGTAATTCAGGGGGTTATGAGCATTTGTACAGAGCAATGCAAATCGGACCGCTCTTGATAAATCTAGTTAGTTTCGCTCGTCGCTGATAAACATAATTAAAGTGTAATCTTCCCCAGCATGCGCGCCGATGGACGGGTATCTTCTGACACCAACACGGCCGATTATTGATCGTCGCGATTATTCCGTCGTTCGATATCTTGTCACAATTCGCGCATCGCGCTTAAAAACTTAATTTATACCGGGCTTATCAGTTCTCGAATCGCACCGATATCTCTTGCGCGATATTTCTGGGTACCGGGAGACGTATATATATATGGCTCTCGTACTTCTTGACCGATAATTTATCGCATTCATCGACACGATGCATAATGTAGCGTACCACCGAGAATAATCAAGTGAAAATTAATAATTTATATTTTACTCTATATGAATACGATAGTCATCTCGTATAATTTCGTTTTTTATGCGCATTATATTATTATTTTGCACACCGGGTTGCCTGATTATATTAAATCCGCGAGACGTTCCGTGTGGCAGGAGACAACGCGCAGAATTTAAAATTATGAACCTGTAGTTTCGTAGCTCTCTCTCTCTCTCTCTCTCCTTTGATTGACTTTCTCTTTGATTTTATCGCAATTTGATCGCATCTAATAATTTAATGCTAATTAATACGTCCGCTGAAAGTTTTATAATTGTTCATAATACGAGCAGAAAGATTAATGATTGGAATAAATATTGTGTATGATTCGGATAATTCCACTGATTATCTTATTAACAAAATTTATACGAGTCTCCATGGATCTCGTTGAAATCGTGAAAATCTCGCTGAGATTCGGGCGATTTAAAAATCAAATTCTCTTGGTTGTTCGGCGTTAAATTTTATTAAACATGTGAATTTAAATAAGTCAACCCCCTATTTTTCTATTCGAGGAAGAATTGTTCAGGGAGGCTGGACTTAAAGCGCAGCGGACGTTACGTTCTATGGATTCGATACGTGCTCTATCGAGCGCATTACGCAAACTCCGTGTATACGCAATATCGATACATCGACTGAATGCCGCTACCGATTATACTTGACTAATGCGTAACCTTGATACATCCCCGTATTAGTTACAGACGACCGCGCTAAAATGCCGTAATCCGTTTAAAGCAGCCAGTAGTAAGTTTGATGCGTCTGATTGATCAGATGTGATCAAGAGAGATACGTATTACTGATTGATATTTGCTACTGGCACGCGGGATCAGGAGGAATACGATTAACAAACAATTCTCAGACGTTAATTGAAGACACAAACGTCCAGACGCGTGTATTACGCAGTGAGATACGGTCTCTAAAGCGACATTATGCCTAAACAGCGTAAGGCAATAAACCGATCGGTAATAACTTCGGCGCGTCTCATTAAGCATCAGGCATAATCGATCGTCAAACAGCGGCCGTGTAAACACCCGGCCAAAGACGGGCGCATACATTACGCGCCTCAAGTATCGTATATAGTACCAAACGAACGTATCGCGCCGTAACGCCGCGGGGAAGGGGGGCAGGGGATGGTTCGAGGGATCTCTTAAAATACACCCCTGGGGCCGAAGCTGAAGAGTGCGGCGAACGCGCGAGCGACGGAGACGGCGGACGGTCGGATCGACGTCGACGGTGGCGGCAGGTGGAGGCGGAGGGGTGGCCGGGACAAAAAAAAGGGAGAGAAAAAAGGGCATAGGAGGGAGAGCGAGCGGGGTAGAGGGGAACACGGGGGTGCGCGAGAAAGGGGGTTGAGGCGCGAGGGGAATCGACGAAAAAGACGCGGGGGTCGCGGGAAAGGGCGCCGCCCCAGCGACGAATTTTCGGGCACGCGGCCATTGTGGCGCGGGGGCGTGGCTGCGCAGACGCTCGAAAAGAAAAATCGACGCGGTCCACGGGGATGAAAAGCAGCGCGCGCGCCGCGACGGTGGCCCGGCGGGAAAAAAAAAAAGAGGACGGCTAAGAGGGCCAGAAAGAGGGAGGAAAATGCGCGCAGCGGCACCGGGCGAAGAGGGTGATTCTGCGCCGCGGCGCGGCGGACCGCGCAACCCTCTCTCGCGAAAATCATCCCCTCTCTTTCTTTCCCTCGCACTCTTTCCCGATCCCTCGGCGCTACCGTCCTCTCTGTCCCTCTTACGCTATTTCTCCGCTATAGCGATTGACGTTCTCCGTCCCGCTCACGCCTTTGGTACCTTCCGCGCTCTTCCGCTCTTCCGTTCCCCTTTCGTCACGGTAACCACCCCTTTGGTGCTCCTCACGAGTCCTCTCCTTCTCCGGCGTTGCCGGCTGGAGTACCGGAACAGGAGCGTCGGCGCGAGAAGGGGCACGGAGGGAAAAGGGGATTAGCGAGGAACATAGGAGGCGGTGAGGGACGCACGGTGGACGGCGGGGTGACGGTGGCGGGACTGGTCGTAGGAATACGTAGAGCGAGGCAGCATCAAAATTATTTTCCAACGGGCACTACCGCCGGCGCGGTACCACCCCGAAATTTCAGCCCTTTAATTTCAGATGGTATGATAATTCGCGACGATATTTCACACGAGTCTGGAACCTGGCTCAACGTGGATTTTATTGCGGCTGTAAGGGGGGGGGGGGGGGGCGGAGAGAAGGAGGGCCGTGTACGGTACGAAAATTTCGCGGAATCACCAAAAAGGCCCTACGAGAAGGGACGCACGCTGAAGTTGTTAATTAATCTAGGCGTCTGGGCCGTGCACGCGCGGTCGACCGATCCTCGCCCGACGTCAAATTGAATGCAACCTTTCGGTGCGTCGTTGGATGTCGTTGGATATGAACAAAAATTGCACGAAGAGATTCTTCTCCGTTACGAGATTTTTCGATTTTTGATATAACGTTTACGATCTACGAAATCGCAAATCGTGAATCCAAGTCCGTAAATTTCGATTTTTCTCTAAAGGAAAAAAAAAGGCAAATTACCAAATGCAGATAGCGGAGTATGGCAGTTAATAATACTTGTGAAGGCTCTTGCTGGCAATTAATGAACGGTTGGAAATTAGTGATTTTCCAAGAGACGTACGATGTAAAAGCAGTTACCAAACAATACTGTAATGATTCATGCAGAATATTAGTATGTAACGCGAATAATAATTTGACTGCTATACCTGCGTTGTAATTATTAGATCTTGCGGCCGTTATTCATGATTTCATTTGAAATTCATCGTAATAGCAACAATAGCAAAATCTGCTAAAAGGCTTTCCAACTGCATACCCTCTCACTATTATAATAATTCGCATATAATAATTAAAGTTGCAATAAATGCACTTATGGCTTTATTAAGGTACTAGGCGATAATGTCAACGCGAAAGAAAGAGAATATTAATTTTTATTAATCTAAAATTTGCGCAAATAATAATATTTTAGTTAAGATTATGTTACTTTTCAAAATTTCTTACGTTTACAGACAAGCGCGATAATGCGTAATTTAAAACATGTGTTATATTAAAATAATTAAAATAAAGAAAAGGATAATTAATATCGTTCCTGTGAAGACACGGAGCGCTGATTAAACGAATGAATATTTATTACACATCAGGACAGTTTTTTCTAAGCTATATTTGTCGGAACTTTAATGTGCCACAAAGACTTCATAAAAATAATCTAAAAATAGTAACATTTGTATTTATTATTATTTCTCCTTGTAATGTACGTTGATTCTTTACAAAAACGCATAATTGCACAATTATTCATAATCTTTTTATAGTCTTTTGTAAATTTTTGAGATTATATTTATATAGATGAGAATCATTATGCATACACACCTCGATACACACTACAGAAAAATATTGAAAAATATATTTGTTTTATATACCTATTATACTCGTTTTCTTTAAAAAAATTTGTAACTTAGACAACTGATATGTGATAATCCTTTTCAGTTGCATTTTTTTACATTGAAAATACAAGTACATGTTCCTCGCGCTTTAGAACAGGGAGAACAAATTAAAAGGTAGCGGTGGAAATAGTAAAAACCCTAAGCAAAAAGGGCAAACCTATGTTTTATGGGGCGTTTCTTCGGGATAATCTCGAAGTCAGTCCGTGATGCCTAACTCCGGATGAGCTATAGGCGACCGCGCAAATGGGCTAAATACCCTCGCGTGTTTCAGCATCCACGGGGGTGTCGGTGGGCGCCGGCCGTTGTTGACTGGGCGAGGGTGAAGGGTGGGTTGGCGTGCCGAGAAGCAGCCAGGACTTTATTCCCAACAACGCAAAGCGGCGCAATTTCGTTTTCGGGGGAGGACGAAAGGTACGGGGCGAGGATAGGTGAAGGGGCCGCGGCAGGGTAGGGAAGGAGGCGGCAATGGAGAAGGATCAGGAACCGCGGTCGGCGGAAAGGAGCGAGCGAGAGAGGAGGCAATTTTTTAAAATTAAGGCTGTTAAACCTAATCTCCAGGTGTGCAGGCGCAAGCGCGTAGAAGTCGTAAAAATTCTCGTGTGCTGTATCCGCGCCCGCAACCCTCTTCTCCCTCCGTTTCTCCGCTCCTCTCTTTCGTTCCTGCTTTTCCACGCGCCCTTCCTGCGCTTTTCGAGCGACGTCGTCCGCGTCGCGCCCCTGGTCTCCCTTGCCGGTGGTTAAATTGCCGCACGAAACGTTCTTAATGTCCAACCGCGGCGACCTCCGTCTCTTTCCTTCTCTCTCTCTTTCTCTCTCCCCTTCCTCCGTTCTCCCCCTTTGCCCCCCCACAACTATTTCTCTTTCTCGCGGTCCATCCGTCGGTCTTTCTCCCGTTTCGTACTTTTGCGGACCTTTCTCCCGCCTTCCCCTTTCTGTCCCGCCATCGGTCTGTTTTCCGAGGGTCGCTATTCCCTCTTTTGTTTTTCCGCGGTACTCCCACCGCCCAACTCCGTCGCGGACGCGCGAACGACCGCGATGGTCGCCGCGACGCTCGCCATCGTGCGCAAAAGGAGCGCCGAATGTCGGATTATGAGCGGCTGCGACGCGATAAACGCACGAATTATGTTCAATATCACGTCGCTTATCCGACACGAGAGCGTCGGTATTGCCCGAGAATATTCGTTAATCGGAAATGCATATGTAAAATGAGTACGGACTTAAAATTTTTCACACTTATCGAAATAATTGACGATAGTACTGTAGTGGCAATAAAGTTTCAAATATAAACTATTTCTTCTGATCGTAGATAAATATAGAAATCCTATAATTCTAAAAGATTCTTAAATATATGTGGTTATTCATATTAATAATTTCCTTCTGGATTTCTCAGTAACTGCATAAAGAGGGAATTTAATTGACAAGAACTCGACCAAATAAATTTATAATAGGTATTATCAAGAGGCAATAAAGTTTCAAATATAAACTATTTCTTCTGATCGAAGATAAACATAGAAGACGTATAATTCTTAAGAATTCTTAAGTATATGTGAGAGTATTAATATTAATAATTTCCTTCTGGATTTCTCAGTAATTAGAGAGAGTATTTATTGACAAGAACTCAACCAAATATGTATAGGTATTATCAAATGGCAATAAAGTTTCAATCATGAACTATTTCTTCTGATTGTAGATAAATATAGAAAACCTATAATTCTCAAGTATTTTTAAATATATGTGAGAGTATAATTAATATTATTAATTTTTTTCTGGATTTCTCAATAACTACATAGAGAAGGAATTTAATTAACAAGAATTCATATTAATCAAACTAATTTATAATACTACCAAACCAAACAAATTTGTAATATTAGATTATTAATATCATCTTATATATATTATATATAAATATTTATATGCACAATTTAATTATCCTATCTTTCGCAACTAAACCAAAGTGTGATTAATTGTAAGTCGTTTATGTAAAAAAAGATAAAAGGAAGAAAGATATGTCATGCGTGTTGCTGGATTAATCCGTAGCTGCAATGCACCGTAACTGCGAGCGCGCGCCCGCGCGCAAGCGAGGCATTCGACTCGGTAAACTCGATAAATTAGCGATATTACGATGCAGTATTGGAACGACCTTTGAAACAGCGCTGTCTGCAAATCGCGACGGCGTTTGCTTTCATCAAATGTCGCGGGAAGGCGTTATTGATTTCGAGCTGCGGCAATTATCGTTCGATTGCGAGCATCGCGCGGATATCTGTGCGTCGCGATGCTCGCGGCTCTTTTTCCCCCGAGTCTCCGCCGTGCGTTATTTTTAGTTTTAGGGGGACGCTTGCGATCTCCTTACTTTATATAGTTTATACGCATTTTGTACAGCAACACTCCAAAAATCGAACCTCCGCGCAATTACTAGTCCATTATCAGAAGCCGACAGGCGCCAGTTCGGCCGCGTCTGTCCGCGAATATCCGAAAAGTTCGCGCTGTTTCCGCTCCATGTGCTACGGCGATGCGGGTGGCGCATTTTTAAATCGGCGACCGCCCGAGAGAATTCGTGCGGGAATAAATATCGCGGAATCGGCGGAAAGCGCGTATCCGTTTGTTTACGCTCGCCGCGCGAAATTTCACTTTAGCGATTCTATCTCGTCGAGGACAGATAAGTCCTCAATTCCAGGGGCTTCTTAAGATTTAATTAGAGCGAAGACACGTTTTACGACATTTGTTATATTGAATTCGTAATATCGGTAAGCGTTAAATATTGATTTATTCAACAAATGTCGTCGTCGGACGAATATTCGTCCAAATATTTGCTCTGTATTTCTTTTTTTCAACTTATTTTTTCTTCACAGAGTTACAGTTCTGGCATTTATTTTTTATATGTGGAATCTGCCCCAAATCTCGCGTATTCTTCCAGTTATGAATGCTTTAAACATTCAGTTTGAGTCCGATATTTTTCTGGGATCTCAGGGTAGTCGTAATTATTACATAACTTTTTAGTGTTAGAATAATATTGATTAAATATTCTAGGTCCATTATTTAAAAATTTTTTTATTTAATCTCGGATCGGCTAAAAGCTAAAAGATAGAGTTTGTCATCTATTTTTGAGATTTAATATGTTAAATACTTTCCATTTTTTATATTAAATATTGATATCCTTTCATCGGAGTAACTATACCGTTTCTCATGATTTGGATATCAACATAGCCAAGAGTAATTGCTCCTATAACAATAGTTCTTAAATATTCTGTAAACGGATTTTCTCATATTGCGCCATATTTTGGTGCTGACGAGCAGCGGTTTCGCGCGTTTCCACGTTATCCATCATTATAGCGAGCTTAATGGGCCGCGATCGTTACCGCCGTAATTCGACGACTTTTGATCAATACTTCGCGTTACCGAGGTGATGATTTTTAAACTTCGATATGACCACCGTGCGCAACGAAGTAACGCCGCGACTGTTTGACGTCGATCCGTCGGCGTCTCTCACCTTTTCTTTTTTGAATCGTTATTCGCCGCATTCTGCATCTACCTATGAACGTCAGTGGCTCTCAATCGTTGTAATAAGATCGATCGCGGATTTTTCGTTCTCAAATTATTGCGAGCAAATTATCAGGAAGCATAATCGTACGAATATATAATCATGCACAGTAAACAAAATGAAAGTGCGCGTTTCCGGATAATAAATTATAAAAATCACACAAATCAACCTTGACCAAAATCATTCGTGACCATTCGTACCGTAATTTGGAAAACACTGAGGTCGCAATTAAACTCATTTATTCTATTCCATTTATTCTGCTTATCTGTATTATTTTAAAAACCGCGGTGTTTGTATGTACAATATGTAATGTTAACATTGTGGCGAACATATATGTTTCTCTACAACTAATGGCAATACGTTTGCAAATCAGTAACCAATTGTTTCAATATATTACTTGCGCGCACGATAGTCACTGTCTCGTCGATATTTGCAATATTACTACTTATCGCCACCCATCCCAATAAGCTGCTTCCACCCTTTCAATCCCGTCATAAATGCATTTCGCGTCGGTGGCCTGCTCATTAAATCTTGTATTTTGCTTTTTATACTTTTTTTCGATCGAAATTGTCGTCGGATTTTTTTTTGTGCATTGGCAAATTGCATCCTTGAGAACCTCTGACTGCGCGTGACTTAATGGGGGAGACTTCGCCAGCATTTTATTGAGTTACTAAATTATAACGGAAACGTTGCAATTCGAATCTATCCTCGTCCGTTTTTAATGAGACGGCTTGATCGTATTTTGCCGAGGAATCGAGATAAATATTCGTCAAGATTGTAACGGCGCGGCGCGTCCGTCCTGCTAAAAAAATAATAACATTTGCAGGATAAAGAGAAGGAGGTGGATAATGAAGAAATAAATGAAACGTGACACTCGATCCACCACCGTGAATTTTTCAAAACCGTTTAAAAGCATTTCGCTGCAAGTCGGAAGCAGCCGGTGTGTGCACTTGCGCGTCGCGTCTTGGTATTGGCGAAAATTGAATAATACAATGACCAGTAACAGCTACTGCGCAGAATACCCAGCAAGAAATTTTTTTCCGCTGAAATATTAAAAAGATATGATATCATCTGACATTTACGATGGAACATTAAACGTTCGCTTTATTAATCGATCATTAACAATCAATCCTGAACTTCGCGAAATTAAGTGACATTTAGAATGTTTGATGTATATAGGATTATTATATAAAAATTTCAACTTTATATCTCAAGGAAAGAATATTATTATATATAATACACATAATGTAATTATTAATAGAATTTAATTATACACGTCGTAATTATATTATTTAAAATACAAGAAAAATTTTTTTTGTTTAAGCGTTCCTTGCGGCTTCCGGCGAAGAATATCGCTGACCTCGCGCACCAGTATCGAAGTCTCCGAACAACCCCTTGGAGGAGAACGACCGACGCGCCACGCAGCGGAGGGTGCTAGCCGCATTCCTTCCCCAATCGGCAAGGTAGGGTGTTCGTTGTCGGCCCTCTCGAGGGGCCCGGGTTACCGACGTTCTGCATCGGCGGACGCGCGCGACGCGGCCATCTTGGAAAAACGAGCGGACGACGCGCGGCGACGTACGAAAAACAAAATGAAAGCGCTTGCGCCGCCGCTCCGGTATTGAGCGAGGCCCCCGGCGCCTTTTTGCATTTTCATCCCCCGCCCCCGTCCTCCACCTCGCCGACTCTCACGCACCAACCCCCTCGCCCTTCGGGCCCTCGGACCGCTACCACCCCTCGCTGCGCCCTCTCGACGTATATATTCTCCCCACGCCACGCCAGTCGCGCTCCTTCTCGCTCTCTTCCTCCTTGTCCTCCACCGAGCGCGACTCCGGCGTTTCTGCCTCCTTCAGCCCCTCTCGCCGCGCCGGCTAGTATACCATGGCCGTTTGCTTTTTTGCGTTTTAACACGTCGTTTTTAAACGAACGCAAAAATAAATACCGC
Source organism: Leptothorax acervorum (assembly GCA_035220615.1). Classification (NCBI taxonomy): domain Eukaryota; kingdom Metazoa; phylum Arthropoda; class Insecta; order Hymenoptera; family Formicidae; genus Leptothorax; species Leptothorax acervorum. The sequence goes on from JASTWQ010000014.1 coordinate 214,390, forward strand.
ATCTTGATTGGATCAAGGTCCCCGCCGTTGATCGGCTTCGCCAATTTTACACCGGAGACGCGCCCGACGACATCGATTAAACTCAGGCTTTTTCCTCCGCGGTTCTTTTTCTTTCTAGTGCTTTAGTAGCTACTGCCGACTGCTCGGATCGAATACCAGAGTGAACGAGACAGCTGTTTCATCGCAATCCGCGATTGCCTCTTAGAGAACGGAGAGATCTTGCTCCGTTACAACGCGCACAAGGGGAGACTATGCGGATCGTATCTACACGCGGATAGTTGCGTGGCGCCCTCTTACTCGAGGAACACGTCTAACGAGTGGAGCGAACCGGCGAAATTGTTGTATCGATTTAACGGTACGACAAGCTTGTTGTACATTCTGTTTGCGCCATTGACGAATTTGTGCTGTAACTGAGTTACAGCGCGTGTATCCCCATACGTTAGCGCGATGGGAAACGAATTGCGGCATATACTTATGGCCGAATTTATACGCCTACGTTTCGTCATGGCGGTTACACGGGGATATATGCCGGAAGTGCGCTTCGTACAGTAATTTCGCGCGCTGTACAGACGTAGATAACATTAATGCATCAACGCTCTTTGATCAACTATATTTGTAGATAATAGGATATCTGACAGCGCTTGAAGCGAGCATGCAATAGGGATATCTGCAACCCCTTTCGACCCTCAATGTCAAATTCGAATACATTCAGATTTATGTTTTTATTTCGGGCAGCAAACTCTTAAAATTCATTTTCACCGATCGGTATCGCATTTGATACTGTGAAACGCGTTGAAAAATATCTTTTATATACATATATATAAATACTACAATTCCGAACCACACGTAAAATGACAAAAAAAAAAAAAAACATTCAATGATCAAATATCTTTCCGTGTCGCGCAGGAGATAAAATAAAATTACTATAATACGTTCAAATTTTTAATCTATTAATACTACGATACTTGACGTAATTGTATACGATTAGAAAAATAAAAACATATTTTTATAATACATACAAGGAAAAATAATTAAACATTGAACAGGATGGATTGTGTGGAATTTATTTTCGAGGGAAGTCAGAGAGAGAAAGGAAAATGACTACGAACTCAATTCTCCAACTCTGATGGTTTTATTTTCTTTTTTTAAGAGAGAGAGAGCGCGCCCAAAGTCGTTTATTGCCTGCAGTCTCAAGTAGCCGACGTCCCGTCGTTTCCCCCGGAGGGGCAGACGGAAGAATATGACGCGGAAGCAAGCCGCGGGAGTAATATGTGTTTTATAATGCACGCGGCGCGAGGGATGAGAAGGAGGAGGAAAAAAAGGAGGAAGATAGAGCGAGGAAATGTTTTCGCGACCCGCGCGTAGTACCCGCGGGGGCGGCAAGTCGGCAGTCTCCCTTAATAATCTCACATTCTTAAGCACGTCGACTTAATTTGCATTTTAACCGTGCTGTTAAAAAAAGAAGAGGGTTTCCAGAGACGACGACGACGACGACGGCGACGACGATGACGACAGTGGACAGTCGGTTTACCCGCTTGGATCGGCGAACCTACCGCGCGCGTCGGGAGGGCATGAATTTTTATTCCTCGTGTCACCGGATAGCCCCTTTCCTTCGCTCTCTAAAGTAAAAATGCAGATCTCTGGTGACCGGCGATCTCGGCTTGACCGGTTCTCCCGATGTCAGGAGTAATAAAAGGATTACCCGCTCTCGGCACGCTGAGCAAATACGCCGGACCTCCGACTGAGAAAGTCGATTGCGAATTTTCCTCGTCTTTTTACATGCAAATCCGATATCACGCTGGATAGTTAATCTCGTCATATCTTATCGATGTATCAAATCGAAATTGATCGAGTATCAAGATTCTATTATTGATTTTTTAAATATGTTAAAACATCTTTGCTAAAGCTTGTTTCTTCAATGTTAATTATTATAATATTAAGATAAATATATTTAAGATATATTTTTTATCACAATGTGTAGAAGAAATAGAAAATAGAATGTCGAATAAATTGCATTAGCTTTATTTATTCAGAAATAACAGAATGTTTGTATCGATTGCTTAAGAAAATGACACTGTAAGATGCTAAAATCCGAGAATTTTTGTTGCGAATCAAGAGAGGAAATCATAAAGCAATTTCGCAAGACGTTCTTAGGGTGATCTTTCTTAATATTCTTTTACGAGTGCGTTCCCTTCGAGACCTACGTTTTATTAAGGGTCGTTTACCCCTACTATTATATCCATGCACATACACTTATCCCTTTGCAAATGCGTCAGTGTTGGATCCCCACCATACTTCGACGAGCCCCACTCCGACTCCTTTCCTAGCCCTTTCGTAGGATATAGTGGTGGGGTGGCGCGATTAGACGCATAGGGGAGGTTAGATGAAAGTTTAGATGAAAATACAGATGAAAGTTTAGATCACGTTCTACAAGGGTGCGTCAGCCCTATGGCGCGTAAGGGTGGTTGTCCATGTCAGGGGATTGTAACGCAGCTCAATTCAAGAGATATTTCTTATTTATTTTTGCGACTACATTTAACAGTGTTCTATATTTAATTGATCTTTAAGACGCGCATATTTATAAATAAAGTACAAGTATCGAATTCGGCAAATTATAAGTAGGTTTAAAATCTTTATTGAGATTTTTTTTTTATAAAGTCTGACAGCCGCACTCACGCAACTCATTTGTGACATTTAATATTAACATTCAATTATTTAAAGTATGGAAAAAGGAGTACTTTAATAATAACGACGAGATATATTACATTTAGTACTCGATCAGTCTTGTTCAGTCTTATATATTCGGTCTTCAGGAAAAAGAATTAAATAATTAGAAAAATGTATCGATATACGTCAGACTTTTAAAGGAGCGAGTAAAAGCGTAAAATTGTTGTTTAATAAAAACAGCTATATCGTTACCTCCTCGGTGCGCTATTACGAAGAGCAAGCGCTGTGCAGTTTTCTACGTATATGCAATAGCATCATCAATTATCCTAATAACGCCATTTAATCACGAGCAATTACTTGGATATATGCATTTCGGCGTGCTAGCTGAGCACTGTCGCGCGACGCATTAGAAATCCTTAGAGCTTAAAAGGGCAACAATGCGGCGGAACATACAGAGCCACTGTTCCTCCGGAGAAACCACTCAAAGGGTTTACAAAAGCATAACCAGCCAGCAAGCCCCGGCTGCAGAGAGAACGCGAATAAATGCATCGCAGTAATTATCAGGGAACGGGACAAGTGAGTAACAACGCCGCGCGTAGTTCTAACAAACTTTCGCATTTAATTATATGTCCTGTCTCTTGCGATCGCGATTACACCATTCGCCGGGATAAATGGTCCGCGGCTATGGAGCATTAAAAATGCCGAAGATTAAAAGCGGGTATTTAAATGCGACTGTCATACCGTCGATCGCAGTGCACCGCTACTTCCGCGCTTATCGTGCGTGTATCGATCGTCCAACGATCGGGCATTGTCTCCGGCAATCAATTTTTCGAGATTCTCGCGTGCGCGTTTCCTCACGAGGTATCTCGCTCCCGTCACTCTTCGGATTACTTGGAGGAGAGAGAGAGGGAGGGGGGTAAAAAATATGCGGCCACAAAGGAAGCACCCGGGGTGGAACGGAGACGGGAACGCAAGGGAGGAGGCTCGCGACAAACGCGGCTCTCGAAATTTCGAAAAAAGCATCTCCCTTTTCCGTGTGCATTTCGCGTCTCGCGGCTGCGCCGACGTTGCATCGCACATTATTTAATGGACGGTTTTTCGCTTTGTTCGGCCGACTCATTAACCGCGGGGCCTCCCGATTGTACTTTGCGCCCGTTCTCCGGCTGCACCGGAGAATCGTGGCTCGTTGTTCCGGAGGGTGGGACGCAGGAGAAAGAGAGAGAGAGAGGAGAGCGAGGGGGGGCGTCGCCGGGGGGATGAAGTGGAGTGGAAGAGAGTGGCGCGCGCGCGGGGGGACGTGCAGTCGCGTCGTTGCATAATGAACAGGACGCCGGCACCCCCAGGCCCACGTTCTGCCTTCACCGAAACCCCCCTTGTCTCCCCGTAGGCGCCTCACTCGCGCGCCCTCATCCCCGTCCTTTCGTTCTCTCCCGCGTACGGCCACCACCCCCAACTCCACCCCTCATCAACCTATTATTTCTCCGTATTACGTTACGTCGCGTTACGTTACGTGCCGCGTCGCTGTTCGAGACTCAGCGGAACGGCAAAAATGATGATACCTTCTCCTAGAAACAAGAGCGCGAGATCGCCGCGGGGACGCCCACGGCGCCCACATGCCGCTCATCCTTTGGTTTCTGGTTTCCAGATCAAATAGACATACGGTTTGATCCACATCTTATAAGTTATTTAAGATATTATTAATCGAAGCTTTTAGCAATTAGGTTTGTAGTAACGACGTGTAAAGTAAAACGGTTTAAGATAATTGAATTAGTGATTTTAGAGAGAAACTGAGATTATTATTTTTGCTTATGAAATTGACGGTATCTTCTACTTTTACGATAGAAAAGAGAGATAATCTGGAAAACTGAAAACTACTAATATTACACATCAGGGGCTTGTCGAAACCGCGTCTTCCGAATTTGTCTCTATTTTTATGTGTAACGCGCGCAGAACTAATTAGCGGACGGCGTTGTACCGCCAGGCAACGATAGAAAGTTACCTGGAAAACTCGCTAAAGCGAATCTAGACGGTCTTTTTATAGCGGCTTCTCTTTGCCTCACCCCCTTCACGCTTTACCCCCTCCCCCCCCCTACCTGCCCACGCCCGTGTATCCCAATTTAGCGCTCCCTTTTCTTCGCTCTCATTGAAACGTTGGACAGACGTCCGTGGATTAATGCAACGTTTCGTGATGTCGGCCAGCGCATAGCGGGTAATACGATAGTGAAATTTTAATACCGTGGCGCATTTTTTCCCCGGCTACGAACCTTCCTGCGTGGTACGTATCATCCGCTTTTTCAAAAAATATTTTATGCGCGGCGCGGCTTCACCGTAATGCGGACGCGCGTAAAACAATTAAATCTCCAAGTTAAATAATAATCAGGGGGACATCTTGAAAAGAAGGACATTATTCGGATCACCATATTCGATCACCAATTCGACATTTGCACCTCGATCGCTGTCGCGTCCGCGTCTTCTAATAACCGGACGATTTTTTTTTTGTTCCAGATGGTGGTTACTACCCCTAACGAAGCTTGATTTTCTTAACCATCTCACGTGGCGGACAGACAACCCCAACAGGGACACGCTGGTGAAACGTCGTTTCGTCCGCAGCCGTGAAACGACGTTTCCGGTTTTCGGGCGTTGTTCCGGTTGAATTTGGAAAGAGGACTGTACGATGGGGGATGGAACGCAACTTTACAACACGGACAGACACGTACAGGCATGACGGGGTGCTGCCCTCTGCAGGCTAAAATTAGAGGGTTGCTGTCCGAAGTTCTCCGCTACACGTTTGCATTTCCTATGCACTATTTCCCACGTGTAGGTGCGTACAGTCCCGCGCGAAATCCGCTCCGCCGCCTCCGCCGACCGATGCGCGTGTACAGAATTTATCAGCTTATCGCCGATTGATTTATTGCGCGCAAGGAGAGTAAAAAAATGCGCCGAACCCATGAATGAAACTGTTTTCGCTGGTCCCGCCACGCACGTTCGCGCGCGCGCACGTAACTTTTTATTCGGCGATATTTTATGAAAGCGACTTGTTAACGGGTGCAATTCCCGGCGAGTGTTTTCTCGACCGATCTGCGTTTTGTTATCATTTTAACGTAACTTTGTGGTACACCGACTGCCGAAGTTCGAAGATTTTAACGCTAGATGTAAAATGTCGATGTATAGAATATTTGACGTATATCGTTATAGGAGCGAGTTTTAATTAATCCCAATGCTAATTTTATCGTGTTATTTACACATTACGTATGTCATCAATATTTATACGCAAACAAAATATTTGGGAATACTGTATTCAAAGAAGATTGACTTCTCATATTGTAGATAGATCTGTATTACTTTTTTTCCCTATTACCGCCATTAATTAAAATAATATCAAGATGGGATAGAATTATCGGATCAATTTTCGCGATATTTTTTCTCTTTATCTTAAAATATTTCCGATTTTCATAGACAGCTGCCTCGAAGACGACTCTGAGATCGTTATTCAAGACATTCAATGACATTAATGAAGACTTTCGAGATGACGATGGAAGCAGTCTCGGGGGTTGCATCTCACAATCATTAGTGAGAGGATTTTCGCAGGGGACTGTACGCGCGTACCCTCTCCAGAGGCATTAGACGCAGTGTATCGGCGGCCGTGCTCGTGCGCGAGTATTAGACACCATGCCCGCAGCTCATTTGCCAACTCCGGCAAATTTACCAAATTTAAATGCAAAATCGGCCGGTGCTCCGCCGGTTCGATGGAGGCGCGAGCGAGATGGCGAACGGGGTAACGCGCGGGCGAGACGAAGAACGGGAAAGGCGAACAGAGGATACGAGAGACAGAAAGATAGATATAGGAACGAGGATCGTACGAGCGAGCGAGAAAGGGGTGGTTGGCGCGAGGGGGTGGGCGGCAGAGCGGTACGGGGAGGGAGCGCGCGGAAGGAACGAAGAGGGAAAGCGAAAAGCTCGAGCGAGAACGGAATATATAGATAGATAGAGGCACGATAGTGGTGCCGGGGTGAGCGAGAGAGGGTGGAAACGGAAAGAGGGACGGAGACAGAGACCGTGGTAGGAAACTCAAATGGTCGCAATGGTGCGGTATAGTAGTCAGGCTGGTTGTCAGGCGCAGCATGCGATTGGTTCGCCGACCGTGTGTTACTTCTGTCTCTCTCGCTTTCTCTCTCCGCTTTACGTGTCTATTCCGCTATTCGTCCGTCTTTCTTTCACCGCGTCGTACTCGTCGCTTCGACCTTCTCGTTGCCACCCGCGCGCACCCCTGCGTTTCGTTGCTGTCGCATGAGACTATCGCGAAATTCTCGAGACGGAGACTTGACATCTTGACACGTCTTGACGCGATAGACGGTCGAAGAAAAGTTTCGGCGAGGGACAGACCTTTGACCGGAAAATGAAAAGAGGGATCGAGAACGCGACTGTCGTGACAGAATCCGCTTCCTCTTTTTAAGTTAGGGAGATTAGGTAGTTGGACGTCAAGATTTTTTGTCACGCAATTTTCGCATGTGCATTGCAGCAAAGTGGCTACAGAGGCGCATGTTTATTGCGTGTCCTCTTCATCGGAATATTAAATTAATGCGATAGATATTAATTCGATATAACTGCGGGATCAATGAATACTTCTCGCCTTTTAAATCTTTCCACTCTAATAAATTAATTGGTACTGTTTTGATAGCGGGGGAAGTATAATATGTGTGGCATCGCGATATTTTTCAATGGTGAGATTAATAATTATCATTCGTCGATTATTTAAAAACAGCTGTTAAACGAGTACCTTTATCTTTTTAGCGACCTCGTAATGAATATTAATTTTATGAATTAACGAAAAATACATCTGTATCACATTTGTTTTACTGCGGGGGTAATTACCAGGATTTATCTTATACATTTTCGACCCAAGTACTTCTTTTTAGCCGGTTGTCGAAACTACAAAACTATGTATATATCTGACATGCAGTTTCTAGCGAACTGCATAGATATATGTGCGTGCATGTGTGTATAAACAAGCATCGCTGGTCGGCGTTCAATCGCGGATTGAGCGCGCGCGGCGCGGCATGCGGCATTAATTCCGAGGAGAAGAAGATACGTTACCGGACGCGTCCGATTTCGGGCGGGATCTAAATCCCCGGCGGAGAAAACCGGCCCGCACTAAAATCGTCAATCAATGTCTCACGCTCTTGCCGCGCCCCCGCGCCGGCGTTCAACCCTTCGCGCCCGCCACCCACCCCCCTCCTCCTCCTCCTCCTCCTCTTCCCACGCCCCCTGAAAGTACCGTCGATCGCTCGTCGTCGCTGGGGCACACACAGCCAAAGGGTTGCCAATTATTATTCGCGGTACACTTCGCACCGTTTTGTTGTTCATCGGCAGCGCCGTTTATTATTCATCGTTCATCATATTGCGGTGCCCGTTACAACGCGCAGTTACAACACGACGACGGGCAGAATACGCCGGGGCCGGCGTTGTTTCGCATAGCGTTACACCGTTACGCCGACGTTACGAATGGCACAGAGGGCGAAAGCGCGTGCTCGCTTACTCGTGCTCTCGGTCGCGGTGCTCGCATGCTCGCCCGCTCGTACGCCGTGCTTCTCCCCCGCGTGTGTACACGCGCGTGTGCGCGTGTCGGTACACCGCGTGTACGCTCGTCAAAATACAAAGTGAACACGAGTCCGCCATGGGGACGTTTATTGTGCACTCGTACGTTGTTTTATCGGCGTTACATTACGCGATAGTTTTCAGTACTCGTCCCCCACCCGCGCTTCTTTTAATAATGCGCATTACGATAATATCCCTTTGTGGTTGGAGCTCGGCAGGCGGGAGGGTGGCAAAGCGAATACCCCACCCCGCGGTTTTGATATTTATATACGTTCGACGTCGAGCTCGCGCGCGAGAGACGAGCGAGTGTAAAATTCGACATCCATGCCGCTTCTTACTCGGCGCTAATTACTTTGTAATTAAGCCAGGGATCAATGGTTGTCGGGTGGCCGACTGATATACAGAACGCGACTTAATCCGCGCCGGTACCGCCGAAAGATATCTACGCGATGTTGCATTTATTACATCCCGATTACGTGCGTCACTAAACAGAGAAGTTAATTATAAATCGGCAGATCGCGAGCATTTACGCGCACGTGAATTTTAATTAAAACGAAGAAGCGCAAATATTTGCGGAATCTACCCCCTTTTTTTTTCTCGCGCGAGCGAGACGCTCCCACATACTAATTTTAACAAGATTCAGGGTGTCGCGCGAACAAATTTCAACAAATGTCAACGCTCGCATTGTTTGTTTGGAGCGCAAAATATTTTTGATATGTTAATTCCGCTACTGTACCGCATAACGTCGAAATACACATCTACGGCATTCATATGCCGTGCACATGCGAAATTTATATGTAATCGATTCAAAGCGCGCCGACTTGTTTCATATAGGAAATTAGTAAACCGCCGTTTACGTCCAGAGAACAAAGATGTGGTGCGACGAAAAAGTGCAACAAGCATCTAAAGGAGAATATACATACGCAATACAATATACATAAACAAATTATTATTTAAAATATTTTGTACTAAATATTGCTTGTTACTCGTATATATTTATACGCGTATATTTCTATTAAAATTTTAATTACACTTCTAACAAAAATCATATTTAAATTTTGAAAGCAATGATTTTGTGTTTTAAATTTCAAGGAATGTTACTTACGACTAACTTCGTCCACGTATTACTTCAATTTGTAATTATATGCGCTCGTAAATGCAAAGTACGAGTGTTATAAGGACTCGTAATTCAAGGAATGCATGATGCTCAAATTTAGAGCCAGTCCCCGCCCAGTAAATTTCGGAGCGCGCGGAATAATGAGGACGAATGTCGCCAGCATAACTGAAAAGAGAACAAAATCTTGGACGACCAAACTTTGGTATTAATAGAGGAAATCCGGAATGCGTCCGACACTGAGGATATATCTCCGTACCCCCTCCTCGCTCTTTCGTTCCGGTGGTGTAATTTTAAATTGCCGCGAAATTTATGGAAACCCACTTCCACACGTTTCTCTCGTTCTCTCTTTCGCTCTGTGATTATTCTAAGTTCATAAAATAACAAACAACGCAAAACTTTCGCTTTTCAGAATGTCGTTCGCGAAGTGCATTGTGCAGGAGCGCGTTTGAAAATTTCAGGTATTATGGAATACAACAGTAGGATATGGAATACAACACGATATGGAATACTACTTTGTATTCGGAAGCGTCCTTGCTAAAGTGGTTTTCGCAATTTTGTGTGTAAAATTTTTAAACAACGTTATTGAATATGCTGCGATATGATTTGAATTATTCCTCTTCCTCCTCCTTTCTTCCTCGTATATTATTAATTCTATAACGATAGTTGTAATTATTCGTTTATACAAATCGTCAAAAATTACATCTTGTATATTCTAAATGTGTTTGTCTTTACCCTCCCGATTTTTCCGCATCAGCACAGGAGACTTTAAAAAATGTCTCGGGCCGTATTTGCCAAACAAAGTAATTTAACACGAATTAACATAAATCACTCAAGTTTCGTTCGTGGTTGTTCACTCGCTCGCGCGTTCGTCCGTTGGCTCGACAGTTCGCCATCCCTCAACCAACCCCGGCCGCCACCCATCAGTGTTACCCTCATCCGATTCGAGGCAACGACCGATTACAACGTCCCGACAGAAATTTTCAATTTTCGAACTTTCCAGCCTCATGGGCACTCGTACTTGTCCGAATAATTTCCAATCGACTGATTCCTTCCGCAATATCTTCATCTTCCGTTTCGCGTCAACATCGACGAGTTTACAATTTTTTGACGCCGGCGACACGTTGTAAATGCTCGATCTGCCAACTGTCATTGAAGGAGATCAAGTGTAATAACGAGGTCGAGCGTGCGACAGAGGAATATTTACGTGCTCGAATTATTCTCTGTATAATATACAGGAGATACGTAACAATTCATAAAATTTTCTGCAACCAATATCTTTGCAATAAAGATAAATATATTTTAAAGATAAATATATTTAGCGTGAAATTTGAGGGACGACATTATATCTCATTATTTTTTCTTTCAACTTTCATGTCTCCGATCTTTTAAATTATCTTAATTTTTAAACGTATTTGTTCTCTCGCAAAGAATCGGTATATGTAGTGATGAAGGATTCTTATAAATAAAGATTTTATAGTATATAAAAGTTTACCGACACAAAAACATTAAGAAAATATATATATATGAGAAAAATGAGAAAAGAGGTACTAAAGATTTGGGGTTGGCGAGGGTGCTCACAATTTATTTTTCTACCCGCACTCACATCGCCGGGAGAAGGCGCGGGCATGCGGGCGTCATTAACGCCAACCTTAACCGCTCCCCGCATGCATCTCACGTTCTCTTCGAGCTTTATTAACCATTTGCGGCGAGCTGACCTCTCGCTATCCAATAACTACGCGGCCAGCACAAGTCGTTCCTTTTTATTGTCTCGGATAAGACCAGGTGTAGCACCTTTATTTGCAATGATGGGCGCGTACGCTGATCGGGTTTACGGCACCCAAGATGCACTTTGTCCGCGATCTCGATACCACAGTAAATGCCACCTCACGACCGCTCGAAGAGCTTTATCCGCAATTTTCGCCACGATACGGAATATAACGTTAGCTTATTGAGCAAGGGACTATTGTGATACTTGTCTCGTTTGTGCGCGCGTCGTTTTCTGCAATAAAACCCAACAAAACTGGAGCGATTATTTTCGTAACGGTTAGATTCTACGTGTATCTCGAAGACGGTTGAGAGCTTCCGCAGATAATCTTGTTTTCAGGACCGGTTGGGAGAAGAGCGATCGCCTTTAACGAAACAAGTTTTTCTCCCGTGCAGGACCCCCACGTGAGATTCACGCGTGTAGTTTGAGATGAATTATATTCATTCGTATGCAGATGACGCAGCATCGCAGTTCTACTGGTGATGTAGAACTTGCGAGATTGCTAATACGGCATGAAATGCAAATTAAATTCTTCCATAAAGTTGTACCGAAAACTGTGATGAATGAGAGATGCTCGAATGTGTAATATCATTACAAACTACAATTTTCAAATAGTATCTTTATGATGCGCGTATTAAATATTTTGTTCATATTGAATTTAAGCATATTTAACGCGTACTTTTCTCCTAAATATAATTATGGATAAGTAAAGAATTCAATGCATTCGTAAGTTAATCAAATGAAATTAAAGTCGGGTCGATGCAGCGTTAACGCGTCTTTGACTCCTTTGCGAGAAATATAACGTTGCCAACTATTTCAAGCTGACGATCTTTAGAGACTCAGTTTCTTCTGTATAAAAGAGCAACCGTCTATCGCGGAACGAGTTTTGAAATCGTGGACCACCGCGGACTCGTTTCTCCACAAAGAAACTCAAGGGATGTCGTATCTCGCTTAGGGAAAGAACTCGTTTCTTCGCGAGAACGCGGCGCTGGACCACAAGGGATGCCACATTTCGCGGGGATGCGTTATAATGGCAGCTTATCCAGCTCCCCAGTGAACGAACGGGCGATCCCGTTTTTTGGAAGGAACCAGACGAACCGGTGCGGACCCCACCTGGATCCGGAGGACCCCCAGCCGTTATTCAGGTTTTCACGCTTGTCCACGAAAGTGCCTTTGATATTCAGATCCGGCGGCGATTCACGCGATCGCAAGGATTGCGAATCACCTTTGGCGCTTTTGAGCCTTCAGTGTCGTCGCGGTTGCGCTGTCAAAGAGACGAAACGCGAAGAGTTTTGTTCGTTGAAAAAGAGTGCCGACTCTCTGTCTACGGACATTCGGCGGATAAAGAATTCTTCTGATCAACTGATGATGAGCAGGAGATAGACGTTATGTGTGTTACAATCTTCTGTTCTGATTTATGTTTCACGGGGTGAGTACAGACGGTGTTACATTTGATAATTTTGTATTGGCGTAAAATTGTGTTTGTGGTAAAAGAATTCAAAATTGTACAATTTTATCTATCAGTTATCATCTTGCCTAATAATTAATTATTTTTCGTCGAAAAAATTATATAATATATTATTACAATTAGTCTCTAACGAATCTAACGAATTTTTTATAAGTTATTGTTGATTAGAATTTACTATATATTTTTTATTTGTTTTGTGCTAATAATCATCTGATAAATGAAATGCGATACATATATTTGCATGGTGAATATGTATATTTTTATAAGTTTTTACCCCAGTTCTTACTTTTTAATTAGCTATACTAATTTGTTATAATCTACATGCAAAATTAAATAGCATATCTTAATCAAGATAATATTTGTTTATTGCTGTTGAAATTACTTGATAGCATTTTTCTTTTCTTCGATTTTATTTGATTCTGATACCTCCCAATTGACACATTCTTAAAGCAAAAAAGGTGGAAATAGCAATACACGAGTAAAGCGCTTAAAAAGAAAGGAAGACCGGTGTGCTAATAAATCGGTAAATCGCGAGTTAATTCCGTTACGTCGGGGTGATTCTGAGCGATTCGTTCGAATAAAAAAGGAGCAGGCTCGCGCGCGCAGGCCAGATGCAGGAAAAAGGAAGAAAAGTGGATGCTGCCGGGACGCTGGCGAGAGCGGCTTTAAAGTGATCTCGACGAGTGAGAAAAAAAGAACGCGTTGCGGGATGATGGAACGGCGAAATAAAAAGAGAAAAGATCGAAGAATTCGATAAACCTCGAAGCAGCCTAAAGAGCTTAAATTCGGATGCTGCTCGTCGTATACTTTCTTTCTTTTCTTTTTTTTTGCTATTACTATTATACGCTGCTCCCGATATAGAGCTCCATATCGTTTCGACGTTTGCATTACACCACGCAAATAGATATTTTTAACATATAGGTATGTAAATCATCCAGATGGAAATATCTCTGAAAAATCGAAGTCCTCTCTCTGCGGCACACGTAAAAAGATAGTGGTTTTACTTTTTAATTAGCTACCCGAATTAGTTTAGAAATTAGGGATATCCGTGGATATAAATGTATCGTTGGAAAAATGCATCTCCACTCTTGTCCACTTTATGCGAATTGTGGTGAAACGGTGTTTTTTTTTACAAAAAAGAGCGTTGCTAATCCCGAAACTGCTGATCTGACGATCAAACAGTATTGGCGGTCGATGCTCGCACGGCGCATTTTGAAAATGTAAAAGCAAACTCAAAGCCGGTCGGCGCTACGGCGCGAATTGCAACTAAACTAAACCGCGTTTCGTCCACCTCCCCGGCTCACCCCTTTCGTCCCCGTATTCTCTCTATTGAGCCCTCATCTCTCTCTCCCTCTTCCTCCCTCTTTTTCTTTCTCTCTCCCGTTTCCGCAAACCTGCGTATACCGCGCTCTCTCTCTCTCCACCCCCCGACTTTCCCGCGGGAGAGCGGTTAAAACAAATGAGCGGGCAGTGCCGGCCTTAAATTAGCGCCGGCAGGGGTGGTTTTCACTTCTACCCTTAAATTAGGACTAAGCCTCGTGCCTCCAAGTTTCACGGTTTTGATCGGATGAGTTACCGCCGTTGAAAGTTACAGCGACGGGGATTAACGTCCGCCTTGCTCGCACCGAGGAATACCGGGCTGTTGCGCCGCGTCGGTGAACACTCAGAGAAAAAAAAATACGAATCTATCCTTGCACGCGGCAAGTTAAATGTCGTTCCCCGCATTGTACGGCAAGGTTTCTCGCAGACTGTGGAATAGCGTAAACGTCTCGAGAAAAAGTGGTCGACATCGAACAAAAACGCGACTATCGATTTTAACGATTATCCAGAAAAGGAGCGATATGAATTATAGAAAAAGGCGAGAAAAACTTAATTACTCTTGCAGGATTCCTAAAAGTCTATTTCTGTTCTTATAATAATCGCGTTCTTAATATCGCGGATTTTAATAAATCGTAAATTTATCGCAAATAAAAGTGTATAAAAATCAGTGGTACAAGGCAAAAGGATATTCAGAATTGGGAAAGATTCGTTTCGTGAACGAACGAACGTGTCCGTATCCCGAGAAATTCTGTCACGCTGCAATTCGCCGCTGTACGCCCGATTTCGCGCGGTCGCGGATCTAATTGGCTAACCTCCTCTTCCCCATTCCGCGCTGAAACGTGGCATGCCGTATCCGTGGAGGAAAGTTGCCCCCTCTGACATCGAGACCAATCAACGGCGCGGTACGAACGAACGGAGACAGGAAGTCGGAAAAAGAGCGAGGGAAAGTTAGGCGAGTCAAGTGGGTGGTGGCGACGGCGGGTGCTGAAATCAGTCGTAGAACCGCGCCTGGAATGGAATCGCGTTTAATCCAATAGCGGTCCTTAATAATCGAATAAAGCTAGGTCCGAGAAATCGCGTCTAAGCAGACTCCGGGATGGGTTACCCATCCCGGCAAAGAGGGAGGAGGAGGGGGGGCGGGGGTAGGTGGGTAGCTTGACGAAGGTGGGTGGTCGATGTGAGAGAAGGTGGCGGTGGCATAGGAAATTCAGCCACCCTCTCCCCCTTTTCCAGGAGCTCCCTTGGTGTACGTCGCGCGGCTCGGTCGCGGCCATGTTGCCAGAATTGCCACCACCTACCCCCTTTCTCCCTCTTAATATCCCACCGCCTAGTCATCTAGTCCTGCCGGGTCCGCTATGTAAATGTGAACCAACTCGACCCTCCCTCCTCGTCGACCCCCCATATACCTCGCCCCTCTTCTATCCCTTCGGCTCACCGGGCTCGCCGCCACCCCCCGCGAACTGCCTCCAACTAGCAGCCCCTAAATCTAAGTCCGCCGGAGCGGTACACTCTGAGTAGAAAACGCTATGTTCGGTCAGTGGGTTCGTTCTTGATGGCAGATAGGAAGAGTGCTCCTTCATGTTTACCCTTTTCATAGGAGAGTTTTAAAACAGAGAGAAAGTTATTTTATCCACAGTTTATTTGTACAAGAAATTGTCCTGAGACTAACTAAACGTTTGAAGTATGTTGTAAAATTATTTAAAAAGTATTCTAAATTATTGAGAATTTTTAAGATATATGCTTTCTCAATTATTTTTCGATTTTTGCCTCGTCTATCGAAACCGAAAGTAAGAATAATACAAGAGTATATAATTTAAATGCCGCGACAAATGCGCCGGTTACCATTATTCTTACGGATTAGATACTGGAAAAATGTAAAGATTCCAGGTGATTCTATAAATCGCAGATAATTAGTATTAAATCGAGGATTATTTAAGCAAGGGAGCTTCGTACAGCGGAGTAATGAAAGCATTACGTAACTCCGGTTCCTCGTATTTGCCTTCAGGCGGTGTCCGCTGAAATTCATCGCGAGAAACGACCTCACGTTTCTCTCGCCGGATAATAGAAGAACTCCTTCCGCCGCGGCCTTAATTAATTGCTTTAAAATATCCCGTTTGACTTTTCCCAAGACTCCGCAGCGCTGTACCCCGGTACGGTACGGTACGGTATGTACGTACGTACCCCTATCGTCACCATACGTAATCACCGTTCGTTTCTCATCCGGCGCTCTCTTGCCGTAATTTTGTCGGGAAGGGTTGAGTCATTACGCCCAAAGAACTAACAGGAATTCCCAGATTGCTGCGAGGTTGTGCTGCAAACCCCGAACCCTCCTCGTCCTCTTTCTCCTTCTCATCCTCCTCTTCCTCCTCTTCCTCTTATCCTCCCGTTCTGGCAGTCCTGTTGGCTATCCTACCGGTATATACCACGGTCTACGGTGTACGGAAGGGCGCCATTACCCCACGGGCAGCAAGTTCTAAGCGCGCTAAATAATGGCTGCTAGAAATTCAACGGGGGGTCGAAATGCCCGTATGGCATTGCGAATACTATCACGGCTACCGTGGTCCTAAACACACGCGCGAGCTTGTATACGTGCGAATCCTCGCCGTTAGTGTCCACCCTCGACTCCCCTTTCGCGTCTACGTGGGAGTGAGTATTAATTTAGGCACGTAGTCCTTTCCCCGGCGAGCTAAGAAAAATGCCTGCACGTTGGGGAGCTGGCCCGTTAGAATTTAATCTCACGTCATGCATAGGAGGGACGGAGTGCTCATCGACGCGTGCGTGTAGACGCGGCCGAGCGTGTGGTGGTACGTGCGGCGGTGATGGTCGACGAAGGTTGGAAGAGACCGAGAGAACACGATGGGAGGGAAAGGGGGACGTAAGAAAAATGCGCGGGGGAGTAGGAAAGACCGAGGAGGTGGATGGACGCTTTGGACGGGGAGAACTCTCGCGGGGAGGATGGAACGTAGTAGCGGGGGAAATGTTTCAAAATCGCTTATATCCTGTTCGCTGTAACATTCTCGAGTAGAGGCGCGTAGATCTACAGAAAGAGAAAGAGAGAAGGGGGCAGGGAACGATAAAAGAGCGTAAAGTAGGAATGAGAACACTGGATTTTAACAATGATTACAAATATATATATATATATATATATATATATATATATTTGTAATCATTGTTATATATATATATATAATTATAAACATATATGTAAAAGTTATATATACATTATTTATATATATAACATATATATAAATTAATAAATTTTTATTATATATATATATATATATTACGAATTGTAAAGTAACGTTGTGTCACGTAAGTACATCGATTTTCTTCCGATTTTTTTGACATTGCATCACTTGATAACTTTACTGTCGAATGTGCCTATGGCAACGAAGTACAACGGCGATATCAAACTGTTGTACAAATGTCGCTACTTTTTTGGAAATTATATAAAAAAAACATGCTGTTTTATTTACGCCTTTGCGATCTGCTTTGAAATTTTATTGAATGCCAATGCTCACGTGATTGTTAATACCATCTTCGCAGAAGTATAATTAATCACATCGGCGATACTAATAACAGATAATTTGATGAAAACAATTAAGTATTCTTCAGCTACAATTTTGCAAAGTTAATCAAAATCCGTATTGAACGTGATGGACATCACAGATAGATCATTCATTCAAATTTTATCAGCATTCATCAAATGAGAGAACGGCCGCCGCGTAACGAAACGCGCGGCGAAAAAGTCGAGCAGAAGAAAGGGCAAAAGAAAGGGTAAAAGAAAGTGCAAAAGGAGGAAATTCGTCGAGGTGAGCGTCGAGAAAGTTACGGCGAACGCGCATTGTCCGTGCGGTCTTCGGACGTTACACAAACACAATGAGACTAGGTTGAGCGTGGATTTAAGCGACTTGCGTGTTGGTTAGCTGGTTGTGAATCCGGGAGGACCGTCGACGAGAAGAGAAAAGGGGGGCAGGCGGTGGGGTGGCAGAGATGGGTAGGACGACGGTAGAGCGACCCGGGGGGTGGCGGCGACGGTGGATGGCGGTGGCGGTGGTCGGGGGTTGTCCCTTGCTAAGCCAGCGTTAAGGGTGGCTAGAGTAGGTACGTAGAGCTTACGGGACGTACCACAGGGATGAGGGAACGCAAGCAAGTGAGACGGAAGGGAATGGCGAGAGCGAGAGAGTGACAATGTGGATTGGTATGCGTGTTTGCAAGGGCCGAGGAAGCGTGCGTGAGAGAGGAAGAGAGATTGAGCCGAAATGAGCCGTGCGAGAGCAAGAGAGAGAGAGAGAGAGAGAGAGAGAGGGGGATAAAAGCGAGAAAGAGCGAGTAGAGGTCTGCCGTAGGAAGAGAAGGCGGTGGTGGAGAATGTGGAGAACGAAGAGGAGAGCGCGGGTAAGCACAGAGTCCGTAGGTTGGCAGTCTTACAGATCAATAAAGCTAACCACCCTCCCCCTCCCCCTTTTCCGAGGCCCACCCCCTTCGAACCACCCACCTGACCACCTTCCGCCATCTCCTCGTTCGCCACCTCCTCCTCCTCCTCCGCCTTCTCCTCCCTCGGGCTGCCTCAAGAACAAACCCCAATATGTCTGACAACAATGCCCACCCGATGGATTAGACGCTTCCGCCGGGTACATACATAAACGCGTGCACGTGTACATACACGCAGAGATACGTACATGTAATATGTATGTATACGCGTGTATGTACGTTTACCTCCTCATCGTCGGTGTTTCGTTGCAACCAAGTCACTTACATGGACGACATCGTGGTGACACACGCACCCACACACGCGAATTCTTTCTTGCCGCAATTTTTTTTCTCCTCCTCACACCCCTTTCTTCGTAGTTCATCGAGGGTGTCCGTGATCTATTAAATTCGCCGAACGGAATGAATATTCATGCGCGATCACCGGTAACGCGGCAAGCCTTTGCTTTCATCATCGTTAATTGACACTGATTCCTTGACGTCCCTTATCGTGTACGATGCGAGCACGATGCCCGCCGGAAATTAGATTTAAAACTGATCTGACCATAACGATGTTGCGGTCATCTTTTTTTTTTATCCGGGTGATTGCTAGACGACGCACCCCTATACGAGTATTCTCTGGGATCTCGATCGCCAGGTTCGATCCTAGGAACGACCATGAAACGCTCGTAAAAGATTATATTTTACAGCAAAGTGTATCTAGATATGTTTATTGCGATGTTCTTCACATAATAGTATATCGTTGATAAGATTGTTAAAATAAAACGGAGAATGTCATTAAAAATGTCATAAAAAGTGTCGTAATGTAAAAAGTGTAGAAATGTAAAATTATTATTATTACTTTATTTTTATGATCTACGAAAATTGTCTTAAAATATCAATCAACAAAATGATTCGAGCATAAATTATGTTACGAGACAGCAAAAGTTACAAAAATCTTGGTGTTGAGTACTTCAACCGACCGCGTCTTTCGGTAGAAAAAAAACGCACCGCGTGTCTGCTGGAAGGTACATTCAAACAGGTGCACGACGCTCAAGGTGACTTCCGGCAAAAAAAGCTCTCCACAAGCTTCCTGAGAAAACAAGAGAGTCGCGCGTAGGACGCGTGCTTCCGTAATATGTAAAACGTATTTGCATTCATCTCACGACTCTTTATTCGACGCTTCTTACACCAAGACAAGGCGCAGCGTCGGGCGAGTTTTTTTTCTCAGCCGAAGGAAAGAGATTAGTTCGTTCCACGTAAAGAACCGCTGCCGCCGAGGGAAAGAAAAGGAGGTCTGGCTGGCCAAAGGAATCCCACTTTCCCACGTGTCGAGGGGATGGGTAATTGCACGTACAATTTTTTTTTCCTCCGGCTTTCCTTCGTTCGGAATTTTTCTCGGTTTTCTCCCGACGCGATCCGCATCTCTCTCGTAACTTCGCATATACGCGGCCACCGTCATCTCGGAACACACGTGGAGACCGCCTGGACCGCGCGTATCCGTGCCCGTGGGACAATGTACGTGAATAGACGTGTGTATGTATGTGTGGTCCGCGCGATGGTGGGAGCCAAAGTTCACGGACTGAGATCACCAACGTGTACGCATACGTATACGACGGTCGACCCCTTTCAGAATATTTTCTCGGTTCTTTCTTGCGGACCCTCACCCTAAGCAGGACAACGTGGGGGGTAGCTTGAGGTCCTGGTAAGACCCCCCACCAGCGATGCTCCTTATTGATCGTCCTCCGACCCACCTCCCCAAGAGGAGCCACACACCATGGTTGTGTGTGCTTTCTCCTTCTCCTTTATCCTCGCTTAGGTCCACCCCCGCGGGCACCCTCCCGCCTTTGTAGAACCCACCTACCAAAAACCACCCTATCTCCTGTCTCTCTTCTAACCTCGTCCGGCATCAGCCCGATCTCTCCCTTCCACCTTACCCGATAGTAACCCCCGGAACACAAAGAGCCAGCGTGATCCCCAGCGTCTGGGCACCACTACGGATAGTCCGGAAGCATAGTTGGACATCAGCTCCGACGACGCCAATTTACCGGCAATTTCGTTCCCGGGGAAAATTGATTGCGGTCTACAGAAATTCATAATTAGTTGGACGGGGCTGTCTGACATTCAAGCGCGGGAGCGTTCTCCAAACAGGAACTTAAGTATGATTAAACGTCGAGGTGGACGACATTTCTCCGCATCCCTCCCCTGTGGGTGGGAGCACAATTGCGGAAGGAGCGTGACAAAACGTCGCCATGCAAAATCCTTCCTTTTAAATACAGCTTTTGTTAAATAAGAGTCATGATAATATAATCTTTGATGTATGGTAGGCAATTAATAGCGTCATTCGGCTATATAGTTTAGATAATGGTTCCTTCTTTCTTGCGCGCAGAAACTCTTTGTAATGAAGTATAAACCGTAAGAAGCGTAAAACGTTAACGAAACTATTTGCAAGTAACCAAAAATCGTGCAGTAATAAAAGATTCATGCTATTTTGTAGTATCTGTATAAGTAATTCTTTTTTTGGGGGATGATATAAAACTCGAGGAGTTTCAGAGGAGAAAGAGATCTCAATGAAAGTATCATAGGAGGTACACATCGGGAAAGGCGGTAAAGTCGAACAGGTGCCGAGCACGTGGTCGATCGATGGCCAGGCAACGTGGTTTGCCTCCTTTTTTTCCAGGCGGGGCTTTTCCCGAAGAACCGCGCGGAGCCGTTTTTCATTCATATTTCCATGGTCGTGACCCGTTCATCGAAGGCTGCAACGCCGCGTTGCAGGAATCGATTTCGAATGGCGCATCACGCGCGGCCCTTCCTCCGCCTCTTTTCCCGCTACGGGTGTTCCCCTAGGTCGGGGTTACATTTATGTACTGACGCGTCGTATATTTATGTACTTTTTTCCGCCGCCATGCTATATTTTATCAAAACGTTCCGTTACGTGATCAAAGCGCAACCAAGAAGAATGCATTTTATACTGGCATGACTGGCGAGACTACGGCTCTTTGTATTAATTATTTCTCCGTGCAATGTTTAATTAATAAGAAGTCGCATCGCTTAATTTTATTCACGATGTTATAATTATTATATGTAATAACCAAGTCGCATCTATAATTCAGTGGCACACGTTGCTTTTTTTTTTACTTTCAAGAACACAAGCTCAAGATAGATACAGATATTCAATAGAACAGGGTGATTTGCGATGCAAGTGGTAAACGGAGCAGATAGTTTGAGTTTTGTAATTGGACATATTTTTATAGCAGAATGAGTTACTGGGCAAATTATTCCCTAAGCTGGACCGGCCGTAGGTCGGCGTTGCATTCACATCGCGTTGTTTTCCTCCTTTTCTTCCAACATTTTACAGTCCGTCCACTCGAGGGACAATAAAAATTGCACAACTCGACGATATCACTCTGCACGATATAACGTAGGAATTTTTCCCAATGAAATTGCTCCGAACGAAAGAGGCATTAAACAATATGTATAATGAAAATGTTTTAGGCAAAGAGAGAGAGAAAGAGAGATAGAGCAATTGTGATTGTTGCGCGATTGCTGACGTAACATTAACGAAAGGCAAATGTTAACGTTGTATAACGTTTTTAACGCGGATCGCCAGGATAAATTGTTACAATCGCGACAACGACGTTGTCTATTATTTAAAAGCGCTCGATTTGTTATGGCACTGAGAACCGGATCCGAGAACGAAATAATCTATGGGCGACCACATGTTGCGCCGGGGATTTCTTTTCTCTGCAAACAATCCTTGCGATTGAATTCGAATGATATAAAATTAACCAGTGTAAATATACAAAAAATGGATATCGCAATATTTAAAATACTTGAAGAAATAACTGTGATTGCGAATATAGAGCTCTCCTCAATACGTTGTGCTATATTATGTAAATTATCAAGCACAGAGGTAAAGTTTGAAAGGTTAACGTTAAAGCGGGAAAGCGCGAAGAAAAGAATTTTAGGGAAAGAGAAATCATGCAAAAGTGTTTCATACATTCACGTCGCCGCATCGTTCCCGATTGCCAAGTTGGACCCAATGATCTACGAGAAGCAATTTGGGGATGACGGTGGCCGCTGTGTAGCCGTGGCAGCTCCAGTCTATCGGAGATATCCGATCAGCGCAACAGCTGATGGCTCGCGTATCTATCGACCCATCGGTTGCCATCGATATTGTAATAGTTTGCTAATAGTCCGACGATTGTTCGACCATTGACGCGACCTGTAAGCGGACACTGAGCTCGTCTCCATCAGCGACGCGGCGTGAGCAAGGATGAGAGCGAAGCGATGAGACAGAACGAGAGGGAGAGGCGGAGAGAGAGAGAGAGAGAGAGAGAGAGAGAGAGAGAGAGAGAGAGAGAGAGAGAGAGAAAGGGTGACAGGAGGGAAAGAGAGGGTGAGAGTGGGAAGAACGATCGAATGCCCGCGGAAATTTTAACGCTCTATAACATGCGGTAAACTCGATTATCCGCGGCTACGAATTCCCACTTTTTGTTCTCCTTCCACGCCGGATATACGTACGTTTTCCGTGTTGCACGCGCCCGTATACATGTGAACATAACGTGTGAACAGTGAATAATGTCTCTATTTGTCGAGTTCGACTTTGCTGCCGCGGCGCCGGAAGTGTCGTCCAATTTTGTTGTCAAACCGATTCCCTTTGGTTGCCAGTTTTCGCGCTAATTGCTCCATTACCACCGGCAATTTCGGCCAATATTTTCTTGACGAGTCCGAATAAAATACCGTTACGATTAGCGTACGCCACTCTATCGGCTCGTCACGCGGCGGCCGACACCTTGCGTTTATTTCGCGCGGTTCGGTTTCGCCTCCCGATACGGGACAGCGCGTTAAAGTCGCATCACGCTTTTAATGCAAATAAGATACGTTTCATAATGTTAATGCACGGGGAGGTGCACGATGGAGGCAAGAAGCGCTAATTTCATACACATTAAATGTGTGCATGCATTTAAATAATTTTTAAGCGGTACACTTAGTTTTTAATATTAAACGGCAGTTTTCCCCAACAGGTACCTATTTTATTTCCCGCGTTTTCTAAGTAGCGAGCGCCTAACAGGATACTCTTCATTAATATTAATAATCCGCCAATTTTTATGTATATTGAGCACATTAAAGGAATTTACGCACAAACGCTTCCATTGATAGAATCGTATAATTAAATACACCGATTAACGATATTTCCGCGTGACTTCGCTTCAATTTATCAGTGAGATTTTCTTTCCGCTTCGTAAGGCATCCTGTCGGGCTCCGATCTTGGGCGGGTCCCTGGTCTTTGTAAAGCGCGTGTAAACACTTTTTACCGGCGCCATTAACGATGACCACTCGGTCATCGTAGACTCCCGAGGAAGGCGGATCGTGTGTCCTCAAACAGTCACCCTTTCTTCTTTATTTCCCCCCCGATTGGCCCTAATTATGTTTGCACTTCTGAGTACGGACTCGCTTTTTTTTCTTCTAATTAGTCACACGGTTAATCATCACCTGGAACACATGTCCGGTTTGACCCCGTTCATTAAGAAAAGGCAGCTGTTAACTTGATCAGTATGTATAATTTATTCACGGTAAATTTACTGATTGTGCAATCGTGTAATATGCGTTATCATTATCTATTACGTCATAAAGAAGATGAAGAAGATAATTGTTTTGAAACCTGACTCGAAAATTTAGTGTTTTCCATTTACTATTCGAAGCTCGAACTTCGATGCATATATAACAAATCAATTTTTTTAAACGCATTTTCGCCATTTTTTGTTAATTTAAAGCCGGAAACCAAACAAGGGAGCACGTAACTTGCTCCAAGTTGTGCTAACGGCGACATTGTTCATTCGTATTTGTTCGCGCTCGTTTACTTCGTTCGAATCCGGCTTTACGTGTGAAAAGCGAAAGCGTCGATTTCACTTTGGACCGCCAGCGCCCAGAGAAGAGGAATCTACGACGTCCCCTCTTTTCTACGTACGCGTACGCGCAATTTGTAACGCGTGCGGACATTTATCGGTGCATTTGCGCGCGAATGTTCGCGTTATGATTTTTTTTCGAGAGGCGTGCCGATTTCCGCGCACGAAAAAAATGCGACGCGCGCGGTCAGGGCCGTGCGGAAGGTGATGCCAGTCGTGTTACAGAGACGCGTCGGTGCGGAGTATGCGGATGCTGGTCGATGCACCGTAGGAGGTCGAAGCACCGGGGGGCCGCGTTGTATGCGTGTGGCACGCGCAATGAAAAAGAGCGAATTCGAATTCGCGTTTGCGCCGCTGCGGCGGCGAGGCGACGCGCGGCGCGTCGACCAGCAGCGGTGAAGTAACAGCTGTTTTCGTGTGTCGCGACGCGACGCAGAGGAGCGAAAAAAAAGGAGGGTGGAAAGAGGGAAAGGGAACCGGGATGAGGAGAGAGAAAAGCAACAATCGAAACCGTGTCGGGCAACGGCCGTGGCCCGCGTGTATAGCAGTCCACAATAAAAATCGACGTTGTTTCAATGTCACGAATATTTCCCGCTGATCCTTTTTCATTTATTTTCGGCCGCGCTGTCGCGTCTTAATGGGCGACACGAGAGCAGAACGCGGACCCGCCGGAGTGAGAATATATCGTCCTACTAAAAAGACGCTAATTAGAGAAAATTATGACAATTAAGGTGTCTCGCGGAAACGAAAGTAGACTCGTTTGTCTTTGTAATGAATAAAACGCCTGGTGTCCTTAGTCGACTTTTGTTCAACTTTCGTTCGCTTGAATTTGCGTTTTAATTGTTATATTATTACAAAGTTATTGTGAAATGAGCTTGGCTATTTATCATCATCATTTAAGAACTTCCTCGATAATCGATTGATAAACGAATGTTTTCTGTTTTATAATTATAAATTAAAATATCAGAATATTAATCTATAAAGAGATGCATATCTTTACCAATTCAAATACACGTGATAATGGCTTGCGTTTGATTAGCTTATCGACAGTTTTAATTATTTGTGATGAAAAAAATAGTCTTACTTCAAAATAATATATTGATACTAGCATATTTTTTATTAAAAAGAAATGATTATTGCTTATTAACTTATTTCAATCATATTAAAAAATAATGTCATTAAGTCTTCATCTTTTAAGTCAAATTATTTCAGATACTTGACAACCAATCTTAGCTAATTAATCTTTGTTTGATTTATTTGATGAAACAATACTTTGTGAATTACAAGAAGAATTATAGAATAATTTTTTTAAGATACAATTTGATAGAACGTTTTCTTTAACAATTGACATAATAATTAAATAAATGTTTAATAATATTAATCTATAGACTTAATTATTTAAACTGCCAGCGTCCAGAAAAGAGGAACCTACGAATCTATTAATTGGTATTAATTATATAGAAGTTATTCCTTAAATTTTATCTAATTATATAATTAAATAATTTAGTAGAAATATCGAGCTACTGCATGTACCTCTGGCGATAGATTTTATCGCACAATTAATTTATCGTGATGTGATAAATTTAATTTTTTCGACGCATTCTGATCGGGTCACATTCTCAATATCAACATTCTTGATCTTATCAGATCAAATATTTTCCTCAAGTGTACACTTGATAAACACTTGATCGTTCTTATCTAGACATTAACTAAAAAGGAGAAGCATATTATGCATTCATTTATTTTACAATATGAAAGTTATCGGTCAATTTATTCTCCTACACTTTTCTCTCTGTGTAAAACTGATTAGTTACGAATTAAAAAATAACATGCTCTTCTTAATTGCGTGCATATTTGTTCAATTTGATCCCGTTATAACTTCGTTTGAATAAAAAAAAAAAAAACAGTAAACTGTAAAAGAATTTAGCGGAATGTTATTTGTATACGGCATTCGCGTGGGAAGGGCTACAATTTCTTTCGCCATCAAACTGAGCATAAAGTTAATCTCGCGAATGCATGTGCAAAACTTTAGTAATAGTTGAAATATAGTGCGCGCTATCGCGACTACACACAAACAACGCAAACTCATCGGGTGCAGTACGGCGGGCACGTAAAAGTCGCAGAAAGTCGTTCCCCATATTTCACGCGCATTTTCCGAAAAGTACACTTTGCTGATCACGTAGACGCGATCGGGCAACTCTAGTTTCGCGCTCATGGTCGCCCTCGGGGGCTAGATCGGGCAGTAGTTGGTGTGGCGGGTCTCGCGAGGGAGGAGGGTGAGAATAGGTAAGGGGGAAGGAAGGCGAGCACAAGGACCGCGGGCAAGCTGAAAAGGGGGCGGAGGGGGAGGAGGGCGAGGGGGGAATAGGTAGTTGAGCGCGGTGAGGAGGGCTGGTAGTTCCTGGGGCAAGGAGGCGAGGGTCAGTGGGACGACAGGGGGTGCGTTAAGCCACACCCGCAAAAACAGCCCCCTGCAGCTCCGGCAGCGACCGAGCGCATCGACCGACCAGTTTCCCCACCATCAGCACCGCACACAACGCAAGCGACAAGTTCGACTCGGTTTGCAAAAGCTTCTCGAGGATAGCAGCTAGTTCACCGCGCGGCTACCCCGTCGCTCGCTCTAGCTCGCCCGATCCTCTTTCACGGCACTACGTGTGCTGTACATAGGTACTTCGTGATGCCGCCCTGTGTGTCCCTATCACCTACCACGGTTTACCAATAGAACCTCCGTTTGCACCTGCACCCTATGCAAACGCGCGCGCCTACATAGGAAGGCGCGATTTCGTAGAGTTCATTCTAAATTCTCAGAACGGCTCGTTTCGCAATGGAGGTGCTCGATTTCGTTCGATGCGTCTTCTTCCAGGGCATCAGAATATTCCGTCTGGGATGTGCCCTATCTTTTGCCTTGATTAAAACTCGCTTTATAGAAATGATCCGTGATATACGGATTTATCATCATTTGACGTTTAAGATAGTTGTTATAATCGATATTTATTAGCGTAGTAAAAAGATTATTGAAAGAATTGTATAAAGAAAGTAATTTTAGATAGCAATATATAGCAGTATATAAATTATGAAAGATATTCCATCCGATTGACGTACATTTGAAAAAGAAATTCAAGCGGAGATATAAAGTTCGAGCTGTTTTTGCAAATATTTGCGTAACATTTCATGATTACACATCTCGATTGACATTTGTCGGTGTTTATATATTATATAACGATATAAAATCTGACTTTTTCCAATACTTATTCTTTCTATAAAACGATTCAAACGAAAACTATTTCTTAAAAAAAAAAAATACGATAAAATGCAATTTCTTTTCGTTGTGCGTTGAAAAAAACTGCTTTTGCACCTTAAAGCCACACATACCAAAACTTTAAAATTAATTCTTGAAATATTTCATCGCCTAAGAATTTTAATATTTCGTTCTATTGTTGCGAAGGGGTTGATATCCCCACCCTTCGCTATCTCGCTCCGTCTCCCTCGTTCTCATTTCCTCTTATCTGTCGATCTCCCCACTCTCGGGGCTCCTTCTTCGAACCCTCAGATGCCACCCCCAACATTGCCGTCGCCACTAACATCGCACGACCATCTCCACCTCCACCATCCCCTACGACTTCACCCTCCTTCGACAATACCGCGCACATCCTTTCGCGCAGACGACGAAGAAAAGTGCGAAAAACTCGGCTTTTTGCGCGCGAAAACTTTTCAAACTACTTCACAACCACCCACACTAGCGCACCCGTAGAAGGGATAAAAGTTTTTAAACCGGGGGATGGGGACACGTATGCTTTTAGCTTAAGGAATTCCTTACGCCCTCGACTCGCAAAACTTTCCCAGCTACGACAGAAAATGGCATTTTCGCTATGCGAGAGGACTTTCTGCAAATAAATAACGAAGCTACCGGGTGTCTACGAAATTTCCGAGCAAACTTATGCAAAGTTTTTTTTAGATGTTCAAGTGAACTCAACAATTTATTTGCAATAACGTACATATAAATCGTATATTTAGTAGATAATTAGATAGCTAAAAAAGCTTTAAATTATTAAATACGTTTTAATTATTTCTACTTTAACATTTAACAATTAATAAACTATTCCTAAAAGATTCCTAAAAGAAATCCCAATTCTTTTTTGTTAAAGTCATAATTATATGAAACGTGTATATGTTTTATTTACATTGATTTTCGTTTATACTCTATTGTTCACTATATGAATAAAAGTTTCTTTCAAGGCATTTGACAAAATTATGCTTTCCGTAAGTGACAGGATAAAACGCAACGCAAGTGTCTTTCCGTGTAACGCAATCGTTACGTAATTTTAAAAGGCTCGACATCCTTCGTACTGTCTGACATTTAGTCAGAGTCATGTACCTGTCCGGTGTGGAAATGTCATAGCTAGGGGTAAATGTGACGCGAAAGGGTGGGTCCATAGGCGTAGTAATACGGCTAGCAAGGGAGGGCTTTAATTAAGGCAAGTAGAGAAAAGAAAAATCCTGAGGGAATTTATAGAGGTCGGCAGCCGCGTTGGGCGTTAAGGGACTGAAGGGAATGGAGAACCCCGGTTGAGACGGGGGTCGGCCCTGAACTCGAAGGACCGGCCCTTGGTAATTTAGACCTTCGAAACGACTCTGTGGCCCATAAAGGGCTAAATGCGAAGCGGACTTTACTGCGTTAATTTCTTTACACAATTAAAAGGACGGTCTACCAGTTTTACTATTGTTAGTACCTGGGATTCTTCCGGCAATATTAGCGTAATAACGTATTAAACGTTTTACGGTATTTAGGCGAAAAAAATACTGACGAAAAAGAAATAGAATTTCGGATTTGACGTAAATCACACTTGTAATAAATAATAACAAATTCTTATATTCAAAAACGTAAACAATAACTTTCCATCGTATTTTTAATAATTTTGCGGAATCTTCAGGATACGATTTGCATAACATTTGATACTGAATATCCGAATAAAATAAAACGTTTACATATACTTCGAGTTACTATTTTATTTCACAATTTACTGCAAATAGAGCTTCATAAAATGTAACGTTCTTTCAATTCTCGGCGCACCGGTTTGGACATGCAGCCTTTCAGCCTTCGATCGCTATTCAGCGCGGCTCGTTCACCTTTTTACGCGAGTCAGAATCCCGAGAGAATTTTCCTCGGTGCGGCTCTATTAGTGCGCCGAATAATGATGAGTTTAAACATGGCGTCGTCGTGCTAGGGCATACATAGAAGCGGCTGCAGCGGTAGGTAGCTCGCTCGGATTAACTTGGCCTGTTGATGAGGTGATTAAACGTTGATTAAATGCAGACTAAATTGCAGTCAAAAATATCGATCCGCGCCGCCTTGACTCGAGGCGAACTCCTGCCTTCGCCTCCGGCTCTCTTTCGTCCTTTCGTCCTCTCGGACCACCTTTCAAACCCGCCGTAATCATGAGTTATCTTACTCGGTCCTAATGGAATTAGAGCGCCGCTTTGATACAGCCGCGTCTCCTGCTGAATAATTACGAGATTGCCGAACGCTTTTCTCTCCGTGCGCAACAGAGGAAGAGATAGCAGTGAGATAGGTTCAAATTAGCTCCCATGACCAATTACTATCATTGTTAATACGCGTATATAGTCGTATACGTATGGTCGTAAGCGCTAAGGTTGTTGGAATAGGTATCTTTCGATCGCGCGCTTCTCTCGCAAAAGACGATTCTCGCCGATTTTTATTTCACGCGCGTCGCGAAAGTACCTACAATCTGGCCGCGCGCAATTACGAGCTCATTAACGGCGAACGCGGCGACGCGACGTGGCGCTTTTCACCGGGCGTGCCCGCGACGCGAACGCGATTTCACGTTCGTCGCGGGCATACACGGTCCGCCGTGAATACACGTATATGGGGCATATATAAAACGCGCCTATAAATCGCTCGCCTGCGATCCCGTGTTCGCGTACGAACGGCGGCGGTTTGCGTGGTGGTGAACGACGGCGACTTTTAATCAATCCGATTATTGTCAGGAGGATTGGACCTGGCATCGTTCCTTCACTCGTTCCTGTATACGCGTATTAACGTTTGACCCCGGATATCACCGTTGCGCCTTCCCTCTTGCCAGCTTTCGGCCTCTCTTTCGCACTCGTTCAATCTACGCTCGACGTGTTCGCTCTCGCCAGCCGTTCAATAGATCCGTCATATTATATATATGTGTGTGTGTGTGTGTGTGGGTATGTGGACATTTATGCACGTGTACGCGCGATAGGCGGAGGACGATTCCTCGATCGACCTTAATTGACTCGTCGCACCGACTGCGTTTTCTTTTATTTTCGCCCTCTACACCGCGCGCGCCGACTACGTTTCCCACCTTCCTTTTCAATATCATCGATGAAGCCGGAGTTCTACTTGCACCGCTTAACGGGTAATCCCGTGGAAACACGCGACAACGTGCACCGCAGAGCTTCGAGTGAAAATAACTTCGATAAGGCAGACGCGTTTGCCGAGCAGATCAAGTTCTTGCCTCGGAAGCTGATCGGTCTTTGGATGTTAATTAACGACTCGTGATTGATACAACACATGTTTGAAGTCGCGAAAAATAAATTTCCGAAAGAAAGCTTTATTAAAAGTCACCTATCAGAAGACAGTCCGAGAAAACTAAAAGTTGGATAAGACGAAATTTGATTAAGCGAGCAAATAAAACTTTGACAAAAAATTAATTAGTTTGTGGATATCTATTATCAATTAATCGAGTACGTAATTTATACAACAAACATATATCGAGTTTCTTTCTTCGTAAGATAAGAGTTAAATTAGTCAAGAGGCTAATCTTTATTTTTAGTGATATATATGCATTTTTAAAACCGTTTTATCTTTTACTTTTATGACACTTATCTTAAGCACGATAAAATCTTATCGAAATAGTTTTCCTTAATCATCAAAACATCCTATTATTGATAAACACCGGCTACTGAAATCTGGAACAGATTATCTCTTGTTATAAATAATAGTACAACTTTTGCTATAATAGATGTATGATATAGTAAATTTATGTCTCTTATCTTGCTATATATGAAGTATTTTAAATTATACCCCATACATACTTTTCTTTATTGATTAATCTTTTCCCAGAACAATGCTGACCTTTTCTTAGCGGAAATTTGATTTAGTGATAATTTTCTTTAGCTTTTTTATAATACTCAACTATATAAGAAGTGTGAGAATCTAGATAAGATCAATAGGGGAGATAATGTTAGAGCGTTATTAAGACTGAGATGCGGTAATATGGAGGAAGGAAACAAATATTGGTTGGAGGAGGATGATTGTGTATGTGTATTTTGCGGATTAGGTACAGATAACATTAGTCATTATGTAGAGGAATGTGAATATACCAAAAATTGGTTTAAAAATGTGGGAAGAAATAGGGAAGAAATTGTAAAGAATTTATTTAGTGATGAACTACATCGAGTTAAAGGTAATTTATTGATTAAATTATGGAAGGAGAAAGAGGAGAAATTTAAAGAGTTAAGGAGAACTGGATAGGATAAAGTAATATGGTTGGATGACTGTGTGGATGGTATGATATGAATGAATAAGGTATTGTTGTAAACCAAGTCCACTTCTTGGCAAAAGCTGAAGTTAATAAAGAATTGATTGAACTATATAAGAATTATATATATAATTTTCTATGTTAAAAAGTTATAATTCTTTATTAAGGTAGACTTAATTTAGAATTAGGTAAAAGTTGAAGGTTTTATTATTCATTTTAGTTCTTAAAGGCTTCAGTTGCTTAGAACTCGAGAACTTTTAGTGTCGCGATATTTTCATCGCGATAAGTTTGCTTTAAATCGGTATGAGAATACGAAAGAAAGCATCCGGGGGAACCTGCGACACTCTGCACACGATTCGTACGCTAGCTGTACTCGGAGAAACCGGCCAACGTGCAAATCGCCTGAACATACATACACGCACGCACACACATGTACGCAAAGAAGTGGACAGCCTGGCCCTGACACTCAGAAGCACCATCAGTTATATAGAGGCCGCCGACTGGACCGCCACCACTACCATCGTCGATACCACCATTACGAAGCGCCGCCACCCCCCCGTAACACATGGCGACGGCTATATCGCGGAGAACGGGACGCGCGGGACGGGGTGGCAAACGGGGACGGTTTTTTAAATCTAGCCATCAAGGATCCATCCTGGCCTGGCTGAATGCCCGCGCGCCATACATCGAAAGCGATCTAACGCGACCGCGCGTATTTGTCGGCCGCCCATTATCCTCCTCGAAATTCAATTACCGGTACGAGCGTGAAACCTATTTTTGCGCCGGTCCAACCAACACTTCTTCTTGCATCTTAGCACGGCCGCACGAGTATACGTTCCTCTTTTATATGGGCAGGAGAGGAGAAGGAGCAAATAGATCTTAGTTTTTCTTTAACATTTATCACCTTGCTTATATCGCTTTTTATTAAGTCTATCAGTAGATAGGAAAAAAATATTATGGACAGTTTTATTTGCATTTTGTCGTCCTGCGTGCTATTCTTTTTTATTGACGCCAAATTTTCTTTCAAGATTATATCAAGAAGCATTTTATTTTTTTGCATGCAAGATCGATCTCGACGTCGTGTCTGATAAATTGAACGTACGTCATTAATTCGCGATACTTCGATGCCGACAATTAACGCAACGCTTCTCTTTCTTTTCCGCTCGTACGCGTTTGCGATTAAAATAATTGTATTCCACTGTGTTCTTCTCAATCAAGTTCAAAGTGTCGCCAAAGTTTTTTCTTTCGTTTTCGCCGGACGTCGCATGCAAAAAAAAAAGGGCACGCGTCCCTTGTTATCGTGGCACGTAGCCATTCATTAATTAAATGTAAAGCATATGTAAAACGCACGATATAAAAATATAATTGCGCAACGCGGACGATGTACCGCTACTCTGTAAATTTGTCGATCGCCCATTATTCTCGTCGAAATTCAATTGCGGATGCGTACATGAAGCCTGTTTTTGTGATAACCTGTGCACGAATCGATTTGTTTCCAGATAAAACTTATTTTACATTATTTATTTGCGCGTCACTCTCTGTCTCTTCTTCATCTTCTTCGTTCTTCGCCGCGCATAAATTTCATCATACCTCTATTTTTTTATCATTTTCGCGAACCACCGCTGAAGTATTCTGCTTCCTTCTCCATCGTCCTTATTTAATCTGGACTTATTCTTATCATTATCATGTTGCATTCGTGCAAAAATGTATCACGAGCTCTCTTTGACATACTTTCGCCGCAATGCAGATCGTACTCTATCCGAGCGGAATATAAATGAGATGTTATTTGAAAGTGTGCGCCAACTCTTATTCATCATTTGTTTTTATTAGATCGCTATTATAATAGCTTGGTGGCTATAAATAAATATTATTGGATATGTTATTTTTTGCGCATCGAGAGGTTTATTTTTATTACGTTTTATAATTTCACCACTATACACACGTGGCACGTCTCTCACACCTCACACGTGATTTCGGGATCCCTTGTTTCCGCGCCATCGTCTAGAATGGTGATCTTTTTTTCACGAAAACAAGAATTTTTTCTGATTAATCGAGAGCCGATCGACCGCACTGTGCATTCTCGAAAGCCCCGTATTGTTTATCCCGCGATTGGTAGACACGATTGAAATCTTTCTCTCCTGTCGACCTTTGTTCTTCGCCTCTTTTGATTCGGAATGTCCAGCCACAGGCTGCAACCGTCCATTTAAAATATCACGTCCTTTTAGTAAATCGTCGGGATCTTCTTAAGTGCTTCGTAATTTAATTTCAACCAAACTAATGCGTAAATCACAAGACAAGGAAAATAATGGAAAACTATATTCTCGGAGGATGTAATTTAATCCAATATCGATGTCTACACGTACACACATACAGACGGTGCCGCTGTGTGAATAAACACAAATTCCGAGTCAACCTGCATGATACCGAAACTGCAGTTATGGAAATTAATGCCTTCTAAAAATAAGCAATTCTAGAAAGTCAGATTTAGTATTTGAACATAGATAGATCTCTCTACTCGTATGCATAATTACAGATAGCTCGACACAGCATTATATAGCGGCAATCATAAATTCTCGGAGCAACGAGACGATATCGTCCCTTAGAGATTAAAGTAAGCCTTTTCCCTGGCCGTCGATATTTCGACAAAAAGTCGAATAATAAAACTATTTTAATTATTTTTACAAGTCACGGTTATATTATACGTTTTCGTGTAAAAAAAAGAGAATATTTTTGTCACATTGATTGAATTCTTAGGGCCAGTTTTTCAACAGTCGCTTAACTTTAGTCTTAGCTTAACTCACTCTTCGTCTCTTTCTAACTATCCCTTTTAGAAAAAGATGAAGAGTGAGTTTAGCTAAACTTTAGTTTAAACGACTATTGAAAAACTGGCACTTAGAGATAGGATGATTTCAGATAAACGCGGCGATGATTAATCTGCTGCTGTTTGTAAAAAAAAAAAAAAAAGAACGATCGTTGCGACTCGATGTGATGAAAAAGTTGGGGCGTTTTGTTATGGCTGGTGCTCGGCGTAGCGAAAATCTCATCACTTAGGGCTTAATAACCAGAACACGCAGACTCCGGCGAGAACGCGCTACGCGCTCATTTATTTCCGCGTCTTTTGCCGCGATAGTTTTCCCTCTTTTTGTCGCGCGTCCCGCTTTTTCTTCCCTTACTCTTCGAGTGCGAAAGACCAAGCGCGAAAAAGAGAGGGACGTCGGGCGGACCGGGCGGCCGGGTCGAGCCCGCTAAAAAACGCCAGTGCGGGCCACGATGACTTTCGGAATCATTTTTCAAAATGTCTGCCTCTGCCTCGAGGGGGGTGACCCCGACGGGCGGCGGCGGCGGGGGGCAAGGGGGTGGCAGAGGGGTGGTCAACCCCCGTGGCGTAGGGTGGCAAGATGGCGCCGCACGGTAAATCGATGGAGGCTAGTCACTGCAGGCGCCCTCGCTTTCACAGCTCCAACTCCCCGTTCCCCCGTCACCCCCAGACCACCACCCACTTTGCTTCCCCCCGTCGTCCCCCTCATTTTCGAGCTTCACGCAAGCGCCCGCACCGTGGACGTCGAGTCTTCGGTCATCTAAGCATAATTTTGCACGGTTCTAGCATAGCAACCTACGCCTTACTGAAAAAAAATGTACAAAAAGTCTTTTTTTATTCTTTTTCGTGTATGGAAAAAAATCAATTTCCGAGAAAATTTCAAAATAAAAAAGTGACCAATCAATCTTCCTTTCCTGTTCCATTTTTTTCTCATTTTTTTTATAGAGAAATCTCTAAGCGAATCAAACACACACGTCGAAATGTATAAAAATTATAACGACATTTATTAATCGCTGATTTACCGCTAATTACGTTAGAGCAGTCTGCAAATAACGCAATAGGCGAAAAAGTAAACGAGAGGAGTTTGCAGGGAAAATGTAAGCCGATCGTGTCCCGATTTTTCCGATAAACCCATCTCATTTTAATATTCAACACCTGTAAACGCATCGGAACAAAGGCGATAGCCGCTGCAAATCGGAAAGTATTTGTATCGGATGCATTCCGCTGAGCGCGCTCTGTGTACAATAAAAATTTCAAGCGGGTCGTTAAAACTGGTTTTTATCCCGCGCGCTGTGTGCGAGAAGCAAACCTGTTTGATTCTGTCTGAGAAATGTAACCGCCGAGGGCGAGAACTCGCCGCGACTTTTAAAAAGAACACACGCCACAACAGGTTTCCGTCTCTTAATCCTTCCGCGCTCGCTTAACAGTCTCTCACGTCAATGTGCAAATGAAAATTTTCATAGACACGTTAACGTCGCCTTTTCCCCCGCGCGTCCCAGGCTAATGCCGCGAAATTTTCATAAGCGCGCTAATTTCATTATACTAATTGGAATATTTTTAAATTTACGTAAACGCGCGGGGACCGCGCCGTAGGACTCAATTACGAATAAAAACCCGCGAGTACGGAGGAATTAAATGTCTCGGTGGGAAAACACGCGCGTTTAGGAGGTCGTATTTTCCTAGTCGCTCATGTAAGTCGTTTCTCGCACGTCGTTCTTCACCTTTTTGGTCGAAGTCTCAAACAGAAACATTGGTCAGGGATCACCCGATATTGACACTATTGTCCATTATCATAATTTCTCGTAAAATGCTTGGCGTTGCTACTTGTCAACAATGCCCATTTGAGATTTATGCAAAATGTATCTCGAAACGTCATAGATAAGTGTCGATATAGCCAAACTGCAAATGTGAACAGTTTTCCTAATATTCTAACATGACAAATCAACGTAGATAAAAAAGGAGACTATTATCTTTAATATCTCTTGTTATAGAGTATTTAATTTACTGATATTTTAAAAATATAATCCAATATCCGTTTCAAAATATATTTTTTCTTTGTACGTATCAACGATCTTTGTTAATTAACGTTTACTAGATTAGATTGAGTGTATATAGAGAAGAACAAAGATACATTTGTCTTACTCGTTTGAATTCTATTTCTATTTCTCGATACACGTGGCACGAAGATTAAGATTATTACTTTTTGATGCACGTCAACCCTTTCACAGTATCATATTATTGCGTAAACAGATGTTCAATCTGTATGTGGAAAATTGCAGGGCATTGTTTAAAAATCAAATGGTATATATAGATTTTAATGCTTATCGATGTTTTATAAGAATGATTGATAATGCGGATAACGCAATTGATATACAAATAATTAATTGTCCAAAATGAGGTTACAATCAAAGCGTGAATCGTATAAAAACTCTATTTACTTGATAGCTTAATTATATCATTAACCCGATATCAACTCGATGTAATTAATATAATAATAGAGAATAATAATATCTTTAAAATATTAAACTCTTTCAAGGGATATTGGAATGTGCAAAATACGAGCCGACCAATCGTTTTATATTTAAATTATATGATTTATCGAATTGTTACGCTGTGTATTAATTTGCATTT
This sequence comes from Leptothorax acervorum, assembly GCA_035220615.1. Classification (NCBI taxonomy): domain Eukaryota; kingdom Metazoa; phylum Arthropoda; class Insecta; order Hymenoptera; family Formicidae; genus Leptothorax; species Leptothorax acervorum. The sequence goes on from JASTWQ010000014.1 coordinate 251,676, forward strand.
TCGTATTTCTAGCGTTTTGTGTACAACTCTTCTGCGCGATATAATATCCATTAACATCTCTGTTGCACGTGATTTCTGTTAATCTTTTAATTCTTGATCTTAACTTTTGTCAAGATCAAGTAAATAACATGCGCTGATTAGCATATCGAATAATCTCAACGAGGACAAAAGAAATCGATTTACGGCGCTAACCAAATGCGAAAAAAATAGCAAATCTCAACACGGCAAAGAATTTACGGTATGCAAATCAGATAATCAACGTTGAAAAAAATAAATATCTTATCAATATTGTATCGATCTTGTTTTAAAGATTTACCGAGGCAAATATTTCCTTACTTAATTGATGCTTCTAAAGATACGCATTGCTTCAGTAATGTTATGTGCATTAATAATATTCTTCATTATTCCTTCTTTTGTTATTTCAAAGTTTGTAGCTATTTTTTCTAAATATTTCAACTTTTAAGAATTTCCATTTATTTTGCTGGAGTTAAATTACTTCTTTTGACATTTTATTCAAAGATTTTTATTACTATAAATATGATTGAAATACATTTCGTGAGCTTTTTTAAGTCCTACAGAGTTTGTCTATAATTAACGATAGATTTAGTGTCTTGTAATTATGTACATTCCATATTTAGGCTATCAATTTACTTTTTGACTATACAAAATTCAATAATTATTTCGTATATTTAATAACATTTTAATGTTCTCTATCCGATTCTTGTAAACGAAAAAGATGAAAGAACTCGAGATTTATAAAATTGAATCACGTGCTGTTCGAAATTGATAGACATTATCTTATTTTATAATATATTGTTTTCTTTTATCGTGTTCTTTTTAGAGACTTTGAAATTTATTGTGTCTAATTATCGATAAGCTCGCAAAATGTATTTTAAAAAGCTTTAGAGAAGCTTCTAAAACCTGAACGAAATCCTTTTCTTTCTAATCGCAACATAATTTAAAACTACGTTATTTATATTATATGATATAACTTTGCTTTACATTTCATTCTTATTATTTATATTCAGTATGTGTTAAAATAGTGATTAAAAATAACTGTCAAGTAAATAAAAAATATAAATAATTAAATAAAACAAATATTATTAAATCATTTTATTAATCTGTAAAAATTAAAAACGCAAATCGTATTTTAATAAAATTTATGAAACTTTAGATTATTGTGATCTGAACAGGACATCTCACAAGGAAACCCGCGGAGGTGTCCCCCTCCGATTTTGATGAGCTTTTAATATGTTGTTGTCTAGACAAAAATAAGAGACACGTATTTTTTTATACGTGCCCATACGCATAAAAAACCCCTTCGAAAAAATAGGTTTTTCTCTTTTGAACCGAATATCTCGGAAACTATAAAAGATAGAAAAATTTTCCAAAATAAAAAATTAAATGGCTTGAAAAGTACTTTAAACTAATGACAAATAATTTTTTATAGTGTGTGTACAGAGGCATTTGTAATTATTTCTCAAAAATAGTTTATCGTAACATAACTTTATCATATATGGTTGAATTCGTTAAAAAATAACCTTTTATTTGGTGATAAAAAATTTTTAAATTTTGAAAAAATGTATTGGTGACGGGGGTATGTTTAAAAATAAAAGAAATAAAAAAATTATTTTGTCATTATTTCAAAGTACTTTTAAAGCCATTTAATTTCCATTTTGGAAAATTTTTCTATCTCTTATAGTTTCGGAGATATTCGGCCCGAAAGAAAAAAACCGATTTTTTCAAAGGGGTGTTTTACCCCCTGAACATGCGTATGGGCACGTATAAAAAAATATGTGTCTCTTATTTTTGTCTAGACAAAAACATATTAAAAGCTCATCAAAATCGGAGGGGGACACCTCCGTGGGTTTCCTTGTCAGATATTATCAAATAATTAATTATAGCTACAATATAACTGCAAAAAAATTTATCTTATCGTTAAAATGGTATATAAGTATACGGACAGAACTCAGACGCTTTATAAGCAGTTGAATACACAGTGTTATCAACAGTTAAACATGGAGATACGTGTTCTAATTGGTGCCTTGCTTGCCTGCACCGTAACTGGTAAAAACAATATTTGCATGTTTCTCTGTACAAAAAGAATTTGTTGGCGATTGATTATAGCTACAATATAACTGCAAAATAAATTTATCTTATCGTTAAAATGGTATATAAATATACGGACAGAACTCAGACGCTTTATAAGAAGTTGAATACACAGTGTTAACAACAGTTAAACATGGAGATTCGTGTTCTAATTGGTGCCTTGCTTGCCTGCACCGTAGCTGGTAAAAATAATATTTTCATGTTTCTCTGTACAAAAAGATTTTGTTGGCGATTTCTGAATTTATTGGCGATTCTGGATTCGCACATTAACTTTTTAAGATTCGAACAAAAAGACAATCGTTACAATAACAATATTTATATTTTATTTAACATATTTCTCTTATATGTACATTTTCTTTCTCATTTTGTATTATGTGATGTACGAGTTTTTTGTATTCTGATTGCACAGGGCTTCCACTGAAAGAGGAAGTGCTTCCTGACGATATTTTTACTTCACTGGACTACGAATTATTTAAAGATAAAGTAGCGTACGTATACGACGACAACGAGAATTTGGTGAAGCTGACATTGGATAACCCCGAGAGGGACGAAGATGGAGACGACGGCGAAATCTCAAGCCGTGTTTTATTCTTTCTGTATAAAAAAGACAACCCTTCCGATCCGAAGCCGCTCTACGTCAATGACGAGATAGCTCTGAAGAACAGCAACTTCGATCCTGCGAAACCAACGCGTATTGTAACTCACGGATGGATGAATTCTCGCACCAGCGTAGCATGCACTTTAGTTCGCGACGGTATGTGAACGTTTGCCATGTAACATGGAAATATTATATGGCGTTTTGTAATTTAAGATAATTATTAATAGAAATTTGAAATATAGAACGTTAGTTCTTTTTTATATATATAAATGAATCCAATTCGATTAAATCAGAAGACGATGTCACTTCTTCTTTTTGAATCTTAAATTATTACTAATGTCTATCGCTTCTTATACAGCTTATCTTGAGCATGACGATTACAACGTCATCGTCATCGACTGGAGTTCACTAAGTATGAGGCCCTATGTTTGGACTAGCAAGCGTGTCGCGCTAGTCGGTCAATTCGTCGCCACTATGATCAATTTTCTCGTGAAGCATGGAATGGATTCGTCGAAAACCGTACTGGTTGGCCACTCTCTTGGCGCCCATATAGTTGGAATCGCTGCTCGCAACGCTAACAGCGATATCAGCTATGTCGTGGGTAAGTTTTTAACATTTTATATCTAATAACAGCATCTATATTTGACTAAAACATTTGACGTTACGAAAAATAAATGTGTGTATGTGTGTTATATCTTAGATCTTTAATATTCTGATTAGTCTATAAAATTTTTGTGCGCAAATAGATAAGTAGCCACTATTTTATCAAGTGCTATTAAATCTCACAGAGATTGAAGATTATATAAACGATTAATTAAAAGATAGTTTATTTCTCTTCATGTAGAAAAGATAGTATATTTTTAATATTAATGCGTCATTACAGTCGCGACACCCCTCTCTTTGAGGTTTATCTAAGAAGTTCGCATTTATTTTTCATGTTTGATACACATTAGATGCATATGTTCACAGAAAGTTTTGCGATTCGCTTTTCATGAAAAGTCTTCTTTTTCACATATTGATCGAACGTGGTAATATTGCTCGTTTCTTTCATCGAATATAAAAGTCTGTTATGTCGATCTAATCATTAATTATAATTATTCATTGACATGGTGCGAATTTATTATCGTTCCAGGACTAGATCCAGCTTTACCCGGCTTTAGTCTGGCCGGTCCAGGATCCAGGATATCGAGCGGCGACGCGGACTATGTGGAGATCATTCATACTAACGGTGGTCTCCTCGGTTTCTTGGCAGCCATCGGGGATGTCGATTATTATCCTAACGGCGGTGAAAGGCAGCACGGCTGTCTGGTGGATCCCGGTGGCGCGTGTTCTCATGCTCGCTCGTACAGGTTCTTCGCCGAGTCTATCATCAGCGACGTAGGATTCCACGGGAAAAGCTGCAGTAGCTTCGTTCGATTTAAGTTGGGCCTGTGCAAAGACTCGCACACATCCGTCATGGGCGGTCACAAGCCGCTCTTCAGCGCCCACGGCACCTATTACTTGATGACCAATAAGGTAACCCCGTTCGCAAGCGGACCGCTCGCGATACGACGCTGATGTGCGCCGCGCGACCTGGAAGGATCGACCCGACTGACGATCAGCCGTCAGCGAAGATTCTCGATTTGGCAATTTATTGCGAAACAGGAAGGAGAGATCCGCGCCGGGCTAAACTCGTTTTTCCCGGCAATCGATCGGACGCGGCGTTCACGGTGCGTAATTTCGTTTCCGCCCGCAGCGGCTGTTTCGAGCGCGAGTATTGCAGGCTCTCCGGGGCATTTTTATATCGTCTAAGCCGGGGCTACAAATCGTCGGACTACCGGGAATCGTATAGGCACTATTTATCGAAAGAACAGGATGAAGTATCGTCGCTGTCGCGCGACGTTTCGCTTCACCGTCGACCTAATTACCGGCGTAAGCGCGAGCAGCACGTATTTTTGCGAAATACGTCTCGTGTGACGTAAAATGCATCATAACGTTTTATTGGAAATGCAAAATACCGGGAGGATACGCACGGTGTTCTCCAAATGCGAGTCAAGTCGCGTTAAATGCACGTATCAAATTCTCTGCCGTTGTCCATTTTTTTCTCGCAGCGACTCGCAACGCTCCGGTGCGTATACCGTGCGTGCAAACATACATCCACCGGAGACGCACGGCCTCTCCAAACGCGAATTGCTCGGAGCAGCCGCGGTCTTATAATTAGTCGCGATGCATTAAATTTTATCGTAATACATCTCGCGTATATCGTGCATATAGCGACAAAAATAATAATGCGATACGGAAAACAGTTGGATTAAACCGTACGTTGAATTTTAGGCTCCGGGCTGTTTCGTGTAAACACTGTAAACGGACATAGATATTTATCATTTTGATATAATGACATAATGCACGAGATGAAGTTTTGAAGAAAAAAAAAAAAGATAAATGCATAAAAGATCTCGCAAAATAAGAGACCGAAAAGAGAGTTATCTTCGTCGATTTTAGAGTAGATGCGCGAATTAATCGCAGGAGCGGCTGATCTTCAGGACATGTATATAATTGCTATTATGTGAACAATATTCCCCATTCCAGATCTATGACGCTTGATTGGAAAATGCACAATCAAATTTTTATGATATTAGTAATGCAATGAAATGTGATATACCTGTTTATAACAGAGCACTGATGTACAAATTGTTATATTTTTGCAAAGAATCAAGTGTGTATTTCTTTTATTAGCCTAAATCCAAACCTATACAACTACGATAGATAATAAATTATCTTTAGTCATAATACCATAATAATGCGACGCGCTATCATCTAAAAATATTCTAATATTTCAATCAAACATCTCTTTTTAATCCGCAGTAAACAAATTATTTTTTAAGTTTTGAAAAGAACGTTTGAGTTGGAATAATTTACGCAAAAGTAGAAAAAATATTTATATTATCGAGGATTTTCCGTTAATATGTGTGAAACTATAACATATTAAAGTTAAAAGTGCTCCCGGAAGAACACTCAAATGGTATTAATGAATTTTTAAATTAATTGTTACGGATTTGCAATTGGTATAAAATATTCAGCCCGAAACGATTGACTCTCGGCGCTAAATCGCGATATCTACAAGTTCGATAAGGCGGCCGAATATTTCTATTGCGGATATACGCCGGGAGTATCAATTGTTCGCACTCGCAATTGAAATATCCGCGATAAAAGTTGGCGAAGCCGGGCCGTGTTTCATTAACGTGTGAACAATGGGTTCGCCAGATGCAAGTCGGCCACCTGAGTATGAATACCACCTGACGTGAATAAGGTATAGGTTCGAATAGGTAGACCGAAAAAATTCTGATGCAGGACGTCCCAAATAGGAATACATCTTTCTTGATCAGAAAGGCATTCCTTTGGAATTTGGATCATGTTAAATCTATTGAGGTTAACATAATGCACATTAATTATCAACCATATCACTAGTGCCATAGAACGATATGCATCATCCTTTAGTCATATGAACTACAATCTTATCTCATAGTTTATTACAATCCTACTGCGATTTCTCACGTGCTAATATTTCTGCGCGATAAGATTAAATAATTAATATCACTCTTGTTGGTAAACTAATGCAAATTTCGCTATCGATCCAGAGTATTAAAAAGTCGAAAGAAGTTTTATATAATGTAATTGTTATTTAATGTAGTTAAACAATTCATCATCATGTTAAACACTATTTTATTTTGCATGATCTCATCCTGCTTTGCGCGGAATTTGTATTATATGTCTGGTGATTCTTTCATTTTTGTAATGACGAGAAAAAAATCCGCGAAATAACATATTCACTTTTCATTTAGAAAAAAACCGTGTTTTAATATTCGAAAGTGTAAACTCTTTTCAGATGAAATGTACAAAGTCTCGAGATCCAAACACAATTCACGCGGAGAACGTTATTTAATTGTAGCGGTAATAATTCTTTTCTTGTCTGACGCGCCCTGTCCGAGGTGTAGGTCAAGATTAAAACCCAAAATTGACGTCGAGGGAAAAATTAAAGTTGTAAAGTTTCTGGTATCTATCAACGCGAGACGGGTCCATATATCAGCATACGTAGCGTTCGCTGCCTATGTCTCAACCGCGAAAGTGTTGTCCTGTTGGTCGTATTCAAGCCGCAAGCTCGTCAGGGACGACTTTTTCCCCGGTGTGAAACAATCCCCTTGCCGTTCATTTTTTCTGAAAGTATCGACACCGAACGTGAATTTATTTGCTCCTTTTAAAGTTGATGTTGTCCAAGAAAACCATGACGTGTATACACGCACATTCGGATCTGTGATATTTCGATAAAAGTATTTAAAAACAAATGGAAAATATATATTCCTAATTTTTTTCCAACTAAAAGTCGAAAGAGAGAAATGGAATAACGCGCATAAAATGATCAAAATGATTAAACAACAATCACATGAAAAGAGAAATGAGCATATATTTTATCCGCGGCGTAAAATATTCTATTGTAATGTTTATCGATCAAGTACATTATCGGCACATGTAAAATACCAAGAAATTATGTATAAAACAATTAATTATCGCATTATAAATATAATTAGTTATCGCAAAATCGATATGATGATTATCGTGGATAATCTAATCACGAAACCTCGCAAATTTATGAGCACAAAATGTACAATTTACGCGATCATCATCGTAATATTATATATTATCTTTAGCCGGAAGCGATTTTTCTTACATCGAAACCTCCGATTAGGGAGGCGGAATAAAGCAGCGAGTATGGAAAACGGACCAGGTTCCGGCGGTCACCCTTCGAGGAAGGTAGATATATTTGATAAACGCCGCACTCCATTTTTTGTGCCCTTGTGGCGACTCGTTTGGTGACCAGTCATGAATGTGAGAAACCGGGACGACAAAGGGTTAAAAAAAAAAAAGGGGCCACTCTTCGAGGGACGCGCGTGAATTCCACGTACGTGCCCACGTACGCGAGACACTTCTTTGTTCGTGCGATCTTAGGAAGAGAGAGAGATGTTGACGTTGTCGCGTGTCTTAAAAAGCGTACCCGCGCGTTTGATGTCCCATCGGAGAGATTAATCCAATCCGGAATCGTTATTGTCGCGGTGCATTTTAGGGTTCGCTGCATTATCGCACGCGCGGGCGTGCATCGCGCGAAGTACTTTACTCTCGCGGTATGTGTATATGCCGCGTATAAACTACATAAAATAATTGCTAAATGAATCGCCGCGCTGTTTTTCCCGCCATTTAAGCGAACTTATTAAGCGAACATTTTAATTAACGCGGCGATTAATCACGTAGATCACACATCCGGTCGTCACGTTTATACGCAAATATATTATTTACGCATTTCCAAAGAGTATCGCTCCAGTCCATCGTATAGCCGAGGAAATGAACTGATAATTGCATTATACACATAATTGCGCCAATTATGGCCGACTTTTGACGACGAATTATACGAAGCTTTGGAAACGCTCCCCCGGCGAAGCTTCGGGAACGTAGTGTGCGATAGTATAAAATCAGGTGCGCATTACGTACACAGATGAAATTTCATAATCGGACGTAAGGGGGAGGGGCGGAGGGGGCCCACTCGAGAAAGAAATCGTGGGGCAAGTAATGGGAGAGCGCGGGCGACGAAAACGCATAATTTTAGATCGTAAATACGTAACCCGAGCCAGGGTGGTCGCGCACTTACGTTTAATTGGTTCTTATGACGGTCATCTTAATTGACCGTGCGACTATTATCGGATAGGATTACCGTGTATTTATACGGTGCCTTATGGTCTTTCGCCATGTGACTCAACGTCGACTGTAGGACGAAAGGACCGTTCTCGTTCTCGGAAGAACCATGCGCGTTCGCAGAATCGATTTAATCGTATATAATAATTAACGCGCGTACGCGCAACGTGTGAATTTAATAACCGATAAAAAAATAATGCGCGTTACGAGCGAGTCCATTCGATAAATTAAACTTAGCTCGACAAATGTTTCGCGTGCACGTGTGTATGATTCACGTGGCAACTTTGAATTTCGAAAGATCGCCCACACGACGAAGAGCTTGTAAGGGTTCAAGCGAACCCCTCCGCCCCCACCCCCCTTTATTTTTAGAAAGCGTCTGAATAAAATCGTATATAACGAACTTGCCGGCTACACGAGGTTTTCCAAAAGTGGTCAAGGTGGGGCTTGGGTGGACAGGTCGTTAATAAAGCTTGAAGAAGGGCCATTAATCACGGGCTATCTCGGAGTCGAGCTCGCTCGTGTAAATACCCGCGGAGATATTTACCCAAACGCGCGTAAGTTGTGCGTACGCTCGTCGTCATCCGTCCCCTTTCAACCACCACCCCTCCCCTCCGTGCGCCATCACGCGTCTTCTACGATGATCAATGTAAAGAACTCCGCGATAAAAAGCGAGAAAAAAAGCGCGGCCGGTGAAGGGGAGGGTTATAGAGAAGCACCCTCAGTCCAAATATTGGCTGTCCATTTATCAAGCGCCGCGTAGGTTTCGATCCGCGCTAATTAGCTTTCCTCCTGCGCCTTTCTTCGCCGATTCCGCTTCTATCGCGCGCGCGCGTGCGACGCGACGACTCGTGCATAACGCTCCTTTATTTATTACTCTTTTGATCTTGGGCTCGGACGCGTTGATAAACGACCGGTTCATATCGCGAATACGATTCATCGGCGACTACTAAATCACACGTTGACCAATGGGGAGCATATTGGCCCATTGACTACCGTTTTATCGTAAGAGTCGGGAAACTGAGAAATAAGACGCCTTAGAAAAAACCATGTTGGATCTTTCAATGGGATTTTTGCCTCGATTTACTTGATTGCCGGCTACATTGGTCTCTATTGCATATTTTAAACTGAAGAATTATTAAACGATATATATTTACACTGTAGAAGGCAGAGATGGATACAACATTATATGTGCTAAAAACGTCATGAACCTTCCACAGAAGATTCTCCCGTTTCAGATAAAAATAAGCAAACTGCATTGAATGATATTCATTTTATAGTATGATTGTGAAATTCTCTCGCTAAAATGCTCTGTCATCTGTTCTCTGTGGCCTCAAAACTCGAACGTCACAAGTTAGATCCTAAAATTAGCCGTATTACGCACTCTCTCGACATATGGCCTCTTCAAGTTCAAGATAAGGCACAGATCCTCTCTCATCAACAAGGCAATATTTCTCGATGTGATTTGAATAAATGATATCCATCACCGGCCGATCCGATCACGATCTTTGATACGCGAAATTCACCGTGGGTCTCCAAGTGATCGTAAGTCCGTTTATCTGTTATTCGCGGCGGACACTCGCGGTTAACAAAGATGGCTGACTACAAACGCGTATAGCCAGCTTGATGTCTACGAACATGTGTGTGTATTCATTTGCGCGCACACGTACACATACACACACACATACACATTCACGCACGCACGCACACATATATAGACGTCTACATACAAGTACGTACGTGAAATACGGAGTCATCGGGAAGCAAGTATACTCGTAGAAGACTCGAAGTTGCCGATCGCCGTACCGTCGCGAAAAACCGCATCGGAACGTGAGCGAAGCGCGATTGCGAGCTGTACGGATTGATGCACGTACGACTGGCTGGTGATGCAACATAAATTAAACTGCATAGGTCGCCTGCACACCCCAATCAGCCCGGTGTCCCATGGTCATCGTGCAGCATTATCGGGCGCCGCCTGGATACGTGTGTGCGTGCCGTGTCGTGCGTGCGTGCATGCGTGGGCGGGAAGCGCCGCGTATGGCACGCGTTACCGCGCTTTTGTATGCGGCAAAAATTGGCATTGAACGCGGGAGGGTTACCGTTACCCTTCGTTCGCGACTCGTATCGACACACCGACGGGGATAACCGCCAAAAATACCACCCCCTGATGTCCATCCCGATCACGCGCTCGCTTCCTGCTTTTCCCCCCCGTGTTCCCCTCTTCCTCTTCGGATGCGTGATTATCGCGCGGATTCGAGAGGCGAGCGATGCCTCCGTGAGAAAATTTCGTGCCTCTTAGGCTGGCGCTACACTATGCGCGTTTTCGCGAATCCGATTCATGCTGCGAACAGATCATGACTAAAACGCGTTACATACGCTATATTTCTTGTATTATTCCAATTTTGTTAGGTCAGAAATAGCGGCTCTAGAATTAAAAACAGAAACACAGCTTTCCGATATTCAGGAATTTAGAAACAGCATGAAGTGGTTGCTTGAATATTTCAATGCTCATGAGCGGAGCAGCCGATGGAAAATCCTCGAATCGCTATGCTGCTAGAATATTGCACGCGATCTCGAGCATCGGAGGTAACGAGGCAACAAATATTTTTCGATATCGTCCGACAAAGAATCGGAAACGTTGTCGGAAACAAAAATGACACAACCGCGTGCACGCGCACTCCACAAAAGTGGCCAAAACGGAAAAAGTGGATCGGGAGACACCATCGGGATCCGAGTACCCTCGGAGGATGCGTTGCGCAAAATTGCATTTAATGTTGCCAGCGCATCAGGCGGGCGAAGCAAAAAGAACGCGCAAGCGAGGAAAATACGGATGGGGACGAGCGAGAGAGACAGTGGGGGACGAAAATACGAGATGAATGTGCGGACGACGAAGATGGGAAGCTAACAAAAAGAGGACGATGATGAGAGAAACAGAGACAACGAGAGAGGGAACGTCGCTACTATTTTAATTGAAAACTCGAGTGCCCTCGCGATCTTAATTAAGAGTCGAAAATCTTTAGCCCGATCGATTGGACAAACGGGAAAGGCACGATCGGTCAGCTCGCCCTTTGGCAATGGTCACTCGCAGTGCGCACACTTTACGTTTACGCTATTTCCGCCTTTCGCTCTGGCTCTCTTTCTATTATTTGAAGTATTTGAATCGATCATTGCGAAAGCGACACAAATCAATCATATATTTTATGTGAATGTGGGTTAGGAATATTTATTTTTTTCTCATTAGACATTATATTAAATTAGAAGCTATGTCTTAACTAAAGATATTCAAACTTTATCTTATCTATTATAGTTTTTGCAACAATTGCAAGAATGGTCACCCGCTCTTTACGCTATTTTCGCCTTGGCTCTCTTTCTATTATTTGAAGTATTTGAGTCGATCATTGCGGAAGAGACACAAATCAATCATATTTTATATGAATGGGTAAGAAATATTTATTTTTTTCTAATGAGACATTATATCAAATTAGAAGCCATGTTAACTGAAGATATTCAAACTTTATCTTATCTGTTATAATTTTTGTAACCATTGTAAGAATTTTCTTTTTACTTCTTCAAAATTTTCCTTTTAGAACACATGTCTTTTCCCGCAATGTCCGATTCATTTCTTTCTCTCTCTCTCTTTATCTCGGGACTCTCCATTTTTATCGCTTCGCGAGGAGAAGTCTCTCACGAGTCAGCGCGGGGTCAAGCTTTATGAGTTAGAGGGGGACGGGGAAGGGTGGGCGATGCGATAGCGAGTGCAGCCACTTTGCGAATCTTGACGAAGATATTAAGCGAACGGAGCGCAACGGAGGAGGTGCTGTATCGTTCCGCGATGCTCGAGCTGCTTTTGAGCGGCCGGATGATCGATACTCGATAGTGCATCGGCTTCGCTTCTCGTTTGTATCCGCGACAGCGTTATGCAGCGGCTTCCTCCGTTCGGCTAATTTCAACGTAAAGCTAGACGACCGCCGGGAATATCAATAACGTTCGCGGCAAAACCCCGCCGCGCCGCTCCACGATTCCGTTGCTGGGCTTCTCGTTGTTTAGATAATAGACTGCGCCATTATATCGTTTCGTATAATGGACCTCTACGTGCGTTTTCGAACGTAAGCGCGATTGCGGCAACGGCCGGCTTGTTCGTCGACGCTTTTGCGGAGGGATACGTTATTCCGAAATTACTGCTCTTCTCCGATATTCAAACCGATACTCATTATTGTTTGAATTACGAAGATTTCGCTTTCATCGTATTAGTGCATTTGTTAGATGAACTCTATCATTTCTGCAGAACGTTCTGTGTATACAAATGAAAAGTTTCATCATCTTTGTGTTGTAAAGATAAAAATATATAATAGAAATCATACAATATTATACATCTACCTACCGTAAGACGGGAATATATTATTTTTTATATATTTTGTAATTAAAGTAATATTTATCTTTAATTTAAAGAAATGTGATGTTATACAGTAGATATAAAGTATCTTCGTTCGTATTTTTGTAATTATAGTAAATGTTATTATTGAGTCGAGTGATCTGACAATGAGAGATATCGAAATGAATGTTTACTCGATATGTTAAAAGAATAAAGAGAATAAAAAGAGCGCCTAGAGGATGCAACCTGCGGTACAAAGCAGCGTCGAAAAAAGATCGTTTCGTGGGTGCCCATCGTATTTCAAACTTTTCCGTTTTCAATGAGTTATTAATTTGTGTTTTTGCGTTTTTTTAATTTTAATTTTTTCATATTTTTCTACGTTTTTTGCAATTATTTTTACGTATTTTTGTTTTACGCAAAATGAGTTTCACGGCACATTCACCCTTTCATCATCGATCCGATTAGGAACCCTCATTGCCGACTTTTCCTTTTAGAGATTACTCGGAAGCACATAATGCACATGCGTGCACATTGATTAGTTGATACATTTACTAACAGATGGCACCATCGACCTGCTTAAAAAGGGGTCAAAGTATTGTCCGCGAAATCGTGCGGGAGTGACGTTGCCGGAAATCTATTGACTAACCCCGAGATTTCGTGAAAGCGGCGTTACATCCCCAGTAAAAGACAATAAAAATGTAAAATTGTTTTCATGAGATAACGTCGCAACATTAATATGTTATTTTCTTTATTTTAAGTAATATTAATAAATTCCTAATACGATGCAAAAACAAAAATTATATTATTTATACGGTATAATATTTTTTACTATGCTGCTGATTAATTTAATTTTACCTAATTTGTACAATATATCGATAAAGAATGCTTTTATTGGAAATAAAAAGTAATAATATCTACATCTTAAAAATATCTCAACCTAAAATATGCAGATAAAGAGCTCAAAAATAGCATGACATATAAAAAATGCATTATTTCTCTAGCTTTTATACCTTTTTAAATTAAATGTAAATACGGTTACAAAGGATGCCAATAATAATGCGCATGAAAGTAAGCTGCTCGATGCCTTGAAATAAAAGCGCCCATTCGATCGAGTTCTTGAGAAGGTCGCAATGTTTTTCCTGACAGCGCCGAACGGATACAGGGGATGCAAGTCCGAAGTTTCGCAACCCTTCGGTAAGGGTGCATTGATGTGAATAGTCTACCCCTGTCCTTCGGGGGCCAATGAATTCCGCGCACTGATAATCACGCGTGTCAGTATATGCGTGAACCTACTTCGTATGGTCAAGACTAACTTGGTCTCGTTCGCTATCGGAAACCGTTTCTGAGCCTTTCGACGTTGTCTCCCGCGTACATCATTCTGGTGAATCATTTTCGGTCGAAGGCAACTTTTAGGAATGCGTACGTCTCTTGATGTTTTCGAGTGCTGTAGATTATTCACGGTTTCACTCGTGCTGAATAATGCACAGCGTTCTAGTAGCTATCCGTATACGAATCACTTCTGAATTCTACCAAAATGGATATCCGGCTTCCAACGTTATCTCTCGCGATATCAGGCTGATATTAAAATGCGCAAGGTATCGATTCCTTCCATTTTGGTCTATTAAGAAAGGATTCGGAAGTGCCCCGTCAACGTATAAATCGGCTCGCCTGTATTATGAGACTAAATTCTTATAACAACAGTAAATCTGCCTTCTCTTTGCGATCAAAATTAACAATAATAGGAGAATAATTAACAGTATATTAATATTAAGTATACTAATATTAAGTTGGAAATAAAACAATATTTTTACTTATATCGTAAAAATATTGTCTTATTATACTTGTAAGATACTGACAATGTCTTTTTGGTGTTACTACAGCCTATTTAATCATATCGTTATTTGACACTTTTTTCCTTAACTTTTATGGCTATCGATGTTTTATCGGAAACGATCTATTTATAATACGATATTTACGCTCAAAATGCAGAATTGCAGGAGGGAGGTTGAACCATCGTGTAAACGGCAGCACACAGAATCATGTGCACAGAGTTATATGTCTGCAGAGACGACAAATAATCATTATTTGCACGTCAACTGTATAACGCGAATTTATTGAGAAATTAAATTTAAATTATTTATTATTTATTTATCATCCGAGCCAGTTAAATTGTAATTATGTGGTAATTGAATCAATCAGTTACCATTAACTTCTATTTTATAATAAAATATGTTATTAACTAATAATTATTACCACATCACAAATAAAGTATATATAAATTTATCTCCGAACAGAATTTATCCTCGAAGGCCAGCCGTGCTGTATTGCAGTTAACATTGAAATGCATCTAAGATTTAGAATTCTTAGAATTCGAAATCTTAGAATTCATATACTTTCTTCAAAATGTAGAATATTGTTTAAATATTACACTCTTGCATTTATTAATATCTTCAGATTGTTTTAAACAAATATTAAATATCTTACTATTAAATAATCCGACAAAAATAACAGTTTAGTAAATATTCTACTATTTCACAATGTTTCTGATACATCTATCTCTGCTACGCATACACGCGTACCGTTCTCACGCGCAATATCATTGATCGCCGTTAAGCGACAAACGCGCAAGTCTTCGAGATTTATTTAAACATATGTTCACGTTAATTTGTAATATCCAATAAAACTGAAATTATCCATGAAAACAACATATATAGTATCTTTTTTTATATTAGATAAATGTTGGGGTATATCGCAAATAAACACAGGAAGGAAATCCAAAACTCGTTTTCCCTCGATTTTTGACCATCGATATCGCGACAGGCCATTAATTCTGCAAAGGACATTTTCGTCGCGCAGTCATCGACGATGACCGACGTCCAGAGAGCATTAAATATACTGGACGCATCTGGACACAAAAAACCTGCGATATTTGCACGCGGCCATTTATAACCGGCTAGTCCTGCCGCGGCTACTTAGCAGATATTTTACAGTGAAAAGGTACCCTGCAGGGGAACGAGTTCAAAAGTTCTCGTGAAAAACAGCGTCAGGAAATTGCTAGGAAATGGCCGGGAGCGGATGGTCACCCTTTCGACGGTGGCTCGTCCCTGCGCCTTCGGTCCTTATAATAACCTAAACAGCTGGAAGAAAGGCCTTTAAAAGGCCAGCACGCGTCAGACTTAAAAAACGGTCGACGCGGCCTCCGCCGGCGTGGCGGGAGGGTGGTGGTGCAGAGGAAATTAAGACTTCTCCCTGCGCGCATCCCGCGCTCGAACGTTTCTGTTATCGCTTATTACTCGAACCTTCGTACGTGTTTTTCGTACGCAATCCCGCGAATACTTGCGATTATTTGCACAGCTGCGAATAATAGAGGCGTCAACTGAACGACAAAGATGTCATATTTATTCTCAAATAATATATAGAGTAGTCTACTAATGTGTTACTGATATTAACATATATGCAACGAATATTACAAAATATGATTATTTATGAAAGAGCTTTATTAAATACTGCGTTTGACTAAATACAACCGAGAGCGGCAACCAGCCTTTTCCTCCTCTCTCCCGGCGTTGATTATCGTATGAATAAATTATTAGCGTAATACAATAGAGGATATAATTTATCTCAATGATAGTTCGACCGCATAAAACTACCATTGCTGTTTTAACGTTACATTAACACGTTATGTAACATAGAAAGATTTCAAATATATCAGAACTTTACCCCGGTGTAAAAAAATTATTTTTTAAATTTTAAACTTTTTAATTTTTTCCGTTTGATTAATTCTGTTTGATTTTATTCAAGTCGCGGTTAGAAGGGGAAGCAATCGATTTGCGTTATCTGATTTCATCGATCCTGTAAACCTCAAAAGGCCGAAACCGCGGCAATGGGGATTCTCGCTGCTCTGTTATGTTGCACAGGGAATTCGAAAATACGACTCGCCTAAGACAGTAAAGCCGAGATTACGCGAGACGAGATATAACTCGACCATGAGTTTGCTTTGCCGTTTCTACGGGCGGTTACGCCGTAAGATCAATTTCTTTTATCGCAGATAAAGATTATTACCGCCTGGAGATCCGGGCTTATAATTCCACCTTCGAGCATTCGTCGTTCTTTATTTTCGCGTGCCGCGGCTTACGACATCGTGCGCGAGTTTCGTACTCAAAGTTTTAAATTCACGTTCGCGCTTCTGAGCAGCATCAGTAGCCGCATCGCCGCGCCGTAGTAAAAAAGACATTTCTCGCGTGAAGACAAAATTGCATCATACGCGATGCAAAATCTGGTAAAATAAATATTCACCTTGAGATAAATGTGAATTTTCATTTCGTAAGCGAGACCGAGGAGGCGTCGAAGAAAGAATGAACCTGCGTCTGACTTTCCCGATTGCTATGTCGTCCGCGCGTATTTTATCCCCGCGGTCATTCCGCCTTACCTCCCCGCGCGTTGGGAAACGACGAGAAATCAATTTACAGTAAAACGCGGATGTCATGAAGCGACTGCACCGTCGCCGCCTTCGTGGCGCGGAAACGCGCGCGGCTGGCGGAAATAATACGAGTGTCAGGAGAAAGACTTCGTTCCTTTTCTCGCCCCGCCCGCTCTTTCCCACTCCCGCGAACTTTACGGGAGTTCCTTCTCCCGGTGGCGGAGCAGCGCATATTTTCTCTGCTCCAACTTTTCGCGACCCGGCCCGAGAGAACGGCACAGCCCGGCTTCTCCTCTTCTCGCGGCGTCAACCCTCCTCGCTGCGGAAGGATTCATATGTCGCGGACGTTGTTGCGACAGACCGCGAGAATAAAGCGACGCCGTGCCCTCGATTTCACCTTTTTACAGCCGAGAAATCCTCTTACACGGGAAGATAAAGAGCCGCGTAAACCGTGGGCGTTCTTCCGCGGAGATTTGTTACGGCCGCGCTCGTCACTTCGATAATATCGCGAACTTCTGACTTTAAATGACTTACGCCAACGCGAGCGTACTCCGCAATAAAGACGAGTCAATCTTAGAATGCCTGGCAGGAGGCAAACAATTGCCTGCATTCTTATTTTACATGAATGAATCTTGAACGTATTTCGTAGGTTTTTTTATCTGTATTGTTGAGTTTTAGAAAAAAGCATGCGCTAACTAAAAAATAACATATGTCAATTTACAATTTAAGTGCGACGCACGAGCATCGTTGTTGTATTGTTTGTTATATCGGTACACACGCGCGACGATAAATAAATAGCGCAAGCCCAAGTGTCTTTATCAGAGACTCCAAAATCGATTAGGCAAAACCTAATTAAACGTATGTTTTCTCTTGTTACAAATTATGACTGATGAATTCTGATTTCTTCATAAACGTCTGTGAATGTGTATGTATTTTTCGTGACGGGTCACGCAAACAACCGTGGAAAAACGTTCGTGAAAAAATAAAGTGTTCAATAAAATAACGCAAAACGATCGTACTTACGTTCTTATTTAATACTTTGTTTGCTATAAAATCTAACTGATCAATTCTCAAGATTTATTACTATTCTAACGTGAAATCGCGCAACGTAATGCAATTAGAAATATATAGCAATCGTAGTTAGCTCTAAATATCAAGATAACGTAATGAGTCGTTTGTACATTTCGTTTTTCTTACGATATTTTTTTAACAACAAAAAAGAATTTCCTGCCGTTACGCATATCTTACGATATAAAGGAGCTACCGCTCGGAGTTTATTTCACGGCAATCTCTCGCGTGTTTTACGGCTAACACGTCACGACGTGCGTGGCGAAGCTGAAAAACCAAGCCGTGGGGCAGTGGAGAGCGAACGAAGCATCTCGCCAAACGAAGGGAGACTTTATGATACTCTTCTCAACGCCTTCTCACTGTTACGTTTTACGGGTCATCACTTTCTTCAGCGTTGCAGATTTGATTCGACTCCTACAGCCCATTCGAGGGCATGTCGTTTGGATTGCAGGCAAATTTTTGTGTGATCGTGATTTCTTTGAACTAGCCTTCGAGACTGTAACTGAGAAGCTTTAAAGCTCCCATTGAATGTCCTCGAGAGAATGTCCATCGCAATTTAACTACTAGATAATAATAAAATACTCTATAAATAATCTAAAAAGAAGTTGATATAACATTATTATATTATAAAATATAATAATTTAATATATAATATAATTTTTTTAAACATTAGATAATTTTGTTAATTGCGTCTGTCGGAAGAATATCTTAATTATTATCTCTAGCTTTTTTCTTATTTCTTTATTATTATTGTTAGTTATCCTTTATCGTATAAATGCAATCTATGTAGCAAAGAAGTCTGTAACGATATATAATTATAAATCATACAGTCGCGATATTTGTACAAAAGTAGATACTTTATCGAATCGATAATCATGCATTTCAATGCGAGCAGTCTACGTAAGATGCGCAAGCGATTGGTACATCTATATTATAGTATACTATAAATTGATCGCGCATGCATCGCCCGAGATAACGTTCGCACCGTAACGAGAATTGGGGAATGTCCTAAAACAGCGTCTAGCCATTGTAGAGACGTAGTTTTAGCTAATTCGCGAGAAGACGTCTCTCTCTCTCTCTCTCTCTCTCCATCTCACTTTGCCTTGCGTCTCTATCTATCTGTCGAAATCGTCTCCACTTTGCTTCCGGAGCGGTTCCGCGTAACAGCGGCCACCCGGACGGTCAGCGTGGACCCTACTGCGCGTAAATCACGGCACTGCCGCAGATCCAATTATCAAATTGTCCGGCACTTCAGCCTAGAGAGACTCCGCTCCGTTTCGACCATGCTGGTGGAAGCAACGCCGGGCGACGTTTACGCCGAAGAACGCGAGTGAGACGACTGGAAGACCGAGTCCGCTAACTAAGGGAGCGATAGATCCTACAGAGCAAAACCACGAAAGACGGGGACGACGACGTTAGCGGCGAAGATTTATCGCTTAAGTGACTCTATCGAGGCGAGACCTCGTGCATGTTGAGAGAAAGAGAGATAGAGAGAGAGGGCAGAGGGGAAGACAATAAAATACTTCTTTCACTATATAGATTAATTATTCGATAAGTAGGTTCAGCAGATCAACATTCATATATTTCACTATGCTAGATAATAACGAATTAAACGATAGCCTCCAACACGAACAAATGTATTGATTTCCATTTCGATATCGCTCCAGAACGATCAAAACAAAAGAGCTATCGGAAAATTTTGATAGTTTAAGTAATTATTTGGGTACCGCGCGAGACAGATAACGAAAATTGCTTATTGAGCGTCCCTTATATCTTTCATTGAAATTAACTTTTCGCGGTTGAATGTCTTCTAATCGCATTATTTACTTAACAATTTTACCAAACAATAATTTGTTGTCGCATGGAAATATGTAAAGCAATATAAATATTTATCAAGTGATGTTTATAAATATTTTGTTTTTAGTTGGAAGTTTTAATTTGACTGCTTTAGATTAATAAAAATATTGTCTTGTTGTATTCGGATTGATGAATTGAGGTAATCGCATAACAATTACATTGCGTCCAATAAACTCTGTTACATCTTGCAACAAGCAACTCTGATAAATTATCGATTTTATGTAGAATTCGAGAATATAATCGATCGTGTAAGGCTTTAAAATAATACATAAAAAATATAACTTTTATATCTTTTCCTACAGGTTATAGAGTTTATTATAACATTTAGCAATTAACGTTGATCTAACGTTGATCAATAATTAATGAGCAATTAGCGATGAATTCAGGTTATTCGGAGATCTATTGTCATGTCGGCAAAAGTAACTATCCACATGGTGTTGAAATACGATTTTGCATACTCTATTTTCTCATATTTTTCTAATATAATATAATTCATAAGATATATATAAATCTCTACTATAATTATAAAATAATATTTAAGTAATTCGTTCTTCTTATTTCGACAATTAACGTTTTCTGCTGTTAAACGCGGTTGGATAGCTGTTGTTTTTATCTGGGACATTTACGGTAATTTCATAACGAGCTTAATGGTTTCTTAGGGGTTGAGCCGTCGCGTGTAACGGAAAGGAGTGGTTAGCTCGGAAGTGTAAGTCGGAAGTGCGTGTAGATGTTGCACTGTGTTAAGGAAAGGGATACAAATGTACACACTCTCTGCACGCAAGACTAATTCAGATATCAGCCTGGAAGCGAAGGTAATTCATTCACCACGTCTAAAACACGACAATTCTATTATGATCGTTCTATTATCAGAATTGACATAGAAGTCATAACGGAAATATACCGACCTGATAATAGCGTGTGTCGCTCGATTTTTAAGAGAGTAGAAATTAATTCAATCAGATGTAAAATAACGACAATCTAATTAAGAAGCAATATCTGATATGTTCGTTCATGTTTACGATTGAAAAAAGGCCTGCTTTAGAATAATTACAATGTATTGGTAATACGAGTGATCAATTTCATAAAGCAGAACTTGTTGGAAAATACCAGGAAAAAAGATAACGCTATTATCGTTTCTTCGAAAGAGAGCTCCTGGTTCTTGAGTGTGATTCACATCACTTTAACGACCGCGTGACACATGCGGTTACGCCGCAATATACATCGATAATTGCAAATGCTTGAATCTCGTCCGGCGATAACCCAGCATTTCATCGCGAGATGCAGAATGCAGACTGTCGAATGCATTCCACGTTGAAAAATGCAATTTTTGCCGTACTTGCTCTAGAATTTCCTATTCCTATTATCGAATTTCCGTTTAACATTTTGTCTTCATAACACGTGCCAGAATCTTTTTCCTGATTTTTATTATCATCGGCCGGCTATACATCTGATAATTGCGCAATTATCGTCATAATGAAATGATTCACCACTCATCAGTTAGTCCAGAATCAAGACCGAATTTGATAAACGTTTTAATCGTTTACATTGCATTAAATTACAGATAATGGCGCACTCAATTAAGCGAACTTTGCGCGTAGAGAGAAAATATTATATATGATAGCTACGGGGGGTTTGGTCGGAGATTGAGTGACAGTGGGAATTAGGCGTTTACATATTTTTGGCTGTACGCTGCATCGGTTGTTTGTTATTAATGCATGTAATTAATACTATATGTACAAATTATACAAATTACATAATTCATTATAATAACCATGTACTATTGATACCGTTAATTTAGCTAGATGAAAATACTTGAAATTTATGAGGATTTACAGGGAAAAGTTAAAATCGCACAGCTTACAGAGAAAATAAAAATAAAATTTGTCTAACATTTTATATTACTTAAAAATATATTGTAGAAATACATACAGAAGAATTAACAACAATAAGAGTACTTTTTTTAATATTTTATTTTGTATTAGTTATTATATTATTAATATTATTATACTATTTGTATAATATTTTGATATATTGACATATTGGTAAATTAATAGCTATTAACTTTAAAGTGCGATCTCATTCGAAAACGCTCTTTAAAATACTTTTTAAAAATACAATATGTAAATAAACGGATATAATAATAATAATTATATATGTAGAATTGTTTGATTTGAACTATATGCTAGGTTCTACTAATGCTTAATAAACTTTATCTTTTGAGCAAGAAATCGCGATAACTATTATAATAGACAATTTCCCGAAAATACGAGGAGGTTTCTTCTACAGGGAGGAACGACAACTGAATCAATTTGGAGAACGGTTTTGATAGGCCGAATGACACGCGAGCGCGTTATACGGCGGGTGTTCTGAAATATTACACCGGTGGTGCCGCCAATTATCGCCGACAGCGGGCGAAAAACGTAATGGACGATTACAACTAACATCAAATCGTGACACTTTCGGACAATAAAAAGTCGGGAATGTGCAAACTGCCCTGCGCGCCGTGACGGCACGACGACACTGTTGACAAAACGTGATTATATTTTGCTACATCATACGCGAAATCGGGGCCAAATGTCGAAATAATAACTTTGCACAGATACATTATAGTGAGGAATACGAAAACGAAATAATGTTATCAGGGGCTGCAAACCGTATTATTAATGCTAGATCAATTTTGGATTTGATAAGCGCGTTTAAATAATAATTCCCGCTAACTATCTCAAAAGGATCTTTGGATAATCTGCAATTAGTAACGTCGCTAATTGTGTATGATACAGTATGACTATAATTATACATGTTTTAATACAAATTATATAAATTGCACGTAGGCATGTGCCTTATTAAATACTAATATCTCATGTTAAACATTTAGATTGAAAATCTAGCTACAGGAAAAATTCAATGATATTTGAGTTCAATATGTTATAACAAGTTTGATGAAGTCTTCTTTCGATTAAAATAAAGATAGTTATGCGTCATATTGTATCTGTTAAACTATTACCATTTTCTTATATACATGTCTATGTACTTTCGTTATCTTAATGTAGTTGCAGTGTACTAAATCTTGATTAATTCGTAATTTATGATGATTGTTGGAATGTTTGCACATCTTATCATGCTTTGCGTAGAAGTAAACACGAAATGAGAAAATATCTTCCTGTTTTTATGATGAAATTAGGAATGATAGTTTTAGAGAAGTTTTACGTTTTACGAAGGAGGAAAAAGAATTGGAAAGATACCAACAGATGATTCATCCCAACATTACGTAGCGCGATTTATTATGAATTCGAGCATTTTGATTGAAAGTATTAAAAACTAAAAGTATTATTATTATCAAAAGCATTATTCTAAAAGGATATTTTGTTGATTTATTGCACAAATCATATTTCAATGTTATGATTATAAAATTAACAGAATTAAATCTTATACATTTTACAGATGCTGAAATCCATCTCTCGCGGTATTAGTGATATTTTCATTGCAGTGAGCACGCTGTAGCTGGTTGTCGCGGTATCGAATAAACGGATAAATAAAGAAATGACGCGATTGCACCGCGATGCTATCGCGAGCCACGAGGAAAGGCTTTTGTTATCATGATACTGTTTTGCGGGGGGTATATAATTTTTCCAGGTCTTTGTCAAGAACCACGAACACATATAGATCTTTACGTAATGTGTTTACTATGATTCTCACGGTATTAACGCAATTGATGAAGCCTGATAAACGATAATAGATATCAGTAAAGTATAAACAGCGTAGCGCTAAAAAAAAACTCAAGGTGCACTACACACCCACATATTTAAAGAGATTATTCTATCGTTCTATATTTCTATGTGCACATTGATTCTGTATATAAGCTGAGCGATCACCGAAATGATTCACTTTGAACTTGACTGAGCTGACTGCAGGTAAGGATACGAAAGCTTCATCTCTAGTTTAAAAGTATTTTCCTACTTTCTCAATATTTCTACATACTTTATAGAAAAAGAATATCTCAAGAAATTAATCGAAATGGGAAAACTCATCGTGCTTCTTTGCTTTGCACTCATCGCAATGACTTTAGTCATGGCTTGCACCCCAGCCGGGATGATGGTAAGTACCATTGCATAATATATTTAAAACTGTAATATATGTATCTCCAAATTTTTTATTAATTCATACATTTGTTTCGTAAAAACCATTAAATTAATTAATATAACTTAATAGTATACTTTTAAAAAATATGATAAATTATATGTAATCTGTATAAATGATTTGAAAATTTCACAAATGTAGTGAGATTTAGTATACTTGATTATTATTTATATATTATATATTTTTATATGTATACATAGATATATACATATACAATATATAAATATTTTTTACGTTAATTCAGTGTATTAAACATGTTTTCTGTAAAGAACACGTTTCACCTCTTTACTCCAGGTTATTCACAATTAAGCAGAATTTATAAAAAAGGGTAAAAGATATTTCTGTATAAAATTTCGCATTTTGAATATTTTAAGTAGTGAGTATGACAAGATTTGAGTGTTGATTATAGTGAATAATTTTATAAATGTGTGGATAATATGAATTAAACCAGAAGTGACGAAAGTGCATTAGAGTTAAATAATTAAGTTATGTTATAATACGAAAGACAACGTGCAAGATAATAATCTCGCGTAATCTTTTTCAGTGCGCAAGTAGCAGTGAGTGTTGTACACCATATGTGTGTAATCCATGGGCTAATCGTTGTACCGGGGGACCGGGAGCAGTATGGCCACAAAATGAACCTGCTCAATAATCATAAATGGTAGCTCGACCTGGACTTTGTTGCATAGAACTATGATTTAATCTCGATTAATTTAGAAATATGTGAAATTTTACACAATAATTGGAAATATACACTTGCTTAGTCATTACGCAGCAATATATTCTTCGTGTCTCAATGACTTATTGTAAGAACCCTTCTTTACTATCAACTAAATTGAAATCGATTTGTTACAGCAAAAATAATTTATTTTATAATAATAAATTTTATTTTATAAAAATAAGAATGTATACCTACTCGGGTTCTCATATTAAAAACAAGTATATGCATGACGTAAATTATAAAATAAACAGCTCTACAATGATCAACCAATGTAATTAATAAATAAAAAATATATATATCTAATAATATTAAATTACGATGTCTTTTTAGTTCTTGTCACTTAAAATATGGTGTATAATATGATGTGTAATTTCCTGCGTGATAAATTTCCTTTTTAGTTTCCGCTGGAATATGCTATTGCAACTGAATACATAATGTATACTTGTTTAAAATATTTAGCAATAATTCATCTTATCTTGAATAGCCAGCAGCGATAGGTAT
This sequence comes from Leptothorax acervorum, assembly GCA_035220615.1. Classification (NCBI taxonomy): domain Eukaryota; kingdom Metazoa; phylum Arthropoda; class Insecta; order Hymenoptera; family Formicidae; genus Leptothorax; species Leptothorax acervorum. Next base: position 277,177 of record JASTWQ010000014.1, read on the forward strand.
TTCATTAGAATTGATAAACAATTAAATTAGAAACTGCATTTAAAAAACGGTATCGTTAATCATTTATTATTAGAAATTATTGTATTTTAAGAATAACAACTTTTACTTTTTTAACAAACACTATTTCACAATTTTAATAGTTAATCTCTATATTCTGATCGTCCTAAATTCCTCTAATAAATCCTCTAATAAATTCCTTTAATAAATCCTCTATAAGAGATTTATTAACAAATCTTCTAGTTGATACAATTTCCTCAATGCAGTTGTTTAACAATAATAAAATAGATTTCTAATAATGTGACAAAACAGTTTATACAATTACTTATACCTTGATTATTATATTATGTAATTTAATCCTACATAATATATTGAATATTGTAAAAAATTCTAACGTCAACAAAATGCAAAATACGGAACTGTAATGAAATATGTACTTTTTTTACGATTATAATTGCTAATTTGGATTAAAAAGACGAAAACACTTCATACGTCTTTCAAAACAAATATTTTCGTATAGCAGGTGATGTATAGGTAAGTGGTACATTTCCGATATTTTCGATTTACACAAGTGCGACATAAAGTATAAATACGCTTCGAAGATAAAAAGATTCGTCAGTTGCGATCACATCGTACAATCTGTAACACCAGTTTACTCTCTAAGAAAAACGGTAAGCTTTTAAATTCATTAATTTTTTTTAAATAAGGCCGAAAGTCGAAATTAATGATCAACTATTTTTATAAAATTATCTGTATTATATTAATGATATAATATTTCTTATTTTACTAGTTTCGTCATTTAAAAGATATATTTACGTAAAATTATTATGGTGATTTTTATAGCAGTATTATTATCAAATTATTATATCATATGTGCGTTGTAAGATATTATATAAGAAATAATTACAGAAAATATTGGGAAGATGAAGTTCATTATTTTCACCATTTTCATTATGATTGCTATGGCTATGGCTGCTTTTCAAACAGCTTCTGCGGCATCCTGCGTTTCTTTGAGTCTCCCTGTATGTATTTCGATTGCTTTTATGTACATAAAAGACAGTTATTTTTCGTATATTATAGACAAAAAGAATGATTAGAATAAAACTAGAATTAAGAAATTATAAATTTACGTTTTATATTCTACGTACAATTCGTATAAATTTATTATATGTATTAAAAAAGAAAGACAGATACTGTTTTAAAACTGCGTTAACACATCCGCAATATTAATTAATATTAATTTTTAATATTGAAACATCTCTAATTAATATCGTATATTATCAATATTTTAGTGTAGACAAACTAGTGATTGCTGCCACGGAATGGAATGTCAGGCACATGCTCACATATGTGTGCCACAATCAGGCCCGAGGTCTGGAGAAGATACAAGACCTCTTGGACGAAGAATGCCATACTAATATGGATTGATACTTCTTTATATCTGACTACGGCATTACTTCTTTTTCATACATATATGTCTAAAAAAGAAGACAGTTTCTATATTATATGTAACTTTAAATAAAGACATTCAGGAGCTATCAATATTCTTTGTCTTATTTATTAACATTTAACACACACTACATATAATAGGTATAATAAACATAAAAAAAAATATATTTAATAATATAAAATTTTTTAATATCATTTTATTTAAATTTTTTACAATTTGCCACTGGATATATATAGGATTATTTATTTATTTATTAATAATTGTGATACAATGATTATTCAATTCTAGCGTATCATATGATTGCAATGATGCGTATGATACTTCTGTGTTGAATGTATTCATTTTGTACATGCTTATAACACATGTATAAAATCTCATGTAAATATTAACACGACAGACCTAATCACGTATTAAGAAAATCTAGTTTAGGGCGTATTCTTTAGTTTTAATTATAAACTATTATAAACTTTGCAAGAAATTTAAATATATATGCAAAATAAAATAATACGATAATTATAATTATTAATTTAGAATTGTTTTATATCTATTTCAAGACAACTGCATTGTTTAACATATTTTTTGGTTTTATAATTAACCGCCTTTAATATATTTAAATAAATAATTATTTTTAAAAGTCACTTTAGCATAATCGTACATGTAACATAAAAAATAAGTAGAAAACAAAAAATGCTTATGTAATTAGTATGTGCGTATCAAACTTCTACACATAATATAATTAATTCTCTTGATAATAATCATGATCTGAATTAGACGATTGTGCCTATTATTATCTGGAGTACATACCTAATGTTGGTTTGCTTAAAATATTTTAATATATATTTTGCAATACATTTATTTTATCTCGAGTAGCTAGCAGCGATATTCTATTAAAATCAAAAATTAACAAAACAGTATTATTAAAAATTTATTATTAAAATTTACATCTTAAAAATAATATTCATTTTTTTTAAAGAAATTTTTTAAAAGTATAATCTTGAAAAAGATTATAATGGCTAACTCTTACATTTTGGTACTCCTAACTGTTTATAACAGATTTATCAAAAAATCTTTTAGTTGATACAATTTCCTCAATGCAGTTGTTTAATAATAATAAAATAGATTTTTTTTTAATAATGTGACAAAACAATTTATACAATTACTTATAACTTGATTATTATATTATATAATTTAATCCTACAAAATATATCGAACATTGTAAAACGTTCTAACGTCAATAAAATGCAAAATACTCCGATCTGCAAAGTACGGAACTGATGAAATATAAACCTGTTATGATTATGACTAATAATTCAAATTAAAAAGGCAAGAATATAACTTCATAACAGTTTACCTAAACAGATGTTTCCTTTTATATAATAAATAATGTAAGTAATATACAGGGTGATTCAGGACCTCTGCAACCTCTGAGGAACGATAGGTTTCGCAGAAAGGATCATTTTTTGTCGAGCAACCCATGTCCTCTGACGCGTTTAAAAGCTACGCGACCGCACAGACAGGTCCTATAGGTGGCATGTATTACAATTATAAGATAAATTTTATTGATTTATTTTTTCAAGTACACTTGCAGACAGTTTACAAAAGATGTTCAAAGTGTCTATCTTGAACCTGATTGCATTCTGCGCTACATAAATGCAATACCAATGCAACAACAAAGATAGCAGCAAGAGGCCAACTGTAACGCAGAATGCAATCAGGTTCAAGGTAGACACTTTAAACACATTCCGTAAACTGTCTTCAAGTGTATTTAAAAAAATATATCAATAAAATTCATCTTATAATTGTAATACATGCCACCTAGGACCTGTCTGTGCAGTCGCGTAGCTCCTAAACGACGCGTCAGAGAACATGGGTTGTTTGAAAAAAAATGATCCTTTCTGCGAGACCTATCGTTCCTCAGAGTTTGTTGCAGAGGTCCTGAATCACACTGTATTTCTAATATCTTCAATTGGCATAAGTGCGATATAAAGTATAAATACTCTTCGAAAATCATAGATCAATCAGTTGCAATCATCACATCGTACAATCTACACAACAATTCTGCTCTCCAAGGAAAACGGTAAGTTCTTATCTAATTCATTTATCTAATTTTTGTTTATCTTCAATTTGCACAAGTGCGATATAAAGTATAAATACTCTTCGAAAATCATAGATCCATCAGTTGCGATCACATCGTACAATCTACACAACAATTCTGCTCTCCAAGGAAAACGGTAAGTTCTTATACCTAATTCGTTTATCTAATTTTTTTTTAAATAAAAGTTAAAAATCCAAATTAACAATAAACTATTTCTATAAAACTATTTGTATTATTGTATATTAATAATAAAATATTTCTTTTATATTATTTAAAAGATAAGTTTTATCATTCAAAAGAGAGAGATATATTCACGTAAAGTTAATCGCAATTTTTACAAAAGTATTATTATTACGATATTATTATATTACATGCGTGTATTGAATTGTAGATATAATATTATATAAGAAATAATAATTACAGAAAATATTGACAAGATGAAGTTTTTTATTTTCACTGTTTTTGTCATGATTGCTGTGGCTATGGTTGCTTCTCTAGAAACACGGTGTAGTCCTTGGCTTCGTCATGTAAGTATTATAAAGACAGAAAAAAAACGCGCGAGAGAAATCAGATTAAAATTAAGAAATTTTTAATTTATGTTTAGTTTTCTGTATAACTCGCATATAAACTTATTATATTAAGACAATGTTTTAAACCTGCCGGTATATGCGTCCGCAATATTAATTTTTAGTATTGAAACATATATATCTCTAATTATTATATTATAAATATTCTAGTGTCATCAATATAGTGATTGTTGTCGTTATTTGACATGTTTGGCGTATGTTGCCAAATGTGTACCAATCCATGGTATAATTGTGCCTGGAGCAGATAAAAGACCTCTTGGCCCTGGACCATATCCACCAAATATACCAAAAGAATTACTACCATCACCACAAATGTACCAAAAGAATAATATCGCTTCTTTATATCGACAATGATGCTACGTTTCTCTTATATATATTAAAAAGAAGAGCATTTCTATATTATATAAAGCTTTAAATAAAGATATTCAAGAGCTATCAATATTCTCCTATCAAATTAATTATCAAATTAATTATTAATAAATAAAAAGTTTTATTTATTAATAATTAATTATGTGTATATGTAATATATATTTATAAAATAATATATTTAACAACTATATAAGAATTTTTTAATATCAACACATTTAAATTTGTATTGGTATTGTATGTATATAGGATTATTTATTTATTAATACAATCGTGACGCAAAAAATTATCACTCAATGTTATTGTATCGTGATAGCAATGACACATATAATATCTCTATGTCGATTTCATTTATTTTACGTATATAAAATATCATTTATTAATAGGATAGTACGACAGTAGTTAAAGAAGCATCTGTTTATCTCCAAAATTTGATTAAGCAATATGCAATAAATAATGTCGTTCTGAAATAATTACATATTAAGAAAATCTAGTTTAAAATGTACTCTTAATTTTCATTATAATTATAAACTTTTCAAAAAGTTTAGGTGTACCTATATTTATAAAATAAAATGATATGATAATTATATTAAGTTAGAATTGCTTTAAATTTCAAGATTGCACCGTTTAATGTGCTAGGTTTTAGAACTAGCTGTCTTTAATGTATATTTAATAATTATTTTTGAAAAAACTTTAGCATAATCGTACATTGAGTGGCATCAGAAACAAGTAAAAGGGAATAAAAAAGGCTTATGGAATTACTACGTGCATACTGAAACTGTACTTACACAATCATTAATTCTTCGATAATGGTTAAAACGAATTAGACGACCGCGCCCATTATTATTTGGAGGGATTATCGTAAATATATCTGCGGGCATAATCGGATGTGCTTGAAATTTAATATCTATTATTACATGCTATAGTTTCTACCATGAATGCTATGTTTAGTTGTTTTAGATGCATAATTAAATATACATCAATTAAACAACGAGATAATGTGTATGTAAAAAGGTCGATGTGTATTATTGCTAGCACTTTACAAATACACAATTAAAATTAGATAAAAAATATTAGACCACAAATAAAACTCAATTCCTCTTTTTATGCAAAATGTATGTACATAAATTTACATATTAACCTGATATGCTTAGAACCGTGCAAATAATTAAATAATTTTACTAACCAACAAAAAAAATTGCATTGATTTCTGTTTTATTTTTGTATAAACAGCATAATGAATGTTGCATCAAGTACACGCAGCAATTTGACGTGTTGGTATTTCACTTCTTAGCGCCAATTGCATTTATTAAATTATTAAATAGTCGATCCACATAATCGCAAACGTCACTTAATTACAGAGCAATTGGCCAACTATTGCATTTTGTCGACAAAAGTAACATGACTGTGTAAAACTCTATAAATGTTACACAAAACATGTGTTCATGGACAATATAAATGCAATATAAATGAGCATGATATTTAATAATATAGAAATAATTGGTATTATGTTGCACTTTGTTAAACTGGATCTGACATACGCACGTACTCTTTATACGTTTATATTTTCACCAATTAAATGCAAATTCTCGGGTATTTATATTGTTCCGTATTAATTTTCAACAATATGTATACAGTCAAAATCGGTAACGCGTTTTGTATTACTGGCATAGGATGAAAGCATGCTTATATTTTCTAGTTGAGTTAGTCCCTTATCTGCGGATTGATTATTGATTAGGTGTCTATTTTTTATTATCAATATCAGTTATAAGTAGCGTGATCGTAAGTGCGAGACAATAGGGGGATTCAAATAAGGTCGAGGTTAACGGTTTAACAGGTTATGTCGGGTTAAAAAGTTAATTCTTTGTAGGTTAGAAAAAGACAAAGAGTGAGTTTAGCCCGACATAACCTATACATAACCTGTCAAACCGTTAACCTCAACTTATTTGAATCCCCCTAATACTTCTTCGAGATTATAAATTTGTTAGATACGGATATTTGATTCGAGATTTAAATTCTTCCTAAACAAACAAAGCGCATGCAAACCCATCGTGTTTCTTGAACATCTTCTACATGTAAACGTAAATACACACCGAAGAATTTAAAACGGTAGCGATACTTGAGTCGAACATACGGCGCGGCGGTAAAATACGTGAAACGCGAATGTCGTTTAAAAGCGTCAAGCGTGCTGCTATGGATATATTAGAAAAAGGTTAATTCGGCTCATGATGTGTCGAAGCTTCGCCGATGACAGGAAAAAAAAAACCCCGACTATTTCTATTCAGCCACTATGGGCGAACAAAAGGACAATGCTACCGGATGATTCAGTTTCCTTTCCTGTTGTTTCCTGTCAACCGAATTAAAGAACAAGAGCGCTTTGTCGGAGAATCAATGGAATGCACGAGGCGCGCAATATGCACTCGATAGAATGCCGGCGCAAAGGGCAAAAAGCACTTGTGCATTCGATACTGCTGAAATGGAAAGAGAATATCAGCGGAAGACGCGTCTTTTTGCATTCTCATATTCCCGCGTACGTATAAGGTGATCTATAATAACCGAAATCCGCAAAACAATTTGTCCCGCGAATGTGAGCTGAAGATTGACGTAACGGACGGCTACAGAGTAAGATTTACTTCCGCAGTAAAGCGTTTATTAACTTCACGAGCATTCAAGTCGGCGTCGCAGTTGCTCGTGTTGACTTTTATTTGTCGAATATAAGCGACTAACTTGTGAACATTGAGAACATCAATTTTTCTTAACACGAAGTCAACTATTTTAAATGCAACAAAGAAATTCCCATTTTATTCGAAATTATTTTATTATTCCATCAAATATACTACATTTACATAAGATAGGGATATTTCCTTAGGGAAAGTAGTGAAATTACATTTCAAAGTTAACACGAGCAATTGCGACGGAAAATATATCTTTATCTTATCTAAATGTAGTGTATGTGTAATGTCTAAAATGTCTTATGTACAAGGTATACAATGGAATAATGAGACATTTTCAAGTAACGGGAATTTCTTTGTTGCACTTAAAATACTTAACTTTGTGTTTAAAAAAATTAATGTTCTCAATGCTCACAAATTAGTCGCTTATATTTTAAAGTTACCAAGCTAATGTTTAAAAAATGACGAATAACGGAAATCCCAAATAAGTTTGAAATTATATCATGTAAGATTATACATTATTTTTATGCAAAGCATTTTTATTTTGTTGTAAAAACGTAATCACTGCTGACAGAGCATAATCTAACACGACCCTCATTTCTTAGAATAGATATTGGAAGAGTTAAATAAATCTTAAGTACCACGATAAAGATGCAACATTAATACTTTCAAAGAATTTGTTCTTAAAAATATAGCATACTTAGAACATTTTTTATAACACAATAGCTAACTAATTTGAGAAATTAAGTACATTTGTAAGTAATATCGCTGAATGTAAATAAAACATCAATAAATAATATAATACAAAAAATTCTGTTGCAATAATATGTAGAATATACGCGATGTACATATGCATATACGTATGTATAAACATATGTAAACAGCTAAAAATGTAATCACAGACAATACATCGTGCCACGTGTGTGAAAAAAATGTAACGATTTCTCTTTAATTGGTCATGCGTCGTCAGATACGTACATTAACACATTTACTTGTGTGAGTCGTAGTCGTATAAATGCTTTGACTGTTGCAAAGAATCTCAGTTGAGGTTAAGCTCTCAAGACGATTAGATCTGAAGAAGAATTTTTATCGAAGCGTCTGGTGAGTGACTTTCACTACGAATTATAACTCGTCTACTTCGAAATCTGTCATATCTGATATTCTTCAAAATTTGTAAAATAGAATAATTGAGAATGTTAAGTAAATAAAACAATGAGTCGCATATATGACAACATTAATACTTATTGTAAAACTATATAAATTGTTTTCTGTGTTTACTAGACAGCCATTAGAAGATTAATAGTAAATTTTAGTAAAGTCACAATAATAAATTTTATCTTTAGAAACTTATTAAATTGGCAATTTATCCAAGTGTGTTTCAATTATATAATCATTTATTTATACTAAATATGTATTTAGTATAAATAACATATTGAGAATATTATAAGTATCACATAGTCGTTGCTATTTGCCATACATTTTCATCTTTTATCTGCTATCACAAAGTAATTAAGAGAAAATAAAATTAAATTCCTAATTAAAAATATTTTACTGTTGTAGATTAATTTAAAAAGTTGAAAAGTTTAGGAAACTAAAAAGATGTATGTATAAAATTACATTTTTTCGAGATAGTAGATACACGCAAACATAAAATTTAATTTTAATAAGCGATTTTTTTAAATCTATTGTTACTATGCTATTGGATATTGCACAATCGACATGCGCTATATTCGCTCACGATTCAAATAATTGTATGGTTTTGTAGTCAACAGCATATTAGGAACATATTCATAATTGACATAAATTGTAAGATAAAGACATAAATTGTAAGACACAATTCTCGAGTTTAACGCGGTTATCTTGCCTATTAAAGAGCTAACTGACAATGAGTCAGACCTTGATGATTCATTCACATATACCTGTAACCTGCTGCGACAATATAAAACTCATGGTCACATTATGTAAACGCGTCATGCATAAATTAAAAATTTAAATAGCAAATTATTTAGAATGACAAATAAGATGTTCTATATTCCAATACAATTCAAATAATCTTGAATAGGTAATTAAAAATGATTTTTAATAAATACCTATTAGACTGATTTAGGGCGTTTCTTATTACTTTCGCATCTGAAGCTAATTCGTTAAAATTGTTTTATTGCAGAATACAACGTTGCTGAAAAGATGGCAAAATTAATGCTGTACGTCTTTATAACGTTGCTAGCTGCCACTCTTATCACGGGCGCTGTTAACGATAAGCCCAGCTGCGGTCGACATGGTGACCCTGTTAGTATACGTATTCTTATATTTTACTGATAAAGCAACTTTTCCTTTCATCCTTGTTTCTTTAAAAATACGCAGTACTGCTGTAGAGTTAACGAGGAAAATAAGGAAAGAGTTCTAAGCTTACGATCTCGCTTACGATTTTGTTATCCTCGTAATAAAATGCTAAAAGATTTATACGACTATTTGTGCACGAGAAATTATCCCAAAAGCGCACAATCAATAAACTAACAAAAAGAGGTTTTATTCTAATATTTAGAAAAATTCACGCATAATTTTAGCTGTAATACATACTGCAAATATGGAATCCATATAGAATAATGTAAAATGTATTTTTATATTCTTCTCCAAAATTTATATTTTTCCAATTTTTTTATATTGTCTCGACTCGATATTTTTAATTTGCATATTGTTATATGGAGTGTTTAGTAAATCTGTATAGTATTGGCAAGCAGATAATTCGTCGTAAAAAAGCAAGTAAAAAATAACAAATAAATTTTTTATAATTAAAAAACTTTTATTCTATACGTTTCACTTGTTTTTTCACAAGAAACCTGCTCGCCGCTTGTACAACACCATTATTTACTGGAAATTCTGCATATATATATATCTTTTCTTCACATGTAAATATTTTCTTAAAACTGATTTTATATGTTATTTGTTACGTTCAAATTTACAGTTATTAACACTTTTCATCATTTCAGTTTAAATTGAATTGATGTGACAAATAATAAATTGTTTATCATATTTCAGTGCGTTTCTGATACGAATTGCTGCCCCAATATAAAATGTCACCGTTTCGCAAATAGATGTCAAGTTCAAATTACTGAGGAAGAATTATGGGCACAACGTGAGAAGATTTTGGGCCGAAGAGGCAAAGATTATTAGAATGGATAAGTTTTCTACATCGGGATATTATAATGGACGATGATCTTATTAATTTACCATGATACCATTCAGATCTGAAAACTGTGTTTTGAGAAATTAAATATTAATATACAATACTGAATTTCTGTAATATATAATCAGAAAATTATACATATAATATGTCATATATTATATATATTATACATATGTATATAGTATAATCATATAGAGATAAGCAATATCTCTTAATGAAAAATATGAATAAAAACGTAAACTAAAAGTGTTTCTTATCTATCATAATTTTTTTTTTTAAATGTGGCGCACGTAAAAAAATTGACGTTGAAAGTAATAACAAAACATTTATCTCCCACCGATTATTGTGCTGTTTTATTAATTTACATCAACTAATAACTGCAAGAACTTTTCAAAATACGTATTAGTCGCTGACGTTATCGGATTTCTTAGCGACAAACTATAATGCGCACTTCAAAAGGACTTGTCGACGTAGAATGATAAAAAAAGGACACTCCAGGATTGCCAAGTGACGAAAATTTTGTGCGGATAGATCCGTCGCGACGATCCCCCGGCTTTGTCCGCCCTGTTCACCTCTCTACGCGTGCGTCCCGTCTGTTATATTCGAGGACATTTAAATTCACTATCTCCTATCTCGGTTTACCGTACACTCGTTAAAAGGCGAGCCTTTGTTCGATAAAAAGACTCCGTCGGTGTATCCGCAGAACGGAGTAAAAATCCCACCAGACTCGATATGTTACGTGGCGTGCGAAGGACAGGTGCGCGGGGGGTCCGTTGGGGTGGTTTAATAGCATCGACTTATCTTTCGATAAGCCCGTACCAGAACCCGCCATATGGCCGATTCGGAATCGCTCGTAAACGATTTCTTTCCACGTCTCCAGATTACGATGGATAAGTTAATGACACATAAAGGTATTGTCATGGTTGCCGTATCAGAGTTCTAAATCCCCGTTTGTCCCGATATCTCACACGTAGGATCTCCGCGATTTATTGAAAATAATCCTTACAAAATGACGCCTCAGAAGATTGAATATTTTCACGGGACAATTTATCGAGTACTTAACTTGATCGGCGCTAATAAGAGTTGGTGAAATTTCGAGAAGTTTCTCTCTGTAATATTCTGCCGTGAATATATTTCATCGACGGGGCCGAGGCCTTTGTAAATTTGAAAAGTAGGTGGACTTTGATTCAAAGACCAAAAGCTTCTTCGGTTCGTTATACAAAATTTCCGCCGTGTTCCAATCTCATTAGCGCCGGCTTAAAGTTAAGCGCCCCAACTCTTTTGCGCCGGACCGCACATGCTCTTTGACCATCGCAGTGTTTTAACAAAAATCTAATCTTCTTGACAAATTAAAGACAGACGTACACACATATCTTTAATCAATAAGAAATAAACATATCGGACAATCGTTCCACAAAAAAGTATGCGCGTTGCTTGAAATTTGCTTCTCAATATAATCTTGTTGCTCGTGCATTTAATCAGAAGTGTGCTACTTCTGATTAAATTTATACTTTTTGATCTGATTACCTCCGATTATTGAAACTACTATTTGTTGATTATCATAATATTTTATGATTAATGCAGTTACAATACTCATAAATTTACTGAAGCTTATGATAGGCAAATAATTTGCTCGCGTTTCACATTTTAATTTTCGTAAATCTGCGCCTGTTGCGGCAACGATAAGGCAAAAGAGTTCTATACACATATAATCGGTTGCTAGTAAAGACGTCACCTTGCAAATATTTGCTCGCTGTCCCTTATCGTTCCCAGCTTAATTGCCATATGGCGTACGATCATATTTCATGCGCGCGTTTTTTGTCTTAGATACATGTGTCTTGCACGTACACAGCTCGCGCAAATATTTTCTCACCCACGACGATCGATACGTACGTTCTCTCTCATTAATCAAAGAAATATTTTAGGATAATTTCGTAATCGATTGATCAAAAGTATGTCGAGAAACCGCGTATATTTATTTATTTTTCGAGACTCGAATGAGTTGTGTATAGCCGTCTGGATTGGCGGAATCCTCTTACGCACCGAATCCGTTTACGCGATGTACTTGGCGCTCGAAAAGAGAAAGCGCACGGAGATGAGCACCATTCGAAGTAATGTCAAGGCCGCGCCGCAAGGACGGGTCGGCGGGAGCCGCGCAAAATCCCAGCGACAAAAGCCGTGCTCCGAAAAGAAAAAAAAAACTAAAAAGAGAGAAAAAGAAGGCGAAGAAAGATGTGCGAAGAGAGCACCGGAGACAAACGGCAAGCCGAGGCGAGTCCTCGACTCGAGTCGAGTGTCTCCTCTCGTGGTTCCTTTTAAGTTCTCATCCGGTGAGGTATGCAGCGGGTCCTCCAGCCTACTTTTAAGCACGTTTCCGCGGCGGATCGCGTCGGATGCTAGAAGATTATGGCGAGCGAAGTATAATAACGGCACGAGCAAGGATGAAGATCGAAGATACAAGTACCGTAGAGAAAGAAAGAGGAAGGGAGAAAGAGAGAAACAGAGAGTGAGAGCGAGAGAGATGAAGGATTGTCCGACCTGTCCCATTCTCGAGCAAGATCAGCTGCGAGCTCACAAGAAGCGAGGTAATGCCGGCGGCATGCCGCGAACATACGCGGTCGCCACAATATGAAAACATTATCGGCCGTAAGCCGGAAGGTACACAGCAATGTGCTGAGCTTAGCTCTGCAGCCCCGGCTCTGCAACGCGATCTCTCACTACCGCGGTGCAGTGCCACGTCAGGACGTCAGGATTTCAGGTAGGTACTTGTCCGCCGGATTCGCATGGCCCAAAGCGCTCCCGGGCACGGAGAAAGGGAGGGCACCGGAGCCGATTTGCAAAAGGAACGGGGTAGGAGATAGAGGCTGCAAGCGTACCAGGCATGCACTCCGCCCCAAATCCTCCGGACGGATCCGCCGGAAGAGCGTTAATGAAACTGTCGCCAGATTACTACTCGCCGGCGCTACTTTTCTGATGGCGCTTTCGAGGACGCTCGAGGACGCTCGGCTCGTCTTGTCCGACATGAACGCTCCAAGTCCAGAAGGATTTGGAGAGCCGACGATGGGAGGATATATTCCGCAGCTTCTCGATGACATTCGCCGTAGTCGAAAATTACCGTTCATCTTGTCATTTCGTTCGACGCGCGGGCAAAAAGAGCGTTTAAACGTACGCTTTGTCAGGCACGCCCGTGGCATCGGGGACGCGCTAGTGATTTTCCGTTATCGGGGCTGATCCGACGAGTGGTTGGGAGGAGGGAGGGGGGGCGGTAAAGTGTGACGGTGACGAGGACAGGTCGGTGTTGAGGAGAATGCGAATACCGAGGCGACGCGGCGCACCGACACGTACGACGATACAAACACCCGGCTACTTAGAGACGAGGGAAATGGGACTAGCCATTTGGGGCAAACTACCCCTAGGCTAGCTCACGCGACCGATCTTATCGGCTCAGCCTGGGTCTCGCCTCGAACGTACATCGCGCGGACATGTACACATGACGGTCTACCACCATGCACGAAGCGGAATCCGCCTCGGCTATCTTGCCGCGGAATTGATTTCTTGCATTCATTATTTCCTTGGGACTCGACCAGCTAAGTATACATATATGTTTTTTTTTTTTTTATTTCGACGAATCGTGGCGATTAAGCGCACATTGAAATATTCATAAAGATACTATCGCCACTACCCACATCGGGAAAAACGAGCTTGAAATCAAGACGAGCGTTATCGCACGCGCAAGATCCACCGAGTCGCCCCGTTTTATTCCTTTGTAATGAAGTTTCTCCAGATCAATAAAATTTTATACAAGATCACAATATTAATAGCAAGAACAATTTTTTAACGATATTTTGCCTTTCCTATCTAATCTTTTTTCTCTTGCAAAAAATTATCATTCATTTATAGTAATTATAACAAAATTGATAAAATTTTATACAAGATCTCAATATTAATAGCAAGAACAATTTTTTAATGATATTTTGCCTTTATATCTAATCTTTTTTCTCTTGCAAAAAATTATCATCCAATCCATTTATACTATTTATAGTGATTATAACAAAATCGATAAAATTTTACACAAGATCTCAATATTATTAGCAAGAAAAAATGTTTAATAATATTTTGCCTTCTTACCTAATCTTTTTTCTCTTGCAAAAAAAAATATCCATTTATAGTAATTATAACAAAATCGATTGACACTGGATTGTACCAAATAGTCAACCAAAGAAAAAGGATAAGAGTAAGCTCTCTTGTTATATAGTATTGTATTTTGAAATTGTATTGACTGAACGTCAATGACCCGAGAAATATATTGTTCTGCGTTGACCTAGTTCATCGAAATATTGATACATGCCTATCTGAACGTCGCGGTCCGATTGCACGAATTGTTCTAGAATCACGATCATCGTTCAACTTGCACCATCGCGCGATAGCCCACAACTTCTCGACTGCCGCTTATTATTTGTCGGTTTCTATCCTGATCAAACCGCGATACCGTCGAGAGGGTCGAGACTCTCCTTTGCAACTTGAGAGCGTGGCGCTTACACAATCATACCGGGGAATTTCGCTGAGATCCTTCGGATTACACGGGGTCGGTCTTGCGAGTAACTCAAGTCGAACTTAACAGTCGGTTAAGTCCGCGGATAGTTCAGACCGTTTGGCTAGTCCGGTTCGTACGGAGGGCATGAAGTCCGAACTGTAAGCCACTACGTAACCCCGCTGGCCATGGGGGGTTCGGCCGAGGTCATGGAGACGTGCCAGTCTTATCTCGATTTGCATAAATTCATAGTTTGCGGCTTAGGCCCTAGGAACTAAGGACACCGGGCGTAAACCTCGATTACCTTATTCCGCGTCATCAAACTTTCAATTCCTTCATCGTCTTGTTTCCAATTAGTGTATGTGATCGTACTTCAGATCTCACCTTGGTCAAAGTAAAATTATTCGTCGATCTAATCTAAGATCATTTATGAATAATGGTTTTCCTTAGGAATATTTTTTCTCGTATACATTAGCACAGCTCGACCTTTCATGCAGTTTCGCAAATGACGCGAATAATGTAGCGCCGCTCAAATTTATTAAAACACATCGCGATATATTCCAACAACATTTTCTATATTTTCACTATTGATTTACTAACTATCATTCGCTTTTAACAACGCGAATGCCTCGCTTTAGGGCAATTATAGCTCGCGGAAGCAGCGCGCTGCTTCAAATAAAGGGCATTTGGCATTTTTGACGTGCGCTCGTCGGCATGATGGAGGCCTCCGGCGCGCGAGTGTAAGCCGAGGACGCTTTATGGAATTAATAAAATATTCACTCGGCACAGACAGACGGCAAAGTAAGGCATATAATAATTTTCTGACACGCCACCTTGTGTGCTGTCTCCGACGCCAGGCGGCCGTACGTGACCGCTATCGCCGAATCAGATCAGAAAATGGCGCAAACTCCGATAAATAAGATAAATAATGTAATGCGCCTTCCGTACCCGCGGCGACCCCTCCCCGCGAAAAACTTTCAAAGTCGCGTGCACGTCCATCAGCACGAGGCGAACCTTAATGCCGTGTTTCGCGCGGAATGGCTACGATTGGCCTCGTTCAAGGAGATTCCCCGGGAGTGACCATTACGCTGCTTGCGCCGCGGAGTAAAAGTCGTTATTTGACTATCTCCGATCGCGTGTCTGTGCGCCAAGCGTTACTCTATCAATTTCTTTCGTGCCATTAACCCCATTGACGTGCGTTTGCCCTTTAACGTATATATATATATACATTTGCCTTACACAAATTATGAAGCTCACTTACTATTTTTTTTTATTGCATGGAACAAAAAAGCAAATATGATAATAATTATATAATAATTAATAGCGCACAATGCGCTTTCGCGAATAATTTGAATAATTCGCGAATTATTCGCGAATAATCTTCCAAGTATAGACTCTTCCGCCATAAGCCATCGCGAGGGCGATTCCCCGATTCGACGAGGCTTTGATATTTTTAATGAACGCGGAAGGCTAAATTCCATGGGGATCTCGACGGACCGTGGATACGCGATAATCATTAGACATAGATTCGCAGGGGTGACTGTCCGTTCCCTCGTTTCAAACCCCGTCTCCGTGCCTCCGCACTTATCCACCGAAATTCAGGGTGCCTCCGTCGTCCTCCCCCTCAGCAGCCCATTCTGCCAGGATGCAGTTCCGCTCGCAAACTCGGACTGCAGCCATGGGGGATGCACGGGGTGGTGAGGCGGTGCAGTCGGTTGCCATGGCGACCTATCGTCACTGGACACCCTTCACCCCTCATTTCACCTACGTTCTATCCCCGTGCAGGGTGATCCGGCGGCCGGACAACATCGTCCCATACCGAGCCAAAAACACTGGTCTCTTATTACGCAGCTAAGCCCATGAATTGTCTTCTCCGCGTTCGGGTTTGGCCATCGATTATCCGCCCGTCCACAATCATTCGCAACGCGTGTACGGATTCTTTTATCGTATACGCCGTTCGAACAAGATGTTACGCTCCATTCGCTCGGCGAAAACAATAGCATATTACTCGCGTCTGAATTTTTGGCAAGTCCGTCGGCCGTTGTTCGTATATCCGTGCCGATATGCAGCAGAATCATTAGTAGTCGCGTTCGCCGTTCCGGTTCAGGTTGGTTCGTTGTAAAAATAATTACATTCGGTCGCTACGGGAAATGTAATACAATTGCCTCGCGCAAGGATACCGAAATGTACTCTAATTACAGTGGGTAGGTAATGAAAAATAGATATACAGAATGTAGCGCCGCGCTATACATACATTTCGCGCGTCGACTGTATAGGCGGTTGAAGGTTGTTTAATAATTAATAATAATAATGATACCGGGGTTTAGAGAATACATAAGCAGTATTTTCGATAACTCGAAATATAATACAACAGAGAATAAAATAAAAATGAATTCATGTCACTTGGCTTACGAGCAAATGTGAGCGCCGCGCGTGGTTTAATACATTCGGCGACTATCCGGATGACAGCCACACCCTTTTCTGGTCACGCGACAGGCGACTTTACGGATGCAGGAATAATTAATAGGACTCTAGGGAGTTGATATCGTAATGGTTTCAACGATCAAAATATGTTAAAAATTCCGAGTCTCAATCTCAATTTGATAGCCGACAATTGACGAACCTCTGAATTAATATGGAGATAAAATGACGACTATGTATCTACGACACGATAGGCTATTTAATATTGTCATTTTATCACGGTCTACGTTGTTAAACCGGTAATTATAGTGGGACAAACGTACGCGATCGACTATTTGGAAAGAAACAGAATGGTTTCGACGGTCTCCTGGTTTTTTTTTACATATTACATCGGCTGCACCGGTTCAGCATTGGCAGCCGATGTTATCTACCTTGATAATTAATGGTCGACGCATACCTAAAGCGACAGTGAATCCGCGCAATAGTGTTTATAGATAGTAAAGCGGTAGTATGAGCAAGCACGCAACGCGATCAATGGACCGATCGATCGATCTACACTAAACGTGATACACCGGTAGTGCCAATAGTCTGTTACGTATTCGGACAATCGGGGACGAGGGGGTGCACGACCCCTTCGTGTCCTGCTGGCACAGTGACCCTGTTATCCATACACTAGCCGGAGCACATTCTCGTACAAACACACGCCCGCACGTTCGCGCGCGTCGGCTATGTACACCCGATGCGCGCGTATTGGTCGCCATCGATACCGATCAAATACCGAAGATTCTGAGGCAGCCCGAACGCACGTACCCCCGCACCGAGACGCCTGTTGCACATGATGTCGCCCTACGAAATATTTGCGGACCTCGCGCCTTCGACGCTCCGCGCGAGCGCCGATCATCGCCGGAATCCTGACACCCGCGTAGCTGACGGCCGCGTATAGCGGAAGAACGCATGCGAAGCACGCGTTTTCCGCGAGCTGTAAGTACGGTACCGTTAATTTAATATTATAAGGGTTACGTGTATATATATTTCGAGAGAACGCTTTGCTTTCCTCCTGCTGATGCCTATTACACGGTTCCTATTTATGCACTCGTGTATGCTTGGTTCCAGAGTCAAGGAGTTTGCGTTTATCGTACTTCATGCCGATATATACCTATAAAAATTTAACAACATTTATTTTATCGACGATCTTAACCTTGATCTTAACGTTTACTTTATTGCCTATTAAAAGTTGCGTATCTTTCCAAAACAAATAAAGTTGATTTTTTTAATGAAGATATTGCCAAGGATATTGCTCTGTGATCGGAGATTAAATATATTCGTTTTAAAATTACATTTTTTTTCCACTATTACTTAATTTTTAGCATTAAATAGTTTAATAATCATGCGCCTCAAATTCATTAAAAAACGACAAGCTCAAATAAATCATATCTGATACATCATAATCAGATCATAAAATGCTAAAGATTTTAATTAAATGTATCTTACTGATGCCTATTACACGTTTCCTATTTATGCACTCGTGTGTGTTTGGTTCCAGAGTCAAGGAGTTTGCGCCTATCGTATTTCATACCGATGTACGTACGAATTTAGCAATATTTATTTTATGTACGATCTTAAAGTTTACTTTATTGCCTATTAAAAGTTGCGTGTCTTTTCAAAACAAATAAAGTTGATATTTTAAAAATAAAGATATATTTTTTGCTGTGATTGGAGATTAAATATATTCGCTAAAATTACATTTCCCACTATTACTTTATTTTTAGCATTAAATAGTTTAATAATCACGCGCCTTAGATTCATTGAAAAACGACAAGCTAAAATAAATCATATCTGATGCGACATCATAATCAGATCATAAAATGCTGAAGATTTCAATTAAATGTGCCTAAATAAAGTTGCTCGGGGAGTTGATAAATGTCTTCTGTCAATGCAGCGATGTGATTCTCGATGAAACGCATACTGCTCGAATAATCACCTGCGAATTATACCGCAACATCGTTACCGCGCTCACAGACGAGATAATCGCACGATCGTAATTATCGACGATGCGATCGACCAGTCGATCGACGGAACGAAATTTATTGTCACATCGTATTTAACCGGCGGCGTGAACTGTCCGAGTCGCTGGGTTCGTGCACGTGTACGCCGGCATGTGCGTACACGCATGTATACATATATGTATATGTATATACTTATATACGTATATATGTATATGTATACGTTACACCCCGTGCGATCCCGTGTTTATTTCCACAATCAGGCGAATCATAATGCTATTATCAGAGGGTGCAGCACGCGGGGGTGAACCACCGTGTCCCTGCACCATGGTGGCACACGACCCACTGATACGGTGACCCTATTGAGTGCGAACGCAATCGTGTGTGGGACGAGCCACGGTTAGGCTCCGAGCATGATCATGTTTGACATGGTAACTTGCGTTGCAGATATAGCAAGGTTTATGCCTGTCGAATCATAGACGCGAAGATGTGACGTCCAACGGAACGACTGTCGAAATGTGCCATGTATCGCGAGAAATCATAGAACGATTCCTTGTAATTGAAACATGTATAGTAATGCCGATAAATCACTCATGAATTCATGAGTATGCGCAATTTTATTTAAAAAATTCATCTCGTAATTATTCAATTTCGCATTTTTATAAAGATAATTCACGGATATCTTGATTCCAGAATCAATTTCTTAATTTAAGAACTTTTGCATCAAATTATTAAACTTATTATTCAGAGAATGGCCTTTTATACAAAAATTGTATTACATAAAATCCGTTTAACGGTCCTGAGAGAATAAACATACACGGAGATCATTAACGATGTAACGATCAAAAATATGTCATGGGATATTTTCATTCTAAATTTCATCGTTAATGAAATCAAAGATAATGATCGATACGATCCTCATCGAGTCCGCATAATTGGCCGGATTTTATACAATGGAAATGACGGTGGGTATGCGGTTGATTTATTGTGGCGCTGTACCGTTGTTGCCGGTAATTTTATCTCCATCAAACGTTTTTCCAGGAAATCGAAACCAAATGGGAGTATTAATATCTCATTGTACGCTCGCGTGTCGCCGACACTTTTCCCGCTCACGCTGGGCTTTTCCATCGATTTATATCCCCTCCCACCATTTTTCTCGCCGATTAAAGTGAGTACTCGCGAAACCGCGCGCATCGAATCACAGTGGCAGCGTTTGAAATTGACAAAATGTTCATGATCACAAAAACAATTATACGCGGTTCGTGATTTTATTATTGACTCGCCACGGTGTCGATAATCAAACAAATACTTGTAATTAACAGCGAAAAATTAGCGTGAAGTGATCCACTGTGCAAACTCGACAGAGAGCAATTTACAAGACGGCTTAATTAAAAAGCACTCTATCAATGGTATTCGTTTGTATTTTTGATTTCCAAGTAATAAACGATACGCATTAGCGTAATCTAAATTAATCCTCGTCGATTGTAATTATTTTCGGTTATGCATCAATTGATGAAACATGATGCGACGCAGCCTTTTACTAATAACATATTCGTGATGTTAATACTGTATATACCACTTTTAATGTTAAATTTATTTTGGATTAATATTTCAGCAGCTTGAAATATTTGTTGAAAGTAAAAACTTATGATCTAGAAGCTCCAATCGCTAAATTTATTTTTAAAGAATTAAAAGACTGTAATTATGTAAAATTTTTGCAGATAGTCATTATCAATTATCGAACGTTTTAACCACATGGCGATAATTCTTGTCTAGACACTGGTTTGTTATTCCTTTAATGTCCCTTAGGCCGTGAAGGTGGCAAGTCTCGAAGGTTATAGCGGATAAAGATAGTCCCTTGATAAAGCTATACTAAGATACTGTTGTTTGGAAGCAAGTAGCCGTATCTTGATTGGAATCTTTGTCCCTTACGGTTATCTGTAGTACTGAATGTAGATATGCGTGTAAAACTCGATTAGCTGTACCTATAGCTGAAATTGGTATATGGCGAAACGTTTCGACATTAACGAATGTATGCTTTTCTATATGTATACATATTATATAATCCTTACATTTATCTATATTTCGTCAAATCGGCAAGTCTATAAACCAGCCCTTTTTCCTTCATTGTTAAAACTACACAATTGTGGAAAAGAGGCTCGTTCACCAAACGGTTATATCTACTTTGTGCCATAAAGCCATTTATTTCGGCCGGTAATGAGAACATAAAAGATACCTGCAGAATATGTGGAACGCTCGCGTTCGCGTTATTTCATATTTTTACGAAGGCCGAGAGCCTTCGAAATGATTATGTCGAAAGGATAAAGGCCTCCGCGATACGAATTAAAAAGGTGCGCGCGGATTGCGTCAAAGCAGCAAATCTCTCATGGGAGTTAAAAAAAAAGAATAGAAAAAGCAAAGATACATTTCAGATTTTTCTGAATCTATAATATATGCAAAGAAAAGATTTTGGCCTCGTTCTTTATTATTTCTCATTTTATATAAAAGCCCACGATTTGAATTTTTCGATGTAAAAATTTTGCAATGTAAAGAATAATTGTATTAATTTCGCCTATAAACTTACTTAATAGTAAATTTTAAAAAATAATTATAGTTTTAATACCACAGCATTATATATTTCTTAGTTACTGTAAAGTTGAATATTCAAAGTACGAAGAAATAAAAGAGAAAAACGTAAACCCTTTCATTTAGAAAATCAGACTTTTGCAAGTAAAATATATAGTACTTAAAAATAATTATATGTATAATGCTACGTCTCATCAAGTCTTTACTAAATAATCTACAATGGAAAGGGTGTGTGCGACTTCTGGGATACTCTATATATGTTGACTCGTCACGCCCTTCAATTGTTATGCCGCCTATCGCGCCATTATACTTCCACATACAATTACTTAACAGAGTTTGTAGTCATGTAAAGATATCCGAGAACGAAGAAACTAATCCTGATGATTCGTTGAAACAGCAAATTGAGCTACTGTGTTCTCTCTGCACAAGCCAAACTTAACGTTATACGAGTAATTAAACAGAATGTGCAACAGGCCGTGTGCGATTTATAATTTCCAATAAAAGCCTGATGCTTTAGTTAAATTTTCTGTGGCCGCTGATCTCGTTGTATAAAACAGAAAAACTAAATATCACTTTATGATATCGATTAAATTATAAATCCGCATAATCCCACATTACCGCACACCTCTAATTGCCATCAATAATTATCGCGTACCTGTCAGTGCCCGGAAACGTTGTTAAAATAATGTTTAAACTGCACGCTTTAATTACGTTGCTACCTGTTGCTGCCTGATTGCAAAATAAATATTTATTTGTTTGAATATTAATCTGTTATCTGTGCATTGCGCTTGGGTATTATGAGGAAAAATATTCTTGGCTGTGCATCAAAAAGAGAATTCGATACCATCGACCTCCCTTTAAACCACTTTAAACCAATCGCCACGCGGATATATCAGTTCGCCGCAGTGTTACCTGTTTATTGTATTTAAAATACAATGCAAATTTTATCTGCTTAATGAAGTGGACATAAACGCAATGTTTCCCGACCTCGTAATTTTTTGGAAAACAAGGAAAACCGCGTGCTTCTGTATTTATCTGAACTTTTATATCAATAGTTATAAGAAGATACGTTACAATCGTAATTGAAAATAAGATTGTGATCGTTTCTTCTCAACTGCAGATTATCTCAACGTTATACCCGTAAGTGCGAGTTAAGATAACCAGTAAAACTGTTACATGTGACGGTTGGGTCATTTAGCAAGATAAGAAATAACCGACTCGGGGTCGTGCGTGCAAGACGGTCGGTTGAGAGAATCTACCAAGCGTTAAAGGCGCGCCACACGAGGGGGTAAGCACGTTGCGTGTCCGCGTATTCTTGGCATAGGGTGCACCTGTAGGGGGCCCACAAGGAAGTGGGACCCCATGTGCACGAGTGCTCACTCACCGTAGCGAAGACGTTGGCGAAAGTTAGGTGCTCTTTTAAAGAGTCGGATATCCTTTCGAGGCGCTATACCGCCTGCCTTTTAACAGCTCCAACGGTTGTTTTCACACGTGATTGTTGCGCGATTGATGTAACTGTTTTACGAGATCTTTCGCAGCGGGAGATTTCGAAAAATCGGGTTAAATATATACAAAGTAAGATATAAATAGTAATAAAAATAGTCGCGCGCGCGATTGTTTCTACGAGCTTCTATCTCTTACTTTCTCGACGATACATCGTATAAACTTTCCGTAAGATTTTTCACAAAATTCAACGCATTTGTTTGATCGTACAAATTGTGATGCAGGTCTACGGAAAAAAGAAATTGTGACAAAAGGTATTTGCTTAAACGTTTCAGAGTGCTTCGTGCCTGTGCATCGCTTGACGATTTTCATCGTGCGTTATTTAGATACAAGAGTGACAAGAGTGTACGAAGCGGAGTCTATTGCTTCTACGACGTAGAGGCTGGCTGCAGTTTCAAGTATTTTTGAATAAACGTAACGTGCGCAAATACCTGTGTCCATTTCCGAGACCATCCATTTCAAGGCAATAGATTACAATATATTGTAATATATTAGTTCATTTGTAATAAATTTTTATATTCTTAAACTTTAATGTTTGAATTTTTTCCGTAATAACTGTACACTTTACCGCTGCACATTAATTATTTTTACATTATCTTTCATTTTATTGACGTTTGTCATATAATTTTTCAAATCCATTGCCTCGACATTGAAATAAAAAAATAACTCACCGACCGATGCGTAACAGCGGAGTCACGATATTGCGTTGATCTGTAACATAAAAATATTTTTACATTAAAGCAGTTACATTAAAGAATAATCGTAATACTTCAAGTAAATAATTATCCCGCCTGTTAAATTTTTAAAACGTTACTTCAACAAATACCTGATATTAAAATGCCAATGCAAGAAAAGAAACGATCGCGGACGCCGCAAGCGGCTGCATGTTTCCGCATTGACTCGTTCGCATATTAATTCGCGAAAAATCGTGCAAGTAATATCACGACAATTTACGACCGTGCGAATAAGAGAGATACGACGTTCGCGACGTGATATCTCTTCTCGCATACGCCGGAGATCGAACTCCGGCGAAAACCTCGAATTGTAACAATATTGTACGAGTAACGAGTATCGTGCAATGGGCGAATCAAGTCGCGCTTGAGAAAGTGGCGGAATTCGCCACAGGACAGCAAAATAATAAACAAATAACAATTACTCACCCCACGGTCGCTCCGTCGTCGGCCGTCGCCCGATGCTTTCCTGGCCCCCTCCTCCATTCCTCCGAGGAGTACTCCTCGGTCCAGCTTCGTTGTCGGCGTTCTCGCATCTCCATCGGCCGCGGCGCACTCACGACGTTCGCGCGTGATAATCGTTGCTTACGATCGCGCGACACTTTGCACGGCACTCCCGGTCACTCCCGATATTAGTTTCGCGACGCGGCGCGTCCTTAATTACACAGCGACCGCGATGGAAGAATCTCGGCGGAGAAGATACGAACGCAACTATACGATCTGTTCGACGCCCGGCCCGTGGCCGGCGACTTCGTGACGTCACGCAGGTGGACGCGACGAGCGAGTCTACATGGCGTCGAGAATAATCGCGCGGTCAACTTCACTCGGCGAGTGTAGCTGACCGCGCGCGGCGCGATTATTCTCTCTCCGCAGTCCGCCATGTTGGGCTCACTCGTCGCGTCTACCCGCGTGACGTCACGGGCCGTGCGCGTCGCCAGTGCGTGACGTCACGGGGTCGCCGGCGGCCGACCACGGGCTCGGGCCGCCTCGGCTCGGGCGTCGAACAGAATCGACAGATCGCGTAGTTTCGCGAGTAGCTTCTCCGCCGTAATTCGTCCGTCGCCGTCTAATAAAGTATGTGCCGCGTCGCGAAATTAATACCGGGAGTGCCGTGTAAAGTGTCGCGCGATCATGAACGACGATATTTTCGTGAGTGAGTGGCGAGTGCATCGACGGAGGAGGACCGAGGAGAGGAGGAAGGGGCCTGTGTGGCATCGGGCGACGCGACGGAGCGACCGTGAGGTTAGTAATTTATTTATTATTTTGCTGTCCTGTGGCGGATTCCGCCACTTTCTCAAGCGCGACTCGATTCGCCCATTGCACGATATTCATTACTCGTACAATATAATATAAATATACCGTTACAATTCGTGGTTAGGTTTTTCGCCGGAGTTCGATCCCCGCGGTATATGCGAGAGGAGATACCACATACCACGTCGCGAATGTCGTGTCTCTCTTAAGCGGAGTCTACAATGAGAATTTAAGGCGTAAAATTTAAGCTTTAAGCCTTAAACCGTTAAGAAATTGACAAATCACAGTCGAGTATTCTTCTCATATTCGACTGTGATTTGTCAATTTCGTACGGCTTCGCCTTAAATTCTCATTGTAGACTCCGCTTTATTCGCACGGTCGGTCGTAATAATAACTTGCCCGATTTTTCGCAGATTAATTGTACGAACGAGTCAATGCGGGAGTGTGCAGCCGCTTGCGGCGGCCGGGCCGCGATCGTTTCCTGCGCGTTGGCATTCTAAAATCAGGTATTTATTAAAATAACGTTTTAAAAATTTAACGGGCGGGATAATTAATATTTACTTGAAATATTGATTATTCCTTAATGTAACTGCTTTAACGTAAAAATATATTTTTATGTTACAGATCAACGCAGCATTACAATATTTACAACTCCGTTCTCCGCTGTTTAGTTGCGCATCGGCCGGTGAGTTATTTTTTTATTTCAACGCATATGTCGCACGAATAAACCGCGAGCGTCTTGTGTATGTGTGTGTGTGTGTAAACAGAGGGCAGAAACGCCGTCAGGCCTAAATCTGGCCACTCTGGTTCTCATCAGGAGCGACAATCGGTCGTCATAGTTACCGGATTTGTCCGTTGTCGCCGCGCCGGGGAGCGTACCTTCAATCTGCATTGTTAAGATCGCGGACGCGCGAACGTCAATAAGTGCCGCCACTTACGGATGCATTCTGCGACGGTGAACGGTTACACGTGTATGCGCGCGTGCCTGAGTGCGTGGAGGAACGTGTTGCGGGTTCACGCCGCGGAACCATTCGGAGAATGTACTCGGGTAGAACGAGGCGGACGAGATTCGGACGCCATTACCGTGGACATTGTCCGGCGGAAATCATTAAACTAAAATCTAACTACGAGCTAATATAGCAAACCCGGGCCTATTCTGAAAGCTTTCATACCCAAGCCGCAATTCGCTTCGGTTTAGGCCGCAAGTACGGGTCCGTACGGGGGACAAAGCGTAACTCATTGCCGGAATTCCCACGGATTCGCCGTTGACGATGATGGCACCGGGGTAAAGACGGCAGTGGCAAGTTTCGATGTGAATCCAGACAATAGCAATCGACGACGCCGCGTTCTCATACGATACTTTTTGCTAATTCAAACTTTGTATATATCGCAATGCGCTACGAATGACATCGTGGATATATCTCGGTGGATATGCGTTATGAGTACTTTCGTATCTTCTTCTCTTCTTCTCTTGGCTCTACGTAAATTCGAATTGCATACTTGTAGACTCGCTTGTAGATTTAAAGCCAATTTAATCCAGACGCTATTCAAGTATCGCCTATAGAGTTATGAGCCCCGACAGCGATGCGTTAATGTTTAGGGACACGGTCCAATCAATTGGCTACACTAATTGTAAAACTCAAACACAGCTACGTACTAATATCGCTACGTAAATGTCTCCTATCGATGATTTATCCTGCACTGCCCAAGTCTTGACTCTAATCAGTCTCTTATCGTTTCTTTT
Organism: Leptothorax acervorum; assembly: GCA_035220615.1. Classification (NCBI taxonomy): domain Eukaryota; kingdom Metazoa; phylum Arthropoda; class Insecta; order Hymenoptera; family Formicidae; genus Leptothorax; species Leptothorax acervorum. The sequence continues at coordinate 304,298 of JASTWQ010000014.1, forward strand.
TGTTTATTTTATATCATGATAGTATTAGTGTTACACTAGAAATTTACTTCCGTTCGATACCGTTAGAGTTTCTTCCAGGAACTATTAGAATACTTATATAAATAAATAAGAAATCTCTTGATAAAGGAAAAGAGAAGAGGATTGTCAGAACGAGTAAAAACATTACATTACGAGTGAAAGTGATCGAGCAAGGTGAAACGAGCGGAAGTAGCCGGTCGCCCTACGTACGCACGTAACCCGGAACGAGTTTAAATAACAATTTCGCGGGAGAAAATGAGCCATCAAAAACAATGCGACAGTTAAAAGGTTTAATTCGAATGGTCAAAGGTGGAGGAGCGTAGCGACTCTGTTTGACTGCAGTGCAGGACCGAGGGAAAGCGAGAAGCAGAAGAGCGACGAGTAGAGTAGGACGGCGGCGCAGGAGGGGGGGGGGGGGGAGGGAGAGGTAGTACGGAGGATGAGAAAAAGAGGGTAGCGGTCGGAGCGAAGGGGAGCGCGAAGTTGAACCGAGGTACCTTTCAGTGCCGACGTAGCCGACCTCCGTGCAAACGCACCGTATACGGCTGTACTTGTATGCCGGCGAATTATTATGGTGAAACGAGTACGAAAGCACCCCAATATCCTACGTCGGCGGCCGCGGCCACGAATCCATCGTACGTACATATGTTTCAGCGCGCGCCTTGCCTGTGTACGCGCGGTACACGCATTTCTCGCTGTGGTATATCATTGAGCATGAAGTTGCTGGCCGGGCAGGAATGCTAATACCGTGGCTGTCACCGGCAGCAGCGGGTTCACCAATCCGTCCGTCCGTCCGTACGTCCGGCATCGAGTTTAGACTTTTCCGCAGACTCGCAGATTCGAACAGTTCAGGTAGTGCCAGGGGTTCGTAAGGAGTTCGTCAACGGGATGTAAATCGCGGTTTACAAATTATCCAGCGTCAGAATAGTAGCTACTATTATCCAAGAATATATGAAGCGCTTTTCATATTTCTGATGCTTGGATAGTAACGCTGAAATATTCAGAGTTTTATAGACCACGTTCTCTTTCAACGGTTTGCTGAATTCCTTGAGCAGACGCGATGTATTTTCAGGGAAAAATCGATATTGCTGCTTTTACGATTTCTTTTGCAAATTCTGTATCCGAATAAAAATAAAAATATAAGGGAAATCGGAATATTGGAGTTAATCTTAAGGAAACTTTTTTATACTTGATAAAAGAAAAAGATAGGTATTGAGATTCAAAGAACATTTATCAGGGAAAGTCGATATTGCTGCTTTTAAGATTTCTCCTGCAAATTCTGTACCCGAATAAAAATAAAAACAAAGTTGTATAAGGGAAATCGGAGTATCGGAGTTTATCTTAAGAAAAATTCTTTTGTACTTGATAAAAGAAAAAAAAATAGATATTGAGATTCAAAGAACATCTATCATTGACTTGACAACGTGAATGACTGTTAAACGGTAAACCGTGTTTAAGGTTTCCCGATTGCACCTGTTTACGACAACACGCATTCGATAATCGGAATCGAATATGTCAGTCGCTCAGTTCTAGCGGATCACGCACATGCACATTACAACTTGATGGAGTAGGATGGGAGAAAAGACTGACTCTAGGGAGTCGATGCCATTGATCTGCTCGATCTATGGAAGCTGGACGCTCGCAAATCAACCACCACTTTGCCATGCATGTATTCGGTTTTGTATACGTGCGTGCACATGCTTCCTTGTCATTGCGCTACTGCTTTAGTATATATTCGCGCGTTAATCAAGAAGTAAGTCAATATCGAATAATCTGATATAGAATGTTCTTTCGAAATTTACAAGATTTTTGACTTTTACAAATTTCCAAGAAACAAATTCCATGTTTTCATATCAATGTAAAATCATATTATAATGCTCTTTCCAAGGTTAATACGCTTCGCGCGAAGATCGTGCAATATTTGATTAAAGTAATCGTGCGATTCATAAGAAACTGTTATATATAAGCTTCTAAGATTCGTTATCGTAATTCTGATTGCTTTACAAGCGTAATTCCGGCCGCACGTATTCAGACATCGAAGATCGATTTGGTGGCCGTGACATAACTCACTAAACAAAACGAACGCGCAACGCGGCAAACGGTGGTTGACAAAAAACAAAAGCAAAAGCCAGAAAAAATAAAGCGAGAGGGAAAAGAGTTAGGCGGCGAGAAAGAGAGAGAAAGCTAGTGTGAAAAGAAGCGGTAAGAGAGACTAGGACATTTCGATACACATAGCGAGCGATAGAGAGAGAAAGAGAGCGAGAGAGACCGAGAGAGAGAGAGAGAGAGAGAGAGAGAGAGAGAGAGAGAGAGAGAGAGAGTGCAAGGGTAGAAGCACCACGCGCGAGTAGCGAAAGCTGCGCAAAAAAACCGCAACGCGAAATCCGGGCGCCCCGGAAAAAAGGGGCAAAAAGCCAGAAAAAAATAGTGGAACGCTCAACCCCGCCGGCGCACCCCCCTCGCCATCCCGGTGGTCCGATGGGGGAAATGAAATCGACAGGGCGTCCACCTATCGGTCCGATGCCACGTACACAATCCAGCGCTTGCATGTAGCATCCTCAACACATGTCGGCGGATTGCTTTGTCCACGTGCATTACGATACACCAGAGCGAACGCCCCCGCTGAGCACACACATTTACGCGTTCTCTTTCTCTCTCTCTCTCTCACTCACTCTCTCTCTCGCGCGCGCGCGCTCCAGCCGATCCATGCGCCAGTGTGTTGACGGCGCGTGTGTACCCCGACATAACTAAACAAGCAACAAGTGACCTTAAAATCTACGAATAAAAATACCGGCCACACTGATCGGATATCGTGCGCAGCTGCAACGGAGGCGCGAAGGGGTGAAACTGGGTGAGGGATGCGCATCGCCGCACCAAGAAAGATCGAGTAATCGTGCGCAACCAGAATGCAAATATTATCATTATATTGAGAAAAAGCAAGGGAAAGAGAAGAGAACGAAAGTAGCGGCAAGGTGTATCGCGGAAAGAAGTTTTGTCGTAGAGTAAAAGTGGACGCGGCTGTTCAGAGTTCCGATTATAACCAGTCCATTCTCTACTTGTTCTCTTTTGTCAAATACAGACGCGATTATTACAGCAGGTTAACGAACGCATGCTACCCCAGCTCGATTTTCTCGTTAATACGCGTTACATACCGAATGCGGAAAAGCCTGCTAACGCATTCCGACTTTTCCCATCAGTAGAAATTCGTTGTTCTAATTGATGCGTAAAGCGTATCAGGATGCAACAAATAATTTCATGGCATTAAAGGAAGCACCTGCAGGATTGATAGAATAAGAAGATAAAGAACTATTCATTGATTCTAAATTGATTAACAAATTTATCGATAAATGCAATGGCATTTCTGAAATATTTTTAATCTCTAAAGCGATCAATTTTAGCAAAATTAGTTTATGAAAACATATATATAATCAATAATGGATCTTAATTCATATTATATACTAATAATCAGTATAATCACTCTCATACTATATACGAATAATCGCTTTTATTTTTGGTATTATACATATACTAATTTAATTTATACTACACTGATAAAAAAAAAGTTGTTAACGACTAAATATTTTTAACTAATTATTTTTTTAATTGAAATATTTATGTATTTAAGTTAAATACGACATATTAAATCTAACATGACGTAATTTGACTCAAATAATTAAATATTTTAATTAATAAAATAATTAATTGAAAATATTTAGTCAAGTTAACAACTTTTTCTCAGTGTAGAGACTCATAAAATATAATTGTTACGATATCACTTTTCCACACTCGCTGCTGCAATTATTAACATCGCGCTGCGGGAAAAAGTGGACGTGGTCTTCGTAAAGAGGGCGAGTTTCTTCCCGCGGCACTAGCATAGTAAGAAGCAACAAGTGACCTTAAAAACTGCGGGGATAAAAATACTGGCGGTTGATCGAGAGTTTTGCACGCCGCCGCTGAGCTAGCGGTAGATTGGGGTATGATTGGGTAAGTGGGCTTTTCGGGGTTGGAGTTAAACGGGGCGGAGAAGGGAGTGTGTAAAAAGTGGTATAACACTGAGACGCAGGGTCTGAACCGAGCACACCGTTTCGTAGTTTGGCCCGTTTATTTTGCGTATAGTCATATTGTGCTATCGATGAAAATACCTCTCTGCTACTGGAGTATCGCTTTTAGTACGACGAACCTTTGAGGAGAATATGTCGTTTGTAGTCAATAATTTTAGCTTAAACGATTGTAATTCTGGCTATGCGATGAACAAAAAAAAAAATAAAATAAAACATTGTCAGAAGACCGTTACGCGCTTCTCGCGTTTTCATTAGCTTTTCATTTTTGACGTTAATATTGATATTTGATATGCATTGCAACATGCGAGAAAATATACAAGAAAAAGCTTTTGGCTCTTAATTAGAGATATTATTCCAAACTTTTCATTAATTACGCTTGATAAATAATTATACTCGATGAATAATCACGTTTTAACGTAACGTAACGTAAAGTATAGTGTATGATTATTTAATTTTGCGATTAAATTTCTTCTACAAGTCGAGAGATATCGCACGAAATTCTTCGAAAGCAATCAAACGTATTCGCGTCTTCGAACGATATCTGTCGAGCTGATACTACGTACGAGAGGACTAGAGCGTAGAGCGCGATCATTAGAGCAAAGGTGGTAGATTCCAACCCCTTTCCTCGTTAGTTCCACCGGCGACCGCCTAAGCAGGAGCTCGCCACTGTCCAGCAACCCTTTCACTACCACACGCCGCTCTCAACCCCTTAGTACGCACGTACAGGCGTCTACAGACTCGCGGCGATTTTTCTTCGGGGTACTACCACACAACCCCGCCGCCGGCGCTTCTCACCACCACAGACACGGCGCCCCATCGCGCGCGATACAAGCGACGAGGTTGCGCGTGTCCTCGTTTCGCGTATCGAAAGGGTAGCGGAGCCTCTCTTTTGCCGGCGATCGCGCATGACCGAGCAGGTTCGCCGTCTCGCTCCCGCCGCTTCCGTCCTGACCGACTAAATTATAGGTCCGCTCGCTTGTTTATTCACGCTTAATTACACGAGAGCCTCGCGATACTCTGTAACGCACGCGTTGCAGCTGAGAGAGAAGAAAAAAAAAAAGGGACCTCGATCGGTGTAACATCGAGTATTCCTCGAGCGATCCCGCGCGACGAGCACGAAACGTTCCCCTTTCGAAAAAGGACACTCGATCCTCGAGCTTGATCTTTTGTACGACCGAGGGACGAGAGGGCAGAAGTTTAAAGAGATCGTAGCTTTTTTTCCCCTCCCAGATTTTGGGTCTCTAACTTTCATGGCAAATCCTCGGGTCGAAGGTGAGCGTTCGAAGTATCTCACCGATACGTATACGCGTGTAACAAACGCACACCGTCGCGTCGCTTCGGAAATACCGATATTACACCTCGTGGTATCCGCATGGCTCACACGTATACGCGGCGAGTCGTCGGTGTGATAAAACGCGGTCGCTCTCTCGCACCTGTCCTCGCCGCGTCTATCTCTCTCTTCCTTCGTATATACCTTCGTGGAGGGTCGGTGGTCAGCTTGCAGCGGGGGCTTCTCTTTCTCCCTTTCTCTCTCTCTCTCTTTCTCCCCCTTTCTCTCTCGCGCTCCCTCCGCCGTCTCCGCCGCTTCTGTCTGCGTCGTGCTACCCCTCCGGCGCGCAGGGCTTTTCTCTCTTCTCCGCAGCCTCCGCAAGCTCCGTCTTCCTCCTACGATCGCTGTCCGGCGCGTCTCGAACGAGTTCGGTGGCGCTCATATCGTTCGTCGACGTATCCTCGTCGCACTCGAGCCTCGAGGGGAAGGAGAGACGCCGGCGCGCCCTGTCTCTCTCCCTCGTACGCGGCTCACCCCTGCCGACCCTGCCCGCCCTGTACGTCCACCAACGGCGATTCCGTCGCGAGCTTACACGATCGGGATCTTCCTCGTCGCACCGTCGATTCTCCCGTTGCTATCGCCTTCCTCGAGACTCGCTTCAGGAGCGCTGACGAGACCGTCGTCACCCGGGGTAAGACGTTATGTTTCGATACCTTTCCGATCGACTTGTCGTTCGTATCTTTTTTCAGACAGATATATAACGGTCTTTTTGCCTCTTTAAATGTTAGATGACGTCATTCTAATCTTAGATTCGCATTTGAACATATTCTTCGTATTAAATAAGTAAAAAATTGTGCGGCTACGTTTAATGCGGAAACGAACTGAAGTATTTGTCGGAACAGATCTCGAATGACATATCTTATCGCGCCATACATTGAACATCTCAATCTTGATCGATTTAATGCTCTTGCACGAGCGTCAAGTGAATCGCAGTTAACGCGATCTCAGGCCTCCGTGGAAAAACGCGCGATCGTGCGCGGCCCTTAAATAAGTTACGGGCGGGCAGCCCGGCGTAGCGTTAATCGACGTAAACGGCGTCTCGCATAAATCTTCAATTTTACCGCTCCGGGCGGTCGGGGTCCCCGCATAGAACCAGCGCCAAGGGGCGGTCCTGCTCCCGCGGCACTTTTCTCTGTCCCTCTGCCCGGCGCGCGAGCCGTATCTCGCACACCAGAAACCCCCGCGCGTCAACCCTTCGCCGGCAACCCTCCGCGCGCCCGTCCGTCGGTCCGTCGGTCGGTCCGTCCACCCGTTCGCTCGCTTCGCCGGTCCTTCTCTTCGGCCGGCGCGCGGATCTTCTTTCTCTCGTTCGTTTCCCACCGCCTGCCGCCGATCTCACGCCGACGATGCGCCGTCCTCGTCCCTCGTATTGCCTGCCTAGGAGAAGCAATGACGGAGCTTGCGATTGCGCACAGTAGAGGCGCCACCGTACGGGGCAAAGTGGCCAAGAGGGGCCACCGGCTTGCTCCGCCGCTGGCCGGCGCGCGTAGTTCTCTCCCTTCGGCTTACAGCATCCGCCGGAGCTTCTCCTCTCTCCGCCTACGCGGTGCGAGTGTGCCGTGTGCGCCAGTGCGCCCGCAAGCCCGAAAGTTCGCGCTCCGCCACGCAGCCCAAGCTCTCTCTACCCGCGCGCTGATCGGCCACGTTCGTCAGGCCGGGAGCCCCCACGTAAAAAGAGGCACCGGGGCCGCGCGCGCGAGCCGAGGAAAAGGACGAGAAAAGGAACGATTTGTTTAACGTATATATTTAGAAAAAAAAGAAAGAAAAGTTCGGTTCTTTTTTTTTCTTTCTTTGTCAAGTAAGAAAAAACGGAAAGTAAAGTTTCGCGACGAGGAAAAAGAAAAGGGAAAGAAAGGTGCCGGGGGAGGACTTTTTAAACGACGCGGCTCGACGTTGTAGATACTGTGATGTTAAAAGCTCGCGCGAGAGCTTGCAGTGAGAGAGGATCGAAGAGGATCATCGTCAATCTGCCGGCTTCGAGTGCGCCGATGTTGTGAACATCTTCTTAACCCGTCCTCGTCCTCCGAACTTGTCTCCTTGGGATCGGCGCGACAAACAGGTGAGTGCGACAATCGACGGGCGAAGGGAGACGCTTCACGACCCTTCCTCGTTCTCCTTTCATTTTTCTCGTTTCGCGCGTCGCCGCAGCCGGCGAGTTTCGCGCAACGATCCCTCTTTCCCCCTCGATCGCGCGTGGATCGCAATCGTATAATTTTTTCGGCTATTGAATTAATCCTTCCATTAATATCTATCTCGATCGCGCGGGTTACTTTTGCGGAAACTAAAACGTCTTTAGCGTACCAAGAAGAAAACGACGAAGGTTATCAAAATTCTCGCTACGACAAACGGACTTTTTTCTTTTCTTTTATTATACGCCCTACTTTGACATGAGATACAATATGAGATACAAGAGGATATAATAAAGGAGGAAGAAGGACTTCCGCGATAAGTGTGGAGATAAGTAGAAACCGCGCGTTAGAGTTCTTTTCGCTTCAGCAAGACGAAAACGAACGGAAGCTTTCTTCCGAAGCGAAGCACATGCGAGCGCGATTTTATACATAAATTACACATATAATTAAACAACCGTGCGACAGCACTTACTTTCTTTCAGTAGAGGGATACGTTACTCGAGAAACGGCGCGTCTTTCGCTAGTGAAACACTCGCTTATTTTTCTTACGGCGCGGCGTCTGACTACGCGGCCCGTTTTCCCTTAGGCTAGGTATGCTCCGCGCGAAGGAGACACTCTTGATCGTGTGGTGATATTGACGGTGACGGATGTGATGTGCTGGTGTTGACTGTGCTCACGTTAAGAAATGATTGCAAAACGAAGTCGCGTAAAAAGAACGGCAGCGACGACAATATCCGAGTGACAATGAGATCGTGCGACAGATCCGTATCTCTTCGATCGTGGTGCTCCTGACTAATAAAACAAGAACGATCGTGCGATTGCTAAGAAATATCGTGCAATGTAATCGCGCTAATAATAAATAATTACGCGGCTCTTTATTGAAACGGACACGCTAAAATATTTAGGCGTTGAATACCTCAATGGTCTAATCGCGTTCGGGATATTAAATTGCTACTAAAATTCGCGCTGCTTTAGTGACATCACTTTGTGCTATCGACAATTGAAAAGAAAAAATACGGATGAAAAAGTGTTTATCAAATTGTAATACCGTCGAAAATATTCTCCAAATTACAATGGCAAAAATGAATAACGCGATATAATAAATACTTCTGTTGAAGAGAAAGGCGTGTCAGAGTTATACAATTAACTTAATTGTATAATTTTTACGTAAAAGTTGATAATTGCTGAAAAATATTGAGCATAAGTGTTCAATAAGTGAATAAGAAATTAAATCGATATATAAATTATAGGGAATAAAATGAGTGACAATAAGTATGCGCTTGAGAAAATAATCATTTTTTAATAAGCCTCGTGTGATAAATGCAATGAATTGAGGTCTAAAATACTCGTACAATTGGCGCCTGATGCAAAAGCATTGATGAATAAAAGAGAATTTGAAATGCGTGATAATTGGGGAAAACTTATCGGAAGCATCTTCGTGACAGTAGGTACGGTCGGCTCCTGTCAGCCAGAAAAGCGGAGATGTCAAACATTGTTCCGACGGCAGCCGTTTAACCCGCGACAGGTCGGGACAGACGCAACGCGGATTCGTTTTTAAATCAATAACATAAACCTCACCGAAGCTATTCTCAAACGCGACATAAGCTGAAATGTATAAATAACCAGTCATTTAGGATGGAAATATCAATCGCTGTAATTAATAGTGCTTCGAATGTTAAATTCAATTAACGTTTCAAAAACCAGCATCGTTTTTCATTACGTCAAGTATTTTTACAACTATTCGAGAATTACGTTATCGCGTTAATTTTTGCTAATTGTGAATTACATTTGTCGATTTCATGATAGCAAAGAGAAAAGGATCAGATAATCATTAGAATAAAACTTAGAAAAAGTGAGAGAAGAATTCGGTGTTACAATTTAACGTTTCATCACTCTCTGTGTTTTTGCTGATTAAAACAGAGATTCGCACACTGCTCTATTTCGGATAGCTCCAGAAATCTGTTTTTTTTACACTTAAAATTAATTGTGACGACGAACGATGACGTATCCGTGGAACACTGTAAGATGTCGTTCGAGCAATCGTCTGTATTGAACTAAGAACACGAGAAAGAGTAACCAAGACCAACGGAAAATCCAGCAGAACCAGTTTCGTTGGTTCAGGTACACGTTTGAAAAAAAAAATCCGGTTTTGGAGCGAAAGGGTTTCAGTAAAGCGCGCGGCGGAACTGTTTTGCTGTCGGAATGCCGCGTGCAGTTAGCGGTTCGATCGATGGTCGCGTATAAACAGCTAATAATCAAACGAATCGTGTCATAAACAATCCCCACGGTGGGGGCGGTAGGGTGGTGGTAAAAGTATAAATGAGTGTCGATCGGTAGTGGGGTGTACAGCCAGGGGTGGGGGTGGCGGCTTCGAAAAGCGCAGAAAAGCTTGACCCGCATAAAAATTTGTTTCGATACATCCGCGGCCCCGTGGCTCGCTCTCTTTCTCTTTCTCCCTTTTTATTACCAAAGAGGCTTAGTTAATAAAAGACGTCTGTCTACTGTAGTTTCTAGAACAATCTAGAATGTCGACCCGTCATGATATTTGGTATCCGCGCATTGTAAGCTCGGACGAAACGTAGTTCAACTACTATACAGACTTTGAAACTCAAGCATCATCTGTTTTCGGAAGATACTTTGATTTTTAATTCCTTTTAATTCTAGATGGGACATCTAAAAGCTACAGCAACTTTGTCAAGTTAAAATTGATATTAGCTTTTTCCAAACTTTGGGCAAATATAAACAATCATACTCTCATTCTCTCAGGCATTTAAATTGATACAATCTCGTGGTCAAAGGGCTAAGCGTGAAAGAACTTTCGTGACAGCGCATCGTAAATCAAAGCTCATTCTTGTATATGTTTAAATATATATCCCTGAACTATAATTCTCAATTTTTGTGGACAAAGTATCTGTGATTATTTTCGATAATGTTTCAAGAGGAAATTTATTATTACTTTTATACACATTATTGTTTTTTATCTTAACTTTTTGTCAACACAATTTCAAATTACATATTTCGATTGCTTTGCGGTATTTTACGAGTAGGTACATCTTTTTTTAAATAAATTGTCATATGTCAAAACAAAATCAAAATTACTGCTTTTTTTATCGCGTGAAACTTACGAATTTTAGGCTTATTGAAATTTTGTTATTAATAAAAATGTAAAAATGGAAAAGCTTTTCACTTCCTTAATATGTACGTTAACATGATGATATGATTATAATATATATATATTTTATACACTTTTAATTTAAATCATATTTTTAAATTTTATTTGGATCACATTTTCGAAGTTACGTTTATATTTGTTGACAGCTGAAAAAGAATGATATAGTATTCTATACGAAATCTTGTTTATAATGCAACATAGTATGACCCGCTTTGAGAATCTACAAGCGAATTTGCTAATGTATTATTTATGGAAAATACCTTCCGTCTTCATATTTTATGAACTTTGCGTTTACAGATTTTACATTTAGCTTACGAACAAAGATTTATAGAATACGATAATTAGATTCTTTTTCGAGGGAAACAATTTCGCAAAAAATTATTTAAATGAAATAAAATCACAGAAAAATTGCTCATAAGCTGACAATAGTAGACTGTATTTCATGTTGTTTATATTATTGCTATGCCCATTTATCGTTGCATCTCGTTTAATTTTCACATCGCGTCGCAATATCTGTCATTATTATCTTTTGTAGAATTCTCCGTATCTTCGTTTCAATCAACATATTATCGCGTGTCTAATTTTCTCTGTCCATTCTCGAATAAACTTTAAAGGGTTCGCTCGTATCTTTTCAGAACGGAGTCATTCCAGTAATGCCCTTGACAGATATGACATTAATCTTTCACGGAAATATAGAAAATATAAAAAGTTGAACAGGAAGTCGAAAATGCACACATATCGCATTCGTTCTGAGAATATATAACGGACGTTTATTTTTGTCTCGCACAAACTCGTCACTGTCATCATCATCTCTCAAATGAGAAATCTATCCGTCGACGGAAAACACCAAAGTATCGATGACGCACGTAATGCACGGGATCGTGGAGTTTATCCCGGAAAGAAACGCGGCGAAAGTGATCTTGTCGGCGCGTCATATCGGCGTGTGACTAGGACGGGATGTGTAGTCGTCGAAGATCGATGCGCCTGAAACCGTTCAAAAAATGAAACAATATATACGGCCACCTTTCCCCCTCCGTACTGTAAAAAACCACGAGGTCGGTCCTGTTGTTGTCTCTCGCAGTGGGAACGCCATGCCAGGGGTGGGGCATATGTGTACTCCGAGGGTGAACGGTATGATAACGTCGAACGGGTCGACACGCGATGTATCGGTCGGCGAAGAGAGGAAAAAAAATGGGGGCGGTGGGGGTTGTGAAGGTTGGCCCCGAAAGAATCGAAAGTTTCGTCGAGTCGTATAGAGATCCGTGGAGCAGCGTGGCGAGGAGGATGGGATGGGACGGAGGAAAAGGGTTGGGGTGACTCGAGGCTGCTTGCCTTGTAAGAGTCCGGTGGAACGGAGTAGGGGGATACATCGGTGGATAAGGGGTAGGATGACGAGGGGATTGGGAAGGACGCGCGTGTAGAGGGGATGCAAGTCGAGGGTGAGTGGGTTAACTGCAAAACCCGATCGTCCGTGTTTTTATCTTAAGACGACTCTCCTCCGTAGAAGCCGTAGGAAACGAGAAGAAGGGGTTTCTCGTCTCTGGAAGGGATTTCTCGCCGTCAGCTCCGCGTTGGAGGGGTAGATACGGCGGCGGCGGCGGTGGCGGTGGCGGCGGCGGCGTCGGCGTCGGTAGCGTGCGTCGCGAGGGGGTGTAGGAGGGGGCGGTGGTGGTGGCAGGACCGGGATCGACTGGGGGGTGGGTGGGGGTGGTGGTCTCGCTTCTACGAAAGAGTCGGTGGGGATAAGACTACCCTCGGAGGCAGGAGTGCGTTTGCGCCGCCGCCGTGGAGGTGGCATCGGGTGCTAAGGGTTGCTTATTCGCCCTGGTCCCTGGCGGGGGAGGGTGGTCTCTCTCTCGTCGACGTTCACGACGGGGGTGGGGAACCCCTCGTCCCCGACTGCAGGGTTAGGGTGGTCTTTAGGTCTGTCAGTAGCAAAGCGGCGGCCTCATCATACGGAGCTGCCGGGGCTGACCAGCGAGGCCGAAATCACTTAAGACGCGTACACCTTGTAATATACCCACCGGTACAGCCGCGCGCGCGCGCACCGCTAGCCCACTCACACATACACACATACACGTACACGACACGTACACGTACACCGCATACACCAACCAACACGCACACACGCAACACTCACATGAGACTATTTGCGCGCGCGCACACGTAACACACGCGCGACACACACGTACGACCGGGGGAAACGACGGCTCGCCTATACCGCACGGAACCACGATTCCACGTACACACGGAGACGTCCGGCTTACATGCACGTGCGTACACGTCCAAGGAACGCGCACACCCGCTCGCGGATATATACGTATGCCCTAAGGACACGAAGGACCAAACGCCGTGGAGCTACGGGTCCGCGAACGTGGTGCACGAGACCGTGGTGAACGGGAAGATCGCGCGGAATCTCGGAGTCGTTGGCGGCTGCTAGCGGTCAACGGACGAACAGTGCTCACCGGTGGTGCTTGATCGTGGATAAAGCGCAACGTGACTCGCGATGACGACGAGGAAACTTTCGCGGAAGACAATGTGATCCCGCACGTTACTCCTCGCGCATCTCTACCTCGCGTTTTCACAAAATGATCGGTCGACCGGGTGAACTGTAGGTGGACTACAGTGGTGGCGATTAGTTACACAGTGTCCGGGCGTTGCTCCAGCGGTACTTCGTCGATCTACCGGATGAACGTTTGTGTCCGCGTATCACGGATCCGCGTTTCTTTCTATCAATCTGTGATCACCGTTGCTCCTACGGCGCGCCGTTCGTGACTTAGTGTGACACGTGTGTTTATCTCGGGGATAATGTGGTCGCATCGCAGATAAGGTAAAGTTACGTGGCCGGTGCATCTCTTAATCTCTGTGTTCGCAGTGTTTCGGTGCTGTTCCGTAAAATACGCGGCGATGAAAATGGTCGAGCTAGTTTGCCGATTTGCGCTTATTATTGTGTACCCGTACCATACATCGGATATTTCAAAGGCAATCGTTGCGTTATCATCGACACTTGGCGATACCGAACGCAATGGTAAACGTTACGAGTTTTAGCGAACAAACGGAGTTGGAAAAAGGGAGAGAGAATCGGCAGGAAGAAATACGAAAAGTTACCGAGAGAAGGAATAAAAAAAAATGAATCGGATAGAATTTCTTTCGTGTGTTCCGGTATTTCTTCCTCCTCGCCCGAGTTCGGAAGAGGGTCGTCGGACGTTGCGTGCTTTCGTAGCGATCGTGGAGTTTAACGCATTCGTAAATGTACTTCCCATTATACGCGAGCATACTTTGCGCTACCCTGATTTAGTTTTCGAGTCGCGGCCGTCCGTGATTAATGATGGACGCGGCTTTAAATTAGGACGACAACGTGCTATTAAATTAGCGGATAATTTGATACAGAATATAATACGTGGTATCGGTATCGCCAAGTGTCGGGATAGAATTTGATTCGGTCGAATGGCGAGATTATCGATGGGCGCAGAGTGGAAATCATATTTTCGAAGCCCATCAAGCTAATTTTAATACGCTATTCTTTACGAGGTGTATAAAATGATCGTATAATGCGAGCGCGCTAGGCATGCTGATTTTCGAAGCGAGTAAACGCGCTGGCGGTGTTTAAAAAAGCTAGTCCCCTGGTGGGGTGACGCTGAAAAGAGCCGCGATTCGTATTATCCGGTGGTGTTTAATTGAGATTTAATTGACCCCTCCATTATTCATCGCGATTGTCAATGCGCGGTTTGTGCGGTGTGTGCTACCAATGTTTCGCTTTCGTTCGCTCATATTATTGTTACGAAATACAATTTATGCTTTTTGCTTTTCGTTGCATTTTATTTATTTCTGTTTCCCCCACGTGTATGCATTATCCTGTGTCTCGCCTAATCGACGCTGCAAGCTCTTGTCGCAATGTAACGATGTAGCTACTTGTACGATTGTACGCAAATTTACAAGGCTTCGTAATTTCGACAGCTTGCACGATCCTACACCATGTCCCACATCCTTGCTAATTTATATATTTTTTTTATACAGTTTACGTCATAAGGTGTACGTAAGGGACGACGATTCTTGGAACTAAACCACGACTGCGTAAGAAACTTCGTAATTTCTTTGCGAAACCGTTGGAAATCGGATTGTGCGTAATAACCGTCAGTGTCACGTCACCACGAAGCGCGTATAAGTCTTTCATAATCGCATGATTTTATCGCGCGTCACCTCCGTCGGGAGATTCTTCGCGGTCTCGACACGTCGCGTTTAATATCCACATCTATTTTTTCTCGCGAAGACCATTCCGCCGGCCATCCGATAATGCATCGGGTTTACTATCCGACTAATAGAATCGGTATTTTCCGACCTTTATTTTCAGCAATCTTAAACCGCTGGCTCCAATCTACTCCATTTGCGTATGAATTTTTCAAAAAATCAATTTAAGGTTCGTGAACCTCCGGGATTCGTGGTACAAATGCGGCGCGAGCCAAGATGTAAAACCGAAGAATATCTCTCGCGGACACACCACTGAAAGATTACTGATGTTTCAACCAGTGCTCTTTATATTTGTGGATTTTCGAGAAATCGTGTCCATCTCGTTTTTTTTCATTTCGCAAAGTGAGCAATAAATAGAAGTCATCCTCCACGATATCCGCGCGAACACTTACTTAACGATCCGACAAAAACGAATATAGATAGCGGAATTGAGCTCGTTTCTCATCGAGCAGATCGTATTAATTTCGAATAATTACTTCGCTAGCCGAAGGAAAGACTGATTCGCTACGGTAAGATTAAATTATTATTTGCGTTGTAACTCAAGTATTAGTACAATGAATTATTAATCGTTTTCTTAAACTTTTCGCTATCGCTTGAGAATCATTGACGTTTCTCCTCTCGAAATATTTCTCTGGCATTACGATTCGAAACTATACACCGAGTTATTAGATACTAATTATTTTCTCATAATATTACTTTAATGTGTTATATCCACCGTTATCACACAGCATACTCCATTAGTAAAACATAATCAATTTTTGTCGCTTATCCTGGAAGCGGATTAGAACAGATAATTGATATATAGGTTTTCATTGGCAGAGCGTTTCGTGTCTGTTTAAAAAAAACAGGGAAAAAAGATTTTGTGTCAAGTCTAACGTATTTTTAATTTGCCGTAGAGAGTATTGCGCTAAAAGTGGTAATGCATCACGAGTGCATCTTAATACAGATTATTTGACAGAACAAGATGGTTATCGAGCGCACGAATAAAGATGCTATTTGCTTGTACGGTTCATTAAACGTGTCAAACTCGACCGTATTTCTAAAATTGTCCACGCTTTTGTGTCGTTTATAAAGCATGTCTCTTAAAAAAGAGTTGGATGCTACTTCTTGATACTTTGTTACTTCCTTTAGACACCAAACAAGATTACATTTATTTAAACTGATCAGCTCGCCATTGACTCAGCGATAAATGGAAATTTCATATCTTTCGCTTATCGAAGAATAGTTAAGTAAACGTGTCGTAGAAAGTATATACATGCGTATAATGCTACATATATCTATATAAATAGATCAGTACAAATGAATGAAGTTAATTTTGATATCGAGAGAAGAAGTCGTGCGAAATTGCGAAGTAGATTTCATATCGTACAGATCAAATTTTAGACTTGAATTCTGAGGAAGTGCAGCATGCTCGATTTGTACAGCGCGTGAAGGGATTTGTCGAAAATTATCGGCTCGCAAAAAAAAAAAAAGAATTTCGACCACACTTGGTGTAATTCTTTGATCCTTCGTAAGAGGCCTTTGACCTATAATCAACGAACGTGTCGAACAATACGGGGCAGCTGTCACTGTCCCTGTCTCTGTCGCTGTCGCCCGTTATCAACATCTGCCTCGTAAAGCAGCATAGTAAGTGTGGAACACCGACACGCGACTACGAGCAAGCACACGCACACGTACGCATCCCGCCGCGTCCGTAATCTACAAACAGCTTCGAATTCAGAGTTTCACGCTTATCGGCGCGCGAGCTCTCTCTCCTTCCAATATTTGTTCGCGGCGAAAGGGGGATCGAGTGACTTTTATCAAATGGCCGTATTGTCGTCGAAAGAATGGACGTCGCTTTCCCACACGACGCGGCTCCTTAACATCCTCCACGGATTCGTTAACGGCCCGATAAAATACGGGTATTGCGCATTGACACTTTTGCAACACTGGCGCGACTCACGTCGGCGATTTTGACAGCCAAGTTCCGTACGTGTTTCGATACGTTCGGTTCGTGCATCGAAGCCGCCTGGGATAAGACACAATACGGTTGCCGCCGTCAGTGGTAAAGCATCTTTATAACCGCGACGTGCGTACCGACAACGCAATTATAACTTTGATGCCTACAATTGAAAGCAAAAAAAAACATTTCTCGTGTGTCACGGGAGAAATCAATTTTACATACACGGCAGAAAGGGTGGAAACAGCTTGCTTGATTAGCTTACTTGCCTGACAGCGGGTTGATCGAACGGGATTAAAGTTCGCATCTCCATTATGGACGATCTTAGCGTTACTCAACCCCGGTGCTCCGGTTCTTAATTAATTTTGCTAAAGCTAATTTGCGGCGGGGATAAAAGCAGATTTCCAATGTACCAAATCGCATAACTTTTTCTCGGTTAGGGAGCGCACTTAAGCCCCGACGACAGAAAGCTCGGATATTTGGTTTAATGAAATCTCTGGATTACGCGATTACGAATCCGGTGGGGTCTACCGGGTCTCAAAGTTCGCATCCGTTCTTACTCACGAAACTTGCGGTACGTCCCGGTTTTCGGTAGGAGTTTACTGCTCCGCCTTGAGATACATCTGGAGCCGTCATGCGTCAAATGTGATACGCGCTGGCACTTTTCGTAGGTATCGCTCACATAAGACGGTGCGCCTAGGGAAATCATTTATTCCGCGAATCGAATGTACTTGAGATGCGCGTATTTTTAAAAGTTGCAAAAGTGTCAAAACCTCTCTCTCTAAATAATATTCCGCGCAAATAAGATATAATATACACGATGGAAAAGTGCATTAAATGTAAATCTATAATTGTAATCGAAACGTTGCAGAGCAAACACATAAACGATATAAAAAGCTATCTGTGAGAGATGAAGAAAGGTAATTTAATTTAATAAACATATATGACTTAATAAGCACATAACGAATAAGGCGTAATTACAGAGCTATTTATTGGTCAGACGGCACTATGCCCCTTAAATGGTTCAATTTTATCTCTCGCAGAAATTTAATCTGTACAAAAACAAAATAAGTAGAATTACCTCGAGCACAGTGAATTCTATTATGCACTTTGCGCGCACTCCCGCCGAATAAAAAAAATGACACTCGTTTTTCGAACCAGGAGTGGATTGTCATCGCGCCAGCTTAATCGCCCGCGTCATTAGCGTGCCTCGCATGTAGACGAAGAGCTCTGATTACATAGCGTTTCCCAACTGGAGCGCGATACTCGAGGATCATTCGAGGATCGTTCGAGAATCGGGCTAGCTGCAATCGAAGCGCGGATCGAGCGATTGAGCCGAGATCCAAACGAGTCTGCATGCATCGAGCTTTCGGAATCTCGTGGCCGTTATTATGGATCATGTCCCAAGCAAGTGTTGGGAGTAACGCTGTTTAAGCCTGTTCCCAAACGGCGGCCGTTGTCAGAAATCCTCCAAGTTTCGAACTGCCACACGCGCTGTGACGCGTTAAGACGCTGTCGTCGTCGTTGTCGTTGCCGTTAGCTTTACGCGACGCGAGACGGAAACTTTCGTCAGATCTGAATTGTCGAGCCTAATCTCCCAGGACACGCGCGGGCGAGAAGTGAACGAAGTAGGATGCATGCGAATGAAGTTCAGAAAGTTTCAACTTTGGCGGAGGAACCTTCCAAGTGTGGAGAGACTTGGAAGAAAGAGCCTTGATCTAATCGTAATGTGCCATTCGTAATGAAACACGGAAGGGCGGAAACTTTTCGGATCGATATATTTGAGCAGAAAAGTAGTTACTAGTCATGAAAAGAACGCGGCGGCGAAAACAATGTCGAGTAAGCGACACGAGCAAGGTAACGAGCAATAAAAATGCGCGGAAAGTAACTCTCTTCGCGCTTTGTAAAGATTTGGAGACACGGGACAGACTTTTATGGCCTCTGCGAAGGAGGAACTGCTCCTTCACGAGACGGCGTTCCTAAGCTCGTTGAAACAAATGTAGCCGAATGCCGGCCTATTTGCATACTCATTGTACTGTAAGTACTTCACCCTAACGGCGGTGGTTGGCAGATCTCATAGCGAAACGGAATACGATGGTGCGAGGCCTCGAAAGCGCGCCGAAAATCGTTAATACCGAGCAAGAATGTGTTGTTTAAAATTACGTGAAATTACATCGCATTACACACACATGTATATTTATTCTTTTTTTTCTTCTAAAAATTATATCCCATTATTTTGAAAAGTTATTTTTATTATTTTCTTGATTTACTATAAGTCTTTTTGCCGTTCCGAGAGTTTAGATAGATGTGACATAATATAAAAAATAAATATTTTATTTGTAAAATAATAAAATTTACAGCTCGTTGGTTTAAAATCAATATGAATACAGGCAATATCAATGCGAGTCAGAATATATATCGATGTTGTGGCGTGCACAATTCTTTTATTAAAACAATTAATGTCCCGGAATATTTCGATCATTGATTGCGGTCATCTTTATCGTATAGTTTCTCTTTTACATTAATAAGTAACAATTTAGAAGTATAAAAATATATAATTAAACTAAAACTGTATTATTAGATTATATTATCCATATTGATTTATAAGTTTCGATGCTTTAATTTATAATGTTATATACTTACCGCCACGATCTCCTCGCTCCTTCTGTTTACAGTTTTTTTATTGCAATATTTTCGATCGTTTCAACTCATAATGAGACAGCTACGAGAACATACGCAAGTTCTTTTCGGAGCTAAACCTGGGGACGGGAGGGGGCGTAATATATTGTTAACTCGAAAACTATATAATATACTTAGCCACAAATAATTAATCGAATCAAAGTTGATTTGACGTCGATACGTCGATAATAATCGATGTCGAATACTGGTTGATATTTTTGTCATCTCCGATCTCGTCATAGTTATTTTTATATTAATTGTGCAATTATGAATATTTCTCATATAAGATTTCTATTGTCTTTCGGCCAATTCTATATCGAGTTGATGAAAAATCGAAAAGCACAGTATATACTGTGTATTCGATGTAGAGAAAGAGAGAAAGAGGGAGAGGGGGGAAGGGAGAGGGAGAGAGAAAATTGAGATGTGAGAACTAAAGGACAATAGAAATCTAATAGAAATATTCATAATTACTCAATTAACATAAAAATAATTATGATAAGGTCAAAGATGAGACAAAAATATCAAATAGTATTTGACAGCGACCATTCATCGACACATCAATATCAAATCAACGTCGATTTGACTAATCATTTCTGGCTGTATACTGTTTTCGATAATAATCTACATCGGCAATAGTCCTTTTTGTTTTAAAGCTTTGATATTGCACATCGACTTTATTCTGAAATATTTCGAAAAGTTAAAATGTTATAATAAACGGAATTTCTACGTCATGATTGTTTTTATATTAATTTCAAGGCTAGCATTTTCAGGGTGGTTTGTTTTGTCACGTTGTCGCATTCCGTAATGAATTGTGTCTGAGAATGTACGCAAGCTCTTCTGTTTTTAGTTTTTTATCTCGCTTACTCTATTATAACTGTAAAAGTATAATAGGTATATTATAAATTTTGATAATAATCTAAATTAGGAATCGGCGTTTTACCTCGTATCGACCTTGCTTGTGCTCAAATCGTTTTATTTTAATGTTCGTGTGTGTATGTGCGTGCAAAGCCAAATCATGAAGAACAATAACACATTTCTGCGGTTATATCTCAACTTGTAAGTACAGTACACTCACAATAATTTCCGTCATCTCGCGGTCGGTCTTATCAAAGAAACACTAGAGGAATTCCCCGTTAAATTTTTCTAATTTCTTGCAACATCGCGGATTAGGATCTAACCACAAAACCGCGAACAATTTTAAGGACGATGCATGCGGAAGGTACTGCATCATCGTTTTGCAATCACTTGCGGTGAGATGTATGTCGAGTGCTATTGCACTGATACAATTAAACCGCGAAACGCACGAACTGATTAGGAATATGTTTATAATAGCACCGAAAGTAGAACACAATTTATAGCGGTTTTCTGCAATCATTATTATATGTGTTGCCCAAAAATTATGTACATATATATATGTATATATATATATGTGTTTATCAAATACGATTAATTTTCTAACTGATTCAAAATCATTAAGATATTGTCTCCAAAAAGATACTTAAGATTGAGTTGTACCTCTATTCGACATCTACCGAACTCAATGATTGCCGAAAATAGAGAGCACATTGCAATTAATAATATCGGTAATTGGTGCCGCGTGCCGCTGAACTTCAAAGGTCATCGCCTGGCAGCGCGAGTTTAATTAACGCAATCAAATGAAAATATTCATGTACGCGCCGGCGCCGGGACCGGTGTGCGTGCACGTCCGTGTGTCGGCGTGAGCCGCCAGCTCATTATGCAAAAGTTCTGTGCGTTTCCCGCAATTTCAATATTCGTTCAATTCCCGAAAGGCTCGCAACGGTAAATCGTGGCATTGACACAGATCGCGCGCTTCAAAATCGGATATAACTCGACTTTTCGGTCGGACGTTTTAAACCGTCGTTTAGTTCGATGCGTACACCGCATGCTGTTGTAATTAAAATAGTATTTCGATAGGGGGCGTAATAAGTGTAATACGTTTCACTGCATATTTAATTCATCGATGTCTCATGTAGTTAAATAGGATTATAACGTGTTTATAGATGCCAAAGATATACAATCGCATATTTAGAAGAAAGTTTCCTCATTTAAATAAAAATTATATAATTAAATTATGAAAGATACGTTGAAAATTTTTACACTATCTTCGCATATGACATCATGAAATTTTTTTTCTCACATATCGCGGGTTTTTATATTTTTATATTTCCTTCGGTCATTATGTTGCGGTTACTTGTAAGGAAAAGAGGTCTAAAAATCTTCGGTTGAGTCGCGTTAACATCCTTCGTCTTATTCTTGCGAAATAATTGTTACGAAATAATTGTTAAAGGAAATACCCATACGTCGAGTACATCAGTTTGTCATAGATTACGACTTACGTCTTTCTTTATATAAAAGCCATATAGCTAACACGACGAATTATCTTGCATTTGTTTCCCCCATTCTACATAATCACGCGTGACTGTATACGCGTTATCTTGCGACACTCGATCTAATATCAGACATTAGCGCACATCCCGGAAATCGTGCAGCTTTCTGTCGCTAGCTCAGCATCAAATTGGTGTCCTTCGTCACCCCCTACAATTGTCTCGAGGATACGAGTGGAGACTCGCACGGTAATTGCGTATTAACGTGTCGCGCGTTAAAGCTCGCGTCTATATGCACGATTGCGTTTGATTGACAATAAAAACGCGAGCTTAAGACATGGAAACAGGTGCATTTTAGTTTGTAACCTTCGCTAAATATCGATGCGAAATTAAATCGCACGCTTACAAACATTTGCGTGAATAATTGAGTAACAACGTCGCTTTGCGTTATTACTTTTGCCCGTCTGATTACTAAAATCGCGAAAATCGGCATAATCTATTTTTACGCATCGCAGAATTATCATTTTGTTGGGATGTCCCTGAATTATACATGTCATCGACAACAATGCGTTATCGGTGACGGACGACAAAGTTTTAAAGTTGGCAACAGTTCAAAACCAGTCTTTACCGTCGAAATCAATGCATGCAGCATTGTCGGAAGTCTATAAGAAAATTATTAGAGAAATCAAGCGTTTCGATCTGTTCCTTGATATACCACCGGCAAACTCCACAATTCATTGCTGAGTCACGACAGCCACGTCGATTGAGATTTGTAGCACTTATATTAAGTGCGCGGTAAATCACGTATCTATATCGGATTTTTATTACCGAAGAAATTGCCAGAAGAAATTGCGACGTTTATCCGTGAATTTTCAATTGTTTCTCATCTTCGTGAATTAGAGTGCTATCGGGTTCGATATTCATGCGAATGCTCGACCAGCGACGTACGAAATCACGTTTAATTTACGAGCGGAAGGTGAGGCATCGAATTATATTATGTCGTTTACGTCGACGATCGTCGCGGCAAGCTCTTTGTACCGCAGGGAACGCCTTACGTGTCCGAGTATCCGCCGTATAACGCAAATCGGTGCACGCGAGCTTGCTCGCCGCGCGCGTACACGCACCCGTATGCATTGACACTTCTGCGGTGCAGCGGCGTGTGATGCGTCGACATAAACGCGCACGGTTCGTTGCTGCGACCCGGCGCGGGCGTGCACACGCGCGCGTACCCGCGCGCGTGAAATCGACCACGTGTGCTCGCCGTCGTCGTTATCATCGCCGTCTACAGCCGGGATGGCAGCCGGGCGGGCGCGGGTAGCGCGTTGCTGCGGGGAGGAATCGGTCAGAATACATGAGCGCATACTAATTAAAAGCCGCATTATCGCGCACGTCGCGGGAAGATGTGCTAATTACATCTCGAAGAAGAGGTCTTTTGCGCCCCCAGCATGGACCCACGAGTGAATGAAGCGCGAATCTCGCGCCTGCTTTCTTTCCGTCTCTGAAAAGATCTCCCCGGTTCCTCTCACGCGCGCTGCTGCCTTGAATCGGCGTACTTGGGTATACTTACCTTCGACCCCACGTGGCATTATATCAGAGAGACGGTTTCGCAAAATTGTCCGCCCACTTCCGCCGTGGAGATATTATCCGCATGCTCGTAGCATAATAGTTATTGCATCGATGTTGAAGAAAGAGAAAAAAGAGAGAGGCGGCCACTGTTCGTTAAGGAATACGTATCTCCAGATTTCTGATGCTCCGTTTCTTCTGTCTAGATTGACGAATGACGCCGTAGCAGAGGGCTGGTTGGTGCGCGGATACCGGGACGCAAGAGGTAAGTTTTATGTTAAATTGAGAGGTAGAAATTAATCACACATTGAAATCGATCGAGCGAGTTTCGGGATTTTATCGCGAACAATTCAATTCTATGGAACATAATGGAACATAAGTAAGTCATCGGTATTGACTAACAATGGCTTGAATATTGGCTAGGATGTTTAATGTTGTCCATGACTTTGGCGGCTACGCGATCAAAAACATATATACCTACAGATACCAGATTCGGACACTACGTCGTAAAATTGATTACAAACATTACGTTTCTTATAGCGCCTTGCTGTAATTCGGCATCGAATAAAAAACATTGTTTAATGATTATAATTTATTTGTACATTAATTAAGAATAAACTTCCGAAAACCAAGCACTACGTATTCTTCAGTGAAAATGTTTTGAATAACTTTAAAATGGATTTTTACCAACAAAAGTAAAGCCATATAATATCTGAAAAATCTTTTATTCAAAATTCCAAACTAATTAGCGATATTTTACATATACAAAACAGAGATTACTAATGTTTACATGCTTCGATCTTTGTATATATTAGGCCCTAGAATAACATTGAAAAAGAATAATTTTTTATATTAATTTTCACACAGTTCTTTTTTTATTAATCAGACAATGAGAGAGATTTTTGTACCTATATTTATGTGAATGCTTGGGCGGAGTCCTTCAATTGTCAATATAAAGAGAAATATAGTAACAATCTTATGTAATATTATTAATTAACACATAATTTTTATTTGGAAATCTATATCTATACGTTTAGCTAAGTAAATATGTCAAAAAATGACAAGAAAATATTCAATCATTATAATGACTTTATATGAACATTTTATGACTTTATCTTTCTCAGCGGTAAAAATTTATTTAAAGATGTTTATTTTGAAGTTATTTACAACATTTTCACCGAAGATAATACGTAAATAGGACATGGGTGATTTTCGGAAGTTCATCCTTAATTAATGATGTGTGCATGGAAGACAACACACCGTAATTTATTGATAACGAGAACGTTAAAAATTGTTCATTATTACCATTATAGTTTTTATTTTTTCTTTTTCATGAATTATTTTGCGTATAAGTATATATAACGATTTAAAAAAAGCATAGTTTTTTAAATATGTATAAATATGATGTTTTATATACGATTGGGTTACTAATAACTCGCGAAAAAAAAGCAGAAAGTTATCGATATTCGTATTAAAGAAGAATCGTTAGCGAATACGGTGAAAATTTTATGCGTTTTTCTTTTATCAACTTATAGATTTATATTCTGTGTTTGCTCTTTTCCTTATATATTTTTTATAATTGCATGAAACGCCTTTTATATTCGGATTTATTTCGTTGCAGTGCATGTATAGGGTTGTTTCTCTATAATTCTATTATTTTTTTTGCTTTGAATCTGTTTTTGAGATGCGGTCTATATTTTGCGAAATAATTTAAAAATTTTAGATATAGCAACATATATTTTAAATATGTTCATCACATACACATATTTTTTTGTAATATACAAAACTCATATATAACTGAAAATTACGTGAACATTTCTGATTTTTTTATGATCAGTATATGTATATAATTCAAGAAATACGATATGAATATATAATGCATTCAATGATAACAGCGCAGAATATTAGATAACGTTTGTAATAACCAGATAGTAGGTAGTCCATGTCAATACAAAAATCACGAACCGCTACTCTCGCCGCTTCCTCTTTCAACTTCCGCGGGGTTCTCATCTTTCTCCCGGGGATTATGCATGCGAAAAGTCGAGATCTTTCCATAATGCGGTCATGCTTAGAATTTAAAATGCATTTTATATCGTTACGCTCACACCACATTCTCTCTCCTTCACTTCCCGTTTCTTCTCTTCCTTTGCCGTTCTCCATCTCGCCGTGCCCGCCCTCGGCCCTCCTTCTCCAGTTCTGTGCACGCGCCTATCTCACTCCACTTTCCAAGACCACGGCTCTCCTGCCCACTCGTTTAACAGACGACATATGTGTCTTTATGAACGGTATGTGGAGTAGACAAGTGCATTAAAACCTCGGGCGTTAGTTCAGGCTTCAAGAGGGAAGAGGATGACTGGGTAGCGGCAGGGCGGGATGGAGGGCTCAGGAGGATACACAAAAGAATGCAAAGTAAGAACCACGACCTCCAACCCCCCTTCCCCGGTACAATCCACTTCGTATTCTCTTCTAGCCGCATCCTCCCCCTCCCCCTTTGTCCTGCACCCTTGTCGCTTACCTGCATAACCGCGTTTCATGCACTCCGCCTCTTCTTCCTTTTCGTATCGTTCCTTCTGTGTGCCGGAGGTTACAACGCATTATCATACAAGGCGACACTGCGCCTCGTCTTCCCTTAATTGTTTCCCGGTCTCGCCACGTCTCGCGGGAGGGACGGGCCACCCCACAGCGGCACGTTTCTTGCCACGATCAACTCGCTGAAGTGCGAGAACGACGCCAGGGAGTGTTATCTCTTTTTGCGCGCGCGAGTCGAAAGCATGAAGCTGGGGGATGAGACAGAAAGCGCGACAATTTACGAGTGGTCACCGGGATGGTATAGGGCGTCGAATTCCTCTCTCTTATTCGCGGCGGGATCCTCCGTGTTCTGTAATGTTCGACATCAAAGACCCAGGAACATTTCGCGCGCCAATGGCTGCGAGAAGTTACGTGGATACGAAACCGTGGGGAATAGGCTCGCGCTCTTATTGGTGTCTACAGGCGGAAGATATCTTTTTTTTTTTTTTTCGTGGTTCAATGAATTCGGGGCCGCAGACATCACTGGTATCTGCGACAAACGATGCCCTTTGTTCCTTGGACACGCACGATTTCGCGATGTTGCATCGCGCTTTTAACGGAGACGCTAAAGAGAGATCTGGAATGGCATTGAAAAACGATCGATTTCAATTTGTGAATTATATCTAGGGAGATTTTAATTGTTGTGCATAAACTTGTGTCGAGATAATCCATTCGGCAATGGCACTTGTTACTCATTTCATATGGAGATACTTTAAAATTATTACGAAATTATTGCGAAATGTGCGTCATGCCCGTTTAATTAGACTAAATGCGGTGGAGCGGCGGCGTTCTATATCGGTTTGGAGAAATTTGAGAATTAGTCGTGTAAAGTTCGTCGTAATGAAGGGATAATGGCCCTTTGAACTTCGCGGTTAGTTTCGACATCTGTCTAAGATGAGCCGGTTCACCCCACCGATTAACCCCGATGAGTGTAACATATTTCTCAAACTCTCATTAAAGATCAGTTTGCCGAATATGCGTAATCTATTGTTGAAAATTCAATAATCGCGGTTGATCTCTGTCTAACCACAAGTTATTCGTAATTTCGCGATGATAATAATAATCCAAAATTTATTGACTAGATTATCTAATTAGATTATCTAATTCAATAAATTAACCGTGAGTATTAATTGCTGAATAATCCATCGCATAAACTTTCGACGATTAAAATGAATCAGTTTACAAATTGATTCGGCAAGCCAGTTGCGACATGTCCATTGTACTGAATGCAAATTTTTTTAAATTGGCAATAAGAAGATCTGCGACGAAAAACGTTTATACCCCACCGTTTGCTTACCCGTGATATGTAATGCTGTATCAAACTGTTGTATAGCGCTAATTGTGCGCATTCCGACTAATCACCCCTGATTTCACGCATCACCGAACATCGCAGCCTCTCGTCAAAGCGACTCTAAGTATACACTGGTAATTGGTACCGAGAATTGGCAATACATTTTATCAAAACCGATCGCGAATGATTATATTGGGAGAGATACGAATTTAATCTCTCGTAACGATTCGTGATACAAGCACCGTGTGCGCGTTGCAAACGAAGGAAAAGCAGCTTTTCGCTGCTCCTCGATGTGCCACAATACGCAGAAATGTTGCCGTGAATGGATAGATGAGGCGTTTACGTCATATCCCACATAAGTGGACACATAAGTACACCTAAGTGTACGAAGGCTCCTATCAATGTGATCGCTTCGTTGTCGCGGGAAGAGAGACGGGGATAGAGGCGTGCGTACATTAAATAGCCGTCGAGTATGGAGAATGACAATGGTACATCGACTTGTTCTCCCGGAACGAACGTTTCCACCGTCGTTTTGTGCGCGTCGCGACGAATGGGGCCGGATCTTCAATGACTGGGTCCCCGCAACGCGGTTGGGCCCCGGTCAATTATCCACCTCGGCCAATCGTGGCGTAGCAAGGATACAAAGGAATCGGGTAGTAATTATCGGAAGCGCGGGGTCTCTGCACGCGATTCGTCCGATAAATACCAGCCAAGAGAACGGAGCGCATACTTCTTTCGAGGCGAAGCGTAGGTATATCTATTCGCTTACGCAAATATCCCGCCATTTCGCGTACCTGATTAAATAAAACTGCCGTACAATTACGATTAATGACAGCAAGATTCGCAATCTTGTGCGTGACGCGGAATATCAGGCCTACCTGTAATTCAGCCTCACAATTATCGAATGACATATATTCCGCATAAAAAATAATTGTGACAAGAATAGCGTCCTCGAGCTTACATTTGCGTTGCAATACCTATACGCGACAAAAGTAAAACCTGGGAAAGCTCTTCGTAAGCGTTCTATCGTTCTTGCTTATCGCGCTGCCGCATTCTGTCCCGATCGGTGTTCTCGGTCGATCAAGATTCAGGGGGGAAAAAAAAGTATTACATCGGAATCGTGTCGCGAATCCGCACGCGATTGGCATGGCATTGCGGGCAGCGCTAATAAAATACTTTTGATGGAACTAATGGCAGCTCGAAGATTATGTTCACGGCCGGCACGCTCGTTTCGCGTAGGTATTTGAGCGCGTGATGAGCGGAAGGCGATAGTAAATTCTATGCGAAGGAGGGCGTGCGAGCATATTACGTTTATGCGGCCATACACTCGCGTATACGAATACAAGCACATCGGATGATTACGCGATACGCTTGTGTATGTAACGCGGGCTTATGAGTCGTCACTAGACATGTGAGGATGACTCCGATCGGTCCTTGATTCGCTACCTTTAAACGCCTTCTTGCCACGTTACATTTGCAGCACGTAGCGAAATATTTCGCAGACTATTTTCGATAAACTTTTTAGATTCATAAATGCACGCTTAAAAGAGTTTGATTTAATTTGGAACGTGCGCTTTAAAAACTATTCTTTGAAGTGGAATTTCCTTCATGTGAGCCTGTGTCATTTTCCTAAGATAATAGATAAAATTTTGAAGTAGGTGTATATTTAAAACAAATTCTCGGAAGAATACCGTAGAGAGTACGACGGTCTTTGCGATATATTGCATTATCGTCCGACGATATTTCCGGTTCCTGCCCCAAGAAGCGTGTTCTCGAAGATAATTCGTTATCGCGTCACGCGCCGGACTTTTCTCTGTCCTTTCCGCGAGCGAAAGAGAGAAGATGGCGACGACGACGGCGACGACGGCATTGATGCCGTGCGGAGGTGGCGAAGGAGGACGGAGGGAAGGCAGGATAATTAAAGAGGGAGAATAATCCTGAATCAGCGTCATCGTGCGAGCGAAACGTATCCTCGTTGAGCGAGCCAGGCGGATGCACATTGTGCGCCATTCTTTGCGCGTTCTCCTGTTGTCCCGCAAGAAAAATCTCGTCCATCGCCCGCTGGCGCGTCAGCGGGGAAAGATCGGTCTAAATGTCATCACGCCTCAGTCTTCCGGTTATCTCTGCCCGAATTATCTTCGGCAAATCCCGAATGCGCCGAAAATGGGCAACCGTTAAATATCTTAGCAGTCTAGATATAAAGATCAATAAAGAATGTCTATCAAAAAAGAAAAGGGGGAGGGGGACTAAAGAGATTGACAATCTGACGATCGTTATTGACGTAATCTTGACAAGCGGATGTACTTAAAATACTTTTAACCATCGATCATGTATTATTATTGTATAATTAGTTCTATATTTGGCAATATATCTTATAAAATAATCTTGACCTCGCTGTTTAGATTTTAGGTAATATATACTATTTTTTGTGTATGTCCGGTTATAAAATTTTCAAGTAGTTTTCAATCAATTATAAAAAAAAGTCATAAAAGTATCGAAGTTTTAAATAGAAATTAATCATTTATTTAATCTGCATATTTTGGTCTTAATCCAAGTTTTTTCATATCAGCGATTTGATAGAGTTCATAATAATCAGCTTGTATCAGCTCTTCTTGAAATTTACCAGGTATAAATATATCGAATAATCAACCTCAAATTTTCCCCTGTTACGCATTGTTGAAATGGAGCATAAAGTACGAGTAATTTCGGCACATACGCAACAACTAATTAAGCGCGTACGCGTATCGGCTCGGTCGAATTAAATGAATGAAAATCACGTATAATGACAGTGTATCGCGCAATACCAAAAAATGAGGAATCACCGTTTTTCATACACTACACACGGAAGCCATTCATTAATTAATTATACGTGCATCGTTCCCATGTTTAATCAATGAACCTGCATTTATCGCGTGTACTGAATAAACGCATGTTTTGCGCTCTTTGGATACAGGATATTAATCGTAACACGTGGAATTTTATATTTACTTTTGCGAAACAGCAGCGTATTTACATTACACATCTGAAATGCATTGCTAACTCTGTAAATACACTCGCTTAGACATTACTGCGTGTCGCACTATACATCGCGTCGATTCTTTCTTATAACGAGAGCTTGATTAAGAATTCCTAGAAAATGAATAATTGAAAGATAATTGGAAGGGGCTGCATTGTTTGCGAAACGTAAATGATTCGACGAACGAACGGGATTTAAGTTCGCGAATACGGAATCGTTGAACGTTACTCCCGCGAGTGTCTCAGAATCGTGAAAGGAAGGCCATCGGCCTCTCCACGATTGATGCTGGATGCGAAAGAATTCCCGGAAGTCGGAGGGCTCGTCGGACTGCAGCCACCATCGAGGAGAGTAGCGTAGCGCCGAACGAGTCGAACCAGCGCGGCGGAGCCGGTTCGTCTCACGACTCACGATATAAAACAATATTGATTGGTCGTACAATGCGGGTGGATTATGGGGTGGGTCGCTCCCGGGGGTGGAGGGTGGACCACGATGCATTGTGCTCGCTGCGTCCGGTCAAACTTTTCATCGTCCCTCGCACCCTCTCGCGCGCCCGCGCCCGCGCGCGTGCTCGCCCTTCTCTCCGTCGCTCTCAGCCTCAGCCGTCCTCTCTGTCCCTTCGTCCTGTCCTCTCCTCGTCTGCCCGTCCTCTCACCCCCGCCGCCTCCTCCCACGTCCAATAATTATTGCAGTCAGCCTCTCTCTCTTCCTTCGATTCCACGGTTCTTTCCAATGGCCACGTCAAGCTTAAAAGCTGCCGAGCTCTACGAGCCGTTCCGCGGGCATCCAGCCGTCGATGCGCGGCCGTGTAGTGCCTAGCTGTCGCGAACACGCGGTGCTATCCTCCTCGTGCAAGATGTGTGCGTGTGCGCTGCATTTATACCTTTATCCTTGATACGTCCCTCTCTGTCGTTCGCAGACTCCTGTTAATGGCCGAAGTGGCGGCGTCTTATTCACTCTGCCCGCGGCTTTGATCGAGGAGACTTTTATACCACGATTTAGGGTTAAGTCATGCAGTTTTAAATAAATAAATTGCTCTATAGTAGTTAAAATGCTAGTCCGACAAAATTCCGTTTCTTTAATTGCCTGTGACGCGAAATATTAAATATAAATGTTCAGGAAAAATGACTTGATAAACTTAATAATATAGTTATATAGTAGGTATATATAATACATTTATATTTAACGAGTTAAACGAGAAGTAAAATAGGAAATACGAGTTACAAAAGTACCAATGTTTTATTAGTTCTTCGCGAATAGTTAAGTGCTGATATGGCGATATGCAAGATAAGAGCCTTTGGGAAATTAGAGGGCTGTTTTGCACGAAGCCTTGAATTACTCGCTTACGTCCGAGACCGTCAAAGTATCGTGTAGTTACACAATAACTAGCGATACACTTCTAGACTTGCGCACCGGTTGGGTACCCTGAGAGAGTACACAGAACAAAATTTCCCGGTTCACGATTGTTTCACCCTTCTCGGGAGTACGCGAGATGTATCAACGTAAAGGCGGAGAAATGAAGGCACTATATACGCGTACTACTTACATGCATGTTGAAAGTTCGCGATTCCAAAACTACGACGAGTGCACACGTGTATTGCGCTTCCCTGTTTCCTGCATCTGCTACTGACGCTTACGCCGCGCCGCGCCGTGACAAAAATCATGTAACGCGCGTTTCGATATGGCGCATACCATGAAACGAAATTAAAAACGCAATAACGCAGCACAAAGCGAAGCAATAACATAGAGAGGGGAAAAAAAGGTAGCTTTTTATGAAAAGGTTTGTTTGAACATACGAACAATTTGTCGAGACATATTTCCCTCGTTTTAAGAAACGAGGATACGAGAAGAGTGCATTAAATGCAATTTTCAGCACTACTCCATTGTCGCAATACCTTTGATACAATTTCGTCCACGTCGCGGTTTTTCGACTCGCTTTTTATCGGCAAGATAAGCTATGACCTTTCCCCCTTGCGAAAAGAGAAGTTCGTCTTTACATTCGCCCTATTCAAACGGAAGTGAGGGAAACGAAGAGACGCCGGAGCGTTCGATTTGCTTCAGGATTGTTTCGCGAACAGTTGCTATTACGGCGGGAGTTGAGCGCCGAGTAGGAAGAAGGTGGAAGGGTGGACATTCTTGGTACCCATGTATAGCGTTCGGTAATTTATTTCTTGCCGGATCTCCTCGGCTCCTGACCACAGGGTGTCTGACAAGGGTAGCGCGGCGGTTCATTCTCGGGCATCCCTAACGGCGTGGGAGGGGAGGCAACTATTTCGGAATCAATTAAACTATCGGAGCGACCGAGTGTGCGATTGAACTGTTAATTAGCAGCTGCCCCGCGCGTTCCTAAGTTCTGCAGAATTATTACGCTCGGATAAATGTGTTTACTTGAGCGGCGTGTCGTCACTTGCAAAAATGCCGAAATATCGCCTGGCTAAGAAGTTCGACGAAAAAGGGCGCTGGCTGGTTAACGTGGATTAATCCACTGTCGCGACGGTATCTCATTGAATGCGCGATATTATCAAGATCTATTATAGAACGTGGTACGTCAAATGAAGTGTTTTGTGAAGAAGGAGAGAATCGGATCCTCCCCCCCGACCGGCGCAAAACAGGAGACCAAAGTGTAAAAAAAAAAATCGTTGGGCTGTGTCGTGAGCTTTGGAGCTCCATCAAGCCCTTCGAAGAGTTATGAATAAGGGATGAGCCCGCGGCGTGTGTGCGCCCATGCATTGACGGGGCGGCCGCGCACTCACACGCGTTCGCGCGAGTTTTAAGCTCGATTGTATGACGGTAAACGAATAAATGTGCAAATTTGACGAACCAGCCTGGCTCTCGCTATTCGAAAATACGTAACGCACACGCGTGCGCCCAGTACACGCGGACGCATGCTGCGCACGAGCGGCCGACACGTACACACATGCGCGCCGTGCTATGGCGACACGTGCACGCATGCACGCACGCACGCAGCCACGCACGCACGCATCCTGGTGCATCGGGCGCACTTACGCCGGGCGCTTGCGTGTGCGAGCGTACGTGCCTGGCGTGCTTACGCGTCTGTGTGCGTGTGTGTGTGTGTGAGCGAGTGTGGTGGTCGGGGTGGACTAGGGACTCGTGCGTATGCGTACAAAATACGAACTCCCAGGCCGGCGAACTGGGCGTTCCTATACGCTGGGCCGTGAATAAAAATAATTAACGGAGAATATATACGAATGTCGAAGCGCCGATTGATTTACGGGAGTGTGCGAAGGTTCGAGGCGGGACCCGTAATTTCGCAAAAACCGCGTATCTGCGGGCTCGGCCTCGATTTTTGTTTTTACCCCCAGACCAACCAGCGCGGCCGATCGACTGCACGCGTGTACGTGCGTAGGTGGTTCTTTTTTTTTTTCACTACTCGTCGCTCTTCAAACTGGTTCGGCCCGGTGGTCCATGATATTCCACGGATTGCCACGGATATTACGGATAATTAAGCAATGGATTTTTGCGTTTAATCGAGTGCATAAATCGAATGCACTCGCCGATACTATGAGATGCTTCAGTTCAAACAATCATTCGCCCGTCGTTGAAAGGTTTTTATTGTGAATTCGCCGAGTTATGCGGCATATACGACAAAGCGAAAGCGAAATTAGCCGCTTTTCTTTCACTGGGCATCTTGCGGATCTGTCATGAAATTAATTTAATCAGCGAAATTTTATTAAGCATACTATATTATCCATTTCGTATAATCAAATGCGTTGCTCGATCTGTATAATAAAATTTTAATTAAAAGATTTGATCTTAAATGTCTTAAAATGTCAGTTATCAATTTCGTAAAAGTAAAATATAACACTCCCTTCTCCATTTCGTGCTCCATGAGGTATTAATCAAGCACGATTTTTGACAAATTATTGTCGTAACCGCCAATTTCGTTGGAATCGATAAACGTGTACACCAACAGGGAATATGAACGAATCGCGCGGTGGCGCCAATGCGTCCAGGTGCACAAATTTACAGGTAACGAAAGGCAGATGGTAACTACCCCACCGTAATAACGCGCGGTTTTACTTGCGGCGTCCACCCTTAAGAGATGGCACGAGCCGGTCCATTGATAAATTCACAATATGAGTAATTGAACGTGCTTTAAAAATTATATCACTTGATAAAACGGAAACTTATTAGGATATACGAAAAAATATGTATTACAAGTCATTGCATTTAAAAGTAATTTTCGATACATTAAATTGATTAAATAATATTTATTTATTACGCTTGTTTATACATGAACATATTATATGAATTACAATCGATCTTACATCTCGAATATAAAAGTATTCAATTATGATTTAGCTGGTTACGTATTTTTATCATTTTTCCAATTGATATTATTTTATAAACCAACCTTTTCATTTTGCTATTGGTTGGAATATTATATTTTATTTAATACTGCTATCGAGTGCATTTACATTGGTAGCAAGGAAAATTAAAGTTGAAATTGACAAAAGCAAAAATAGCGGTCTAACTAAGCGAGGTAAATTCTACAAACGTAAGAAGCCCTGAAATAATGCAAAGATCCGACTTTCTCGGCCGGCGTCAAACTTTCATGAGCACGAGAATACTCTCGAGCTTTTTGCGCGTCCTCATTAGAGAAATATTCTAGCCGCAAGTAGCTCGGTCGTCAAACATTCGCCGAGATAAATAAGCTGCAGTCTCGTCATCTCTTTCGCCTCCCTTCAAGAATAATAGCTGTCTTTTAATTAAAAGAAACTCCCTCGGCTCCATGGCATAAAACCTTTTCGCGACGTGGCGGATCTCGTGACGTAAAATCGCGACGTTTCCTGCGTTACCTTATCCGTAGAATGTTATTTGCAAATGTGCGTGAAGTGCAAGCGACTTAATGCCTCGGATGCCGGCTCTCATCTCTATCGTGAAGTGACAATCAACGTCGGAAGTCTAGAAATTTAAGAAAAGCTAAGTAAAGAAGAAGCGCCGTTTCCATATAATGAATATAGGTAACAAGCTGGATACATCGTAGACATGAAGCGGCATTCCCGCCGGGAAGCGCGATGAAAAGAACGCGCGAGAGCTTTTCACCCCACTTTCTCATAAGTAAGTGGCCGCGTACGTGTCCCGCGTAGGTAGGTCTACAGGTGTCAGCTGACAATGAGTCTCATGCACGTCCTCACGAGCCAGCGCGCGTATATGCTTGTCTCCGGTACCAGGGATAGTCTCGGAGATGAGAACTCGATTCGCGTTTACGCGGGAAGAAAACTTTTAATTTCCGCCTTGCGGAATAAAGATGAGAAAATGAGCGAAAATGCTGGAAGAAAAGACGTCTCGGTAATGTTCTATTTATTATTGCTTGTCTTTCACTTCCAGCCGTAACGTGAGAATGCATTGGAAATATATTCTATATACCTATATAAATGTTTTCAAGCGAATCATCGCGAGTATTTTAATTATCTTTGCTATTATTATTTGGTACTCTCCTATGTTTTAATTTGTGTCATTTATATTCAGCATATTTTTAGAACCATATTTTTACAGTTTTTTTTTTTTACATATTCTCTTAGTGTAAGTACTTTCTTGCGCTTCTAAATATCCGTATAAAGATATCGTGATTACGTGTATTATGCATTGTCCGCAAAGCACTAAGACAGAACAGAGACCGACAGACATGTTTTGATACGGAAGGCGCAGTCTCCTCGGTAGAAATAGGTCCATTCAACTAGATGTTCTCGAATTAAGAAGTCCATTATCCCCGTAGCATTGTCTCCGTCGTACCAATCTCGGCATCTGCCCAATGGCAGCTGAAGAAGAAGAAGAGCATCTCAAATTACTACTCCCGCACGACTCTCGTCATTTCGTTTCTCTGTTTCGTACCTCCCCCAAAACGTACGGCTCGCGCGCACTACCCGCCTGTCGCTAATCCCCGTAGAATCCCAAAAAGGCTCATCATCTGCTTGTAGGTGGCTAACCGCCCGTCTATTTACGACGGGCGCATAATGCCAAACCGCCTCTGTTCGCGGCGTTTTGTGGACAAACAAAATCGGCGATCTCCTTTTCATTTTGCTCGTAGGTTACGCCAGCCCTCCCCTATCCACCCCCTCGTATGCAGGTCTCTCTGCCTTTTACCGTGGCGTACCTTTTTGTCAATGTGCGCTCGAGCGCGTCGCGACCGCGCGTTCTGCATATTTCGAATCTATCCAAGATCCTAAGCTTCTCAATTCTCATTGCCGTCGTTGTTGCGGGCAAGAAGAGGCAAAGAAGGAAGAGATCGAGCCGAGTGATCGAGTGCATCCTCAATGAGTTCCTGGTGGCCACCGGAAGAACGTTAAGTAACCTCCGGGATGTTGACGTAGCGGTGCAGCCGTGCGCTGTTAAATATTTATCCCGGCGGGGCGCATTGACGGTGACACAATGCCACCGACGTCTTATAAAGAGACCCCGCGCGCCCACAAAAAGCGCATACGCTGCTAAAAAGTCAGGGTGAGGTTGATCACCTCTTAGGGCTTGGTCGGAATCCGATTGAGCGATCTATTTTTCGGAGAATGCGAGACGATCCTTCGAGGAGGATCGGTCCTTCCGGATAATATTGAATAGCACGCGAAAGTCGAGCAAAACATCTACAAAACATGAGTTCTGTTTCCGATCTGACCACAAAAACTTATACGAATATATGTAACCGCAACGCGATGCTTGTTATGAGACAATTTTCAGATAAATATTACTATATGCTCGATTTTATGAATAAGCAATGTTATAAATAATCCATTTACAAATTCAAACATTTGACCAATCTTGTGTCAATTTGATACGAGAATTAAACGTGCTAACGAGTTTCCACGTGTGTACATGCGATCGTGTAAGTGTGCAGGGAGGTTTTTGTCTCTGCTTCCGCGTAATTTCCTCGTCAATTTTCCTGGAGACTACTAACCCTTCACGTTACATTCAAGCGCCCTTTGGGAAAACAAAGGTGTCACTTTTTCAAAGAGCTCTCGTTCTTCTGTCTTCTTTCCATCGTTCTCTACGGTATCTCTTTCTCTCTTCGCTCTTGGCCATCTTACTATCTAGGGACCTCGACACTGTCTTTCTATTTAGCTATCCGTCCATACATGCGCAATTTTTGTTCCGAACGTCTAAACACCTTTGCTTTTCCTCTTAATTTTTTTTCGTCGCTCTGAAAATTAATTCTCAAGAGATCAATTTGACTTACAATTAGCACAATATACGATTAGTCAATTTAATTAATACTTCGATCGTTATTATTTTGCAGTTAATAAATTTAATCAGATAGTCGTACCATCTGAGCGTTCCTTTTATTTCGGCACCTTTGTTCGGCACCCTTTTTTTCTCTCGTAAAAAGACGCTTTATCTTCCGAGGGATGTCGCCTTCAACAGGTTACAAGACGCCGCGATCCCAAACGTCTTCGCTCCGTTTACCCTCAAGAAATGCCCATCCCTTTCTAGCCCAGACCCTAAGGAAGTCCGCTTTCCCCACGCCGTTCTTGAGCCGCAAGTTTTCTCGGTCTCTACTTGCGGCCAAAGAGATCCGTCCCTCGAAGATTTTCCGGGCCGCGGGCTACGGAGGAACCTGTTGATGTAAAGAATCGTCCCGTAGGCGAAACTTGGAAGAAAGGACAAGCGTTTTCTTACGACGACGTTCCGTACCCTCGGTCAAGCCCCCCCCCCCCCCCCCCGTCCCCCTAACGTGAACGTCGAGCGAACAAGATATCAACTTGTTGCTGTCGGGATATTGAGCGCAGGCCAAGGAGCTAGACTGCTAGAGAGGGTTGGTTTTATTTTATTATTTAGACACGGCACGCGAGACCGGCTATCCTCTTTCTCTTCCGTGTTCTCCTTCGTCTCGGGATTAGTCGCGCTTTTTGTTCGTTCTTAATATCGCGTATTATTTCGTTATATCTCGACGTCCAATAACTTGGACAACAATAAATCGAACCCCATTAAAGAAATATGCTTTTTCTGTCGCTTGGATGTAATCCTATCTTTATAAACCGATTTATGCGACTGCGCGTATTTCGCGAGTTTGAAAAAGTCCTTCTCTTTATGTAATGCCATCAGATTTAAATTGATGAAGTCAATCATATCGAAAATACAACAACATTTAATCCGTAAATATTTTATGTAATTCATCATTATTTCGGTTTAAATTTGTATTTAAATTAATTATATTACTAGAAGGCTGTTATTGAAAGACTGGTAATACTTTTCGCAAAAGTGTCTCATATTTAACATGTAATATTTCTCATATATGTATATATGTATAATACGTTTCATATTTAAACACCATTCTCATAAATCGAATCAAGGCTTTGAAACCGTGTAAAAGATGATAGGTATGCGACATTTATAACACTCTTATTGCACGGGACAGTGACTGGCGATTAAGAGAAAAATCTTTTCGTGATACGGATTTATGCTCAAGGGACATTCTCGAGATGTGTGTTCACTTGGAAACACTTGTTGAGCATCGAGCTAAGATTGTCCGAGCTAAGAAGCCACTTGTTGCTCCGTCCTTCCTACAAGGAAATCCAGGTCCCGTACCAGGATACTTAACACTGATAACCGCAGAAATCCTGTATAACTTTACTCTAAAATCGCTTCTGCAAACCGCCGAGGCACGGACGTTACTGCGAAGTATTTGCGCCTTGCTGCTATGTACATTTTTTAGCGACTGTCCTAAAAAAGTTACAAACCACCATGGCAAAATTTGATATATAATATATTGAAATGTAAATCTTTATGCATAATTCTTCTGAAGATCCACGCTTGCTATTTATCTCTCCCCCTTTCTGTCACGATCGAAATATTCCATTACCGCTTGACGATTATACGAAGGGGGCGTCTCCTGCTGAGGCGGAGGCCACATGTTCGTAGTTCGCTTTCAGATATAACCAGATATAACCGAGTCTCTCGTGCACGATATAGAGGCTTAATCAAATGTGAAGCTAGTTATCAAATGCTAACTTTAGATATACGACTTTCTCGATGAGCAACAGAGAGACGCTCAACAGAGATGCATTTGGTATGCGACATCCGGATAATACATGTTTAATTGTAAGAGAGTTATATTTGTGCAAACTTTGGAGGCGTATTGGCAGATTTATTTCCACACACATCGAGTTGTTTCTATCTCAGGATTTTCATCTCAACGAGGGCAACATTGCTTTTATCTTACTAATTAGCATTCCGTATCGCGGTTTACTGAAACCAGGTTAATTTAAGAAAGGAAAGAAAACGCCAGTTAAAACCTATAATCCAATATCTTCTGTTCCATGAAGCGAATTGTGTTTACTTAACAGCGTGATTACTACTTATCTTCTTTTTATTGGATGCTTCAAGCATGCGAAAGAAGGACAGTCGCGACACAATGAATCGTTCTGACGCTGATCCGAATTAATAAATTTCCAGAGAGTTAACACAGTGAATAGGAAACTTAAAAAAAAAAACATGGACTTACCCTGAGGTTTCTGCGATGATTAGATTCTGCCACGTGCCTATTGTGCCACCCATCGATTCAACGCCCCTTTTTCGGATACACGCGCGTGTGTGTACCACGCACGCATGCTCGCGTCTTAATCACGCACAGAACGTAAGACGAGAACCCAAAAACTAATCTCATCGAATGAGATTAGACGTCCGCGTCTCTTGATTGAAACCAGTCTTTGTCAGTTCCTGTCATAAAATCGATAAAAGCTCAAATTTTATTTTCATTATTTTCAGAAAAAGAAAAAAGTATATTTATTATAAAAGACTAATCAACAATGTTATAAACAATATTAATCGTATTACGATTAAGCTAACATTTTTTAAATAGAACTAAATTATTTAAATTAAGCTATATAATTATTTGCCATTTCTGCACTACCTACTTGAAAATAATTAAAACACACTTTTACGTTAAACACGAACTAAGTTTACAAGTATCAATCACAATTTCAATAATTTTTAATGCTGATAAATCTATTATTTAGAGAAATATAGCGAATTCAGTAAAATAAAATTAGCATATGCGAAGCATATTAGCAGAAATTAACGCAAATTAATGAAATCTTTACAAACTCAGAATGGCAAATAACTGTGTTATTTTACGAATTTAACGAGTAAGTGTTTCGTAATTCGTACAACATGCGGAACACAAATGATGCAGCAATGTGTACAATGAATAACGCATATAATATATAATCCATATCCAGAAATATCGTGTCAATGCTCGGACAAGCGTATCGGAGGCTAAATCGTCAAAGCTAGCTCTATACCTAACGAGCGCGTATGTACTCTTTACGCGGTGTCACAACAACAGGAAACTAATTATAAATCTGTTTCCAACAACGCGCGTCGTACGTCATAACTGTGCGGCTCGTTAATATATCGGCGTACGTACTTCCCTCGGCGGCACATTAGAAACTATTTTTAAGTCTATTACGCGTAGCCAGCGCAGCGTCGTGTATGCGCCGTGTCATACGATGGAAAAGAGTTTAACGCGGGCACGCAAGGAGCGTCAATAGCATATTTCGCGCACAATGCCGCGCGGCTAATTCTATACTCGACGATCGTAATATGCCTTCAAGCAAAGGACGCTCCTAATCGTCTAATCACCGTAGAACGGCCCTAAAGTGCGCTTCAGTCGCGATGGTTCGCCAACCCATCGCAAGGGGAATATCTGATTGATGATTAAAGGGGTGATGGACGGAACGAGGAGAGCGATTGAGTCGCGAAGCTAGGAGCAATCTTGGACGGACAAAGATTTCCATCGAGACACTCAGATTTGATTTTCAACCCCATCGTACCGCCCGGCCCCCAACACGCCACGGTTGTAGAGAAGAGAGTCGGGGAAGAGAGCGCGCGGCGACTTTGCCATGTCGAAACGATCGACTTCGGGTTTGCTTTTATCGGGTTACGCAACGTCCACGAAAACCAGTCGGCTAAGTTCTTTGTCTACAAAGCCATCTGTCACCCCGAAGAGCCCGTGAGAGGGTGTGGGAAACGATGTGTGGGCGGCGCGGCGACGCGGGCGCCGATATGTGTGTTCCGCCGGGGCGCGTTACGCGTGTCTCTCCGTGTTCGCGTGTCCGTGTGTGGACGACGTGGCGTGATGTACGTGTCAGACGCTAGGCGTACGCCAATATGCGAGATACGATCGAGATAAAAGCGAGATAGCGCGACAAGTATAAGCGGACCTTTGGGATGTGTATCGGGTATTGATTTTCTCCGCACGGAGTTACGCCACGGGCTAAGCCGAAACGCGACGAAGTTTATTAATCCCGGGACGGCAATCCCGTGGCGTCTGCGTGCCACGGCAAGACAGCCAAAAATTTCCATCGTTTCCCGAAATACGGACTACTCGGTGACGATTCGTGATGACGAAAAAATATTAAAAATTGATACTGTTGTAGGTACTAGGAAGTCTCTTCAAATTCTCTCAAATCAAATTGTTATACATTTTTTCGTTCTCCTTTAATGATACGATTTTATCATTTCAAAAAAAAAAGGACTTAGAAATGAAGTTCCTCTATTATTTCTCCTAACATCGCTAGTTAAATACACTTTGTAACTTAAATCCCGGAGCTGCATAAATTGGCTAACTCTAGAGAGTAGACGTAGTTGACGGTGGAGGAAAGGAACGTTGGAAGATGGATAGGGAAAGAACGAGAAAGAGAGAGGTTGGGATACAACAGGGAACAGCTAATACATCATAAACTTGAGAACAAAGAGGAGAGAGGATGTCGAGGTTACGCCGGAGAATCCGCAAACTCCGGCATCCTCGCGACTAAACTTTACCTATTTGTTAAATCTTGCCGGCCGAAACTGTCTCAGATACTGCGGCGTCGAACAGTGCCTCACACCTACGATCTCCTTGGCTGTCGTCCTTCCTCCCTGACTTCTACTTCCTCGATCCTTCCCCGTGCATTCCAGTTGAAACAATGCAGTGGATGGAAGTATAGGTGGTCATACTTAGAGTTTCGAATAATGAAGTCGAGTTATTGAATTTGAAGCACGTCGCGAGCTAATTTCTTCATGCGGATGTTTTATTTACACGAGTTATCTCATTATAAAAATTAAGAAATAAAAATCACAAGAGTACAAAGAGATTTAGATTGCAATTTATTATTAATGTAAATACATGAGATAACTTTTTCAGAGTTTCTATTTTATGTGTTTCCGATTAAATAACCCGTTGCGCAAGGGAATGCCTTTATTTTTGACTGTGGAGTATATTGCGAGGAATCTCGGTAGAGAACGCAGCGCTATATTTATATCGCCTCGATATTTATGCGCGATCGAAATTCGTGAACTTTGGCACGTGTGACGCGAGGCAAAAGCTCGTCGCCGACACGCGCGCGTTGCATAGTCCGTGCGACTGTGTTGGGGATGGTGGCGAGCTTTGGAGAGGGTTTCATTGTGACGACAATATCGCCTTGGGCGGCATTGGCGAGGTAGATATGCAAATTTCGAGGAGTACGGCTTAGTTCTCTGCAATTTCACTTTTACAAATTTGTTAATGCTCCGTTATGGTCTCTGAAAGTTTTTAGCATATAACAGCTTCTTCCATAAAAATAGTTTAGCCGCGAGAACTGTATGAATAACGACAAAATTATGAGGGATAATTAAAATAGATAAAAGTAAAAACGCGAAAAACATTTTTTCTTTTTAAAGATTAAAACTTGCCAAGTGAATTAGTTATTTATTAAAGATAAAACAATAACGTAATTTGATGCAGTTTAACGGTGCAAGCGATATATAGTAAATTACTATAATAATAAAATACATGTAGTTATATTTTGAGATATTCGATGATGAAATTGACTTAATTACACTTTTTGTTCCAGGGGACGGCACCTTTCGCACCGCCACGGCAACGTACAACGTAAGTATTGATATTAACTTAATTCATGAGAGGTAAAGAACCTCGTCTCGGGAAACTTACCTCTTACGCGAAACAAAGCGGGACCCCGGTGATCGCCTATTGTAATCGCGCCGTCGACAATTTCTCGTCGTTCTACGCCAATGCATGCATATATGAACGTCAAGTTGAGGGTTGACAATGCAGCTCCGCGTCGTGGCGGCTGCTTCGTCGTCGTGCGACGTCAAGGATGACGCCGGGCGTCGAGTCGATGGAGAAAGAAAGATGTCGAATACGGCGCGTGAGAGGGAGGGGGGAATGAAGGGAGAGACGGAGACGCTCTAAGGTACATAATCATGCTTGCTGACTCCTTCCCTAATAAGAGACTCACTGTCAGCTCGTCCCCACGGATCGACCCCCTGCGCGTGCCCCA
Organism: Leptothorax acervorum; assembly: GCA_035220615.1. Classification (NCBI taxonomy): domain Eukaryota; kingdom Metazoa; phylum Arthropoda; class Insecta; order Hymenoptera; family Formicidae; genus Leptothorax; species Leptothorax acervorum. Next base: position 347,925 of record JASTWQ010000014.1, read on the forward strand.
CGTCGCTACGCTCGCATGACAGCGGCGTACCTACTATGAACGACTGACAACGAAGTCCCTACGATGGCACTCTTCGCTCGTCTGCCCTCCGCGGATAACGGTAATCCGTAATCCGTAATCCGTAATGGTAATGGATCGGTGAAGAATCGCTGTGTAAGAAAACAAAAGGAAGGGAGAAGGAGTGCAGGTAGAATATATAACGAGAGTCGAGGATGCTAACAGCATCTACGACTGCAGTTTTTTCTAATTTCTTTTCTGATACGCGCTCGAAGACAATGCATCTCCTTCTCGTTACTTGTCCATCTTCTTCGTCCGATATATGATCGTTTTCCCGCGATCATAGCAGACGAAACGTTCCCCGATTCGCTTGAACAGCGATTTGCAAATTAATTTGGCTTTGTCGGTCGACTGTCAACACTACCCTGATCTTCCACGCAAACAGCACGAATACTCCACACGAATGCTGTTCACATGTGTGTTATGGTCGCATTGATTATTTCTGAGAATGCGTGTATTAAGCCGCATAGGATTATCATATTAAATACTTATATTTATGTTACGATATTATATAAGAAACTGCATGGTTAGGTATTATAGATGTAATTTATTATTTCGCTCAATCTGTGACGTAGAATGGCATATAGTTGCGTCTCACAGGTAAGCGAGCCTTCTCTGATAGAGTGTGTAGTATTAATGCTATTGAGCGTGATACAAATTGAAAAAAACGCGATCGTCCAGCTTGAGCTTAATTGAGGCCGACCGAATGAAAGAATACACGCGAGTGTAGTCGGAAATGAAAAGAGCCATACTATTCATCCAGTGGTTACCCTCGAGGTCGTCGGCAGCGGAAGGCACGAGGGACGCAAGGGCGCCTCGGTGTCTTCGGTTCGGTGTCGATGTTTAAAGGGCCAGGCGATCGAGGGTCCTTGGCCGGGACAGGTCTCAAGGTGCGTGTCTCTGGTGGATTTAAAGAACCCTCACGGCGGAGCATGCCTTCGAACGGTAGTAGGCCGCAACTTTTAGAACCAGATGGCTCGATCCCCCACTTATGCGCGCTCTATCCGTTTTCTTCCACCCACGTGTCTTATAAACCGATGGCGGTCTAAAACGTGAAAATGGATTTTCTCACCCCTCCTGCGCGCCCTCGTTCCCGGCGTTTTTCCCTCTTTCTTCAGAAGCGGTTGCTCGACCGACAAAACTCTCTCGCTCCCGCCCCTCGCCACCCTCCCACGCACGTTAATAACGCATCTCGATGCGGGTCGGCGTCGGGGAGAACGAAGGAAGAACGTCGTTCGACATATGTTTCGGAAGTCATTGTGCGTCATGCGGCGAAAGACGATGTGTAGCGGTAGTTCGCAGCCCCGTGAACGATTCTCTCCCCGCTCGCGCGTTCGTTATTAGTACTTTTAATCTTCCGTTATAGACGAGAGCCTCAAAATTGGTGCCGGATACCGTTGAGAGGATCGACCAATCTGCCGCGAACAGAATTCCGCACTTAACGACGGCCAGGGGAAGCGCAGGTACCGACAACAGTTACGTTTTTTGATCGCTCCCTAATACTTTATTCGTTCGTCTAGGTTTTTTTTTCTTTTTCATTGTACCTCGTGCCGAGAGATTTAAGCGCGCACGAGCGGCGACTCGAGTGGGTGGATAGCGATACGCCAAGGGATAATGCTGTGCGTTGGTGTACTCTGAGAAGATGCACAAATTCTGCTCTTGCCGATACATTTGCCATAAAGTATTTTTATGTTGCCGCGAAAACTGAAATTTTTAAAACACATAAATGAGAAAACAATTTACTTTGATCATTTTAGTATTTTTGCTCTTGTCATTAAAAATTTTTGCGAAAATTACTTTTGCCAAATGCACTTTTAATTGATATTAATAACACGAATTGCGACAAAAAAGAAGAGAACATGGTTTTCAATAATTGTTAATTAATTCTCAATTTATTTTATATATTTATACATAGTGATGAGGAATTATTTTTTAGTCAATTTATATAAAATAGTAATAGTAAATATTAGTCAATTTTTAGACGTTTTAATGTTAAATAATCGCAAGGATTTTTACGTGCGTAAGAATTTATTTTGATGATTGATGCAACGAGGGTGACACAAACGTCACGGCATACATAATGAAAGTGGGACGCGTAATTCTCGAAAAGGAAGAGGCTGCGAAGAAGGAAAGATATCCCCAGGTGGTGTCGGTGGAAAAGCTGCGATTCGCCGATCCACAAGCTGGCACGCGCTGCGATGAGACGTGAAGAAGGGGATGCTACGTGTAAAGGGGCCGGGGACAGGTTTTACAGGCTCGACATTATGTTTACCACACGAAACGCCCCCGCGACGCCTTGCCGGCAGACCGGACCGGATGTCTCGTGCTGAGAATTAGTGAGATTTACGAGCGGGCGACAAAAATCGCCTCGCCCGGCCGGCCTTGCCTTCTCTTTTAACCGGAGCGTGAAAAGGCCCGCTCGATCGAGACCTCGTTATTGGACGTTTAGAGATCGTTTGGAGAGCAGGATCACTTTGCGCAGAAATACATCGTACAATGCGAATGGCCACGCTCGTTTGCCACCTTGTAAATCTTTTTTCCGCTGCTTGCTTTCTCGCCGCAATTAGGCTACCGTTGGCCCTTCACAGTTCGCAAAGATGATCGGTTGGGGGAAAGAAAAATTTCTTTGGCTATTTCTACGGCCACTTTTTGTCACACTAACAAGACAGCTCGGTAGCATTAGGTCAAATCAGAGTACACAATGATGCCCGCCTGTGATTGTCCGGAAATCTTTGTCGACACGTCGATGGCGCATTGATCATTCCGCCTGCACCAATTACTCGTCTATCGATATATTGTGCAGGGAATCAGCTCATACAAAATCTATAAAGATTGAATTATATTTATGTCAATAGCTTAATACATTTTACGTGCAGAGCGTATCGGAAATCGTTATTTCCCGTGAAAGAATTTTTGAGACGAATGAAAAAGCTTAATCGATAGAAAAAGATTTTTAATAGGATATTTGAGAAAACTTTAATAATTAAAAAATTTTTAAAAGAATAGATTTCTACTCTTCATTTAAGTATTGCTTTGTAATTAAACAGCAACAATAAACTTGTTAAGAGTCCATCCGCCCACCAAAACTATGTCAAGGAATAATATGAGATCTGACGAAAACAAAATTTATACATGACACTTTATACATATATAGGTATATATTCACATATCTTTTCTAAATATAATGGAAAACATATTCTCTTTTCGCTGTAGAGATAATTGCGCGCGTGTATACCTTCCCATGCGTGATAAATGCGCGTACATAGTAGGTACATAGTGGCATTCGGAAGTAACGTTCCCCTCCGTGCGGGGATCGCGCTCCCTGCATATATGTTCACGCGCGAATCGTTTCCGTATACTAATACCTCTACAAATCGATCGTAGCTCCGTCACCTTGATAACCTCTTTCTTTTTTCTTGCTCGCTCCCCCTCGATGGCGTATACGCGCCGAGGGAGCGTCTGGCCAGACGGAATTTCTATGGGGGCACCATTGGGGCACCCCATGGCAGTTCCGTCCTCTAATGTGGAAGTAGCTCGTGCTACCTGAGCAGCTGCGCGTGTGTGCGCGAAGAGAAGGGAACTCCCTTTCGCGGGAGTTTTATTTTATTTCGCCTCACCTTATGGGATGTCAAAGAGAGCGAGAGAGAGAGAAAGAAGTAAAGTGTAAGGGGAAGGCCCTATAGATAGACGCCACCAGGTACCCCGTAAGCTCAACGTCACGCTTGAGAGGGGGGCCATCTGCCCCCTAACGAGTATGTGACGTCAGGTGTGACGGCGTGTGTTGAGCCAAGAAGCGTCCATCTCTTATGCATCGTGCCCCCTTTCTCTTTACCGAATATGCATCAAAATGCCCTAATTGCGGCCGAAAATAGTCTATTACAATATATGATTGTACACAACTATAATGTGACATGAAATGCTCTGCGAAAAACTGTGAAATTTCCTATCTAGAATATTTAGAGAGAAACATTTAGCTGTTATAAAAACGAGAGAATGTAATTTGTGACTTTTATAACTAAATCTTAGCTCTTAATGACATATTAGTGGGGTACTGTATACGATTTTTTAGAACACTTAAAAACTATGTATAAAAGTATTAAAATTATTCGCGTTCGCTAAAATAATTGGAGATTTGATTGAAATGCTGAATTCTCTCTCTCAGTAACGTTTCGCTCGATCACTGCGCGTTGCGACTCACTTTTGTCGTAGTAGGCGTATCTTTAACAAGACCATTATATTGTTCTTTATCACGAGACCGGCTGTTATCGCACGGGGCGTTTTCTAAAGATATATGTGTTCCTATATATGACGTTATACATATGTAGATATACGGATGTTTCTTCTATCGCTACCAAGAATAATAAATTTGAAGAAATAAAATGTAAATTAGTTTAGCTTGTTTTAAAATTTATCACGTACCGAAAGTTTAGGTGGATTTTTTTAATTTATCTCGCTCCGTTACTTCGATAATTGAATTATATTTTATTTAGTATTAAACGTACATTATTTAAATAATAGAAACAGAAATCAATAATCATTAAACTAAATTGTTTTTCAGAGAATTAATTCTTGAAAAATTTTAGTTTTCTTTTTTTTTTTGGTACTATTATAAATTCTCCCTCTTGAAATAGAGCCCTTACATCATTTAAGAATTCTACTTCATTTCGCCTAAATTACAACTTTGAATCAAGAGCTCCAAAGATTGTGGAGGGTGTTGTTATGAAATTTAGATGCAACCCCTCCCTCCGCCGTATTGTCCGTCGGTCATTCCATAGAACATTTGTCACCCCACGTTTTTGGTTCGTCGTTGAGGATCACGCGCGTGCACATTGGGAATCGGTCGCGTGTTACGCGCCTTGTACGTGCGAATTCCAAGTATAAGTACGTAATATGCAGAAAGCAAAGGGGCATGCGTCACGGAACATCTGCCACGGGCGCGTGGCCCCCGTTCGTACCCCAAAGAGCACCGACTGAAGAGGAGGGTTCTTTGAGACAAAGAAAAAGTATGACGTACCGGCAGCTGCCGCGTGTAGTGACGTAGGGTCTTCCTCGTCCCTCCTGTGTTTCTCGGGACTTACGATCACCCAAGGTGAGAGACCCCGCGTCGAAAATCGAAGATTTATCGCTCGTGATCGCGTGCGCGTCCGTCTATGTGGCCGCAACTGCGGTGCAAATTACAGGGGTCACTCTTGCGACTCACATTATATTCCGAATTTTCCTTCCGTACAAACTGCGGATAATAATTTCCTTGCAGTTTAGAAAATACGCACTTTGTTACCGGTTTATTTTGAGTGACTCAAATAAAACTATTTATATTTTAATATAATTATTTGAGGATAATTGCGATTGAAATGAAATATAAATGGTATTATAAGAATATGAGTGTGACGCGCATAATAAGGGCCATGTAACCCTTGCAATGTTGTGTGCAAGAATCTTTCACAATTTCATTGAACGTCCTCCGGTTCTTCTTCTCGCGAAGACTCACTATCTCTGACATGTTTCTCCTGTTCTCGCTCTTTCGCTGAAGAGAAGAGACATAAAATGTATGCGAGTGTCCATCCTCAAAGCAACTCACCGGCCACCACACGTTTCTCTCCTCAAGAGAAAAGTGGAAAAGGAAAAGAGAGGAAAAAAGTATCGCGCAGTAAAGCGCACTAATCTCCCAAGTACACGCTCCGTTGAAAGCCCGGCCGCCAGTATCTTTTCCCGGATTTTTTCTTTTTTTCTTATTTTACATGCCCAATAGAGAACGTTTTTACTTACTCTTTAATGAAAGCAGGCCTCTTTGTTTCTTATGCGTCAACGAACTTGCTAGACGATATTGCGAAATCTATCGAAATTGGTAGAGGTAATCAATGGAGGCGCGTTTTTGTGGAAAGTAAACATTTGTCTTACGTAATATTTAATTTACACAGGCCAGCCTCAAACTGACTTTGATAAAAGAGAAAATAGAGTTTGCGTGCCTGCCAAAGAATATTTAGACGCTTATTATTAACTTGATAATTCTTTTGCCACCCTTAGTTGGATAGGCGAGCACCCCATATCGCGTTGCTACTAATTTTCTCATGTCTGTCTCGACTCATAATTTCTCCTTGCATCTGAGAGAATAATCGTTCTAGTGGTTTGATATCAGTCGATCTTAATTGGCAATGTTTTTGATACGGTTGTGTGTTTTGTGTAATAACAACTTTGGTATTAACTGTATTCTCTCAAGTAAATTTTTGAAAAATAGTATAAGATTATAAAGGATTTAGGATTATAAAGAAAAGTAATTTTCCAAACAAGATTATCTCTTTGCTCTATTGATACCGAGATAAAAATGTACGTAATTAAATGCGGCTTAAAAGAACTACGCGTCATGGCATTGTGCGAGAGTTAACGTATTAATAAGAAAAAAATGCACAATATAACTTTTATTGTAGTACCTACTCGATTTTGCGAGCTAAGAATAGAGGAAGGAAACAATTAATTGTAACGAAGGGGAACAGGAGCTGGTTTAAAAGCCACTCGACGACCGGACTTTCCGTCGTCGCTTATCTCATCTTAATTTCCAGTGCACTTAAACCGCCTAAACACTATATATTGTAGTGAGAAATGGGAGGAAGAGTGAGGAGAAGGAAAAAAAAAGATCCGCGACGCGAATAATACAATTTATCATTGTGTCGTATACTGCGATCTTCGTGCATATATATTCATCTTGCAACATGCCGCGTTTCTTTTAAGCCCTCGCAAATGTTCTTTCACGCTCGATCCCACAAGATGCGTTTTCGACAAATGCAAGAGCACAATGACCATATCGAATCACGGGCTAAATTTGGAAGCAAAATCGTCGAGATATTGTGGGCGAGACAGATGCATCGTATATAGGAAAGCCGTAGAATGAAAGGAATTCAGGAAAGGGTGCGGCCGCGTAAAGACGCGACTCCTTCCGATTTCTCGCATCCAGGAAAAACCCTTCCGATTTGCATCTGTCTCCGAAATGCGAAAAGGGTCTCCCGAAATACAGATGTTTCTGGAAAGCGCAAGGAGCGGCTGCTCGAGTGGAAGAAAAATAGGATACCGTCGTTTTCGAGCTGTTCCAAGACATTATTTCCGATCGTAGAGGGTTCCTTCAATCCGAAGTCTTGCCAGGTGTATCTCAGAATCATCTGCTTTCCTCTTGGTCAAGTTTCTTCGACGAAAACAGGATTATTGTGCGAGCTCTTGAGAAATTACCCAATATCCGTCCGGAGAGTTGCATGGTTGCCCAAATTCGTTGTGTATGTTACATCAAAGCGAGTATTGACGCGAGGAAATAGGAAGCGCGTGTATATATTAATGCGATAGCACAAAGAACTGTCATGCAAAAATTTAAGCACGATAAAAATGTAATTTTTAACCGTCAGTTACTTCAACGCGCGGATTCTCTCTCAATCACGCGTAAGCCATATTTATATCTATTTGCACAGTCCGTACGGGGGCGTGCGACGTCGCGTAAAATATTGCCAATATCCTGAAAAATGTACACGTCGTCTCTGCAACCCCGAGGAGATACGCTCGGAGGCGCGAGCTCGCTCGGCTCCCGGACTCGCGCCGCTACTCGCTCCCTACGTCCTACGTCGCGTCGCATGAAATTCTTGCGTCGCACGTCCGCGCGCTACATCGCTGATGAGAGAAAAAAAAAGTGATAGACACCTATAGCCCGACGGTCTTAAAAAAAAAGTGAGCCGGTTGGGTCGTCTCCGGCGATTTCCCGTCGTTCGCAAATTCCTCGCCACCCCCGAACCCGGCCCAGCCTTCCTCGCTGTGTTTCGCTTCATCTCGTGCGCACTTTTTGCGCGGAGATTTTTCGCAACGTGTACGCCCCCTGCCCCGTTCACCACCTCCGACGACCCGATGCCTGACCCTCCTTCCCCGTCGTACCCGGCGCTTTTTTTTTTTATTCTACCCCGCGCGTCGCCGCTTGGACCGCTGGGCGATCAATGAATTGAAGCGGCCGTCCTTTTTTTTGGTCAGCCTCTGGCTCTCTCCGTCCGACGCACTGCCGCCTGCTTCGCCGTCACCTTTGCACCACCCCTCGTACCCCTCGCACAATCCCCCCACTCCAGGGACGAGTGTTCTCTCTCGTTCTCTTTTCCTCTCCCTCTAATTTTTCCTCGCTCTTCTTCTCTTCCACACACGTGCACTTTTTCTCCCTCCCCGTCTCTCCCGTTTTTTCGCGTCCGTTCCACTCTTTCCGCCGTTCTCCGCCGCGCTCTCGGACCTCTCTATCAGCATATCTCATTCTCTCCCCCCTTTTCTCTCCGCCTTCTCCTCTTCGTTATCGTCCTCCTCCACCTACACCTCCTCCACCTCCTGCGACTCTCGTCCTTTTCGTTCCTCGTCCAACTCGCCATTCCACGGTCGAGAGAAACGGACTGGAAGCCGTCCTTCTCGCACGCTTCTCCATCCTGCGTTCCTCTGTCTCCCTTCCTTCGGCCTATCTGACCCTGCCGCCTCCCTCTCTTTCTCTTTCTCTTTCTCCCTTTCTCTTTCTCTCCAATACTGGACTGGACATCCGAGCCTCTCCGGCTTCCCGCGGGGTTCTCGTCCACGCACACGCGGACGCGTACGTGCATCTCACATGCACCTGCATGCACGCATGCAGATCCCGCGTTTCGCGTTCTCGCATCGCCAGATAAATCTCACCGGCGCCGCGGCGCTTACATGTGGGAGATACGGAGGGACGGCGAAAGAGGGAAAAACGAGAGAGAGAGCGAGAGAGAGAGAGAGAGAGAGAGAGAGAGAGAGAGAGGGTGCGAGAGGGGGTGTTGAAGCGAGGGGGTTGGATGCATAGTGGAGGCGCATGCGCTCGAGTTAGACGAGCACCTTTCGTTGCACATACGCGTATTTCTATCTTCTTTCCGCTCGCATCCGGCACTCTCGTTCCATTTTTCTCTCTCCTCTCTTCCCCTTGCTGCCGCCCCTTCCGCTATTTCACCCTTTCCACCTTTTTCGTTGGCCTTTTATTTCAAAAGGGTCCTGGGCTAATGCAAATTTCCTCGTAAAGTGACGGCCGAGCCGCCGAATTACATCGCGAGTCGGTGCAACGGCGTCGCCAGCTCGCAACGGCGGAAGACGCGTGATCGCCGGGGATGTGCCGCCCGGAAATGGACACGGCTCGGCTGCCGGTTGCATTTTTAATGTCGTTATTTCATCGAAAATGCAGTCGGAGATACAGTAGCGCGCAAACCAATTTCAATACTTTATTTCCGTCGTGTGTAACGTTAGTGGAAAAAGTTTGGATATCAAATTTAGACAAATCATACGGAACTAGATATACATATGTGTAGTAATGATTGTCTGACGTTGTTCATGTAACACAACTTAATACCATTACGTGCAGATATGTACATTTTGCAATATTAAAATATGGATATCTACTATTTAAAAAATGAGGCAAAGAAAAATATACATTTCATCGAAATAAATCGATGACGAAGGAAGATATGATCAAGAGAATGTTTCGTTACGAATTATTTGGTAAAATTGATCTATAATCTGTGGCCTCGGTGTATCGTGGTATCGTCGCGGTGATTGATCGGAACAGACATCGCGCGGGTCTACGTGCAGGAATAATTACGGATTTCTTTTAGAGAGCGCACGGTCGATCTTTCTCTCGGCGGTGCAAGTCGCAAGTTTATTCATTATACCGGACCAGCAGCGGTGCCGGACGGCACCGGATCGGACAGTTGGACTGCCAACCCCATCGAGGATGGCTGCGCGCCCCAGCGGCAAATAAAATCGTATTTCATCCCTTTGCCGGCGAAAATTTTGTCCCTTCCTCTCTCGCACTCGCCCTCTTTTTCTCTTTCCGCGGCGTAAGCTCGTACATCAAAGCTCGCCCGCGCCTATCTTCCTCCTCGAATGCTGCTGCCGCTGCCCTATCCTCCTCACCCCGCCTGTCTCACTCTCCTGAGTCCACCATTTCAATCCCCCACTGCTCACCGTGAACCACCACATTGCCCAACTACCCCCTTTTGCCGCCCTTCCGACCGCCACCCACTCAACCCCATCCTGTATACAACTCATAAACTTTTGTACGGAGCTTTAGTAGCTGCAAGCTAACTTCCGGCCTCGCGACACGCGTTTGTTTTCGTACCGAGTACAATCGATATCGATCGAGCAGTCGGCGCGAATTCGTCGAACCGGGAAGGCAGCGTTGACTATGTATCGTCATCGTAAATCCGTCTCTCTAATCACTCACCATGTCAGTGAAAAAGTGTCCTCCTATTATAATCGTCTGGAGCAGAAGTTTGTCCGGCGCAAAAATTGAGTAAGTAGAGCGACGCTGAGAGATACTTAGAAAATTAAAATAAATCCTACACAGATACACGTATGATATACCTTGAAGAAGTTAAATTTCAAATAATAAAAGAGCACAGAGCTTTCTGATTTATTGCATTTCGCGACACGAGACTATATTGCGCGGACGTATTTACTGCGACGATAAAGTATCGTTTTGTACATGTTCCATTGATGCCAAAAAATACTTACGGTAATTCAATTAATGCGCAACACGTTGCAACCACGGATCGAACAGAGAAATATATTGGTTGAGCACGGCATGTATTTTTATTTAGTCGAATTTTCGAACGGCGCGGCGCAACGCAAAGGATATAAAATACGGAACGGCCGCGAAGTTAGTGCGAATGTACCATCGCGATTTATTTCAGCCCTTCCGCGGGCTACCCTGGCTTCGCGGATGCAGAATGCAAACCCCGACGATAAGCTAGCTGACCGCCAGTGGTTTTCATCATATAACTCGATTAGCCCTGAATTCTCTCTCTTTTTCGATATAATTCAACGCGAATGCAATTTTCAGTAATTGCAACGGCGGTAGAAAGCAACAACCGAACGGAAGAGCGGACGGGAAATACGCGAAATCCTATTAAATTGTTCTCTCGCAAAATGATCCTTAAGAGTGTTCGGAATACGTAGGTCCATGAGAAAAGAAATCTTCAGCAATGCAACGTAATATAATTATTACGAAAAGGAGAGTAGGTAATTTCAATTAACAAATTTAATTTGCGGAATTACTTCGCGAAAGTAAAACGTGTAGGTAAGAAACGTGCAAAAAATTTGTAATATCGATTATATTAACGCGTAGCTAGACCGTTACCAATTAACGTTCGACCATTGTTAATGTGGAACTCGGAATAATTAGTCTACTCTCAGCTGACAGCTCCCACTAAGGCGTCCGCCGTCTGTTGCGTACAAAAAAAAAAACGGACGCGAGAAAAAACCAATTTCTCGAGGATGAAAACCTCGATTTCTCGACTGTCAAAATTGAACGCGCGAACGAAAACTGGTCCACCTTTCCAGATCCGAAAACTGCAACTGTCCTAATTGTGTTGAGGAGAAGAAGAAACGAAAACAGTTACCTTTTTAATTGGGAAACATAACTGCCGCCCGGCAAATTGGACCGTTTGACACGTGTCTACCACGCGAGGCTCCCGTTGAACACCCTACAGCGAAGTACCGTTAGGGTCTAATGACGCTATCCTCTTGGAACGCTTTTCATAATGACGGGTAAAATAATTATATAGTTTTTGTTTAAGTATTATCGTGACGAGATTATCCACACAGATGTGATTTACTCTGGCAAAATATAATTCTCATGTCTATTTTTTAAATATATATACCTACAAAAGTACAATTAGGAAATGCATATTCCATATATTAAATGAACATTTCTAGCATCCTACTTAGCCTCCTCTCTACATAATTAGTATAATTAATAATATTTTTATATAGGTACATGGTCGCGATACGATATTAACATTTTGTTTACAATTGCGTTGTTCTCACGAGAGAATTTGTTTCACGACGATACAACGTTACCGTCATAAAAGAGATGTATTTCGACCATTTAAGAATTATCTGTGAAAACTTCTGCCGGCATTCATATATGATATCCGTATCATGGAAGATTCGCGCTGCTTAATACGCCCGCATTCCTACGTGAGCTCTTGCGCGATCCTAAATGATTCAAAACGCCGGTAATGCATTTTCCCTCTCAGTTACACAGCCTAATTTTTACCGGATTTGTTCGAGCATCCGCCGTTGCGCTGCAGACTAACCGGACCAAATTCTTTCCATTTCGTTTCGATCGAACGTCGATTACTCACACCGGCTTGCGTCCTCGCAGACAAATCCGGAATCCCGTCGTGAATTTTACATGCCAAGGGACGCTCGCGAGAAATTGGTCTCTTCGCAGGCGCGATGAGTTTTCGTCACACATCCACAAATCCAATTTATTTCTACTCGACCGTTTAATTAATCTTTATTGCTTTGTATAATGACAGACATACATATCTTAAAAAGGTAACATTATAACGCATACGTGGATGAAAAGCGTCATTCAGTTTACCCTATAAATTGATTCTTCATTCAGCGGTTACGTAGATGCTCGATTTGTTGGTATAAAAGTCTTGTAAAAAAATACGCGAGATAGCTCATTCTCACTGTAAGTCGTCGCGAAGACGTTTACTTTCACGTAAAATCTCATTATAACTTGCTATTTATAACTTTCTATATCCGAGACTAGTTGAAATGCATACCTCTCTCTCACTCTCTGTGAAGTTATAATACTAGAGCCGATAGCTATGCTGTATACGTCACGCCGCACTTCTCCATACGAGAATACTCGGACGGTTCGACGCTCGAGGCGCAGTGCATTTTTCACGCGAGACATTCTCGTGCTTCCCATCGTTTCGCATGCGACGATGCGTGTCCGGCAGTTTCGCGCGCGCGAGCAGCGCGTGCATCACGCTGGTCACGGAATTTCCCCACGTCCTCCCCCGCATCTCTCTTCTCTCTCGCTCTCTCTTTCTCTCTGGATAAATCTAGCGCGCCGTTTCGCATTTCTGCATAATGCACAATCCGTCTGGCTAACTGTATATGAAATAATCGCTTTTCGCGATCGCGACTCGCGGCGCAAGCCAGCCGAACGAATGAGCGAAAGAACAGATGTCATGTTACCGCTTAGTTTTTTTTGTAACTCCTCTTCCTCGTCCACCATCCCCTGGCCTTCGTCCGTCCGTTTCTACCCGTCCGTTTCTCTTTCCTCGTAGAAAAAAAGGGGAAAAAGGGGAAGCGGCGAAGATAGTAGATAGGGGGAGACGGAAAGAGAGAGAAGGAGTGGGAGGTGGAAACGAAGAGAGAGCGGCGAAGCCCGTCACGACGTAGACGTGTGTGTGACGTACGCGCGAGACTCGGATTACGATGGAATAAAGAGAGAATTCGAGAGTAGCGATGAAAAATCATTTCCAGTGCAGAGCGGAACTCTGTCGGACGGTACTTATTATTATTATCCGCGTATCGCCGGGAGAAGCAACTTGCCGCCGCGTAAGCCTCGTCAGCCCGTGTTTAACAGCATCGGCGCAGGATAGCTATATTAAAGGATTCAAGGAGGATTTAACGTATCCCCCGCCGTCCTTTATAGCGGCCGACTAATGCGCGTAATTAGCCGAATGTGCGCGATACTCGTCGATGTATGACGATTCGAAAAGAGATAATAGATTCTGATGTGTTTAATACTCGGTTCGTTCTCCCAAAGTGTTATCGCGGTGTTAACATTTTTTTTTATGCATCTGTGTACGCGTGTACACCGATATAAAGTACGCGACCTGTTAATAAATCACGTATCGTCATACGATATGTAGAATATTATTATATTATTGCAAATGTTATATTCCGAATGTAATATTTTCGACGCCTGCGGATCGGAAGCCCTCCGCAGTTCTTCTGTGTTATTTAAAAAGTAGAATCAAAGCCAGGATTAATCTTCTGTTAATTTAAAGTTATGAATTCAGGCGTAATCCATGACGATTGATTTTCCTTCTTGTAATCTGAAAATACGACGCGCCTTGCTCCGTCTGATTTACGACTGTAAGCGACGTTCCAAAAATTCGAGGGAGAGCCGTGGAAGCCTGGAAAATTGAAAATGACGAGAAACATCCGCGGCTCTGCGCCGAATCGTGCTCAGAGCTCCATAATTCGCCATGAATTATCCTCAGCAGACATCCTAACGAGAGTCACAACGCGTCCAGCGAGTGGCGGACAAGCAACGCTACTGCTAGAAAGGGTAGGAAGGGTAGGCTGTGCGCTGGTCGACGCCGGAGAACGAATTAGCCCTGCGGATTAGCGTCCGCATATTTTTGCAAAAACGAGATAATGCAAAAAAGCGCGCTGGCCGGTCCAGGCTCGTACGGATGTTGCGTGGCAGAAGGCGGGAGATGAAAAGGGGTGGCTGGGCGAGGATGGTTCGTGACGGACGAGGGCAGCAGGAGGAGGCTGGGGGCCGTCGGGGGTGGAGGGCGTGGCCAGGCGGCCTCTGGCAGGTTTCGAACGAGAAAGAGAAAGAGGAACCGTGTTTCCGTGATACCAGAACCAGCGAGAGCGAGCAGGCGCGAAGCAAAAAAGAGCGAGAAAGAGAGAGAAGGAGAAAAAGTAGAGAGAGGAAAAGAGAGAGAGAAAGAGAGAGAAAGAGAAAGAATGAGGACGAGAGAGAAAGAGAGAGAATGAGAGAATGCGAGGGAGAAAGAGGAAAGAACGAGAGAGGGACGACAGAAAAAGTTATAGATGCACTACGTCCGTGTGATGCGCGTGTGTGTCGCTTAGCTGGCCGTGTGGTCGTGCGTTGCATACGCGCGACGCGTACCTGCACCGCGTGTATGCACGCAGACACGCCGGTCCTCCTGTGTGAGCTCAACTATAGTGAACATGGCCCGTGGGGCAACCGAGGGAAGAGAAGGGAACGGTGGGACAAAGGGGTAAAAATCATTGCGCGGTCCAGCCTCGAGGCTGATCGATGGTTGCTGCACTCACCCCTGCATCTACTGCCCTCGCCCCCTTTGCCCGCGCTCGACAACTGCCCCCGCGCGCATTCACTGATCCCTGGGACTCACTGACTGGCCAGACAAAAAATGGCCGGTTCCAAGCCCATCCACCTCCGGCCAGGCTGACGTCGGGTGTTTGATGACCTCGGGGCGACTAGAGAGGCCCGGGAGGTGAAGGGTGCAAACTATGAGGCAGGGCGCGCCGAGGGACGGCCGGTGTACCGAGGGCCGACGGCCGGAAAACCAGCAACCCACCCCCTCTTCGTTCACCACCCCCTTTACGACCTACACCCTCTCCCTCCCCCCCGGCCACCCTCCGCCCGCCGCCCCTCGTGGTCCACCCACAAAAGGGTGGACGACGGGAGGGAATCGATGACGGTGGATGATTTTACGTACACTCGCTCAACGGTCAGCTCTGCCCTCTTTTCGCGGATTCGGCAGCCTCGCGATTGGTAGACGCCAAACGTACGCGGCATTGCCAGCACTGCCGCCCGGTTTTCTTTCTTTTCTTTTTTTTAACCTTTATTTTTTTTGACTTTTCGCCACGTGCCTTGAGAAGAATCGTGTCGACGTGAACGGTAGTTCTCAAATCGACGTTGGGAAGCAGAACCAATGCTGTAGGTAAAAAATTTTAGCCTTTGTCTGCATTTGCATCTTTTTTCCTTATTTTCTATATATTTGTATTACACACTTTTTAAGGAGGAAATGTCGTTTGGTGTGAAATCTCTGACTTTTGGAACGTCCGTGATTCAGGGGCAATTAAAATAACGCGGCGATAATGTGTAAACATCGGGTAATGCGGTATCGCGTATAGACAAAACGTTTATAATGTCACGTGCGTTAAACCCGAAATAAATACAAATAATTGGTCAGTTTTAATACGCTACGAGAAGCGTGCGAAATAATTTTATTTAACAAAGCGCGTAATGTAGATTATGTAAATAATTTTGTTGACCAGTCATGTTTTGTTTCGTTTCGTATAAAACGTGTGCATGTAAATTGTTTATCGCGCGGAAATTCCGCTTTTATCTGTAATAAAACGCAATATGCACCGATGATGCATTACCATTAAATCCGCGATAATATCGCAACTCTTTAACTCTCAACTACTTTCATATCTCGTACTTACTACTTTAATCAGTTTTGCCTAGATTATTATTATTATATAATTACAGTTACAGAGACAGTTTCATAATTAATATCTTTATAAAATTTTTATGTTTTATATATTTATACGTTATTACCATTATCGCTTTTTTCAGTAATGTTAATCGATATTCAGTAATGTTTTAATTCTTACAGTAAAGATATTAAATCCTTTTAAGAAAAATCATATACGCGTGCGTATACTGCATGGTACATTTCAATTAGCACTTTATCGTTTCAATACGATTTTTTGAATCTTTTTACAATATATGAGATTTAATTCTCTTAAATATTATCTTAGATTTGCGGTTTCTATGAGTTAAGATATTCTAATTCGCATTCACGTTTATAGATATGAAAGAGCTTGACTAATGTGCGCGAATCTCAAAGTCGATCCAAGCATACGAGGTAGGTGTCCCATCGGGATTTCTCCTTGCACCTCCCTCCTCATCCGAAGCTTTCCTCATGCGAGCCGGAGAAGTTCAACGCCAATGACACGCCGTCACGGTCGTTAATGATGCCCCCGTTCGCGTTACCTCGTGCGATCCTTAGCTTCTGCACCCCCGGAGACAAAACGCTCTCCCTGCACGGAGGCGTTCTAAACGGATGTGTGTATGATAGAATTTCTTCCGTCATTAAGAAAGCCTTACAATGTGTACGAGTATCTAAGCGCGGGCGGACAAGTGTCGTCGCGGTGTCGACGCGCTCGACGACGTTGACGACGTCGCCGAGTCGCGACAAAACTTCCGCCGGTTACACAGCGAAATTTCAGCCCTAACGTCGAGTCGAGCCAAACCCCTCGGCGGTGGTATATACTCGTCGTGTCTATTAAAGTAACGGAAAGCGCGACTCGTGGAAACTCTTCGCACTTTGCGCTCCAGATACCCCGGTTCCTTGTGTTACCTATCTACTCGACTGCTCCTTCTTGTCCCTCGCGACCGCCGCTCTACTTCTTCTTCCGGACGAGCTTCTTCCACAAACATGTCTCCTTTCCCACGTGATACAACGATATGGGTCATATCGTCGAGAAAAATGGATGGATGAACTTCTTATTACGTATATTGTCTTGTTCGAATAAACACTTTTCTCCTGACGAAGGCTCGCAAATCCATCTCTCTTAAACAACTTCCAGTTGAATAACCACTTGACACCAAAATACTCAATTGCATTTATAACGCAATTTAATATGATCGTGATAATTAATATAAAACCACATACAAATATGAAGAGAAAAAACATGTCAATTACGAGGATGCTAAGGCCAAGAAAAAGGCCGATATAACAGGTGAGAGTAGGAGGTTGCGAGCGAGTGAGTTTTAACCCGGCCTAACCTACCCCAATCGAGGGTCTACGCTTGAAAGTTTGCACGACAGCGTAGCAATGCACGTACTGGCCGGAGAATCATCGAAAAGCTCCAGCCTCGCTATGCCAATCCGTGCACGGTGAACAAGCTACTGATGCGCGGTCATTGAATGGGTCGAAAGGGGAGCAAAATCATTGTGGATGGACGTTAGCGGAGTGCATCATCGAATGATCAGAGTCACCCTTGGCTTCTGCCAGTTGCCCTCGTGCAGGCCCGGCTTTCATGATTTCTACTGGAAATTAGCCAACTGGCTAACGACCAAATAGCAGCATCTCCCTCTTCTCTCTCAGTTCCCGCGTCCAGCTCTTTCGCTTATCTTCCTCTCGTTAGCCATTCTCTGTTCTCAGACTTTTCCTGATACATTTCAGAAAAAGAATTCTGACAATTAACTACTTGAAACACGACGAGAAATAAAATAAAAACATTCTAGCTATTTTTCGATTCGTTGCATTGGAAAATGATTGCATTAAATATTCGGACACATATGACTGACAATGAATTATTTCGGTCGCGATTGTATTTGTGTTTGTAACGTATAATGTATAACTATACATGTATAACTACATATATAGAAAACGGACACGTTGAAGACGGATACAGTGATATGCAATGCGTCATTTGTGAAAACAAAAGACTGAAAAGACACGAGATTTCGCACGGGTCGATCACGGCGAAACGCAGCTAATTATAGCTCGTAGTTTCTCGCACGGCAAGAATATATCTCGGTCGAAGGAAATATCGGATGATACGGGCCGATCCACGCAAGGTGGAAGGCGGAAGGTGGGACGAGACACGGGAACAAAAGTTTCGCGGTTCGTGATAGAATGATAGACGTTTGTTCGGGAAAGAAAAATGCAAGATTCGCTGCAGTCACGAAATGGCAAATTGGAGTTGAAACTTCCCTCGTACGGATTTGGGGTAGGTTGGGTTAAGGCGTGACGGCGGCGCAGGCAGGGAGGACGGTTCTCCCACGGAAAACACTATCTGAGGGCGAGAGAGAGAAAGAGAGAGAGAGAGAGAGAATTATCATTAATCGGGTTCCGTCTCCGCGAGGATTACGAATCCATACATGTATACTTACAACCAATTGCCTGCAATTGAGATATCTCAAAAAATCTATGTCATATAATTTTTCTATCGATCGCCAAAGAAAGCTGTACTTTTAATGTCTTAATAAAGTTTAAATAAAATTAATAAAAGGGATTAATGTGAAGAATAATATTCATCGCGAAAACGTACCACCACTATAAGGTTCGAAAGTATTCACAAAAGGAAAAACGTTATTCCGGAAGTGTGACGAGTACGGTGGGTAACGTGCACGAAGCCTTTCGAGTAGATGTGCCAAATCACCGCGCGATATAGCTTCTCGTGTAACCTTAAAAAATCTTAATGCGGCTTTTGGCTTGGCAGGGGCAAAGTTTAAATTGAACTGAGGAGCAGGACGGACATAGTAAGGGCGGAGGGGAAGGGGTGAGATAGAGAAGGAGAGAAGGTTAGGGCTTCGGAAGATATACCAACCGACGGCTCACGTGGGTCGAAAGGGGTGAACGCCGTGCGTGCGAATCCCCGAACAGAACACATGCAAGCTTTGATAAGCTTTCGGAACACATGTACATGGTGATGAGCCATTCGAACCTCGTGCTTCACAATTCGCACAATATTACATAATGTACCATTCACCGGTACGCTTGCAACTATTATTTACATTACCTATACGTAGGGTCTAACAATAATTGTAAAACTAAAAAGTAATATACCTATAATGACAAATATAATAACATATTGAAACGAATAGTTGTGGTCTTCATAATGTCGCGTAAAGTATCGATACTTGTTAAACAAGGCGTGTCTGCTTGCGTACGACGAAAAAGATGCTCTAAATGCTGGGAATAAAGGCACGCGATCAGGAACACATGTGATAAGGGAATAGAGTGGAGTATGTCTTTCAGAATTCAAAGAAACAATTAACATTTCTATAATATCACGTATAATCTCTCGCTCATACTCTTACAATATACGTTGAATAGAAATAACTGGTACATATAGAAAATATATCTTATTTATGTAGAATTTTTTAAAACATTAATAATACGATATATTTTATATACTAGTTTCAGAAGAAAAATTTAATGAAAAGTGCATGATAATATTGCACAATTTAGATCTCTACGAAGTAAACGCAAGAAGCAAAGCTATTTTCTCGGGCTTTTTTATTTGTCTCCCGTTAAAATCTTAGCGTCGTCGCCGCGCTTCTCGGCGAAATATAGAGTTGGTTTCCGTCGAAACGAGGGTTGTTGCATCGAGCACGTAAGAGGGCAGAAAACCACCCCAACCGAGTCTAATGCCTACACCCTCCACAGCGAAAGCTTGCTCCAAGGATTGTCCCCACTGCTTATTTATTTCTTCATTTGAATTTTATTATCTTGTTCCGTCGTTACGGAGACTGGTCCGCTTCCTTGCGACATCACATGAAAGTACGAATTGCCTTTTGCAAAATGTAGCCTTCTCGGAGGCAGAAAGGCGTATTAGCTGCTGATAAATTCTTTAACGCGTTACGTGTTACGTTTTGCTGCTGTATCGCGAACATCGAGAAAGAAAAATAAACTACCGTATAGGAATAAGTTTTAAAGGTCCTCGAAATCAATGTCGGTGCGCGGATCAGCTTTGCTAAATTGCTATGTAGGAAAAGTTCTGTTTCATGAACGGCTTGCCCATTTCCACCCACCAAAGGGTTGTTAGCAGCAACCTGTGCTCGGAAACGCAGGAAATGTATGTGCTAACACAATACGTTTGGTCTACCGAATGTTAGCTTAAACGGGGGGTGCACGTGCACAACAGTTTTGTCGAATCCCCTGACCTTTCGCCTCTCATGGAGTTAACTTTATCGATCGGTGATGCGGTTTCACTTATCGCGGGGGTGCTTCGATACTTGAATCGAAAGAATTTGAGAAATCGAAAAAAATTCCAACATGCCGAGAAAACCTGTGTATAGATACCGTTATGGAAATAAAATTTTGTTTAATATGTCAACAAAATATGTGTAAAACTATAATATTAATAGGATAATTAATCGGAGAGATATCAAGAATAAAATACTTTCATAATATATTTGCACGATATCTAAATGCGCGGAAACTCGATTGCTCTTTGCGATGTTTCGAAATTGCTACAATCGCGCCAACGATTTATCGAGGTTCGTGACATTTACAAATAGCAGGTCAATGCCTTCTCGCTGGGTTTTACATCTCATTTATAAAGTTCGCCGGACGACGCTCTTAATTGTGACTTTTTCATTCGCCCGTACTTCGTTTTATCCTACTTACCTCCGTCGTTCGTTTCGCTCCGTTTCAAACAGAAGTTGAAGGTTTCTCGCTCCTTTTTCATCTCTTTCGACCGCATCCTTCCGACATCCTCTAGTGCCCTTCTTGCGAACACGACTTAAAACTCGCCGTCCTTCGGTCGAATGGGGTTTCGATGGGGTGTATTCGACGATTCGTTCACCGACAACTTGCAGAGCTTCTAACTTCGTTCTCGAGGCTCCGCGCGTTTTCAGCTCGTTAAATTGCCGGATTTATCGAGCTGCTTGAATATTTTAAAATATTTATTGATCGCGCGCGATAGATATATCGGTTATTACAAACGTTTGCTGAAAGTCGTCATTATTTATCATATGACTTAGAATTACAGGCTCCGACATAATTATTACGCGATGCAGATATAGACGATATAGATATAAATATATCTTTGTACGTATATGCAAAAGTCGTATATGTAAATGGCATTATAAAGGACTGATCTTATTTTGTGCATTAACCGATAAATTAAGTATTAAAATGTTGCAAAATATCTTATTCGTAAAAAAGCCAAGCAGATGAAGAACTTAAGAACGTCGCCTATGTGTAGCATTACAGGTACTTCCATCCGATAATCTAGCTGGATATATTAAACGGTTTTACGACGCGAAATCTTCTTAATAGCGAAAACGAGCTTTGATTCGAAGCAAGACGAACCCCCCGATGCATGATAGACGAAGAAAGATAGCGACGAGAGAAGAGGAAGGGGAAATGGGCCGAGTGGAGGAGCGGTGTAAGACAGAGAGCGAGAAAAAAAGAGAGAGGGAGAGAGAAATGAAAGGGTCTGAGGAGTCGGCCACCGACTTCGACGACCTCCACCGGCAATGAGAATTCACGTCAGGGGAAAGGAGAAGGAAAGAGTTAAGAGTCGACTTGATGACGAGCGGCGTAACGGAGGAGGTTGCGGGTGGCAATGTCGGGAGGTAGAGTAGACTGGATGGAGGAGCCCACGTTGCAATGATATCGATTCCAATGCTTCTTACTAGACGCGGTTGCTTAGGGTGGGCAACCCCTTACTTTTTATCCCTTTTCGTCCGCCTCGCTTCCCTGCATGCTCCCCGACCGCGATTCCCATCCTCCTTCTCCACCAGATCTCCGTCGCGTTTTTCTCTCGCGATATTTTATTCAGTTATTTTTGCCAGTACTCCTTTCGCATCTTGCATCCTCCATCGTTCCTTTCTACAGAAATATCTCTCAAGTGCCAGTATGCAAAAGTTTTCTCACCAATTGTTCGATGGTGATCAATATAGATTCTTTATTAACGAGCGTCATATTTAATAGGGAAGATTGTTCAAAAATTAAAAAATCGTACATGAAAAATGAGCATCTATACACTTCAGCACAAATGTATTTTAAATTTGTTCCGTAAATTTATAAGACCGTTCTTTCATTAGTAACTCGAAACATTTTTATTTCCAATATATATTTCTGTACGTTACTTTTTTCTTTAACGTTCGTTCTGCAGATATACGAGGAATATTGCACGATAACAATTTTGTATCTTGCTGTTTGCTTCGATGTTTTTTCTGTATTACTACTCTTCTCTTGTTGCATTAAAGTTTTGTGTTTTTCTTCTGTCAAATGTATACTTGATGAATTTTTTACAAAAGAAGAATATAAATGGTTATAGATGATGACGAAGGAAGAAGTAGAATCGTGGGCGACGAAATAGATGAGGAGAAAGAAAGGAATGAGTTGGAAGGAAAATATATATGTATATCTAGAGATCCCCTGATTACTGCAAGTTCCGTCTTTCGCCGTCTGTCTTTTCGTCTTTCCCCGCTTCATCCACTTGACAGAGTCTGCTCGGTGGTCCTCCCCAACCCCCATCGCTTTCTCTCTTTCTTTAACCCCTTCCGCCCCCTCTTTAGCCCGGCTATCTCCCTCCACACGACGAGCTTCTCTCCGTTTAATTGATTTCTTAAGGCCCGATGGCGTTCGCGGATGTGATTCGAACGGATGCAGTTTTTCCCGCCTCTCACCTCTCGCTCCTGTTCGACCCTGGATTCTGTCGTGATCTCACCACTACCATCTTTCCTATTACTGTCGACAGTCATCTCGAATTTTCTTCTTTCCTCTTTCGAGAACCGCAACGACAACGACGACGAGAACGAAGTAAACGGTGGCGATGGATGGAACGAGTGGAGGCGTAGAGCGGTACGGGGGGGCGGGCGAGGAAACTATGGAGGTAGAGGGGCCTAGGAGGGCGGAGGACGCGGATGGACCCCGAGGGAAGGGAATGCAAGATATTGCAGCCCCGCGGGACACACGGGGACGTAATCTCCACGACGGAGCCGGAGACGTATTACAATTCTCACAATCCTCCAACCACGAAGTCACTCGGTTTCCATGTATGAATGGCCCATTCTCCTTGGTTTGTCTCTAGGAAAGTCTATTCCGATTACCGCTCCTCCTCCTGCATCCTCCTCGTCCCCGCAGCTGACTCGCGACGGGCATCAGCCTGACTTTTGCCCATCCTCCTCCACCTACCAACCTACACGGATTCGCGGAACAAAGATTTCATTTTTCACTAGCGCTCTGAGAATCAAGATGGTAGGCTCCGAAGCTGCGCGGCGGAGGAAACGGAAAGAAATCTTCCTGCGTTGCAGATTTCTTTCATTATGACTTTAATCGTCCACTACGCTGATTCTACCCTTTCGAGCCTAGCTTTCCGACATATGAAACGCGAAGGACATTGTGAGAAATCGGGGCTGGAGGCAAATTTATAAGATTTCTGTGAGTAATAAATATTTTCCTGAATGCTTTTCATAACCAAAATAATCGACAGATAAACACGTCGAAGAAGATAGTAATTAGAAATATAAATCTATAATATAATTTAATAATGTAGTATGATAATAAATTAAAGAAAAAGCGTTTGCGAGAAATATATGACGGTTTCAAACGTATTCACCAATACAAGTTTCGATACCATCGCGGAGAAAATAATGATTCACTCTTCTTGAATCGACCTTCCTTAAAATATCCCCTAACTTCTGAATGCAAACTGCAGTAGCCCCCTTCGTCCTCGAGATTTCGTGCCTTCCTTGTCCCTCTTTCTATCCCCTTCCCGTCTTACTCCTTTTCTTCCATGTTCTCTCCATATCTCCATCTCCTCCTTTTTCTCTCCATCAACAGTCGATCCTGCCGGTACTGCGCGAATATACGGAGGGGTGCGAAATCGTACGAGCGTACACACGAAGCAGGAATTGAAGGAAGATGAGGGCTAGAACGAAGGGGTTTATGCAGAACAAAGAATGCAAGTATAAGGTGGACGGGGTTGACTCTCCGAGGAGGATGGCGATGGGTGGGTGATGCATATAAGATGGACGCCGTACAATGCACGCACCCTCGGCGCACTCGAGGCTCCTCACGCAATATCCGTGAAGGGATAAAGGGTACGGAGGGAAGATTCCGAAAACTCGGCTGTTCAATACGTGTTCACCCATGAGCTCGCCCTCGCTATATTTTCTTTCCTTTGGTTCCTTCGTTCATTTTACGGTACGTGTCTTTCTTTCTGCATTTTCCAATGTAGCCTCTTGTTCCCTCTCTCCCTCTTCCTCCATTCCTCCCTTTCCTTTTCCGGTTTACTCTGCTTCTGCACTAACGGTTGCGTCGCTGCTAGCAGGCCCGATCGAACATCGTTAGAGACGACACGTAATTACGTTTAATGGGACTAGAAAGGAGCAACGCTGCAGAGACGAAACTTGCTCGTGCACGTCGACGTTCCATTTTCCTTTGCCGGGCTAACTTACTGGCCATCACAAAGAAAAAATCCTGTAATTACGTTCACGTCGGAATGTTGTGACAAATGGCATGCGAAACATCTTTGTACTACGAAAATAACACGATATTCACAGAATCTCAATTTTTTTATACAATTTGAGTCGTCCACATAATGACGTCTCGTATCTTCATTATATTAATTTACATCGTACTTCAATATTCTTCAATTTTTTCTTTGAAATGAATATTTCTTCGAACTTGAATACTCTGTAAGATGGATACGCCGTCGACACTCCAACGTTCCTTGCGCGTTTCTAGATGGGGGTGATTGAGGTTCAAGTGGAGTCATCATTTGCGAGCGTGCTTGCCGGCCTAACGCCGTTCACGTCGCAGCACTCTTTTCTTCAGCTCTTCCTTCGTCCTCCTTTCCGAGAAGAGGAAGTCTTGGCGGCGTCCGCAACGAAACGACGACGCAAACTTTATTCTTACGCCACTTTATCACATGATGTTAGTCACAGAAGGGTGTACTTTCGTCGACCTGCGTATGCAGGTCGAGATAATCTCTTAGCCGCTAACGCTAACGAGCTTTCGAGAGCTTGATCCCACTTCTTCATCCAACATCCCGTTCCCTTATGTCTCATCTTATGTCTCTCCCGTCTTCTCCCTCCCAATATACCTAACTCTTCATATATACGTCGCTCCTAGGCGACGTCTTCAATCGACCGCGTTTCCTTCCTGTCGAGTGAATATCAAAACTTGACGATCTCTTTGATAGAAACTTACCGTATGATAAAATTTCACGTGTCTCCGGCCTAGTTTGCCGCGATTATTTCCACTAAATTAGAGACGGTGCGAAGGCGAGAAACATTTTCAAACTATACCAGGTCATACGATTCGCGCAGGAATTTTGTTTAATTAACAAAATAAAATATTAACATTACGGTAAAGTAACTGCAACATTAAAGAAATTGCTTATTATTAATTAAATAACTTTATGTAGAAAATAGAATAAGTAAGGCGTTTGAAGCAGAATTTTTCGCGATAATTAATTGGCGTGGGTGTTTATAAATCGAGCCATCATCGATCTCTTTACTTTCGTGTAGCTTTATCTGTTATATGCTGCGTTTATCTTATCAATTAATTAATTCATACATTCTTTTCCTTTGTCGCCGCAACAAAAGTCCCTCGTTAATATTCTTCCCATAGTCCCGTAATCCGAGAAATCGTGATAGAAAGAATGCACGCGCGCTCTCGATGGAGTAAGCTTCGTAAGTCCGCGCAAAGCACAAGATGTCGACGGTCAGGAAGTTGCGGCTCGTATCGAACTCGTTTCCGACAACGATCCTCATCTTTCGCCTCTCGACGGAAAAGAAGCCTTCGCCGAATGGACGATACAAAGAAGTCAGTCTATTCTCCCGTGCCGCTCTCCATCGGGCGGAGTGCTACTTACAGAAATCACAGTGCAGCGTGCTACTTACGTCATAAATGGAGAGGACGACGATGCAAGAAGCGCACGGTGGTAGGAGGGGCACAGCCTGTTGGAAACCCCCAACTCCCGCGGTAATGCCGAGAGCACGCTTGCTTGTCATCGGAAGAGCTTTTCTTGTTCTTGGTGCGCGCGTTGGACAATGGCGAGAAAACACTCTCGTACTAACCGTCCTGCCTCCTTCCCCCCTCTCTTACTCTCTCTTACTCTCTCTCTTTCTCTCTCGTTCCGTTCCACAACTTGTACACTGCCTTGCAAATATTCTACGTGTACGAGCGTTGCTCTTCATGAAGCTGCGAGAAGCGCGACGAGAGTGAGAAGGCAGTATCTTCTCAATGTGTTTTTTTTCCTTCCGTTTTTCTTCCTGGATCGCGCACTGCGCCGTTCTCGTTCTTCGTTACCTGGGTAGAAAAGAGCGAGGAGGGACTCGAAGGTGCGGGGACAGGCGAATAAAAGTAGCACTGGTGCAGCCGACGCGCTATGCAGAGAACTTCTCACCCCCCGCTCGCGCGTTCACCGCGGATCGAGGGGAAAACGGGGGGGTTGGAGATGGAATTCAAGAAAGCGGACGCCGCTGAATGCGTCGAGGAGGCCATGCTTTTTACCACCTCTTTCTGATTCAGAGTCCTTTCTTCGCGCTCGGGGCCCGAGCGACGGCGCCGCGAGCTGAAGAAAAAGGAAACGGGTGAGAGAATGCGAAAAGGAAAGCGTGATGCGCTCGAGTAGCGCGAAGCGAGGATTGTCCCTTTCCTCGCGATGTCATACCATCTGCAACGCCATTCCAATAGCTTTATTAGCCACCGCACATTCTCTATAAGAGCTCTTTAATTCAGAAAACGATATGCACGCACGCCCACGTGCAGTTTTAAAACGATTGCAACGATAATACCTTATTTCTGCAACAGATAATACCTTATTTCCGCGAACTTTCGTATTTGCTAATAACGCAATTAGCTCTTCTTCAATTCTCTTCAGTTTTTAGCAGCAATAAATTGTGAGATGGATGGAACGATTAATGAGATACGTTGTTATCGTGAACAAGCCATAATTAATTAGGTTGAGAATTGAACGCGAGAACAGTCAGATTGTTTTTGATCATCTACATCCACAACTTCTAGCACTTGTATGTTTCTTGATACGTCATATAGGTGTGTCACAATATAAATGTAAATGACCGAACGACAATATAATTTTGTGCGGTGCGCGAAGTACTCGAAGCGCGACAAATAGCGACAGGAAGTGCGTGTCCAGTGGACCAAGTATCCTTAGTGGAAGCTTCCACTTTCACGGAGGAAATGGGCTCTCGCTTCTTCCGTTCTCGAGAGGAAAACGCGATGACCGATGGCCGACGATGATACACCTAACGATCCGTGCAACAAAACCTCGTTTATTAGCGTAATTTGATTTTTTTTTATCATGCTTCATTATATCATATTTCTCCGACGTAGTGGATATAGCGACAGGTGATCGACTTTAAAATAACACACATGCCTATCGTGTTTCAAAAGTATACATTCCGAGTATTCGACAGAAAAAAAAACAATGTAATGTTTATACTACCCTCTGTGCCGACATGGAAGTGACGAAAAGTGATATTGAAAATCGAAGAGAACGCGGAGGAAAATGTGCACGTAAAAATGTTTCGATATGGCTCCGGCGTGTAACTGTTCCGCAAAAGTACATGTGATGAAGTATAGATGTACTCGCACGAAAAATTACATATTATTCGTCGTATTGTTATCACTTCTCTGCGATCGATTAATTCTAGAGAGCTGGTAATACGTAAGATTGACGTATTTTTCATATTATTCAAATCAAACATTATTATATAAATTACCATTTTTATTAATAATACATATATTCCTTTGAGCTTCTAAATATTCAGTTTGCTAAAAAATAGATGTTTTTACAACTATGATACAGCAGGGAAAAGTCTTCAGAGTTAATTCAAACAATAAATCTCTCTTTTATTTATATTTATTTATACCCCTAGTCTTGCATTGATAATGATATAAGATAAATCACACATTTGAAAGACTCCCGCATAATGGTTTGCGAAACGCAACCGGAAGCGAGTGTATGCTGGACCAGCCAGTCTCGCCTGGAAGCTTCCAATTTTTTCAGAGAAAGTGGGGGCTTATTCCGTTCTCTTGCCGGGATAGAAGGAGAAAGAGCCGAAAGGGGAAAGAGAAGCGAAGAGAGATCCGATCGGCGACTGCCCGCGTAAAAGCACCGCGTATAGCGTGGAGGGAGAAATCGGGGAAGTACGGGAGTGCGAGAGGGATGCGTAGAGGAGAAAAAGAGCGAGGGAGAGTGTGTGTGAGAGGAGTGCCCGTGCTAAGGGGGACGGTGGAGCGATACCTGTGCGACTGTCTGTCGTCCGGACGTCCGTTGTTTTGTTACAATCACGTATCTGTGCGTTTACGCGGGCACGTATATCGGCACGTCGCGCTGTGACGGACCAACACCGGGAACCGATCCAGGATGTGAACCTCGTAACCAGGGTTGGGCTCGAGTGGAGGCGCAGAAGCGCGGCGCCGAAAGGTGCGGACGCGTGTTCCGGCCTTGGCGAGCCGTATCATTGTACCCGCAACGGAAATGATGTCTTAATTGATCCGCCGCTCTTCTGTTGGCCTGGGAGATTGCCCGACGGAGCTAGCTAGGCTCGCGACGTCCGCGAGAGTTTCCGGCCCGTGCATACGATATTCCGCGATCGACGTGGCAATACGGGCGAATTAGATAATCAAGCACCATTTGCAAACCCGTGAGGGTTGCGACCTAAGGACAGGAAACTCGCAGTCGTTCTTCTTAATTTTCTACGTAAACCTCTCACTTTCGTTCGTAAAGTATGGTTTTTTACGGCCCCAGAAAGCATCACCGAATATTTTTACGAGTAAATGGAAGAGCAACGCTAATAAAAGAGTGAGAAATATATATATCGATATATAACGCACCCGGTGCGTTTCGTCGTCGTCACCGGAGTCGCGGGCTGTAAACCAGCCAGAACGAACTTAAGGCAGTAAAGATAGGTCGTAATACACGCGGGACGGCATAACGAGCCGCACGACTACATAACAAAGTATTATAAAAGCATTTTATTGTTCGCGAGAAAGCGCCGAGGCATCGCTCGCGCGGGCACGCCCGGCGCATCGCGCATTTATGCTTTTCTTTCCAACGTGACAGCCGCGTTCTATCTACGTCGTAGATTCTACGAGGAAGTACTTTGAACACTATTGCTGTTATATATTTGATCCAATCGCATTTAAGTTTTAACACTTCCAGCGCAACATATACACTTCCACGATATATCCGAGATGCAGAAATACTCCTGACGACAATTAATTTTCAGTTCAAAAACTATATCTTCTGCTTCTATAGTAAAATAACAACTTGCTACAATATATTAGATTAAACATATTAATGAATAGATATCATCTTTTAGTAACATTTCTCGTTTTATGACAATTTTAATTAGTTTTCCCTTCTTTTCTCTCTCTCTCTCTCTTTCTCTCTCTCAATAAATACATAAATAAATAAATATTAGCCTAGGAAAATTTAAAGTATTTGTAAAAAACCACATTACTAGTTACTAGCGTTTGTATAAGAGAATAAATATATATGCAGTTTTGATATGCCGAAGACTCTGGTACTTAGCGCAGTTCTCTGTGGATACACACAGATACTCTCTAAAGGGTAAAAGGAGTCGTATCCGCCACGGAAACGCACAATGGGTCCATACGCATACGTTTACGCATTGCCGTACCCGCGCAATTACGCTCCGTACACGGAGCTGCATCTCACACACACGTTTGCGTTGACGACCGCGGCTGGTGCATATGTACGCGCGTTCCACACCCGTCGAGTCTTTCTCTCGTCGCGAATTCGCAACAAGTTCGCGAGCGTCGCGATAATGGCGCGTGCACGTCGTAGAAGTAGAAAACAATTATTCTACAACGGCGTTGATAATTAAAGCCACTTATCCATTTACCATAAATAAGCTGACTTGAGTGTGGAATTAAATGAATTTCGGCCACTAAATAATGATAAAAAGCAGATTATATCAATATTGTTTATGAGATAATATAATATGTTTTTATTAAGATTTTATTTTAATTCATAAATTTAATTTGGAGAATAAACGTTATTCTTCTCTTTCTTAGAATTTATTAAATTATTTCATATAATGAAGTAGAGATGAAAAGATCTCTATTATTTAGCAGCATTCGCGATTTATTATATAATACGATTCATAAATCTTATTTTAATAATATGTAAATTATAATATATTTAATTGAATGATTATTGGAACACACGGATTCAAATAATTACTGTACAGGAATTACATTAATCTTAACAATATAATATTTAATCCTTCAAAAAACTTGTTAAGAGATTGTTAAGTAAAGTTTCAAGCTAACCGCAGAAAAAAAATCGTTTACTCATAAGATCGACCTGTAAATAACACTGTGACGCTGCTCCACGGGAAGGCAAGTGTTCTCGGCGAGTAAGGGAAGAAAAGCCGAAGGAGAAAAGAATCCGACAAGTAGATCCCCCTTCGAGAGAGAGAAAGCGATAGGGATGGGCGAGGGATTCGCGCGTCCCAGAACGAGAGAGCGAATCGGGGAGACGAAAAGGGAAGGAGGGATTATGGTCGTGAGTTTGTCGAGGAACGATGGCCAGGGACGAAGAGGGGTAACTCAAGACGGGTCTAAGTGAGTCTTCCGGCCGGCAGGCAATGATAGCCCTGAGAACTGACCCGACCCCCGGATATGTGTTGCGCATATATGTGGGGACACAGACACGAGCGAGTGTCCAATGTGTCATAACATCACGCGTCTCCGTTCGAACGGCCGGGATCTATGATGATGGCTTATTTCATAAATCGGAGATCCGCGCGACGAGCTGACGGGCGTAACGTAACGTTGCGTTGGCTAAGCGACTGTGCGCTTGCTCGATCAATTACGTGCACTCTATACGACAATATCGGTTAACCTTATATGTATTATAATTATAGTTTACTCTTAATTTCTATCACAATAAAATGAAAAATATTTTCGTGCGTGAAAGATTATTATTTATTTGAGATTTGATTATTTACGCGATCGTGTGCCACGTCTTGCCCTGGAATAAACAGGTTCGTCAGAACAATTACTTGTTATTAACTGATTAGCTCGAGTTTGCTGGAAGATTCAGGGAAAATCCCATCGGATGTATGATGCACGCCAACTGCGCAAGATCTGTGAAATGACAAAAGGATGACATAATGTCAATTACGCCCACTCCTGACCTTGCTGCTGTTAGATAATTGCCTTAGCATGCGATCGGTCTGCGTAAGAGAATATACGCAAATCGTGCACTACAATGGATGTTATACAATTCTATTTGTCGTAATCTACAATGCAATCGATTTGTATTTCGAATTGTTGAATGTCATATTTTTAAGATTATAATACATATATACTACATTAGCAATCTGATAAGAAAGCAATCGCATTGGTAGCGAAGCGATAATGCAAGAAATAGTAATTCTGATAATTAGGTATACATCGTTATAAATGGAACTGACATTTGCCATAAGCAAAAGAATATCAATATAACATTTCAGAGTAACAAGAAATTTTCCGATCGCGATGATAACTTAGAATAAAACGAAATATCGTTTATTTTTGTATTGCACGATCATTTCAATCTCAAGTACAAATAAAAACTAAATGTTATTAAACTGAAATTGATATTGTTATAAATTGTTTGAAAGGTCATTTTAAAGATAAAGATAAAGTAATGTAAAGATTAAACTTCTCTTTTTATTTGCATGATGGTACATCGTTATCACTTAACGATAATTAATTTATTATATCTTATGTATGATCTAAATGTTAATGAGTATTATACGGGAAGTTTTACTCATAATCAGAAAGAGAGAGAGAGAGAGAGGGGGAGAGAGGATGAGAGAAGCTCTGGCTGGGCTTGTAGAACGATCGATGGTTTCGAACGCGACTAAAGCACTCATTTGTCTTCGTAACCACTTCGCTTGTCAAATCAGCCGCCCTATTATCGCGCGGGTGTCATTAGACTCCTGAGATTTAAACGACCGTTTTGAGCCAATATCCTGACGACAAAGATAACTTTCGAAAGATGGTTAAGTGGCTCGCGGATAATACTACCACAACGTCGCTTCTTGAAAAGGCGATGAAACTTACATGGGCGTTAATAACAAGGCGTCGCGTCCGTCGCAATTACGCTAAACTGTTGTGTACTGTCTCACATGTGCTTTTATAGACTTAAATGTAAAGTTAATGCGCGTATGTGTACACAATAACGTACTGACCGTATAGTTACATTCGTTGCATATAACATAAATCTAAGTCGATTATGCGTTTCTTATCCGTATATACTAATTGCTTTTTTTGAAAAACAAGACGTCAGAAAGCACCTCTTATTTTACTCGGGGGCATCAAATGGAATAATTACTGAATTATGCATCGTCAGTTAATTAAATAATTTTGCTCTTTTTCATATTACGGTAAACCTCACGAGACCGTTCGCGTCGCACGAACTCCGGAAAGAGGATTTTTACGACGGAGGGAGCGCCTCTGCGGAAAGAGGCGGTTGCGACACGCTTCCGCGTCCGACATCGCGTCTCTTATTTACCAATTCGGAAGTAATGTAAATAATCGCGCCATCACGAACGCAATCGCGGCACGAATGGCCGGGGGGGCCGGTCTCTTTCTTTCTTTCTCTCTCTCTCTCTCCCTCTCTTTTAGGAGACGAGGTCCACTGACCACGTGAGACGCGCGAGAAAGTTTAGTCACAGTCGCGCGTCGTCCGGTTGTAGCGCGCGATGGGTCAATACTTGCACGCTCCTCGCGACCGTCCAGGTGTATCGCCTTCCGCACCATTGTCAACAAGTTCCGGATCTGAGACACCCACCCATCTATCGCGGCATTTTTGTTCGGTCTGGTCGCGACCGCGATCAAGCCTTCCTTTCCTTTTTTTTTTTTTTTTATCGCGAGTTATACGACCGAGTGACTCATTCCGTCTCTTAATAAGATCTATTATCTCTACCCCTCTCTAGCCCCTCCCCCCTTAAGCTTGCCCGCTTTAGTTGTCGCAACCATTCTATTTCCCCCGCGTTTCTTTTTCAACACTTTTAGAACGCGATACGTGGGAAACGGCATGTTCCACGTACATATTATCCGAATCTAGCGCACATTGTCGTCATGATATGCGTGCGAAAATTAATGAGCGCAAACATTAGAACTTTTATTTTATTTTAATACGTTCTCTACTTTAAAATCGTTAACTATTTGATTAGATAATGACAACGTTTAACATTTTTTAAGATTGCGTATAGTAATAGATTCTATGCGACGCGCGTCTACTTCTCCAACGTGTTGCCTTCGTCTCCTTTCACGACCGGTTACGAGGCCCCGATACAACCACGTAAATCCTGTTTAATTAACGTGTAGATTGAAAGAGGAGGAATCTCTCCGATGTATCCGACGCGTCGCGCCGGTGCATAGGGCATCTCACAACGGTGATTATGCGTCCGTGATAGAGGTGGTCGAGACGATGACGTACGTGGAGGTCGATTTGTAGAGGCTGCAGCAGGCAGAGGCGAAACGTTGATAGCGATCGTGGCGGCGGCGGCGGCGGTGGCGGCGGCAATAGTGTTGGCTGTGTTGGTGGGTACTTGAGGGAGCTCGCCGTTTCCCTTATTCCTTCAATCAACGTCAGCTGGGGAGGAGAGTCTAGTATGTACCCTGGGCAAATACTCGCATGCCTCGTACTAGAGCAGCATAGAGCTCAATGACTACATCATCGTTGAGACGGCCGCGGCGGTTAGGCTAGACGCGTCTTCGCCCTCTCTCGACAGACAATCATCGACATCGATCCTTTTTCGATGACGTAAGCGACCGCTTGCTAAATAGCGATCGTAGAAAATTGCAATCTTAATTCTATTCAATAATTTAATTTTAATTCGTTACACAAGTACTTAATAAATTATACTGAATTCTTTAATTGAACATATTTGTAGAAGAAATACGCGAGAACGTTGAGTGTTTTGTGAGCGAAAAGCGTGAAGATAAAAACATTTCCGTATAAACTCAGAACATGTCGGTCGATACTCCAATGATATCGCTAGCAGAAATAACGCTAAATCGAGAGGAAATTTAGTTAAGGAAAATCTAAAATGAACTAGCTCACTTGCGAGACTTCGTTATTCGCAAACTGGATCGAGAGATACCACAGAGAAGTGCATTTTATAAGAAAATGGCATTATCTTTACAGTGACAACCGTGTAAATGACAAAATTTTATATGTGAAGTACAATTTCTGGCCCAGTATGTAAAAATCAAAGTAAATACTATCAACGAAAATTGTGGCATGAGAATTGGAGTGATGAAAAATCAATATTGACCGTTTAATGAGAGCTAGAATAATACCCGCAAATTATCTCAACTAATCAATGATCGCTAATCAATCTACTTATCTCAACTTATCGGAGACAAGCATATAGAATGATCTTATTGCGATAGGAAGGAAGAAAGCCGGATACGTGCTTACGAATGCGTTACGGGATATCTAAACAAGCTGTTTAGACGACTTTAAGTTAACCCAAATTGACTCAATTGGATTAACCGAGCAACAGCCCAGCACACATATCCATTCGACATACTTGGGAACCGGCCCGTACCGGCGTCATCGTATCCGCGAGCGAGCCAGTCTTTCGCTTCTCATGCAAATAACGCATCGCGTTATTTCCAGCACTTTAGCCCATCGTCCCGCTTCTCTGGCGCGATCCCTTTTTCTCACACGCCTCGGGGTCCTCCCTCCTTCGCTTCGCGTTCGCGAATTTAGCTGGTTAGCTGAATTGACGGCGTTTGGGAAAATTGGCTCGTATCCTCCATCGGGTGTGCGCAGCGTCACCCGATGGCTCTCGCTCCGCAGGAGACCCTCCCCCGCCCGCCCCCCGTTTGCTCTTACGCGCATAATGTACGCGTACCTACACGACGACCGAGACACGCGCACGACCAATCATGCCGAGTGTCTTTCGAGCGTAGCACGACGAGCGAGCGCGCTATATCCTCCCCTGCCGCGCGCCGTCGTGGTTCACGAAGAGCCTTCCGCTCCTCGAGCCGGTTCGTACATATACGCGTGACCCGCTGACGCACGTCGTCTCCCCCTTCCTCGTGTCCTGTCTCTCATGTCAATTTACACCGGGGGCCGCGGAAGGAAGAGACGAGAGATAGGAACAACCGATATAGCGGAGGAGAGTCTGTACGAGGCTTACGTATGAATGTAGAATCGGAAGGGATGTTGTGGATTGGAGTGTCCGCTTCTTGGCCGACCCTCTCGACCCTCGCGCGGCGTCGGAGTTCCTCCTCTATCAGCCTCGATGTTGTACCTCTTTCGCTCCCCCTCGTCTCCCTCGCCCTCGTCTCATCGACGGCTCTCCATCTTCGTCATCGGTGCATTCCGGCGCTTTTGCTCTGTCTTTCTCCCGCGGCTGCTCTCCGCGATACATGGATCGTCGGAAGTCACCTTCCTCATTATCATACCAACAGGCCGCTCGCTCACTCGGACACAGCCTTCATCCTGTGCCCTAGTCACTTACGGCACGCTGGTGACCAACCCAAGAGCGATCTGGTCCACGACCGGCCGTTCGAAAGGGCCGGCCGCAGATCGTACGAGTTAGCTCGAGAGCCACTGGCCTGGGGGACAAGACGCAAGTCCATTATACTCAATCACGGCGTGATTGGCTCAAACGATCAGACCACCACTCGCCGCACTCGCTTCACTCCGCGGAGATTCGCGCGGACGTGCCACATCGCATCTGTCTATGTCAAGAAGGGAAGATTCTACTTTCCCGTCAATGCGTTTCCCCGCTTCCGACGATTTTATTGGCAAATTATCAATAGCAAATTAATTTAAGCAAGTAGCCTATGAAAAATTTACTTGGCGAACAAGTTACTTTTAAAAAAAAAGTCGAGACGCAATATTATCGGAATGGAAAACTTTGCACTTTAAATATCAAATTGTTTAAGGAGGGACATTCGTGCGATCCTTAATGTCTCACGCGTTGGCCTTGTGCCCTGTTGATTACCAATAAACATCGGATCTGTCACTGGGGGGATATGCGATCGATAGTTGACGGCAACCAGATGTTTCCAGCCTTAAGGGTGGTGATCAAAGGTGCGTCGGTTCTGTTTGCGGGACCCCGAATGTAGATCAAGGTCCAGCTGCAGTAGAAACCACGATACCTCGCACGATGCGAGGCCCACATTCGTATCTATTTATCCTCGTATCTATTCTCTTAGATCTTAGGAGCGAGGATGACTTTCGATCTCCCGCTGAGTTTAATTTTGGAGACGCGTTCGTTTTATCTTACTCTTTAAAATCCCACGTGTGTCGTTAGTAAGATACACGAGTTAAATTTTTATGGACTCTTTCTGTAACGTTCGTATGGATTGCGCTGTATTTTCACGTCGAATACGTAAAAACACAATACGCTCGACAATACGCGATTTACTAGTTTCTCTAGAAAACGACGACGCGACCCCGTTCATTCCGGAATACTTTCAAAAATGGCAGCTCCCAGACGCTTTCGTGGAGATACCGCGCCGTTATTACGCTGCACAAACATACGAAACTTTGGCAATTGAATATAATTAAGTAATCCTCGGTACCCGATAATGTCTGCGGCATGATTGCCGTCGTCGCAAAAACTAGAAAACATGTTGGCCGGCTGCCATAAGAAGACCGCGCCTCGAAATGGCGACGACAATAACGCCGGTAATCCTGGATGTTCTTGGTTGCCAATATGCTACGAACGTATCTCCATAATTGCCTCGAAGAGTAGCCCGTGGCCAAAAGACGGAGAAGAAAAATACCGAAACCTATCGTTAAATCTGCTTCTTCTTTTCGGCGATTCGTCCATTCACTTGTACTCTTTACTATATTGCATCTCGCTAATAAACAAAAAATTCGAGGGGAGATATTCTCGTAAAGAATTATATTGAGAGAAAGAAAAGAGAGAGCAAGAATAGAAAATATCAATATAGAACATTCAACTCTAGAAATGGGACAGTACAAATATTGTATAGATTTTTTTAACTTTGCATTTTTATTTTCTTTTTATTTTTTACGTTTAAGACTGCAAAATTGAGAAATTACTAGCGTAGACAGAAGTGAATGGATAATTATGTAACCCCGCGGAGCAAACGGAAACCGTTACTCCTCCCCCGGCACGAGCCAGCTTGTTCCTTAAGACGTTAGAAAGGCGAAGTCCGTTCAGCCCCAAGACGTTAGGGGAACCTTAGTGGGGTATAACAATGACAACAAGAAGCCGAAACGTCGGTTATGCCTCGAAACGGCAGCTGGCACGCGCTCTTTCCGTATCGTAAGGAGGCATTCTTACCTTCTTCGCCCTTCTCCTTCGCCTTTCCTCCTCGATAGGGCGAACACCCAAGGGGGAACCGAGTCTCGAGAAGTTACCTCGATCGGGTATACAATCAGGGGATACCTGGACATTTAAATCGGGGACGCCACCCGGCGAACCACCTGAATTCTACCGAAGGGGGCCTCCTTGATCTTGCAGTGTCGTCGGTAACGGGGGAGTTTCTTAGCTTTTTGAACGTTTCAAGGTTATACATTTCGCTGGTATTTTCCTATATAAAAGTTATTTTATTCTTCGTGTAATTCACAGCTTCGCGGTCTCGTATAATTTTTTTTATGCTCTCTGAAAAACTTTATTCAATACAGTTAAAACGAGATAATTTGCTTATTTGTAAAACGTTATTAGACAATTGTTTTATTGTTTTTCAAGTTAAATCAGATACGGTATTACTGTAAACGATACATTTTTAACGATGTCTGTATTAATGAAATACAACTGATAAGCTTTAACAAGCTCCATTGATTTTACTTTTATACGATACTCGTAGATAAATATATACAAATATAAATACAGAGATCAAATTGACCAGCGTAATTAATTTTATAAACCGTTAAAATAATATAATAAATCATTAAACAAACGTGCGACTGTTCTCACTACATAAAGTTTCCGATTTTGACGCCGCAACATTCGCATCCACGCCACTGAGGGCAAAGACCGTTGTTCCTATTTCCTTTCCTGAGAGAGGACGAAGGGCGTCGCAGGAGTTTTTGTAGCCTTTAATATCAGACGTTAGCGTTTCCCACCGCGAGAAGTCATGGGAACGTATTGGAGGAAGGTCGTATAGACGTCTCGTGAAAAGTCTCCGAGATTTGCGATCGCACCTTGGGAAATTCCCTGACGACCGTCGATTTCATATGAAGGAAACGTCGTTGAATTGTTCACCTCTCTCCATTTCGTCAGGATATAAATCTATATATCTATGTATTTATCAAAAATATATATAGATGTGCAAAACTTAGCTATACAAAACAGGTATAAATGGCTGCCATCTCATACCGTTAGTAAAACGGATAGTTATAAATGCGAGGCATTCTGAAAGGACACAACTTATTGTTAGCTCTCGTCTTAAATTATAGTCTTATAGAATTTCGTCCGTTGCCTCGCTGCAAATGCAATGCAAAGCGCAACCTGGGATGCCGCAACGTCAAAACTTTCGAAAAACACCGGCGCTCATTATCGCGTGCTATCTGCAATGGCATGAATGGGGAAACCGAAATCGAAATGAAAACGGCGAGAAGGTCATGCTCACGTGTCAGGAAT
Organism: Leptothorax acervorum; assembly: GCA_035220615.1. Taxonomy (NCBI): domain Eukaryota; kingdom Metazoa; phylum Arthropoda; class Insecta; order Hymenoptera; family Formicidae; genus Leptothorax; species Leptothorax acervorum. The sequence goes on from JASTWQ010000014.1 coordinate 386,644, forward strand.
AACACAAGCGTGGCGTTGACCCACATTGTTTTTGAAACGCGATTAAACTCATTGAAAACGACCGAAGGTAGATTAATGGCGTCGGGGCGCGTAACCGCGAAAAGCGGGGCAAAAAGCGAAACAAATTTAACGAGCTGTGAATTATGAAAATCGGTGACAGGCCGCCGCTTTTAAATGCTCTCTCGCGCTCTCTCCGGCTCGCGCCCTGCCGGGTCGGTTCTCACTCTCGCTCTCTCTCTTTCTCTCACCAGTTTGGTTTGGGCGCGTGCCAGTGTGTGTTGAATCGAAACGATTCGAATGCAAAATAATAATAAAACAGTGGGGCTCGTTGAAGGCGGGTGCGGTGGGCGTGGGGGGGTGGGAGAGCGGGTAGACGACAGAGAGGCGGGGTCGACAGCGCATTAACGCAATTAACCTCCAATTAATAACACATCAATTGACACCCGGTCAACTTGTTGCATCAGAGCAGGCCGATAATATGCTGAACGCGTGTGAACCGTGTGTGTACATACACGATGGGCCGCCGCGCCGTGTGCGCCGCCGACGCGTGTGTGTACCCCGGCGTACGTTTCGCTTTCGCGTGTGCTCGTGTCTACACGTTTGCGCTTAGGCAAGACCACGGACGTGGCCGTGTTTGTGCGGTTGTTGCAGATGCGTGTTACGGCTACGAGGTATTCCTATCCCCCCTGTATATCGTCGTAGGCATAATGACGAAACGAATGTTACAATAATTTTATATCCTACCGGGAGGGTTGAAGTCGGCTACGTGCCGTAAGCGTCGTGCGTGCGTATATACGCGATGGACATGGACTGATGACCACAGTCGAGTTCCCATGCAACCCCCTGCGAGCACAGCTCTCACCACATGACACCTACAGGGGGTGGAATTCCGATGCACATGCCACCGCTATGTTACCTCGAGAACGCCATGTGGGGTACGTGCACCATGTGGATGCTCACGTAGGAACTATCCTCCTTCATTTCTTCGGCTGTTTCGTACAGGGAACTAAAAATTGTTCGCGCGAATCGCGCGCACGGGAATATAGCGGAACGCAAGTTCCATGCAGCGTTCGTAAAATTTGCTCGTAGAAGTTGCATCGTTCTTCAACTCGCGACTTTTCGTGCGTTATCCTACTTAAAAAAAGAAACGATCACTTGTAATATTATTGACTATCACCTTGAAGTTTCATCGAGGGCTCCCCATGCATTAACTATCCTACGTATTACTTGCGGACCCTATCACTATGCACTATAATCACGCTTTGAAATCTATCCACCTGCTTAAATGGTAAATATCGCATGACGTACAGGAAATGATTATTGGTGACTTGCCGATGTATATGTTTTTGTTGCACTTTAATAGTCGCTAACATTATGACATAATAAACGAAAATGACTTTATGTTTAATATATGCGATTAACTTCCATATATTATTTCCGTAGTTTATTTATCGATTCCCTCGAATCCCTCGCAATAATAAAGGTGCAATTTTTTTCGTATATTGTAAGATAAAAATTTTCACATTGTAAGAAAAAAAAATTTGCGTTTTAAAAAGAGAAAAAAAGAAGGTACCCATTTATTTGAATTTTGAAGTATTTATCAAAAATCGGTTATCAAATACTAGTAGCGGTGAAACCCTGTCCGTTTCCCCCGCGCTCGCACCTTGGTGAACACACTCCTCGCGTGTAATTAGCTCGTCGCGTCTACTTCCGAATCGACGCAACAGTGGGAGAGTTCCTGAAGCCATTTCCGGCAGGGCACCGGCACCTTTTTGTTTTCCCCTTCTCGTCCCACGCATGACAGCACACGGGGAAGTACCGATCAAAAACGGGAAAGACTGAAGTTTGACCCCCCTCGAAGCGTCCCTTCTACTATCCAGGTACAATCGTCGTCCCGTAGACCTTATCGAGGTCGACACCATATGTCACTTCTGGAGTAACGAGGGCCGCAACAAGCGCTGCGCCCCTCTAAAGTAATTGCCAACGGAACTGCCTAGTAATTTCTCAGAACGAATCGCTCCTCTTCGAGGAAACGCCCGAGAACGCGCTAACTTGCTGTAATTGAACGTTTACGTAATAGTGATTCAAGTGCGCAATGAGGACGCCGATGATACTTCAAGTACGCGCGCGTATTTGCTCCGTATCTCACAATCTGTCTTCCTGTTACGCAACTTGCAATTTTCGATCCACAAGAAAGAAAAATGTATTATCTTTACGACGGTTGCCGTAACTTCGTTCAATACGCTTTACTTCTTAACGTCATGCATTTTTACATTTATTTGTAAAAATTATATTATTAATTACATTTATAAAGAGTTAGATCTCAGTAAAGTAAAAGAAAATAATAAATTGTTATTTTTATTCATAGAATACAATTTTCATTAAACTTCCTTTGCTTTGCGACACCTCACGCATTGTTCTCTGCAAACTCTTTTGACTTCTTGATACGTATTGGAACGAATATCGGGGTATCCTCGTACGCAGGGGGTTTATGCGTAGGCGAACTATGGAATATTGTCGACTTATTGAGCGCAGGTGCTTTAAACTGTTCAGCTGTTGCTTCGAATCTCGCGTACATACGTGTGCACAAACGCGCGTGCTCGTACACTGTATTAGTACGTATTCAAGCTCTATGCCGTAACGCATACGTGCAACTACACAAACGTCTCACTTACGCACTTATACGCAACGTCAATTGAACTGCATGACGATCGAAGCTTCTAACAGGCCGTACCATTGACGAATGAAGAGCGATTATTTGCGCGCGTGGAGACTGCAACAAAAACGGATTCCATTAAAAAATTTTATGCCGAGTAAATAATTGTAACGACAATAACGAAATATTGTTACCTCATTGGCTTTATAATAAAATTGGTATTAGTGAGCGGCAAATTTATGAATAAAATGCGAACGTGAAGATCGGCGGTATGAATAATAAAGACGCAGAAAAGCTCGATTCCATTTTTTTTTCATCCAAGCAAGCCAGATGGGCCTGGTCTATGATCTCGAGCGAGCAATGAGTGGACTATATCAATTACTTTTTGTGCCCCCCTTTCTTTCGCCGAGTATATCGACCGACGACGGTATGCATCCCCCGGCGAAGAGAACACTAGGCGGAACTGCTTATGTATCGAATAAGATATTCAACGCAAGTAATTTTCTTATGGCCGCTTCTCAGGCGAACCACCCCCTTCTTCGCTAACCCCCTCGTAACTCACTATACTTTGAGTTTTTGCTCCCATCGGCCGCAGGGTGTTCGGACGAGGGTGAAACATATTGCTTGCAACTGTCACCCGCGGTCTGCTCTTCTTCCTTGTCGCCGTCGTCGTCGCCCTCGCCGTGGTCGATCACTGTATTTTTAACCGATAACACTTCGCACTCCTTTCTCATGTTCTATCGTACCGTGACGTCATGCGTCATCTTGCATATTAATGTATTTTTCTCGAATCGAATGTCCGTATCTTGAAAAGTAAGAAATATTTTTTGCAAATATATATTCTTATATGTTCTAAAAATCTCTCACGATATATATGTACCTATGTGTGTATGTATATAAATATGAGACGATACGATGGATTACTAAAATAGAATATTAGCAAAAAGAGAGTAAAATAAAAATGCACATATTTCTATCTTCCATAGAAAAAACTTGTAAAGAACACATTATGATTATGAGAATTAAAATGATGCATCTAAAATAGTCCCCTTTAAACATTCTTACCGTTCGATTTGCGGTTAAAATAAGATAAGCTAATAATAAGAGGAAATGACAAGTGTATACAACCATCGAGTACTTCCTATCTACGGAAACGATGTTTCTTTCAATGCAACGGTCTATATACAGGGCTTAAAATACTCAACTATATGCTATTATCGTTCCTTTGAATCGATTCTCTTATTATATATATAGACAGACAAGCGATATTCGTATAGCCGGCATAGATCGCTAAGATGAACCGTCGTCTTTTTTATTACAGACGTATCGGAGAATTGCGGCCACGAAAATCGAGACGAGGGAGCGAGGGGCACTTAGCCCTTTGGCGAGCTCGAAGGATGCAGCTCCCAGGCGGGAGCACGAGGATTCCGCACGCGAGCATACCGGCTTCCCTTCTGGTTATCATCAACGGCAACAACATCGCAACAATCACCGGGAGTAAACGCATCGGTAGCAACAGCGGCGGTCCCGGTTATAACAATTACCGTAGCAGAAGTAGTAAGAAGCACGACAGCAGCGGATACAGACCCGATAACGAATCGAATCTTCCGAAGAAGACCCGCCATCCCGAGACGAAGGCGGACGTCCGACACAAAGTCACCCAGCAGCAGCCTCAGCCGTTGGCGTCAGCTCTACGGCGGAAGGTGCGGGGCGAGGAATAGTGAAGAGAAAGCACAGAAAAAGCGAGGAACGACGGAAGAAGAAGAAGAGGAAGCGCGAGAGAAGGAGAAGAAGGAGAAGAGGAGGAAGCAGGAGATCGTCGGGTAAGAGAAGGGTGCCGGCGTCGTCGTCGGCGGCGGCGGCGGCGGCAGAAGAGGAGGAGGAGGAGGCGGTGGCGGCGAAGAAGACGGAAAAGGAAGAGAAGGAGAAGAAAACCGAGAAGGAGACGGCGAAGCCAAAGGAAGTGGAGAGGCGGTGGTGGTCGGTGGCGGACAAGGTGGGGAGCATTAGCTAGAAGGAACGCGGGAGAAAAGGCAGCTGTAGTAGGGGTACCGGAGAGACTACACAGTGCAGAAGCCGAGGCAGCGCACTGAGCCACGAGGGGCTATTCGAGCGAGAAGGGGAGGGTGACAAGAAGCCCTGGCGGGGAGGGGACGCGGAGGCCTTCGGGGGGCCGACCAACCAGACGGCCGATGATGTCATCGGAGGAGGAGACCGAGTGTTTCGCCCTCTACGGAGCAACCACGGAAAGCAAGCAACAGCAACTCCTGAAGAAGCAGAAGCGCACCAGACAGCGCGTGGACGCCGGCGAGCCGCGCAACAGTTACTCGAGTATACCGAACTTTAGCTCCCGGCCATCCTTCCTCGGTGGTGGTTTATACGGCTCGATCTTCAGTGGTAGTGGACCGCCCTCGCACCCACAACAACAGCAGCAGGGGCAGCAACAGCCACAGCAACACCTCCAGTCACAATCGCAACAACAACAGCAACAACAGCTCCAGCAACAGGCTGGAGCGACTGGCAGTCAGAGTCATTTAGGTACAGCTACGACGGGTCCTACAACCCAGCAGCATTCCGCCCACGCGGCCTTCGGCTTCTTCGGGGCTCCGGGCTTCGGCCCCGCCAAGATGCTGAACGAGTTATTAGGAAGGCAGGTCAAACAGGCCAGTGACGCTGGCGGATCCCCGCCAGAGGGCGGTCACGGGATGACCGGTGCCGGCATGGATCCCGCCTCGAATTTGCAACCAGGCGCCGTGGTTAATTGTGATGATCCCGCCACGGCCGATCTCACGCAGCACATGTTACGCGACATGCTTCTGCAGGGGCGTAAACTCTCTGCTCTCGGCGTGCAGGAGCAGCCGAACAATAACAACAGTATACACAGTAATAACAATAACAATACTACCGCGGAATTACTTAAATCACAGCATCAGCAGAGTCCCCAACAGCATCAACAAAATAGTGATAGTGCGCGCAGTGGAACAGTGCAGAGTGGCGGGGAGGAGAGTGGTGATGGTAATAACGTCGTGAATAGCGCGAATCACAGTGACCGTGATACCGTGATGCCGGGCGATGCTGAGGACAGCGCTGAGGATGCTGCCTCCGCGGCACGCGCGATGGAGGAGGCCTTTGCCGAGGCCGGTATGGAACCAGGGGCGAACTTGGACGGATCGGATTGCGAGCAGAGCCTGCCTCCTAGCCCAACGGCACCAAGATCGGGCTCGGTCTCCGTTAAGGAAGAGATGCAAGAGTCGATGAATATCAAACGCAGCCCCAGTCACTCTCCTTGTCCGATCGTGCCAAAGACCGAGACGAGCTCTCCGACGACAGAGATTAAACGCGCTCGCGTGGAGAACATCGTCAGCACGATGCGTAGTAGCCCGGCGCTTCAGCCAGCAACGGTAAACGGTTGCAAGAAGCGCAAGCTCTATCAACCTCAACAACAGACAGTGCATCACGTTATCCAGCATAGTGTCAACGATACCATGATGGACGACGAAGACGAGAGCGAAGAGGAGGAGGACCCGACGACGATCAGGCAGAAACGGGAGGAGAAAGATAATTTGAAGATACAATTGAAAATGCTGCACGAGCAATTGGCGGAAATGCAACAAAAGTACATGGAACTCTCCAGTAGAATGGAGCCAGATACAAGTGAGAGCGGCGATGCGCCACCCAGTCCTCCTCAGCATCAACCGCAACCACCACCCAGGCCGCCACGACCTCATCCACCGCCGTACAACGGTCTCCCGGCCCTCCCACCTGATCACCCCCACGCAGCGGCTGCCGCTATGTATCACATGGGGCATAAACTCTACTTTGAACAACAGCATGCTGCCCTCGAGAGAATGAAACAACATCAAGAAGCGGCTGTGCGGCAACAGCAGCAGCAGCAGCAACAGCAGCAACAACAACAACAGCAACAACAGCAGCAGCAACAGCAGCAGCAACATCAACGACAGAGTTCGCCACCGCCACCCAGCCAATCTCAGCAACAGAGCCAGAACAACACTGGCCCTTCGACGCCGCAGACGCCGCAAATGCAATCAGCCAGTACGCCCATTCAACATAAAGACTTCCAGGAAAGGTTAAACGTCTTCAGGGGTGCCGCCGCAGCAGCCAGTTCGTCCGGTCCACATATCACCGGAGCCGATTTGGAAGGCCTGGCGGATATCTTGAAGACGGAAATAACTTCTTCTTTAACAAACCTGATTGACAGCATAGTAGCGAGGTTCGTGCAACAGAGGAGGTTTCTCGGTAAACAAACCGAGGCAGCGCAGGCTGCTGCCGAGCAGCTCAATAAGGACCTTCTTTTGGCGAGCCAAATGCTCGAAAGAAAATCGCCAAGGACGAAAGTTGTCGACAGAGGAGCTCCGCAACCACCCGGTGGCCCAAACGGGCCACGGGGGCCCCTAAACGGTGGGCCCCCTCCTCCACAACCCACGGGGTTTTCGCAAATCGGGTCCATAGGTGGTGTGCCCCATGGCCCTCATGCTGGCCCCACGGAAAACAATCTTAACCAGATGAATCAGCTGCCCTCGCATGGAAGGCCGAGCGTTGGAATGTTTCAGACCCCAAAACCGCCGACGATATACGCCATGCAGGCCTCCATGCAGGCGCAGCAACAACAACAGCACCAACAGCAACATCAGCAGCAACGCGAGCACCAACAAAGGGAGCAACAACAACGCGATCAATACTGCAATATGAGAGGTGACGAGAGAGAAAACAGGGACTCGGAACAAAATGAAGCCCTGTCACTTGTCATGACGCCGAAGAAAAAACGTCATAAGGTAAGCATTGCAACTTGTCAACATATTTATATAAGTTAAATGTATTTAAATTTGTGATAATATTCATATAACATATATATTGATATAAATTGATATGTTTTTGACATAAATTACAATTATACATAAATTACAATTTTTTACATGTATATAAAAAGAAATGTTAACTTTAACTCATTCATAATTTTCGAATGACGATATGTAAATTAAAGTCGATGAAATCAGCAAAGTATTATAACCTCTCGATTTTTATTATTATTTTTACTTATATATACATAAATTATACAATTTTTTACATGTATGTAAAAAGAAATATTAACTTTTTCATTCATAATTTTTGAATGACCCTATGTAAATTAAAGTCAATGAAATCACAGCAAAGTATTATAATCTTTCGATTTTTATTATTATTTTAACATATATATACATAAATTATACAATTTTTTACATGTATATAAAAAGAAATATTGATTTTAACTCATTCATAATTTTCAAATGATGCTATGTAAATTAAAGTCAATGAAATCACAGCAAAGTATTATAATTTCTCGATTTTTATTATTATTTTTAAATTATACAGTTTTTTACATGTATATAAAAAGAAATATTAACTTTAACTCGTTTATAATTTTCGAATGACAATATGTAAATTAAAGTCAATTAAATAACAGCGAAAGTATTATAATCTCTCGATTTTTATTATTATTTTTACTTATGTATACATAAATTATACAATTTTTTACATTTATATAAAAAGAAATATTAACTTTAACTTATTCATAATTTTCGAATGACGCTATGTAAATTTAAGTCAATGAAATCACAGCGAAAGTATTGTAATCTCTCGATTTTTATTGCTATTTTTATTTAAGATGTTTTTATAAAAATTAGTCATAAATAAAATTAAGTTATATTAATTATGAGAAAGTGATGTCTGACTAAAAAAAAAATACTAATTAGTACGCTTTACAGGTGACGGATACAAGAATTACTCCCAGAACGGTGTCCAGAATCCTAGCGCAAGAGGGAAACGGATCTCAAGGAGGTAGTGATAGTCCCCCGCCTCCTCCACCACCGAGACCCTATCACGCGCCACCACCGATGCTGCCGGTGTCCCTGCCAACCAGCGTAGCGATACCAAATCCAAGCCTCCACGAGAGTCAAGTGTTCTCGCCCTATTCGCCGTTTTTCAATCCTCACGCGAGTCATCCTGGTCAAGTACCACCTCCGGGGCCACATCATTTACCCGCGAGTCCTCCGGGTGGAGGTGTAGAACTCAGGGATTCCCCTCCACTGCCCCATCCGCCTGCGATGTTGCATCCAGCCTTGCTGGCGGCAGCCCAGCACGGTAGTCCGGACTACGGACACCTCAGGATGGACAGCAACGACCGAGCTAGCGACTGCAATTCCGGCGACATCAGCTACGATGGAATTCAGCCTACAATATCCTTTTCTAATACTCATATGCTGAAGAGCGCAATTGGTAATAATGCTCTGCAATTTTATGAAATTTTCTTCAGATAACATTTAGAAAAAATTGTAATATATTTTTTATTATAATTAAAACGCATGGAAAAATTGATACCAATCATTAATCTATAGATAATAATAAAGAATTCATTGTTAAAATAAACAGTACTGTAAATATATGTGTAAATATGTTATCTGAAGATTAATTCTGGTGTTAAAAAGAATGTAGAAATACTAGAGAAAACGGTTAAGATACTCAGGGATATTTTTTGAGATAGAAGAGAAGCGAAACGCGAAAAGTTTAAGATGTAGCGGCGAGTTTTTGAGAGAGAGAGAGAGAGAGAAAAAAAAGCCGGGCAAAATGGCTCGTTCACTCGCTCGCTTGGAAAGCGGCTGGAGCGAGGAAGCTCGGACGAATGTTAGATTAGTTTGCCACGGAGTTAGGCTAATGTTGGCTGCACCTACGAGTAGAGTTTGTCCGGCAACAACGCACCGAGCCAAAAGTTCTTTGCCTACCTCGGCCCACCCTCGGCTTGCAGTCTCACCCAACTTCGCAAGCCAATAATCTGTCCCGCAATTTCGCAATTCAGCCTGAGCGTTTCGCGAACTTCACATTTCGAGCGTCTCCTCGGCTTATCCTAGATAAGCTACTTTCGCTGATCTCGGTGATACGAGCCTTCGTAAGGCTAAATTTCTGAGTATCGAATTTTATCTGTAAATATTCATCTCATCTTCCGACGCGCGCAAGAAAGATGCTGTTTCATTCGTTACATTTACATTGGTCACATTTTCGTAAAGTCCGGAAAGTCCTGATAGAGGATCATACATGATGAAACGAAAATATATTTTATTAAAGCTAAATTTAATTGAGTTTATTGGAAACGAATTTGCGTTGTTTGGCAAATCATATTTTTCAGTAATTTATCACACATTTTTAAGTATTCATAAATAATGATAAATATTTAATATAATATGTTTAATATACACGATAACAATTAATATTAAAAATTTATAGATTAACATCGCAAAGAATAAAAATTCTAATTTTGCCGAACGATTTGAGTTACATTATAAATTTATATCAATTTAAGGAATTGCATATTAATGAGAGATCATGTTCAAATTTTATATTTTAAAAATATTCTTGACCTTTCTCGCGCGAAATATGATTAAAATAGCCGCGATTGCATCGCGATTAAAATGCACTTTTGGGATCGTCAGAAAATGATCGGCGAAAGCGAATGGTTCACCAGCTCGATTATCGTGCATGATCCACCCCACCGCGGCTTGCTTCTGAGTTACCGAAAGAGCGTGCAGAGATCCGGTGGCTTGCGAATCGGGAGTTCGCCTCGGTGCAGCGAGGAAAAAAGGCGAGTGTCGCGCGGGTTCGTGTGAGCGCCGATCGTCCGATGCAATGTCGGAACTGCATCGGCGTGTTGGACCGGATCGCTCGATCGGGTAGCGTGCCGTTCTTTGCCGCCTTTTTAGTCGGCCTTTGATGTAAAATCAATGGCGCATTTTTTTCACTCCCTCCTCTCTCTTGGGGTAGGTCGAGCGCGTTGTGCATCGCCGTGACACGATCTGCTGTTCCGCGCTCCTCCGGACGCACCATCCTAGTCTCATCGCGGTTCTCGCTGGCATTTGATGCATCCGAATTCATTTTGTTGCTCCTACGCCCTCTTTACTTTTTCTTTCTTTCGAAAGTATTTATCCCGAATTTTTTTTTTAGCTCGAGATTAACGCGAGATTATGCGCTGATATTTCACGTTTGTGGTATCGAATACAAGCGTACACGTTTTGGGTAAATAAAATTGGAAGTGCTGTAGCAATGCCGCAGAGTCGTGCGAATTAATCGAATAAGATTGTGATGAAACCACATGTAGAGATCCTATTACCAATAAGGAGTCAGTAAGGCTTCTGCTGAGGATATGGCCAATCGTAGATCAACTTTGCAGTAAGAACCCTTCTATCGCCTACCCTCGCGATAGCCGCAATTTGTACGATTTCTAATCCAATTCGATACGAAAGAAAACACGATTATGTTTGAGATACTCAGATGTCCGAGAAACGAGTCGACGCTTCTCTCTATACCGCACTTTTCTCTCTTAGCTTAATCCGTTTTTTTTTACTGGAGAATTCCTCCTCCTCTCCCACATACATTTCTATGTGTTTATATATATTTATATAGATCGCAAAATGACTATTTCCTTAACCGCGGTGAACTCGTCGACGCTGACGCCGATGCATCTGAGGAAGGCGAAGCTGATGTTCTTCTGGGTCAGGTACCCATCCTCGGCCGTCCTTAAGATGTACTTCCCCGACATCAAGTTTAATAAAAACAATACAGCGCAGCTGGTCAAGTGGTTCTCCAACTTCCGGTGAGTAATGTATAATTTTGAACTTACAGTAGTTTTGAACTTAGGTATAATAGCGACACACAGCGAATAGTCTTTTCAACTTGTACATCTACGCGAGCGACTTGTTTCTTGCGTAATTTTCTACCGTTTCAACTTATAAATCTACGCGAGCGACTTGTTTCTTGCGTATATTCTACCGTTCTCTGGCTCTAGAATATCGTGCGCGAAAAACCAAAGATTTCAAAGATATCTTACCAAAAACGAAACACGCGTTCGTACTACGAGGAAGATGATTTTATAGGTACTTTAATGTTCGAATGAATGTATCTTTTAAATCTAAATTTTTTATCTATCTGGATTAAAATCTTTACGTATGCAATTGATTCGCGTATTTTCGATCTCACTCAAATCGAGAATTGTTTTCGGTTACTGCTGCTGAATGGTTAACTAACAAGTAAGAACGAGCAGACGGACATGTAGAAAATCTCTAGAATACGGATGGCGGACAGCCATGTCGCCACTCCCCTACATAATCTCGGACATTTTCGATCTCGTGCGGTGCTCCCTTTAAAGAATGGAATCGTAGAAGACGTTTCTGATAACAGAGGCGCGTTTCGTGTATGCAAACGAGAACGAGGTTTTCGAGGGATCGACCACTCCCTTTGCAGAAGCGGTCAGAGCCCAAGAGACGAGAGTCACGATGGGTGTGTCCGAATCTTAATTACCCTCTCTCGTAGAGCAGCTGGGGATAAGTAACGCTACCTACATAGCGTTAGGTATAGAAGCGTAGGAGGCCGGTAGGTACCGACGCATACTGTCCGGCAGGCATTAGCCTGATTATAATTAGGCTGAGTACAGTACAGATCCAAGATACAAGGCGGTCGAAGGTGGATCGCGCGCGTGCCCTCATCGTTACATTATTACCGCTTTCTTATCGCGAGATGTCCACTCTCGTGAAAATCGTAAGTCCTTCGCGCGCGCGGTGGCATCGTGCGCCGACATCGCTCTCACAATTACGGCGCGGAGAGACCACGTGCTTGGGATATATTCTAAATAAAAAAATGCATAGGTACATACGACGATAAATAAAACGTTAACGAGCGGGCGCTTAGGTGTTCTGAGTGGTCGAGTTAATTACAATATCTTATATTGTACATTGCTAGCCGACTCGTCGGTGAAGCGTTCCGGAGGCATCTTTTTTAACGTCGTTTGGCTTCGAGTTAACGCGAAACATGAGTCGTACGGTCGTAGACCAGGATAATCGAGCGGAATGGCATGTCATACACGTAAAATTGTACAAAAAAAAATAAATAAAAGGATTCTGTCCATTTTGACAGCGACGCGAACCCATTGCTGTTAATTATCAATCTATTGTTCTGTGTAACTTTATTCATCGGGCCTATCCAAAAGAGTGGAATCGCAGATAAAAGAGCAAGCACGTGGTTTGTTTGCGAAACTTCCAAACGTCCGGCGAAATTGCACGCTCGTATTTCACTGTACGCACAAAGCTAATTACCGCTTCAACATATTTCGGTACATTTGGCCCGAGGGCTTTTTCGCCTCCTCGCCAATCCAGTCACCTACCCTCTCCGAAATCTTCCTTAATGAGATTTATTGTGAATTGTTTCTTTTGCATTTTCGAACTCACTATAAATTAAAATTTTCTCAAGTAAATCGAACAGTTGCGCTTCCTCATTAATTCGAAAATCAAATCTAAAATCCAAAGAATCAAACGCTTCGTGTTATATGCCGTATTGCGCTATGTGACTCGCTTGCATCGATATATCCGATTATAACCGTGAACGTGCTTTCTAAATGTAGAACATGTTAGTCACGGTATGCCATGATATAATCAAAAGTTTCCATTTGTTTTTCTTATATGAGATATATACATCTGGCAGTATATATTAATATTTATGAAAGTGTATATCAATAATTTATAGTGATATTCTCTTTCTCTTGTTTTTATACATGAAACAAGATTTTAATTTATTATTTTTCTAATAAAAGTTTTAAAACAATTCAAGAGCTATTTGTAGTTTACTGTTATTCGCTTCTAATCGAAATGGCATGAAACTTACATGCCTGAAGATTTTCTTGAGAAAAGATTAATTAAAAGAAATGTTAAAGATACCTATTCTACTTTGCCAGTCTCTGCAATGGAATTCTTTCCTTTTCGTAGCTAATCACGTAAAGGTTTGCCCCGCAACTTTTTCTTCCTTTTTCTCCACCCAGCCGTTGTCGCGCGTGCTCGATCTGATAGCCTAATGCACGGCTTCCTATGCGGAAATGCCTCGCTACATTATTCTACGCTCCTACGTGCGCGGCCGACCCTCCACCCCTTTTCCCTCCCTGGATCATCGTTGTACTTTTGTCACGAGAATGGGCCGAGACCATCGTCGCCGCCACCTGCTATGTCGATTATTATATCGCCGTCTCGTTCCCTGCATAAAATATACAGACCGTCGATCAGAAGCCTAAGCGCGCGTTCTTAGTGATTGATCAATCTGCAACTATCGATTCATTGATATCAAGGGACCGACACATACACCACGACAAAGGAAAAAAGAGTGCAAAAATTCTGTTTTTTTTTCCCCGCGCGCCGATAATGTAACACGAATATGTGTATAGGTACTTTCCCCCTAGTTACAATATTTATGGATATTCCTCACGTACGGTTGTTAGAAAGTTATTATAAAAGGAGGCAACAAAATTAGTTATTATTGCCGTCCTGGTATTTAACTAAAAATACAAGAGGCATACTTATCAGAAAACGCGCAGAGAATACCCGACATAATATAGCGAATGTAATTTTTATAAATAGGGTCATATATTAATGACAACGAATACAACTATACGATTTCCGTAATCATAACTTTTTCCTCGATGACGTCATTTATCATTGTACATCCCCCGGCGCAGCAGATGGCGGAGAAAATCGGAGAAGAGACGGATAAAAAGAAAGAGAGTGAGGGAGAGAGGCGAAGAAGAACGGAGCGAGAAGTGGAGTGATAGAAAAAGAGCGGCAAACGAGAGACGGCGGCCGTGCACAAAGCGATCGTTCGCACCCTATTTTCTCACGCTCACGCTCGCGTCGAATCGAAAGCACGTCCGATATCTTACGGAGACTCGTTGACGTCGCGCGTACATCATCGGACCTGCTTATACCAACGATATTGACAGCCTTCGTTCGATGAAGCACGCCGTGGGGGATGATTGGGGTCGTCTACGATCCGAGGTACAATGTGTGTGCGCGCGTGTTCACGTCTGCGGTGTGTGTATGCGCGCGTACCCGTCTCTATCACCTCGCATCTCTCCTCGTCCGTCCATCCGTCCGTCTGTCTGTCGGTCGACCGATCGGTCGGTTCACCCCCCCCCCCCCTCTTCCTCCACCCCCGCAAGCGCGAAAAAGAGAGAGACAGGGAGAGAGAGAGAGAGTACGAGAAAGAGAGATGTGCGGGCGGACTCGGGTTCGTTCGTTATCAGATCCTACGGTAGGACACGCGACTGAGGTAGCAGATCCTATCTGCGGGACGGAAGAAATTTTATGTCGTATAATGGACAACGGACGCGCACACGACACGGCCCTAACCGGACGGTGAATCCACCTCGCACGAAAAACCTTGGTCACCTCGATCGGAACGAGTGCGAGAATCGGGCGGTTGCAACGATTTTCCGCCTTTTAGATAGCGCGAAATTCCTTTTTGACACACATCATTCGTTTTTATGCAAGTTTCACGCTTGACACTTAATTGGGAATTCTTCTTCACCTTCATAATATTGGTATAGAATTTATCTTTTCGTAAATAATTACTTCAAAAATTGATTGTCTTTTATGACTACAAACACCTCGCCCGTCCGCCAAGCATTTTTCACTGAGTTCGTTTGATTAAACGTTGAAATACTAAAACATTGTTTATGGATTATGAATTGAGAAGAGATTTATAAACGCGGAATTTATAGTCTGGTTATCTATATAAATAACATCTTCGGGCAAAGCGAAGAGTAGCGATATCTTCGATAAAGAGGCCTCCAAGTGGCGGTTGATGAGAAAACGCGAGCTAATGGCTCGGCCACGGGCGGAATAACATAATGTTGCGGGAAGAGCGAAGAGGACAGCGCGAGAGGGAGAAGGTATATACGGATATATAAATGAAGAATCGAAAGCTCTTGAGTTGTCGAATAATGAAGTCCACGCGATGAATTTACCCAGTCACGCTTTCGAGGGGGTTGCTTATCGCCGCGAAATACTCGATAATTCTCCCGAAGGGAGGGCACGGCCGGCTCCACGCGTTCTCTTTCTAATTTCTTCTTCGACTCATTCTTATCAGCCGACGATCGTTTCGTGGGCGGACATTACCGTGTCGCCGCTCGTCCGCCGCGGAGCGTACGCCACCGCGGCGTGGTCGGGGTAATGACGCGGTAATTTTCTAAACACAAATTTCCTTTTTCAACCCTTATCTTGCCCGTCGGACACGTGACCGGTCGTTAGCGTTCGCTTTCCTCCTTCGTGCGGTCTGTCCGCGCGTTCTTAGTAACTACCGGCTGCCTCGACACGCACCTCTCCCACGCTTTCCAAGTAAAACGCACCTTGCTTATATCGTGCATGATCTTCTCACCTAGTAACATGCTATTATCGAGAGACCACCGCAAGTGAGAGTTTCTGGCACCTACTTATACGCAGCATGTACGGTCAGCAATTAGAATAATTATAAATGAGGAGATGATACTCAATTTCAAGTCAAGAGTAAATGTGTATTCTACGTATGATAAATATATTAGCTCACATCAAATTCTATTTCTTTTTAATACATGACAGATTAATAGTAATACACAAAAACGATTTTAATTGCTCTAAATATTTAATCGCATTTCGCTATCTTGTACATTTAAACACATATCTAAGTCGAAGAAAGCATACCTACTTAAAAAACGAGAGGATTCGCGGTTTACCGAAATTTCGCTACAAACAGGAAAGAGTCGATCGGCAGTCTGCAAATAAGAGAACGATGTTCTCTGCTTCTCTGAACGTGGCTTGCGTTTTAACCCTGCGAGATCGTGCGCGACTGAAAGAACGGCACCGTGGATGACGTATTCAAGGACGCACCCTCACACAAACTGTTATGCTTGTCGGAGAATTGGCACGTGCGTGTGTGGCCGGTTGGCGTGCTATTTAGCAAGAAAACTCGGGACCGTAGGTACACGCGTAACCACGCGTACGAATGCTCGACGTTGACGACGACGTTACGAGCACAGATTTTTTCTTACTTGCGAGCAACAAGCCAACCGCGATTACGAGTTAAGGGAAAAAAACAGGAACGAGTGCAGAAAATCCGTACCTTGAGGTAGACAGGAGTAACTACAACGTAGGTACCTTACATATCCACGTGGTGGATAGAGGCAAGGGGTTCTCAGCATCCTCCCGCAAGCCATTTGCTCCAGCTATTATACATATATAGTAACGAAGAAACACAGACCGGTATTCATAGTCCGGCCTTATTTCAAGACCGTCTTAAGTAATGTGTTAAAACGCTATTAATACGGCTCTGTGATCAGTTCATGACATCTTAAGATTGTACTTAAGACGGTCTTAAATATAAGATCCGACTATGAATACCGACCGCAGAGCCGTATTAGCATCTTAAGACATTACTTAAGACGGTCTTGAAATAAGATCCGACTATGAATACCGGCCTTATACCTCCCATGCGATTATCATATCTCTTTACGGTCGATTTCTTCACATCTCTTTCACCGAATCTCTCGACGTAGAAGATTAACGTCCGGGATTTTGTTGCGGTAGCTTTATATTCTCCATTCGAGATATCATACCACGAATCATTGAGTGATGATTCGTAGCAAACCGACGAACGCGCGAATTCCCGATTTTCGACAGCGGCTGTACAGCAGCTAAATAATTCCAGTAATACGCGACTCTCGCAATCGTTCGAAAAGGAAAGGAAAGAGCTAATCGAGCGAGAGCGAAGCAGAAAACAAGAGATTCCGAGAAAAATGAGCAAGTATAAAAAATCCTTTGAGACAGAAGTTGCCGCGAGGTGGTAGGATCAGAAGGAACGCATCGAAATGAAGAAGGCGGTCGAGGAGGGTGATTTAGAGAAAGGGGATAGACAGCGGGTTGTATCTTGGCCGTTTCTACCCCGTTAATGAACAGAAGGAAACTTTGGTCTTTGACTTTCGGGCAGCAGCCTTGTCGAGAGCGCTGCAGCCCAGACCCTCGAAGGAAAAGAAGTGCCGAGGAAGAAGACTAAATGCTGCATCTCGGTACTTACAAAGGAATATCCACGAGGGAATATACAAAGAATATGTGTATGCTTCTTTACTTGCAGCTAGATTGCCTGTATGAATAAAATCAAGTATATAAACCTGCTCGCGCCCGTATAAGGTTGGGTACGCGAATACATTAAGAAAATATGTCTGAAAATTACTGAAAACTCACAGTAGTTTCTTGATTAAAGTTTCACGTTACATAGAATAATAGCTCCTTGCTCTGCTTACTTTTGCTTGTCTCTGATTCTTTGCGCGTAGTTATTCACAATACCGACGTATTACGTACAGTTAATGGTAGATTCACTTCCTTTCGTTATTATACAAACAACCTTATTCTTGTTTTTAAATTACAAGCAATTCGTTATCGCAATCCTGTCTTTGCAAAAATTATATTAAAATCATACACGTAGATAGACGTCTTTAGATGTGTCATTTTATTGGATGTTTATGTTTCAAAATACTTTAATAAACTGTTATCATTTCCGTTTTCTTTTAATATACTTATAGAAGTTTCACGCTTGTCTCTAAATTCTCAGCATATGACAATATTATGTTATATTTGAAAGATAAGCTTATATCAGCGTATCAATGCGTATCTTGCACGCTGGAAACTATATGTATACATCGAAAAAAATTATACATCGTTAAATCGTGAATAATATAGGTATTATTAGTATAAAAAAATTGTTTAGGATTTTTATTTTGATTATATTAATTTTATAGGTATTTATAATTCCCTCGTATAACATATAAAGAAAGATATATAACGTATAAAGAAGATAAAAGACTCAAAAAAGAATTCAAGCTTTATATCATCGCGGTTATTTAATAATTGTAATTCAATAATTACCGTCATAATTTATAGTGTTAAGATATTTAAAAATTCTCGATGTGAGATTTGTCGAAATTTTTTCTTAAATTTTTGTTGTGCTATACTATTATTATAATATTATGATACAATAATCTAATTAACATTAGAAGATCGCGATTTTGAGTGATCCAGTTTATTACTGGTAGAAATAGATGAAGCATCTTGCATCGGGCAAAGCTATCCCATACGTGGTGGTTGTGCGTGTAAACGGTAGTCACTTAATTAAAAATTACTTAATTACGATCTTGGCACTAATTAGGTACGCTTGGTTCTCTTTTAGCCGTGCACCATGACTACCTCGCTACCACAGCTACTTCTTTCTCTCTCCCGCTCTCTATCCATCTCGCTCCTCCACCCCTCCATCTCCATCACCCTTTAGCTGCCTCCTCCACCATCTCTTAACACCCTCTTCCGTCTCTACACTCCGTTCACATCTACTCGTCAACGAGGTCTCTGTCTTGGTTGCAGTTTTCAGTCTCTTTTCCCGTCGCTCCTTTCTCGGAGCGGCTTCTCTCTTTCTCCAGCCTCCTCTCTCTCTCTCTCTCTTTTAGACGAATATCGAATCAGCGACGAGCTAACTTCCCGGCGGCGCGTGCATACCGTAAAATCCCGAGTAACATTGGACCGCTTCTTGAACCACCGGTAGATTCATCAACGACTTTTCAAATGCCGCCAAGCGTCGCCAACCGAACCAACCTCCATCGCCGACCATTCTCGCGACTCAACCTTGCGGATACTCGCGCTTTATTCACGGGCGGATTGTTAACGTCTCCGAATATTTGAACGTAGCAATTAATACTTTGGTACTAATATTTAGAAATCGTTGAATCATTTCTCTGTTCCGGTAAACGCAGGATAGTTGCGGTAATTACTGACTGAAATGTTTCGTATCAAACGTTCACACATGATTTAACACATGAGCGATCAGGAAGAATAAAAGTTCTGATCAGCACGGATGAACGCGGAGGAACGTGGGCTTACGAGGCCCACCCTCGTCATGTATCGTAACATAAGGGATTCCTGCTGGCGTTGCAGCAGGCAACCGGTGGCGCAGTGTCGGTTCTTCTTGAATTTTTTGATAATGAACGCAAGTACGAGAAATACGACCAGTATTGGCTGAGCGGCAGACAATACTGTGGCCGCAGGGCTATCGCGGTAGGAACAACGATGGAGGCGGGGGGAAGGGGTAGGCTGCCGGAGGTTTCGCGGGGGAAGGGGGGCGTCAGGGAGATTGAGGTGACATGCGGGGAGGGAAAAAGGAGCAGGAGCTGAGAGCGCGGGAGGGAGAGGGAGATGGCAACGGAGGCTTTATAGGGGATGTAAGCATCGCTACTGCAAGGCTAATCCGCCGCTATGAGCTGCTACTTGCAGCATGAGTATACGGTACACTCTCTGCCAAAGATTTCTCCAAAGCGAATCTCTTTTCTGGTTGTTGCCGGACAATTAAAAGAGTTCGTTGAACCTCGCCCGAGTATAAATGTGTTCTCAAAATCGCGAATTAAAATGTCTATTTTCACGTTTTCGACGATACCTATATACAAACTGCAATCTTACTAAAATTGTAAAGAATAACGACGGAAAGAAATAGAAGGTATATTAAAAGCGGATTAGAAAAATATTAAAATTGTTATATAATTTATTAATATTATTACGTTGAAAATATTATTATTACGTTAAATAGAATTTGCATTTCCGTACTAAGAATGATCTAAAATGCATTTAGTATAACTCTATATATTTTTATCAAATACACACTAAGTTCTTATCACTCAGCATCACACATTAATCATTAATATAGGATATTAATTATTTCGTACCTATACCTGCAATATTGACGAAGTTCTTTTGTACGTTTACGATATCACAGATTTCTATTCCTGTTGTTCACACAGAATGGAATCCTTCGTGCTAAATTACACTGAAATATCTCTTGGATGCTATATGATCTCAGCTTCTCTAAGAAATATCGGAACTATAGTTTAGTAATACCACAAGGAACTACTTGGCACGATGCCTGCCATCCCTTCGACAGTCTGATTTGAGCGCACAACTAGGGATACATTACTTAGGCTTAGACAGTAAATTCGAATATAGAAATACAAATACGTGAACATAAACGTTTAGGCGAATAAATTGTTCAATGTTTTTATCATAATTCGATTCTAATGAGGAATCTTAATAATATACGTGCGATAAAGGACGCCGACAATGCCAATCGCGCGTAACGCGAAATTAATTCCATCGAGATCCGAATTTCGTTACTCCTGCAATTTTAGCAGTCGCGATGACCAGCCGAAACAAATCATCGTGGATAAAGATTAAAAAATGAGTTACCCAGGAAACTGCAACCGGTAATCCATTACGTCACGTCCATCGCCAATGCCACCCATTTGCTGCATACCCTGTCTACCCCTCGCAGTCAGCGACGACCCCACGCCAGTCATCTAGACGGCCGCCACCGTTTTTCATCCCTGCGATTCGGAAGATCTCCGCGTGGGCGTGTGTGCGACTCGCGTGTGCAACGCGCAGCAACGCATACATTCGCGCGTGAGATCCTAGGCACGCGCGACAGCACGCGCGCGCGCGCGCCGCACGAATCTCCGCGAAAAATGCGATATGATAATGTTCCCAGCGTTTCGCTCTAATCGGCTTTGTATCCGCCTGTGACGGCTCTCGTGGGCGAAGGGGTTGCGGGGGATATCGGAAGTACTAAACGGACGGCTGGCGGGGCGGGACGAAGCGCGGGGGGATATACGGTCGGGATCCTAGGGGCAGTCAAGAGAGGCGAGTCTGTGCCAGCCTCCATGAAGGATTTAATTTACATCCACCGGCGAAAAACGCGGAAAACAGTTTATCAAAAAAGTTACCGCGCAGACTCGAGCTGTAGAGTGAACGAGAGAGAGAGGAAGCGAGAGAATGGAAGTGAAAGAGAGAGAGAGAGAGAGAGATAGAGAGGGAGAGAAACGCAGGACGCGAGGGAACGGAAGAAAGAGGGTTACACGACGGCAGAAATGAAATTGTCCGTGCATGGATTACCGCCGACTTCGTTATGCCCTCGCATTAGTGCTCTTCCCCTACCAATTCTCTTTTCCTTTCTCGCTCCCTCTCTCTGCCTCGCCTATGTATCCATTCTTCTATATTCGAAGCCCGGATGCAGCGCATATTCGATATATCTAAAGCGGTGCTTAAACGTAACCAGTTACGAAGAGAAATTCTTAGATATAGTCTTTGCTAGTAGACTTGTGTGTCTGCTAATTACATTAGCAACATTAAAACACGCGCATCTATTACAACCCGAGCAAATAAAGATGAAATTAATCGTGACTGCTTGTTATGCGAATTCTTTCAATTATGCCGCTCCTGCGAATGGAAACGGCTAATAATGCTAATGTCGTTTAGATTGAGAAATGCAGCGCGCATGCAATTGACCGTGTGTTTTATTAATTGCACAACATAGTTCCAATTTTGGAAGAGCTGTCCAGGAGTAGAAGCGTAAACAACCGCTCTCGCCGAGATTTTATCATCGGCTGATGGGAAGACGACTTCATAAAATATCCAACTGATCGAGATGCGGGCTTCGCAATCGTACACGGTGGTTATGAAATACGCATGAATTTCGCCGGATAGCAGCCCCGATATCGGCCGTGACGTTTCGTAGCGCAGCGGCCGCGGACGCGGCCGCGGCGTGGCGGGTTCGCGATCACCGGGGACCGGGCGAAAAATTACTGTTTCGGCCAACATTTACCCCGGCAGCCGCGAGGGTAACGTTCGACTGGACAGCGACTCCGAATTGATTTCGTTTGAAATCCCTACCCCTCGCCGAGCCCCCGCTTGCCTCCTCCGCGTCTACGGCTCGTTCCCTTCCATCGATGCGCCGTTCACCACCCCCGGCTTTCTCCTCTTTCACGCGCTCTCGTCCTTCCTCTGCCTCCGACGCTTCGTCCTTCAACCCTCATCCTCGCTCCTTCTCCACACTCCACTCCTGTTCCCGCCATGGTTCACCGTCTCCGTCTCTTTTTGAATCTCATCCGGGACCACGGCGCCTCGCTGCAGACTGCGCCAAATGTATTTCCCCCTTCGCCATTTTTTTTTTATCGTCCGCTTGCGAACGTTCGAAAAATTAATTGCCGGCCGGTTCGATCGGAAATGCGCGAAAGGAGAACGCGTCATGTGGGCGGACGAATGAAACGAAAGCTCGGAGGGTGTCGATTTTATATAAAAAGCGATTTACGTGTTGAGCGATATGCTGACGATAATTCTATAAAACGATTACGCTGTAAAAAATTGGTATTTGTGTGTGCTGCTATCTTTTGTTTTTAACGTGATCTTTGTTTGGGTTACGAAAATACAGACATAAAAAAATAAATTCAATTTTTTAAGAGTATTTCATCGCATTATAAATTATTTACTGCATTCGTGAATTATTCAAATCCGAATAAAAAATGGAATCAATTTATAATGAAATAATATACTTATACATTCGAAAATACACATATATATCAAAAGGAGAGCAAGAGAGCCAACGAAGAAAGCGATGGAAGACGTGAAAACATTGCTGAATGCGCGTTTATGGCCAATTCGCAAAAAAAAAAAGAATCGCGGAATTAATGGAAAAGTCTTGCCGCAAAAAAAGGAGATTCAAAAAAATTTCGTTGGATCGACCGATAATATCCGTCGCGATCTCGAAGATGGGGGAAAGGGTCGGTGTCATGGCTCCCGGCGCCACGTCATTCGATATTTTTGTCAGTAAAACGATATCAGGCAAATTGCATCTGTCCTTTACACCGTGGCGCCGAGCCAGATCAAACAGTATTCGGCCCTGGATATTACTATTCCCTTGATATTGTCGGTTCCCGGCACCACTCTCTCGTTTCTATCTAGCAGTCGGCGACGATCGAGTACTTTCTAAATCGAAAGAGGGTACGCACGAGAGAACACGATAACATCGGACGCGCGCGCGCAAAAAAAAACTATAAAAAAAAAAGATCAGTTTTTCGCGTAGCTATCTGCAATCGTCATTTATTTATCCGATTTATTCGCGTCGCGATCATTCATTTATCGGCTGAAGACCTCCAGCCTCTTACGGATAGAAAGCTGAACGTAACAATGTCGGCGACGCGTCTTGAATCCTAAATGGCGCGAATTCGAGTCGGTGGCGGCGAGATCGATATACGGGCCGGACACGCGTTTTCGAAGAATTCGTGCGACCGGTATCGAACAATGCGTCGCAAACAAAACGGTACTCTTATTGGCATCGTATGCAAATCGCCCATATACCCAAGTCACCTTCTGAGTGCACTGGAAGCATGCGGGCGAGCGACGTAAGCAAAGCACGACTATCTTAGTGGCGTGACACATACGGGTGGCAAATAGGCCGTCGAAATACAACGTCGCTAAAGGAGAAGCGACCCCGTTTGGAACGAGGAAAAACGCAGGCCATTTTCGATTATCGATGTGTGCGCGTGTGCGTTTATCGGTATCTTTCTGCGGGGAGACAACGGATGAAGGTACACGTGAAACTTCACATATGACACGTATCTGCGCGCACACGGATAATAACGCACAGACAATTTATACAATTATTTTTAAATAGTAATGTCGATAACACGGGTGTATAACATTAATAACGTGATCTCACGCGTACTTTCGGCACACGCGCCCTTTTGTAAAGTCCGAAGGGATTGCGCTTACATTTACCTGAACTCGACAGACCGGGATCGTTTAAGAGCCATAAACGTAATCCTACGGAATATTTACAGTAGCCTCTCTCCCCGCGGTGGTCGACAGTTGTCTACCAAATCCTATTTACTGTTACCCAACGTACTATACACACTAGAGATGCTGGGAGGGTGACTATCACCCCTAGCTAACCTACTGCCCTACTGCCATGAGTCTCACCCCTAAAAGCGTCACGTCTCTCTCCGTCGTGTTTCAGCTCTTACCCTCTGCCTTACATAATTCTCCTCTCCCCCCGTTCTACCGCGTCAACTACCGGGCTCGTAACGGTCCTCCGTAGAATCGAATCGCGCGATGATCTCGCGGAATACCTCGTTTCTTTGCCGTGATCGTGGAAGGGCGAACATTTTTACGAGGGTGAATGGTAGAAGTGTGTGTCGGTCCCATTTCACATAGTAAAAATGCGTATAACGCTCCTTCGTCCATTCTTCGATCTCTCTGTAACCATTTCCAACGCGTCGGCAACAAATAAGAAGTATCGATCCCCTTTTCCCGTAGGTCATATGCAAGCGCCATGCTAATTTGTTCACCGCACCGCCGACGTTCTTTTTTCCCTTTGTTCTCCCCGAGTTTACAAAGTCCACGCATGCAGGTATAAATAGCGCTTAAGTACGACCAGACTCGTGATTTTCTGGAAAGGGGGTGAACGATTTTCCGACGCTACGATGATGTGTATCGGGCACGGGGTGCAACCGTTCGTCAGTTCGTCATCAACCGTACGATTTAATAATCACGAACATTACGGACACCCACGAGTAAAATTTTACGCAATCGTCGAGTGTAACACAAGCGATATCATAAAGATACATCAGTAACGTGGAGCAATGGTAACAATAATTGATTTTATCTTTTTCTTTCAATCAAAATCATGATCAAGTTCATATTACTATCAGCATTTTATTTTTCTCCGAAAAGATCCCTTCGTCTTCTCGCTTGCGCCCTTCCCGGAGTCGCGCTGCACTCGTAATGTAGTTTAGCATGGTATGACAGGAGATAAACTTGGCAACAAAGAATTATTGATTTTTTCTCAGCGGGTTGAACGAGTTGCTGGGCGGTTGAGCGGTCCCGGTAGGGTATTCGACAAAGGATGTTTTCCGAGTCCCTAACCTAGGCAACCCTTCTCCTACGCTCGACGTCCCGTATGTGTCTGCCGTGTGTTGCCTCTGTACCGTGGGTGTACCCCCGGTCTGTGTGTGTGTGTGTGTGTGTGCACGCGCGTATGTGCAAGGGGTCCGTCCTAACTTTGCCTCCCTCTTTCGCTTTCTCTCGCGGACCTTCCTCGCGCCCCCCCTTCTCGCGTCCTCGCTGCTCGTGTGCCGTGTGTACTCAGCCGATGCGGTGAGGACTTAACTGCCTCATTGTCATCCCAGCAGGAATCGGAGCTTCGGGACAGATGTGCAAAATTTAAGGCTAGAACACTGGAGAAGTCATCGTTGACGTACGATCTTGGACCCCTTATTGCACGCGTCGCTCTTAGCCACTGCATTTACTTTTCCGATTATTACGGATCGATAAACGATATTTTATTGTAAATAACATGTATTAAATTCACATCGAGCGATCTCTATAACGTTTTCCTACGAAGCTATTTTTTTATTTATCGGGTTTGGCGAGAATCTAGAATCTCCTAGGGCGTCCAGGCGAGCAACTGAGATAAAATTTAACACACGAGCTAGGTCCACGAGGTGTCCAACGTTGTTTCCCATTACATTGGAACATGTTAGACCACGGCACGTTAGAGCTCAGCCTCTTTGGGCTATCATGTACCCAAATAGTCTCGTGCAGTCCAGTCGAGTCCAGTCCAGTCCAGCCTTCGCACCTTATGCACGCGAGGATGCACATGCATAGTGCAGCAAATGGGTAGTGCAGCGCTGGCACGGCCGCCGGCAGGGAGAATCGATCGAATAAAAAAATGCTTGGCCGATGCCGAAGTGCGACGAGGACGCGAATCGCGGGCGATGAACGGACGAGGCGAAGAAGGGGACAGGGGTGCACGGCACGGTGGTAGAAGGAGGGATAGTCCGGGACCATTGAAGAGTGAAACCGCTCAAAGCAGCTGCCCCCGCCCCCTCGTCCAAGCTACCGCTCTCCACCATGCCCCTCGTCCTCGTCCGCTTCGGCCTGTGCGCCGACCCTAGGAGCTCGTCTCTCTCTTACTCCTCCGTAGCTTTGAAAAACCATCCCTACCTCAGCCTGGTCGGACGGTAAGCTACCCCCTCCCCCCCTGCAAAGCTACCCCGTATAGCTCCTACTCTTTCCCTTCTTCTTTGTTTCTCTTTCACTTTGAAGGGGGCGGTCGGCCTAAACCCCGCGCCAAGGGTTTCGCTCGTTGCCATAAGTGCAAGAAATGTGGTTACGTTCCCTTTATTTTTCCCGCCGCGTGGAATCTTCTTCGTTGAGAAGAACCGCGCGGTATTTCGTACAGACTGAGCGCGCGTTGCGATTTGCCATTGTGATTTACATTAAACTTTTCAATTTTTTTTATTAAACTGGAAGACAGAGTGTACAGTTTACTCTTTCAGATTTTTGTCGGCTCTTGATCTTCTATTATTCGTGAAATATAATATATTCGTTTCATCTGCGCGAAACTGCACCCTACGACAGATTGCGATCCTTCTTATTATTCGCGGTCTTTGCATAATGAATTTAGTCCTGTACGTGCGATACGGATTTACGTCCAGAAGCGCGCGCGTATAGCTGACAAAATTATCCGTCTATCTGTCTGCCGATGCTATGCACCCCTCTCAGGGGGTAAGGGAAAAAAGAACGCAGACCAGCTGGGAAGGAGAAAGACAGAAGTTGCCGGGGATGAAATAGGGAACGAGTCTAAGGCAAGCCAGATGCAAGGGGAGAAGAGACGAAAAGGGGCCGGGCGGTCGAAAAGCAAGGGGCACACGAGAAGTGTGCATTGTAAGATCGGCGCGTGCGGCACGCGGAACCTTCGATACCGTCGTGCCTCGCAGTCGTAGAACAACCCCCCCGTGCTCGTTCCCGCCTGCCTCCCCTCTCGTGCCCCTTCTCGTTGCCGCCGTTCTTCGAGTTCCCTCTTTTATGAAGGGCGAGGGCCCAGAAGCTCATTGTCAGGGGCACATCTGCCGTGCGATCGCCGGCCGATTGTCTCGCAGGCTTAGGAAACTTGCTCGTGAAAAAAAGGCGGCTTAAGCCGACGGGGCGACGACGCACGTGGTGCGGGACGTGGACACGCGTGTCCGTCAGGAGAGAGAATGGGGGATGAGATTCTTCCCCAAGTAGTGGCGCCACTCTTGTCGCGCGCGATTGCGGAGTAACATTGAAATCGCGTATACTGATGAAAACAACAATGTACTCTCAAAGCGTCGAGGATGTTTATTTGCTAACCCGTTCGCTGTAGAACATAATATATGAAACCAAGGCGAAATTCTATAGGTAATATATAATATGTGAAACAGCGACACACGAAATCGCACAGTAGCGATCGCAATATTGGCGAAATGATTCACCTTCGCGGGCAATTTTACACGGTAATTTTACTGATCGTCTGGATCATCATCAAATAAACATGTTGTTTGAAAAACGACGCGGTACTCCGGATCGCTTCGGGCGCCCTTCGGGCGCATAGCGATCGATGTACTCGACGATCCTTAGAACTCCGCGTCGCGTTCGTCGAGGAACGGCGCGTGTAAGCAGTAATCACTTGTCGACTTGCGTTTTTAGTCGCATAATTTTCCACGGTGTCCTCCCTTCCTCCCCCGACGAAGGCTTTAAAGTCGAGGCCGGCGCGCGCGGGTCTGAGTGCAGACAGCATTAAAGTGTTAATTACTAATTAAGAAGGGTGCACGCGCGCGGCGCAACATCAAGACCCTGCGCGACACCTTTTTGAACGCGCCCTCTGAATGGACGCTTACACCCCAGCGGGCAAACGCGCCGTAGTCGCTCATCCATCCGCGCCGCGCTCATCGACGCACGAGGAGCGAGAAGACGCGACACGCATCTACCTGCACGCGCGGCCACCCGCGCATGGACGCGCTCGCGCGCGAATTCTAACGCGCGGACGCTTAATGCTCTCTCGTTTACACGCACTTTCACGCCTCGTGACCTCCTGTCTCGCGTCGCGGCGACGATAAAGTAGAGCGTGAGCGCCGGTAGACGACGGTAGTTCCTCTCCTCTCGAATTCTTTAATGGCTTCTTCCGCCACTCGTAGCCGGCGATGCGGTTACGGCCGACGATTACTTTATCAGCTGACAACACCTGCACCGGGTTTATTATACGCGCAAATTAATCGCATGACGAATACGGCGCGTTGACTTGACGCGTTTATTAATATAATATTTAATGTAACTACCGAGAACTTTACAGATATAAATTATTACGGTATAAATTATGGATCGTCACGTTGAGAGAATTGTGTGAAGAGAGGTCTCTTAGGGTCTTTCCTCTGCGGATTTTTGCCAATAGCGAATGGAGGCTATTGGCCAAGGCTCTTCTAGCGTCTGTAAGGGGGGAACCGCCGTGGGAAAGTTTCGCCAAGAAAACCGTGATGGTTAGGGATTCAAACGTTCAGCGCGTCAAGTCGCGTCTTCAAGGGCTGCGGGACTCGCTATTGTCGGACGTCTACCGACTTGGTATAACCGTTAAAGGGGGCTTGGCTGGCTGGTTCGGTGGCTTAAGAAGCACGTTCCTTGAATAGAGATCGGAAGGAGGGAGATTGTAAGGCGAGAAGACGCGCGCCGCAATGTATATTGCAAACCGGCAGAAGGCGTACGACTTCTCGCCACGTCCTTGCCCGCCCTATTTCTTAAAGTCGCGATGCAAATCTTGTTCTGGCTTAGAAAAAAAATATGTCTCTTATTTCCATCCGTTTTCACCTTTAACATTTAGATGGAAGATTTAAAAAGTCGAGATTTAATTTCCAAATTTCTAGTACAATATTCGGATATCTGTCTCTTGTTAAAAAACTCAACATCTTTTCGTTGCAATAAAATATGATTCATCGCTAAATAGAGTCTGTATTACATTTCTAGCGAAACTTCTCGCTCGACTTATGACAAGTACAATGTTTAATTCATAGGTCCTTTTTGTCCGAAAAGAAGCTAATTTCACGTATTTTCTAAAATATCGTGGGAATTATCGATTGTTTCTAATTTAATTTCTTCTCATCAGTATAGGTACGTCGACCCGCATGCACTGTTTATCGCGAATAGACCGAATGATTACGGGATGACGCGGTTGTAGAAAACAAACTTCCGAGTGGTCGGAAGTTCCCTTTTTAATTGGTGCTTTCGCATATGCGACGAGCAACGCATCATAAAAGCGGCGAGTTGAAAAAGCGACTGACAACGATGAAGATCGCGGTTGAAGGAGGCATCGCGTCGGCAAACGCTGTTACCATTAACTGCTTCAATATGCGACACCTCCGTGTCCGTTTTGTCTGTCTCCTTCTATATTTCTCTCTCTCACGTTTAAGATAAAATCATTTAAAAGAGTAATTCATCCAATTAAATATCACATCTTAAATAAAATGCCTTGACAAAAATTTCCGAATGTAAATGTACAATAAGAAAGTCAAATGTGAATACAGTTCGCTTTAAATTATCTCAATGAACGAGAAAATGAAACGAGAGAAAAGAGAGAGATCAAATAGTTTCGAAAAATCTGGGACGTCGCGATCTCCACATGTTCTTCATTTCTTTTTGGTTGACGAAGCACATTGTAATTAAATATTAATAATTAGCGCTTTTACTGAGATTCGCGCCTTTCTCCCTTCTCTCTCTCCTTATCGATATTTCCTTTCCTGCTTTTTTTCTTTCTCTTTCTCTCTTTCTTTCGCGCTTGAGAATCCGTCCCGTTGCAACGGAGCGCAAGGAAACCCTGAAGAGAGCTTATTATTATCCTAATTATACAATACTATAATGAATGATCCCGCGGCTCACCCTCCAGCACACGCTCTCTCGCTCTCTCGCTCACTCGTTCGCTTGCTCGCTCGCCCTCCCCCGTCATCCACACTACCCATCTCGACCTGTCTTTCCCTCTCGCCGACGGTTTCTCTCGCTCACCGTTGCTCTTATCCTCTGCACTTGGTGGTCGAAGAGTGGCAATTCTAGCACTCGGGCTTTTTGTCAAACAGACTACGGAACTAACGCCGTCTCCCTCGCGCCCTCGCGCACCCCATTATGCGGCCAGTCTCTCGTCTCTCGTCCCGCTTTCTCTATGTCTCCGCGGGTGTCTGTTTTAATTAGGCACTTCGTAGATACGCGCATATATACGTGTGTCGCACGTATATAAGCATCGGCGTGTGCGCCAGGATATACGACGTTAACGTAGGTACGTAAGCGACGCAGTCTACCACTACCTCCGCCACATTCCGCCTATACTCGGCGATCCGACGAGCTTGAATGCGGTCGATGGGTGGTTGAGTAAGGATTATAGGCGCAGGTAACACATGTATATAGGGGCGAAGTCGGGGGGTGGCTCGCCGATGGGTGGCGTCGGTGATGGTTCGAGGAGATGAAGAGGGACGGTATGCGCGAAGGGATGATGGAGGAACTCCTCTTTCGATTCTTCTCGCGTGCATAACTTTCTCCGACTGACTGCTGATAAGAGCACGCGAAATTATCTTAATTGGCAGTAAAACCAATTCGGAATGATCGAGAACGAGGAGGAGTTCTACTCTCGTCTCCGCTCGTCTACTGCCGTACTTCTTTCTTTCAGCGGCTTTGAATAGGGTGAACGTTGCGGAAGAACGCGTTGTTTTCTTCGACAAGAGAAAAATTCCTGACCTTTCCCAATCTTCCAGCGTGGTGGATAAAAAAACAATATCTACCTTGCTATGAAAACGAACTAGTCAGGACTTCATGAGTGAATATAGGGATTTATGGGAATTTATCTGAATGCGGCTTGACATCGTTGAAAAATATCCTACTGACTTAGATCGCTGAACATCCCATTGTCCATTTCCCGTTTTCTCTAGTAAATGAGATTCCAATCCCGCCAGACGGAAGCAATTTTAAAAATTGCTCTCAACGGACGCTAAGTGAGCAGCTGCTTTGTCGAATATTCAGCGATGATGACTTGTACAAATTGCGCTCTCCTGTTGAAATCGTTCTACTTCTGCATCCCTGAGGGATCCGACCGACTATTCTGCGAAGATACTCGACTGATGCTAATACGCGTCTAAAGATGAGCTTTATCCAGAAGCAGAGAATCAATGTAAGCATTAAAAAAAAAACATTGTAGGTCGTGTCTTCTAGGCTATGCATTTTTCTGACCGAGAATTTGTAATGAATAAGATATATTTAAAAGACATCACATATACAGAAGTAATGCTGTTACAGTCTCGAGATTCCACAAAAAAAAAAAAGCGTTTCAGAAGCTTATAAATGGAATATTCACAAGGACGCCAAATAACTGCGAAAAAAATATGAAATCTGTGTGAACTTGGTATTAATAATTTCCCCCGGTGCTGCACACAGTGCATTCGTATATTTCATATTTTTCTTCTCCTCCCACGCGCGTCATTTGCAAGGAGGGCCACCCTTCGCGTCTGCTTTCTCGTTCGAAAACTCGGATCGCCGTTCCTATATCAATTATACATCAATTAACGAGTCACGTTTGTTTTTCCGCATTAATTAATGAACGTAAAGGTAACTCGGGAATTTTCCTGCCGCAGACCGAACATAGAGGGGGATTGCGTAATTTCGCGTTGATTATACGTCACTGGCTAGGATTGCGAAAGCATCGTGTCTTTAGTGCGGCCGACGCGATAGGTTTTTCATCGTCTCTTTGCGTCTGTCAGCTTAACGTCGAGGAGGAGAGCTTCGCATAGGGCTCTCCATGTGCGTCGTCCCCTTCCTTCTTTTTTCATCTCCTTCCGCTTACGTCAGACCACTGTTAGCATCGATCTTTAATTAATTATCGATGACGCATTAGCGTTGTCGTTGTCTGTCGCGGGGAAGCCAGGCGAGACAAGAATCAGCCGCGATGACGTAGAAAGATTTATTATTAATTGTCACCTCGACGTATGCACATCGAGCCGTGCTTATATTAAAGCTCAGCTTATTAATCCATCAAATCGTAGATATTATATGTATATATAAATATTCATATTGTATTAAATATATACCGCACAATTTCTGCGGACCGACGAATCGTGTTGTCTAACCGTGCGCGCTTTTCTATCTCGTTTCAGGGAGTTCTACTACATCCAAATGGAGAAATACGCGAGACAAGCAGTTTCGGAGGGCGTGAAGAACGTCGAGGATCTCCGAGTCGGTGGCGACTCCGAAATCTACCGGGTTCTCAACCTTCACTACAACCGTAATAACCACATTGAGGTATGGGGTCCCCAGGTGCGCAACACGAACACGCACACGCTGCATTTTATTTTATTTTCCGAACGATATTGTTTCGCGAATCGGGAAAAGACGAGCATGTATATCTTCGCCATATAGAGCGACGCCGGATCGTCGCGTCGATCGATTCGAAATTAAGCTTTCGCTGTTAGTACCTATCGTACATTTATATAAAATATTTCACGTGCGTCTTTGTGGTTCACTGTAACTATAATTGTGTTTGCACGTTTTTACTATGAAAAGTATATATGCGTAAGATATTTAATGCTTGATTGAGTACCGAAATGAAATTCTACTTATGACATTGTTAATTGAAGGTGCACATACCAGATATTTAATCCGCTCTTTTAGCAAAATAAGCATATCAATCTCAATGTTGGAAAAATAAATTTACATCAATTTTCTCAGTTTCTTAAATTCTATACAACATTTCTGTTGCCCTTCAATTAATAATTAATTAATAGTGCAATGAATAGTTAATTTAGTATTACTCTAATAAATTATGCAATATTATGCTTTTTTTTGTATTATATGAAAATAGATAATTTGGAGTAAATGTAAATGAATTAAACATAAAAAGTACATGTTCAAAACTTGCAAAGAGTTGTGGAGACTACATTTTTCATAAATTCGAAATGCCGCATGACGTGGCATTAGATGACGTTTCTTGTTGTAAAAATATTAACCGTAAAGCCAATGTGTATTTCGCTAATATGTACTTTGTAGTGTAATTGCGACTGCTGACGATGGCGCGAAACTTTCAGGTACCCAGCAACTTCAGGTACGTTGTGGAGCAGACGCTGAAAGAATTTTTCAAAGCGATCCAAGGTGGCAAGGACTCCGAGCAAAGCTGGAAAAAGTCCATCTACAAGGTGATCTCGAGGTTGGACGACCCGGTGCCGGAGTACTTCAAGAGCCCGAACTTCCTGGAGCAGCTCGAATGAATCAGGAGGTCGCGTGGCTCTTGCTCTTCGTGGTGCGCGGGCTCGCCCGCGCTCGTCGGCTCCCGTTAATCAGGAACGACCAACGAGGGAGGATCGCATCCGCCAGGAGGTTACACGTCCTTCGCGTAGTGCGTGTTCAGGTATCCTTAAATAACATATCGCAAAACGAACGAGGGCTAGGAAGGGAGAGGAGACACGGACAAACCCAAGGAATAGAGGCACCATCGACGTCCGTGGGCGACGTCAAGATGCCAACGAAGGATCAGGCTGTGACCGAATCACGAATCAAACAGAAAAAGACAGAAGAAACATACGCGTACACATGTGCACACCAACAAACACACACATACAGACATACGTCCATAAGAAAAAAAAAAACAAATACTGCGAATCTACGGCTGACGAAATTCGACAGTCACAAAGTGTCGAACGCTCATCTCGACGTTCCTCTTGTTTCAACTGAACGAGCACGAGAAGGTGATTCCTGGGACGAGACGAAGAAGCACGACGAATGCGTGGTCAACGAACGGCGAGAATAGCTTTTAGCGTCGATTTTGTCCGATCTGTTTGTAACGTAGAGTAATTACTTCGTTACCGCCTAATTTTACATCACACGATAAGAATAGGGATTTAAAGACGATAACACTGCTGGGGTTATACTCACAGAGAAAGATGAAGATTTTCGGAAACGTTTGCGAGCATATCCAAAGATCGACTAAGTCTGAACATCGCACGGCGATTCCTCTTCCGATTCAAACGAGACTCGGAAGTGGAATCCTCGTCAACGGGAAACGATGCAGGACGAGCAGCTTCTCGTCCTACACCGTTTCTGTAAAGAAACACTTGTGGATGAGGAGAAAACCTTGCGCTAAGTCTACTTCGGATAATCCTACTTTGAACTCTGCAAGTAGCTTCGGTTTTGCGAATATCGATGCTCCCCGATAAAATTCTGAAAAACTTCTTATCGCTGAATGAATACCGTAATGGCAATTCATCCTTCGATAAAAAGGCACTCTTGCTGCAAACTGTAGCATGCTTCTTTTCTTTCTTTCAGGAAAAGTAAAATCTCCAATGTATTATTAAAAAGTACGAGGTTCGCCTCGATGCTTTCGATCACCAAAATAGATTTTAATCTTTCCCTTGATATTGTACATAATTTAATTAATTTTACCGCATATAACTGATCAACGAGGTTTGAGATCGACGTGAAAATGCTTGGCTATTAAATTACACTGCGCGTGAGAATCGGAAATAAGAAACAGCGCGAGAAAAACAATCGTGCGCACATCGATACCAAAGAATCGACTTCAGGAGAATCAAATGCGTAAAGTCGCATGAGTAATTGAGCGACCGCTCATAGCAATTTCCGCACAAACAACCTGTTCCTATCTGCCGAGGAAGAGATTCCTCCGTCTTTTTCGTTCTCCCGTATTTTTTCTTCTTTTTTTTTTCTTCCTTTCGCTCGCTGAGCATTACTTGTCGGGCCGATAAACAGTACGTTTGTCAAGAGTGCATACGTTGATAGGATCGGTGCACGGGTCAATATACATAGCTGTTTTTATTAATGGTTGATTGTATAAACGAGATTAGGCTAGTCGTAGTGACGAGATTAGGAGTAGTACGGGCGACGAAGATGCAGGTCGGATGCAGCGTCTGTGTGAGAATCGTGCGCCGGCCGTGTTCTAATTGTAGCGTTGCAAACCAAAAAAAAAAAAAGAAAAAGAAAGAGAAAAGAGCGAAATGCTATATAATCGTGCGTCGACGCGAAAATTATATAAATATTAGACTTCTAAAGCGAAAAAGGAGACGGATGCTGGCGTGATTAAAGTAGCGTAAAAAAAAGACGTGCGCCAGAGGGTGCACAATCGCGCTTCCTTTTCTCCGTTTACATTAACCCCCGACCCATCCCACGTACACGGACACGCGACACGCACATAAGCAGTCACTTACACGTATTAACCCTGCACCACGCGATCACGCGCATACGCGAGCATACGAGAAATTAGAGACGGCGCCCCTATACTCTTACTTGTGACCTTTTTTTTCGCTAGAAATTTCTGTAGATACTTTACGAGACGGTATAAAAATATTAGGGATAATTCGAGTGGTAGCGGATGCACATATAATTTAACTCTTATTTTTTCATCATTACTCTCGCTACTACGTGCACTATTATTATTATTACTATTATTATTATATTGCTATTATTATTGTATTATTATTATATTATTAATATATTATTATATTATTATTATATTATTATTATTAGACTCACTATTATCTATATCAATATGACAATTTTAGTATAAAATGATTATAATTATTAATATTATTATTGTCATCGTTGAAATTGTCATTTACGGAGAGAATTTAGTTAATTTAAAATTAATCCTATATGCCTTTCTCCATATGCAATTTCCATGCCGCTCTTTCATGCTACCAATTTTTATCCTTTCCCTGGTTTTCACAAGATCCTTTCCCAATTTTGTCAAGCTTATTTATCCCGTGCTTGACTACGCTGTATTTTTAGTTATATGTATATTTAGTTATTATGATAATAATTATATTAAAAAATTATGCCCTCAGTAGTTTGTACCGGGCCATATACAAAAAAAACACATACACACACATCTTTTTGCAAGCGGTGAGTCTTAACCTAGTCACGAGTCACTATTTTTTAATTGATTAATGGTCGATTTATTGATTATTATTTTATTTATTAATTACGACAATAAAAAGAGAGAAAATAAATTGAAATTTCATTTGCGTCCTGATTTTGCGTAAATGTTATTTCACTTTTATTTCGGCATTGATTGTTCTACGATACCCTTTCCTACATCGCCAGAAAATTCGAAAATTATTATATATGGTAAAAGGAAAAAAAGAAAAAATTAGTCTTGAATTGGCATATTTACAGAACATTCTCGCCTGCCATGCCTATGTTTTTTTCTTTTTCCTTCTTTTTTCGTAAGATGTGAAACGACTCGAATGTACCACTCGTAAATTCGCGATCGGCGAGTTCAACGAGGATGGAAGCGAGTAGCCTCTTCCGAAGTAGAACACACGTTGTAGAATGATAGAAACGAGAACGAAATTTCGAAAATTTCAACTTTTATTACGTAACACTAGACTTTGGCCTAAAATTAGTAGCAACTCCTTCGGCACTGGCCTAAGATTTTGGTCTAAACATTTATAACGGGAGACAAGAATAAGGATGGCGAGCAAATAAAGAAGTAATGTAGAAGGTATTTGGATATTGTAAAAGAGGATTGTAGGATACGCGTTATCTGACCTCGCTGACTCGCTTGTCGCAATCTTGGAGTGGCTTGACATTTGTGTCAAGGCAATGGAAGCAGGTAAAAAGTTATTTCTTGGACATTTGTTGTTATTATTATTACATTTAAGTTGAATTCCTTTTAACACAATTTGTGTCTTAAAAAAAATCGCGTATTTTCAGAGAGCAAACCTATAATATACTCAAGAATCACTGATAAAGCTTATTTTTACATTTTTATTTGCTTTTATAATCAACTTGATTGGTGTTGCATTATTGAGATTATTTCGCAGTCAGATGTATCCTATCCCTTTTTTTCACGACGTATAATGATACATTAAAACGTCATTAAGAGGCTTTGACTTAATGATACGCGACGAATTGCAAAAAGTAATACCCGGAATTTAATTATAATAATAATATTTTTTGCGTAATGATTGTTTTTTTACTAAACAGAAAACAAATCAAGATATAATACATTCCATTATAATATATCCAAATGTTTAAATGCAAAGACAACACTTAAAATCTTATTTAACATTCCCTTCTCAAATCTTTAATGTATTTCTTACATCATATAAGCTCCTCGATTCTACGAGCTTTGCGCTTTCACGTCGATACGCGTCAATAGCTTCTCAGTTACCAGTATACTAATAACAATACTGCGTGATTTTTTACGACAAATCTCTGCATTAAATACAATCTTGCCACATAGAATATAATATACGCTACTTCAATATTAACGCCATCGATGAGACATAATTCGATATTAACTATCGTTCTCATTCTCTTTTCTTTGATCGCACTGGATTTACGAGAAAATAATTGTCGTAATTTCAGGGGCGATCATACATCCGTGAAACAATGTCTATACGTTTCTCGTTTCATTATCCTGAAAATGATCATTCCGCTCTTTTAAACATTATTCGCACTCAGAAAAGTAATAACTATCGCTGCAACATTAAATCGACGTTCTCTAAATCGCAATCGTGCTACAAAAGAATTCAATACTACGACAAGATAATCTCTTCCTTGCTTTCGACAATTTAAAAAAAAAAAAAAACCATAAATCACATATGTACGTATCACAACATGGATCAAATCAATTATTTCGATTCCGCATATTCTTCGCCACTGGAGTATGACCACAAGCTTTGGAAAGCGGTGAACAAAAAATTGCGTAATAATCATCGAGGGCAAGCCGATTTTGAATCCCCAGTCATTTTTATCAGCGGATTAGCTGAAACATCAGAGGAATTTTCGTACGGTCGGTTATTCGCAAAAAAAATCTGGGAATTAGAAACTGTCATGACACATAAATAACTCTCGCGTGATCCTTCGAGATCATCTATACGAATTTCAAAATGTAAAGAATAAGAGTCCGCTTCTTTCATTTCTCCGTCGACCGAGAATCGAAGCTCCTAGCGCGAAGGACAAATCGTTCTATGATCTAACAGCAGACGTACTCGAGCCACGAAGAAGGACTCGAGACTTGAGAAAAAAAGTATCTGAACAATGGTAAACGAACAGCAAGCCGGTGGTTCACCGCGATCGCCGAAATTTCTCTCATCGATGGGAGAATCAGCCGCGCTCCTTACCTCCCGATCGATGCTACCGGTCCCGATCTATCGACGCTCGTAATCGGTCGCGGGACGGAACTGGCGATGAACGGCACGAGCGCAAAGAAAGGGGCGAATTCGCAACGATTTTACGGATGCGCGTACGCAATGAGAATATGAAACGAAACGTAAGAAGGGCAGACGGCGAGATCGACAAGATGCACGAGAGGGATGTAGTGACGACGAAGAGACACCGCACATTCCCGAAGGACGAAGGCGAAAGATTACCGAGTCGTTCACTTACGAAACGAAGTAAATATTAGGAAGTCTATCGACTCGCCGTTTATATTAAACATTTATGCAGCGGGGCCGACGCACGGAGAAAAACGAGTACACGGGACAGAACGAAATTAAACGAGAACGAAATACGAGAGAGAATGGAAGAAATAATAAGCATACGTACATACCTAAACGCGTAAGTTTTAAGGAACACGTAAGCAGAAGTAAGTAATAGTATTTAACGTTAACACTTGCAAGCTATTAATTATTATATAAACGATTAACTAAAGATAAAGACGAGCGGAAGGTCGTATCACGCTGCAGAGGAAAAGGATACCTACTTTAAAAAAAAAAACACACACTAATAAACTAATTATTATTGTATGATTATATTATTATTATTACGATCATTACTATCGAGTTTGAGATTAAGCCGTGATAACAAAAGAGAAATCAGTGAGAATGGGAGAGAGCGAAAGAGATACCAGAGAGAAAGCGAAGGAGGCAGTGTGGGAATTCAAAGCGAATTCATTGAGAATAATAATTCCTCAAACTATTAGGAACATAATTAGGGTATATTTATTATGGCGAGTGCGCGATTATGATAGTGGCGCGGTAGTATACAGTGAGCAAGGGGGAAGATAAAAGGGGGGACTGGAAAAAATACGTTATCTCCCCCGTGACGTTTCAGCGAGGCGGAAATCGCGTCTTTCGAATTTTCGCGCGCGCGATAGGAACGAAGTGGAGGAGCGAACCCGGGAGAACGACCGAATGTGAGAATGAGAGAGAGAGAGAGAAAGAGAACGAGAGAGTGAGAATCTGTAAACTGATGGGAGAGCATGGAATTTAGAGCGTAAAAACTATGTTTCTATGTGCAGAGATCGCGTGCGTAAGCCAAAAGGAAGGGAAAAAATAAAAAAGAAACTGATTGTTGACACCGAGTGAGCAAACTTTGTGTGATAATCTCGTAGTACACGTAGCATGTTAAGTCTACAATACGTTTGGTAGGGGATTAAAAGGTGAGAGAGCGACTTTCGAAAAGTCGGGCAGGAGAACGGGGGGGAGTAAAATCCGACCGAGGGAATCCGAGAGGTCTTCCGAGTCTCTACCTCCCAAATGAATGTTTCTAAAAAAAAATCAGTCGGAGGCCCCCGCCGCGGCCGCCTCCGGCGATCGACATATCACCGCGTATATATGGATCGTTAATTCGTAATTCTAAGTTACAGGGTGCTCGAGACGCCGTCGACTACTCCGGCGTCTCCGGTTTAAACGTAGATGTACATTACGTTTCCTCGCTGAGAAAGCTTTACATTGTCTTTTAATCGATAATTTCGTGTCCCCCCCCCCGACATTACGGTGCGAGACGAGAAATCGTGAACAACCACGATTTTTTATTTACAGGACTACCAGCGAGGACAGTCGATACTCCTGTCTCGCAACCATTCTTAACTTTTTACGGCCCTCGTTATTCAGAAGAAGCAATTAAATCGTTACATCAAAATTTATTGAATAAATTATTAACTTTTAATGTCAATTAATTTAATGAAAAATTCGCCTTACATTATATTACTGTTCTAAATATTTTCTCAACGCATATTTAAGATTTCAGATTTTTAAATTATTAATACAATCTTTCTGCTTTAACTTTAATTCCTGTGTTATAATTAACTTGCAACGCATATGACAATTTCGTTTATTAATATTAATTAACCATGGACCGTGAAAAGTTAACTTAATGATATAACTGAACAGATTTTAATTTACAAAGCAGACGTCGGGAGGCTGTGCATACTCCAGCTCCCGCCTTGGCAGTAATTAAAATAACGCAACGAACGTTCACGTTTCTCGTCTTGAATCGAACGTCGATCGTCAGTAGTTTACGTCGCAATAATCTCGCTCAAGATTCAAGAGCATCAAAGAGAGCACCTCTCGGAAAATCCGTAACAGTCGGGCGTTTAGGGGTGGGTGGGCGACGAGGGATGGAAGGGATGGCGGTTAATGGGAGAGAGATGGAAACCGACGAAATTGTGGATGGTGTAGAAGCGTGTAGGGAGCCAAGTGTCCTTGATGCGACCGTCGTTGAAGCCACGAAATCTCGCGATCTCAACAGGTGATCTTTTTTGTTCGGACGAGTTGAACCAATGCAGGGGGGAGAT
The DNA here is from genome assembly GCA_035220615.1 of Leptothorax acervorum. Classification (NCBI taxonomy): domain Eukaryota; kingdom Metazoa; phylum Arthropoda; class Insecta; order Hymenoptera; family Formicidae; genus Leptothorax; species Leptothorax acervorum. The sequence goes on from JASTWQ010000014.1 coordinate 427,352, forward strand.
AAAAGCGGATCGAAGATAATAAGAGAGAGAGAGAGAGACGCATATGAATAACATGCACGAGGAAAAAAAGTCACGACTGAGAAGAAATCTATGCGAATTGCGATTTCGGACTGAGTTCGGAGCCACGGGCAAAAGACGTTCGGCGCAAACCGATCCTAGCTGAGAGAGAGAGATGACGAGCGAAAGGGTATGAAAGAGTGAGTGAATGGGAGACGGAGCGACAGAGGACAACGAGCGAGTGGGACGGAGTGAAACGGAGTCGAGAGACGAGGAGTGAATGTGCTAAAAAAAATTGCTAAAAAAAAAAAAGTGAAGAAATTATACAGAGAGAGCCGACCTCCTTGCCTACCGGGGGGTCCGCATATATATGTATTGTAAAGTCAAGACTAGTAAATGATAAAATTAGGAAAAGCGAGTTTAAGAGGAGAAATTATTAGGCCAGTTTGTAAATGTAAGTTATTACGGAATTTTCTCCCCTCCCCACCCTTTCGTGCACGAATACTTTTGGCAAATCTTTCGCGAGCGTGAATGCGGAAAGGTAAGCGCGAATGTGAGAGAAGACAAGAGAAATATTTATACATGTGCGTGAGAATCTGAAGTTACGTGTGACACGTGTGACGAGAGGACCGAGAGATCGAGGCAGGAAGAGAGAGAAGAAAAATGCCATCGGACAGATGATCCAGCACGGTCCGACGTTCGACTCAGAGATACAGGAGAGAAAGAGAGAGAGAGAGAAAAGGAATCGAGAAGCAGGCAAAACGCGCACAACCATCGAGAATGGCAGATATCACAAATGTCATTATCCATCCAACCCTTCGGCCACCGAGAGTATGAGGAACAAGGAGTGTAGGACAATGAATCTTGACCAAATCCTGCTTGACAGAAAATTGGGTTATTCTGGTCTGCCTTCGCTTCCACACGCCATATAATTATTTTCATATATATACGGCTTCGTATTATATATATTACCCAATCGCTCGCAACATGCTCGCAGTATCCCCATGCTCATTTCGTATATCTAATCATCTAACGGTTTTTCCGCTAACGCGTGAAGCTCATTCGAAACGAGCATCATACGTTCCGTATATTTAATGGGAATATTTCCTCTTACCGTCTGCAATTCTTATTGCGACCCTGCGTCGCGCGTGAATCAAGAGAGTGAAAGATAGAGAGAGCGAGAGAGAGTGGTGAAAAAGAACGAGAGTGTGAATTGTATGCACGCGTGTACCAAGAGAAGCACACACGAAATGAGAATGAGAACATGTAATGCCTGTATTCCTGGAGTATATTACTTGCGCATACGTCTCAACCAGCAGTCGTGTTAGATTATACGTATTATCGTGTAGGGAATCATAGGTGTATTAAGACAAAAAAAAGAATAACTTATTTAATAATGAAGAAGCAAAGAGAGAGAAAGAGAGAGAGAGAGAGAGACGAGGACTAGCAGCAAGCAACAAACAACAGTAAACCTACGTTGATGTGTGAGGATGTGAGCTAGATCGCCGCGTTGAGTCTAATGAACTCCTCGGAGATGTACAACGCAGACCCTCCAGAATGAGGTGAAAAGGCGCACGACTGTCAGCCATGTCGGCCATCTTCGTCACTTCGTCTAGATCGGGACGATCAAAACGTCGAACGTTCGCGTCAATTAATTCTGTAGATAGCAGCAACGAAAAAACTCTTCCTCAACATTAAAGTAGCACGGGCGAAAGGTTCGAAGGATGATTTTAACAATGTCCTCCTACGAGCGACTTATCCGACGTAACGGGGCACAAAGTGGATTGACGAAGTTGGCGACTTGCTCGGTCGGCCGGAATGTCTTGTAAGATATTGTGGGAATTGTTTTTCTGCGCCCCGCGAGTCCGTTTTTTCGGTCCAAGACGGGGCACCATTCACACAAGCCAGTACATTTTAGGCCAGAAGTTCTGTCTTTACCCGCTTGCACCGAGTGTGATTCCGATTGTACTTGAGAAATCCTTGTTTCACAGTTTACAGAGAAAGGCTCATCGCACGTGGCCGATATCAACAGTTTTTACATACAACAGTATTCACACACATTTACGCAAAAGTCACGTGATAGAAGAAGCTTAAATTGCGGCTTAGTACTATCTAGATAATGAAACTTCCCTTGGGACTGCTAAACGCACCAAGAAGTACTAAATAAATGTTTAAAAAGGGCATATTTAAGGAAAAAAAGAAAAAAGAGTACGTGAGCAGACTGTTGAACGCACAAATTATTGCAAAGGGCAATCATATTTTTGTCTCGATAAATTTTGCATTGGCTACTTCGTTCGCGTGACTCTTAAAAAACCGGGTTTAGTTGCAATAGCTCGCAGAATCGCGATCCCGCCAGGTCTTCACCAGGCGATACAATACTACATCTGGATCCACTCCAGGAGAGACAGAGCTTCGGGCGAAAGAAAACCTGACTACTTTCATACATGCATTACGATGTTTGATGACTATATACCACTTTCGACGCGAGAATTCCTTTCGTATACCTTTTACCGGCGTTTTTCTGGGTTTATTTTTGGCGAGAAACAATTCTGTTCGTTGATTGCTAATCTTCGGTTGCGCACAAGACGACACACAGAGAGTAGAGCAAGAAGGTGTATGTGCGTGTACGCGTGTACCACGTCTCGCGTTCGCGCGATTCGCGCAATGTCTTTTCGGATGTCAAGTTTTTCGAAACCCACACGGTGCACGCGTGCGACGCCTACCTATGCCTTATTGCGGCGAAGAGTGAAAAATTCCGTTTTTTGGCAGACACCAAAAAAATAAAAGCAGCTCCTAAAATGCAAGCGACGCGCGAGAGGACGCGCGGCGTGTTACGCGCGTATTCTCGCGCGCGCGCTCAAAATCACACAACAGATAGTGCTCAGCAAGGCGATGGACGATCGATCGCGATGCAGCACACCCACACATACGCGTACATCCACACACATACACGTACACGAAACGCACGTACACGAAATACGCGGCACACATGGGACATACACGTATACATGAACATGCACACGGACACACGCAGTTTCGGCCAGAATCTAAAAGACACATCAAGGAAAAAAGTACAAGTTTATCACGTTGCGCCTTAACGTTAAAATTAAAAGTTGATCAAAAGAGATGAAAAAAGTGAAGCGTATTCTTAACCAAAATCGGCCTTAGTATATACTTTTCCAGGGCACGTGGAAAGCACAGGGACGGGCGACCTTCCTCTCGACCTATACTTCCACAATCCTCACTCTTTAGATTAATATAAAAAAAAAATGATATAAATATATAATATATATAATATATATACACGATATATTATATTCCGCCGGCGGTGGGAAGTTTCGAAACCTCGCAGCTAACTCAGCAAACCACCGAACCATCGAAAGAAAAAAAAAAAAAAAATTAATAGATCTCTCTGTTCCCGCCGCGTCAGGTCGGATTCGAAATTTTTGCGGTTCGTGTCCACGTCGACGAATGGAGAAAAAAAAAAAAGAGAAAGAAAAGCGTGCGACGTGGACGCGTAACCCGCTCTCCAAGTCCCTACCTCCCAAAAACCCGGAAAGTCGCCCGTCCCCATTTGCACGTCCCGCTGTACCCCACGCTCCCCGCAAGGTGTTCCCCCTCCAAAAGAAAAATGAAAAGAAAAGAGAGAAGTAAAAGCTAAAAACGAAGCGAAAACACACCTATCCGGCGAGAAGGCGAGCCTTTCTCGCGCATAGAAGAAAAACACTTCCTGCATGTAATTAAAGCGACAACGCGAGTGGACGGGTCACCCGGGATTAGTGTAAGGACGCTCGTTGCTAAGTAAAGCAAAGACGATGACGTGGAATGGAAGAGAGGAAGAAGCGGAGAACAACTTTTTTTGATGCGGAAGATGGACGACTGTCGACTCGCCGTTCCCCGCGACCGGGGCGATGGTAAGAAAATTCGCAGAAAATCCGGGAGATTCGAAGAAGCGATGCCACGAATAACCCACGCATACGCGCTGAAGGAGGGATCGGTCGCGTATCATTATCTCGTCGCGTAGATCCGCGGTATTCCTTGCCATCCATAATCTCTTTTCACGAGCGTATCTTCGTGAGACTCGACTGTGACGAATGAGGGAGAGCTAAAGAATGGAACGCGATCATAATTGATCTACGAGATACATTGTATGCCGTATAACCGGAGAAAAAGTCTAGCGCAAAACGACGCATTCGACGAGGCTATTGCATACGACGCGCGCAAAACGAAAATACTATCGCAGTGTTGCATGAACATTTCACATGGAAAATAAAACCCACTTCGAAACACTCCGAACAAATAAAGCCGTATTAAAAAAAAAAAGTAATAATTTAAAAGCGATAGAATAATCGCCCGAATAACAAAAGGATTAAGCGAAGCGCAAGTACTTCAAATTGATATTTATTTCGAATCTTTCGCAAGAACATCCCGCGTTATTCGTTTACGCTTCTTTCCGCGCGGTCACTTTAATCGTTCAGCCAAAGCCGAGCGGATTGCTACAGAGTTTCAACATAACTAAACGCTGATGATAAAGCATGGCTAACGCTGTGAGAACAAACGACTGCCGCCGTTTCGACGACAGCTCTCGATGAATTATCCAATTACCACGATAGGCAACGACGAACGTCATAAATCCCGATACTTTCGAGCACTGAGGAACGCAAGGCGGTCCGTAAGATAGTACCGTTCAAAGATCCGAAATACAGAGTAATCGACAAATCAGCATTGGGCACACGCGAGGTAATAACGCACCGATTAATACACGCATACAGCATCGCAGCGAATACGTCGAGAGGCGCTCTCGGAAAATACGATGTGCCTCGACACGCCCGTAACGCCTCGCAAATCCGCAGCTTTCTTCGCGCCAAGTGCGCGCCGCTATGATAGCGACTGTCCGTTAGATCGTGTATTCGAGGCAGGTGATAATTACGGGAACTGCTACTGCACCATCCAATCTAATCATGGATGATCGTCAGATCATGGAGATTTATTCCTAAAGGAACAGATAATAACGACGTTCCGACGTTAATGACGGCAATAGCAATCGGATGAAAATCACTGCGCGTCGCACCGATCGGATGGACACGGCTTATTGTATCGATACTTCACCGACGATCCTAACTTTCACGCAACTTATTTTCACGTGTTACCGCACAGTACTCCGCCACAGACAAATATCGTCGAGTCAATCGACACCGGTTTTCCGTTGCAACTTACTTACGTATCGATGACCCTTCGTTAGACGTCAGTCTCAGTTCTCCCCCGCAAGAAGCGCACAGACTTTACGACAATATAGGACAGAATTATATAACGCAGCGATTACGCGCGTCCCGCACGATATGCGATGCGTCGTGCAAAAAAGAAAAAAAATAATAATAAAAAGGACTACTTTTGCAGCGTTACACGCACCTTCTTTCAACGACACAAGCAAATCGATTTCCTCGTTGCAGAATTGAGAATGCCATAGTAATGTCGATTGCAGAATAGCAACAGAACTCAATAACTCAATACGATGCCATAGTAACGACTTAAGTTTTCAATACGTCAAAATATACGCTGTACACGCAGTTACATATCCTACGATGGACGGCGATTTTAATAGTGCGGCGGCATTACGATTCGAAGTGATGCGCATCGTACTTCCGAGGACGAGATACTGGGAAGGACCGGAAGAAAGAGCAGAGACGGGACGAGATCGCGCAAGCACGAAGAACGAGATGAGGTGCCACGCCGGGACGAGAGAAATGATCGCTGGTCCCGTCAGATGAGCGAAGCGTACCGACGCGATCGAACGCGTAGTACGGAAGAAGGAAAAGATTTAAAAAAAAAAAAATCTAAAGAAAAGAGAGAGAAAAAAAGAAATAGAATAAAATTCCACACACGACCGTGTGAGCCGACGTATAGGCGAAATTAAAAACGCCCAAGATATTGACTTGCGAAAACGAATCAGACCTTGCCACTTGCAATTCGTTGAAGACGTGACGCGTTCTAAGCAATTCGCATAAACGTAGGAAAGTGAAAAAGAGCGGGTACGTAAGAAGGAGAGAAAGTACGGGAGCGAAAGAGGAGTGTGTAAAAGGGATAGAGAGAGAATGAGTGACACATGATAAAGGAAAAGGAATCACTGGAGATCCGCTATTCGACTTTCTGATTTTTCGCAGATTTTCGCGCGGGACAACAGGTGCGTCCCTTCCGTGACATCAACCTGCCCCCGTGACAACCCGCAGGAGAGCCAGCTCATCCTCCCAACGCCCCTCCCGTGATCCTTCCCCACGTGAACAAGGTTTGCTTCCAATCCGTACGCGTTATCGAAACCTAATAAACTATAAACTACCTAACAATAATAATTAAACGATAAAGGGGTTAAGAGTATCGATTAATTGAATTATACCTAACGATTAATTAAATAATTAATGAGTAATGGTACATAACGATAATACGATTAATGATATATAGTATAAACGGTACGAGGCAACCCGGTACATGGTGGCTAAAAAACCATCCACACCGAGACGGGACCGATTCTGCCTCGTCGAGCGTGAGGGGTGTATCGACCGTGCGTGGGACGCTTTTACGGCGGCTGTATCCGACTTACCTTGGTCCGAAACGTGCGGATTCGCAGCGGCAAGCCGATCGGTACACTCCGGTTAAGTCGGACCGGCAGGATCCACCGCCGTCGGAGCGATCGTTTCTTACCCATCATTTATACGCTAGCTTGTAACTTGAGACTTAAGTATAATGAGACACACACGAGGAATGAACACACACACACAGCATTAATGATACCTAATGATATGATTATATTATTGATATAACTTAACGATTATGAACTATCCTAGTGGTATTATACGACGACATAGTTGATTGATCTGTTTAATATTGAATGTCTGTAGATCACGGAGCGTTTGGAACTCTATGCTATCCATCGAGAGTCCTATATACAAGTCCACCTCGATACCTTTCCTCGATACCCTTCTTCCTACCCCCTATTTACCCCTATAATCTACCCTCACAAACCCACCTAAGACATCACGAAACTCTTAACATAAGTGGACCGGAAATATTATCCCGTATTTAAAATAAAAACAAGATTGGGTGCTACTAAAAAGAAACCATATTAAACCATGTTAAATTCGATAAAGTTAAATATTGACCAAAAATATTAAAGAAAAAAAGATGTATAGAGTGGATAAAATAACCCTCCGTTTAAAACGAGAAAACTGAAGCCAGCGCGGAGGTGCATTACGATTCGATCATTGCGAAAGAAAGATAATGTAATCTACTACGACACATAATGCGTTTTTGTAAATCGCGAAGCGCCATTTTTCTATGAAAGGTGTAAGGGACGCAATATTGTTAAAACCGGTTTTCAGTTTTACTGATCTCCAAATCAATAAAGAGGAACACAGGATGCAATCTATAATATTGCCGCGGCTACACTGGTTTTAAGTTCTAAATTTGATAAATCCACGCAGCCACACACAGTACGACAGTGATGAAGAAGCTACTCACAGCTTCTCTCCTCCGTCTCTTATGCTGAGACCATAGACATGGAAACGCTTCGATGATAAAAGAGAAAATAAATCGAAGTTTTCACGTGATATATGCTAACTGACAATGGACAAATTCTCGATAATAGTTAGAATCATGTTCTCCTGAGCTAATATGTCGCATATCTACGACATAAACACAATGGGAAATATTCTTCACACATTCAACAAGCATTTGAGATCGCAGTAGCATATGATAATCACGTGAATATAACGAATCGGGAAAAGGAAGAAATCTACTCATAGAATTTTCGCTAGGATGCGAAAGAGAAAAGCCCTCCGCGCGTAAAGTATATCGTTTGGAAGAAAGCGAAAGCCCGAAACGCAGAAGAAAGCGAAGCCTAGAAGGGACAATTCTGTGAGAAACACTACCGAGCCCTCTGCCTCTGTTTTTAAGCACGCGTACCATGTGACGTCCATCGACGAGAACTTCATATTGATGACACACGCATTGGGACACTGTGAAAATAATAAAATTGCTGCGAATAAGAAGCCAGCGCGTCCGCGGACGCGATCAAACCATTCTTCTCGATCGACGTCTCCAACCATAGGTTCGCCTGATTGTTGAGTTTAAGTTTTATAGTGAGTACGTAGACACAAGGCGACTGGAAGACTCGACCCAGGCAGTGCTCGTGCGCTGGCGGATGATTTGTTTCCCTTAAATCGCCGCCACGGAACGCACGGCACCGCTCTTACGATCTTCCCGAACGCCGAGATTTTTTATACATTCCGCAATAGTTTAAGTGCCGCTTCGAATTATCGAATTAAAATGTGTTTTTTCGTATTAACGATGTTTTATTGCTAGTAAGTCTTTCTGAACACGTTAAGTGTCTGCCACACAATTGCGCGCTTCCAGATCCGAGCATGGATTCGGTTCTTCGTCGTGACGCCTCCGTTTTGTACAAATAATAAGGTAGCTAGTCATCGTTCCGTTGTTTCTCTCGCTTGGTTACTTAAATCGTTAACATGTTAAGCGCCGCGAGGCCGAGCTATTATGACGAAGAATTAATTGCTCGTTCGTTCTGTTCTTCAAAAGTAGTTTAGCTCGCGTGGAAGGAGGCGCGCGTTGTGTATGGCACTCATTACCGTTTAGAGAAATCCGCGTATTTGGAGAAATCCACCCGACTGTTGTATAGATTATGCCGTTATCAGAGGGTGCAACGGACAGTAGGGGAAAAGCAGTATTATCAATTTACTTAGAGACGACCTCTAGGAGCCACGCATAAATCGCGGAACTGTAACACGAACGCGTCGGTCGAACGAGAATGATTGGGCCGTTCCTTTTGTCGAGAATTTCACCGTCATTTTCATCGACATACATTTCGTTGAGAAATATAAGTCAAATATTATACGATACGTATAATATTCAAAGGACGCAAAGATGTTCAATCGTTCAAAGTCGATCGAAGCGACGGCTTCCGGTTCTACGCTCTTCCACGCCAGTGAGCAATGTTTCCTTCTCCGACGAAATTCTTGAAAATGCAGAGGATAAAAGAGTGATACACATATACGTACACACGCTACACACGCATCACGATACACGCAGGCTCTTCACGTTTTTTTAATCCCAGTGCCTGGAGTTCGCGCGTGTACGGCTCGACTCCGATTATCCGTCGAAGATCATGTTGAACCGTGATAATTAATGCCGTCAAGTAACTCAGCGAACTGCAGTGACAGACTCGATCGGAGACAATCCACTCAGGATTACTGCACGATCGTTTTAACCGGTTTTAGGTTTAACCACCTCTTCTCGCAAGGATACAGCAAAGAAACAGGTATTCCGATGCGATCCGTCGTCGACGACTCCGGCGGTTGCAAAAGGAGCGTTCACAGCAAAGAACACAAGATTTCGCAATTATATTTTATATATACTCAGAGAAATATTTTCAACATTATTCACCAGATTAGAAAAATGCCTTAGTTACAGATGCCATAAAAGCATAGATACATGTTTTTAATAATTTACTTGCTGATCCTTGCGAGCCGCAATAAACTGAACTATAAGGTCCGCTCCGTTCTCCGACATTTCGACATAATTATCGGTTTTGATTATCAAAATTACAGCCGAGGCACGGTACGATCTTCGTCGGAATCACGAATCGATGCCGGTGAGACACGCGCGCGACTGTGGGCACGAAGTACCCTGAAGACCATTGTGTTTGGCCTGGGCAAAGTCAGGCGAGCGTCGGGCCGGCTCTCAATTTTGAAATAGCCATTTCGACTTAAGCGAAAAAAATGAACAGACCCCCAAAACCCGACGCAATAGACGAAGGCAACCGGATCAAAATAACCGTCACATGAAACAACAGTTTCTCGCGCGGGGCCCGGCCGCGGCTGCCACCAATATATATCTCCACTTAAGATTATACCCTGTTCTCCCTTTCCTCCCCTTGGCCCGCCCTCTCCCGCCCTTATTACCCGTGATTGTCCCGTGCTAGCAACGGGGGTGCATAAGGCCCCTGTGGGCCCGCAGCAAAAATATATGCCAGGCTTGCCGCGGCCACGTAAACCACGTGGATTCGGGCCCCGCGCCCAATCTCACTCACAGCACACACTGGGCCGACTCGTCCGATAGAATGTGCCTTCAGTGTTGATTTTATACGAAAAAAATACTAAAATTATACAAAGGGGCCCGACATAGACCGAACGCCCACCCAAAGCCTGACTGGTGCTCGCCCGCTGCCCGTTTATTTCATCCTAAACCGGCTATATGCATATACACACATAACAGCATACAGGACAGAAACAGATTCACACTTTCGCACGAGCGACGACTGCTGTCGAGAGGACCCGCCACTGTCGATCGACGCCCCTAAAGATCAAACGTGGTAAAACGAAACGACGAGCGTAGCACGTCGTCGCGGAACAGGGGGTCCTCTAATTATCTTCGGTATACCGACACGCGAACAGCAAACGTTCGCCGATTACTGTTAACTCGTATCGGGACCATGCGTAAAATATATCAAATCGTAGTGAGACATTCTCTGTTGTTGATTCAACTGCAAAAAAAAAAAAAGAAAAGAAAGGAGCACACCCGGAGTGGTCAACGTCGCGCGTTTCCGGACGAATTCGCGCACAATACCACGATGCCTCGACCTTGCCTTGGCGCGCAATTAGATGCGCGTTAAACGAGGCCATGGCTATCACATGGGCATTATCGTCCTCGCGTGACACGCGTACGCTTAATAAGATACCTCCGAGACCAGGTGCACGAGCTGTGTGCCGCCACATTGTAGTAACGCATGTATCGCGACGTATGAAAGCTTCGTGTACAATTCGCCGGGAAACGCGCTCTCGAAACGCGTCCTCGGAAAACGTCCGTCCTCTCGACAGGATCGTCCGCTCGAAACAGTATTTCGCAAGGAAAGAAAAAAAAAAAAAAAGAAAGAAAGAAATCACGCGTCCACGCGACGAAGATGCTCACCAACATGTACACACACGCCCACACGAGAACACAGACAGAGAGATATATACACCCTCGCATGCACACGCTACCTATATCCATGCCCCAAGGAAATATTTTGGTTCGTGCAAGGAGTTCGGAACGCTGCTTTGCACCGATAATACACACGTGTATTGATTAAATGCAATTACTATGCGATAAGTATAATTACATAATATATATGTGTACTATGGTCTCTCCCACTCCCCATCAAAGTAACCCGCATGTCGCGTGTCGATTCCGCGGCGATCGACGGTCGCCGAGAGCGCGCGCGCCGCGACGCGACGCTCCGATCCGGAACCGGATGGATGGAGTTGCATCCCAATTCGGTATCGAGCGACACGCAGCACACCACGACTCCCGCGATCGCCGTATCGTCACGGCCCGGCACTCGGCGCTACCCACATTCACCGAAAACCCCGAGAACCCCTTAAGACTTCCCAAATACAAGCGTAGAATTTAACCACATTAACTATGAATGACGAGAGCTACGTAAGAGCTAACTAACTAACTACAATTAAACTTACTTAATTATTAACAATTAAACAAACAGTAAAGCAGTATAAACAGTAAACGCCCAGTAATCATTGAATTGTGTGTCGACAACTACATAACTAACTACCTACCGTATATCGAAGTAATAGCCGTATGTAAAAGGAAAGAAAAAAAACTTGTATTCTACCAGTTGTATCAGCCAGTCCAGTTCTAATAAGCAAGCGATTAAAAGTAACCCGATACCCGGTTTTAAGTCCCGCTCACCCCCCCCCCCCCCCAACCCCTTTTCCCCTTAAACGCCTGACCCCTCTTCAGTGGATCATTCAATTATCCCGTTTTTATCCACGATAACTGTTCCCACAGCCCCGATATCACCGAATACCCCGAGATCCCCCCTTCCCCCCGATAATTATCTATATGGAATCTAATCGTGAACCGTTACCATCAACCCCCGCCTCGAACCCCCGCCGAACTCAATCAATCCTCCGGAATATAATCCAGTCAGTATAAAGAACCCGCCGGATAACGTATTTATCATTAGTGTTTTTAGTAGACAGACTTGTAATGAAAAAGACTTCGTTTACGATTGTACGCACACGTGTGGGGAGACCATGTAACTTTAGCTCCGCCGCTCATTAATTGCCGCCCAAGCGCTCGCGATCGGCGAGTCGCGCCGGATGAGTTTTGAGCCAAGCCACTCGATGATCGGCTCGAGATCTCGCGTTGCGACGACTGGCCCTTGGGCTCCTTTGGCCGTCCTCTCTCCCGCGAGGGACCTCGACGTCGAGCGTCGAACGGTGCGTCTCCCGCGACGACCACGTCCTCGAGCACCGATCGCGAGCGCGGACGCGCGTAACGCCCCGAGATAACAACCACCAAGCTGGTGTTAGCAGCTAGCGCCCCTTTCGATTCCCCCATAACCCAATGTCCCCCTCGACGTCCTCTCCACCCTCGAGCCACCCACCCACGAAAAAAAAAAACACCAACTATTCCCAACTAGCCCCCTTACCCTCCAGCCCCCCCCCCCCCACCCCCTCTTCCCCCTTATCCAATCGCAACCCCTCGATTCCCTACGTGTTGTATTATCCGTTATTTTCGATATAATATTATATATAGTATACTAATAATATTTAATGATAATACGACGATGATAAGGTATGGGAGACGTTTGGTCACACACTAGTAGGACACCACACGGATTACGCCATCCTCACACGACCATTTGATCGACACGGGACAGAGAACATTTTACACGAGGACACGTAAATATTACACTGGGCACACGCATAACGCATACGTAACACAGTAAACAGGTACCAGCAGTAATAGACAGACCGTAACAGCAGAAATAAAAATTGATAAACAGAACACTAGTTGCCGTGCAGTTTGTGAACACAAAAAAAAAAAAAGAATAACAATGGTAACCTACCCGCGGGTCCGCTTCGTTCTTGCCCCGTGAGACTGGGTCGCGCGTTCTCCGCGCGCGATAGAAAGGAACAGGATCGTCTCCCAAGTGCGGTCCGCGTAGCCCGTAATCGTCTCGCCGCGCGGATCTCTTCCTTTAGAGAATGCTGAAGAATCACAACTACGGCAGTTAAACGGGGAGACGCGCGCGACTCGGGCTTACCGTAACGGGGCTGAATCTGCCTCAAAGCGTAGCTGAACATTTTTGTACAGGACTTAAACGAGATGCAATTAACTGGATGTAAAATCTTGAGTTACAGAGCAGCACTATACATACCACACAGATGATGTATATATTTTTACGTTACAGAATATGCCTGCGCTTTAACAGACAGGCGCCATAAGACTGGTTCTCATTTCCCATGACAATGCGTATATACATGCCACATAAACTTAAACAAGAAAAAAAGAAGAAGATCCTATATTGTAATGATAAAACTTAATGATATTTGTATACAGTATACCGCCTGGTGCCGCCGCGACACGGCGACCAGTTTAACACACACGCCATGGTCAACGAGACTGGGGCCCGCCCGCTCGCAACACAGTGAAAATCGGATGAGACTATCGGATTCGAGGGCGATCGACCCGCGGAACGGGATCGGAGAGTCGGACGGGGGGGAGATCTCATCTCCCCCCCGTTTTGGCTCGCTGGTGAAAATCAAAAAATCGATCAAACGATCGATGCGTGTCCCCCACCCCCGATGCGCGGGTCGAGCAGCCCCTCGAATCGAAGCACGGCGTGTCGATTACAATGTCGTGAAAGCCGTGCGTTTTACACGGGCGTTTAAGGTGGAGAAAACGGAGAAACATAATTGGCCCACGAATTCGCGATAATCCGTGCGTTTTACACACCGTGGAAATTAACATCCTGATTTTCTCATTAGGCCGTTATGCCCATCGAGCTCTATTAACTCGTGTTGAAAAATCCAAAAAGGAAAGAAAAGAAAAAAGGAAACAATGGTAGCGAGCGGTAGCGCAAACCGTGCCGTCGTGCTGTTCGCGAGGACGGTTGCGAAGGGATGTAAGACGATCGCACAGCCCGGGAAGTGTTGCCTGCGGGTACCCCGACAGAAGCATAACGCGGGTAGGAGTTTCTAAACAAGAACTCCCGACGTGTCCGAGCTGGTCACATGCGACTCGGCACGCGGGAAGGTCCTAATTTTCCAAAAAAAAAAAAACAAAAAACAAATTTAAGAATAATAAACACAAAAATCCATACTCCCAAAATCCGTCGACGTTCGCGCGATCGTTCGATCGAGTGTCGGCGAGGCGGCTCCGATTGTCGATGTACCCACATCGACGGGCGAGATCGATGCCCTCTCCGTCAACGAGAAGAATAAAGAGCAAAGTACGGGCCTAAACGACGAGAGTACGGTAACTCCCGCGATTCAGCGCGCCATCGATCCTACCTCGAGAACCGCTCTCGCTCGTCGATCGGCCGATTTTAGCGCTGACGGCCGACGGACGGCAGGGAGATAATCACGACACACGTTTGAGTTACAGTGCAAGCGAACATCTGTAGAGCCATATACGTATAGTATGTTGTTGTATCTTAAAATGATGAAAATGATGACAATTAAACGTAGTAAGTGTACATTTTTATAAAGGTCGCGGTTGCATTTCGAAAGATAAAAAAAAAAAAAGAAATACGTTAGATGCGGCAGACAAAAAATAAAGGGGCGACATATTCGTAGCGAGGATTCATGATAATAATATTAATTTGATGAAAAAAAAGAAAAAACGAGAGAAAGGGAAAAATCGAGCGATTGATAAACAGGTGACCATGTGAGAATGATGGTGCGCAAGTGAGAAAGAGAGTGAGCGAAAGCGACGCTGAGAGCGAGAATACGAAGATGTACGACAATGTGAGAAAGTGATAGAATGTAAGCGCGATAGGGCGTGAGCGATGCGAGATGAAGGGAGGAAATGACGAAATGTCAACAGAGGTTGAATCCTACTATCGCGATTGACGGCTTGGTCACCGGCGGTCCCGTCCGTTAATGGATGCAAGTAACGTTTAGGTGTATAAAAAGGAATTAAAAGATATCGACTTTATCTATCCTCTCGTGGTTTTTAGGATGTTCTAAAAAAAAGTTATTGTAAAAAAAAAAGAGAAAGAGAAAGAGAGAAGACGAAGAAAGCTTGTTATAGAGGGGAAAGGAATAAACGAGTGCATTGGAAATCGAGCGGGTCTTAACGAGCGTTTTGTGGCAGTGTGTACTTTGGTGGTACGAGTAGTCTTGATGTGTGCGAGAGGTGACGTGAAAAAACCGAGAGAAATTTATTGTACATTTTCGGGGAATGATTCTCGGTCGTCCGGTGACCGCGCCTCGATCTCGATGCGGGCTCGAAATTTCGGGGGCGCCAAAAAAAAAACGGATAAACGCGCGCGAAGAGAGACATCGGTTGATTCGGCGAGAATTTTCCCTCGTCGTTATCAGCGGGGCTATCAAGGCCCACGATTGTGAATGTCTCTCCTCGCGACGGCATCCAAAGACATACCTACTAGACTTTCACTTCGCGGTCCACAAGTCGCGTGCGACGTTCGCGGGATTTCTCAGGAAGGAGGGAGTCGAAGGGACAAAATCGCGAACGTTAAATGCGTGTAAAAAGAAAAAAGCGGAAACAAACTCTGTCCCTCTGTCCGTAGTAATTGGCGCTCCCGTTCGTTCGAGCTGAAACACGCTTGTTTCGATTTCGAAAAAAATCGCGATTATGTCCTTTTTATATATTTTTGGCAAAGATACGTCGATACCATTTAGGCGTCGCAGGAGAGACAAAAAAGAGATAACAAATGGCGTAAACAAAAATGACGAGAGATCGGAAGCGTATCGCTTCCGTGATTTGTAAAAAAATTTCGTCAGATCGGAAGTTTACGGTGACGAAAGATAGGGTGGTAGGGGAAAGAACGAAAGAGAGAACGAGAATAAGTGAGAGAGTTGTGTGCGTGTGAGAAAGAAAATGAGAATGCGAGAGAAAGAGGGGGAGAGAACGGGACAGGAAAAACGGTGGTAAAATAATATTTAAATATTCGTATCAAAAGAAAAAAAAATGTGTAGGGCCTCGAACTACTGGCGACCGAATGAAACAAGAGAGATACGAAAAAAGTTGCGAAACGATAGCGAAGGAGAGAAAGAGAGGCCGAACTACTAAAAATATTTATAATATATGGCTACAAGTACAAATTACTTCGACTACTGAGCGTAGGTGTATTGATGTGTGAACAAAATTTGGTTGGCCGATGACCGTTTTTGAAACCATCATACTGCGTATCAAAGTATGTAAAATTTATCGAATAAACGCTAGCGTATTATGATATAATGTAATCTAATAATGTAATATTGTAATGACGAGTCTAAATGATGATGTTACCTTGAAGTTTAGGAGCGCGCGTGAGAGTGCACGTGAATGAAAAAAAGAGAGAGGACAAAAGAGGTTATTGTGCATACGAAAACAAAAAAAAAAGAAAAATTACATCTTTATAAACGATTATCGGTATGATTACTATTATTATTGCGATTAACTATTGTCAGTCATCCACCACCTACTATTATTGATATTGTTCGTTGACGATTTAAGTCCATTCCCCTCCCCCATACTATATATACATTATGTTATTACTACCCTATCGTCATTATAAATTGTCACCGTTATTACGGCGATTGAGAGATTGTATTATTGTATGTACATGATGCGTTGACAGCGAAACGATATATAAGTTGTTCACAATTTCGAGACACATATACGTTCTTGGCAAACTATACAAAAAGAAACGAAGAGATCGACTTGAGCGATTAAAGTGAGAGGATACTAAGATCGATTGATGCAAGACAGTGATCGGTTGAGCACATAAGTGAGAGAGAGAGTGAAAGTTGTGGTAAGAAAGAGATGTCGAGAGAATGAGATGCGAAAGATAAAAAATGAGCGCAAAGATATGCGAGAAAATGACGACGAGTGAGTGAGCGTGCGCGAGTGCGTGCAAGACTACGTAGGGAGAGAGAAAGAGTGAGAAAGGGTAAGAGTGGTCGAAGTCGGAAGAGAGTGCGCGAGCGACGAAAGTTAGCGAGGGAGAAAATTCACACGCTAAAAATTATTCGCACGGGGGACAAGCGTCCGGATGGTCTGCGCGGCTCGAGAGACATATAGAGAGAAGCGTGCAAAAGGGAAAATCACACACTCGCGGTGTTTCGGTCGCCGAGCGATGAAAATAAAAGTTATGACTAAGGGATGGCACGAGGCTACTTCCCGAATCAAAGTGAAGATGAAAGAGAAATTCCTATAAGCTCGCCCGCATCCGGCAGCGACGCGTTTTCCGCGCCTCACGAAATTCTATTTTTGTAAGCATATTTCTATAAAGGTATACTAACGATACGGCAAAATTTATTATTCCTAGTGTGGTGAAAATGAAAATTGAACGTTTAGATTTCGTTAGTATAGTGTAAAGATGAAAAAATTAACGATGTCTAGGTCCTATTCGTGTACTTAAAAGTGAACTATAAGGAGAATAAAATTATATCGTCGGCGGCGTCGTAGGTTGTAAAATTGTACATAAATTATTGCAAGAGGAGGCGCGGTGGGTTGCATCGCTGGCACGCGCTGCGCGGCTAGTTTTTCTTGTATATCTTTGGCTAAATAAGAGGGAGATATGTAAAAGACACCTCTTTCGGCACGGGAGTCAAAATTCACATCTCGTCGCTGCGAAAGGCCGTCGGACGAAACCCCGGACGTTCCTAGATATATATTTCGCGGCCGTGAGACGTAGAGTGACTATTTCGTCGCGAATTGAACCTAGAAGAATATTAAACGGAGAGAGTGATAAAAAAGAGCGAGAGAGAGAAAGAGAAGAGAAAGAGCGTGAGAAAGAAAGAGAGAGAGAGAGAAAGAGAGAGAGAGAAAGAGAGAGAAAGAACGATCGCCCTCCCTTCTCAAAGCCCGAGAGTGAATTCGACGACGATGCACTGCCGCTTTTTGAAGCAAAGAAACAAAATAATATATATAAATATAAATATATTATATTATATATAGATAGATAGATAGAGAGAAAGAGAGATAGAGGCACCAAAAATGGCAGAACGGTAATCGTGCGAAATTCCGCGCGCGGCTGGATGAAACGCGGAGGGCGCCTCGTGCGAATTTCTTTCGTTTGGAATATCGATTTAAGTTTGCACCCCTCGCGACCGATATCGAAATCTTTCGTTTATCTTGGACGAGCGGCGTCTTTTTTCTGGCGCGTTATACATTATATGTTATTTTTGTATTTTTTTTTTTTTTCACTGCAACACCACATATAGTATTTTCGGAGACGATTCACCACAAATAGAAACAGAGAGAAAGAAAGAAATAGAGAGCGAGAGAGAGAGAGAGAGAATGAAAGGGAGAGAAAAAGAGAAAGAAAGAGAGAGAGAGAAAGAGCGAATGCATATCGATGAGAGAAAGAGAGGGAGAGACAGGCGGAAAGAAGAGAGGAAAGAAAAAGGACGACAATAGACGCGCGCGAGGGGACGCAAGGAGGGTGGAAGCTATTAACTACCAACTCAAGACGCGGGATCGAACGAGAAACAATTATGATTTTCGTTCGATCTCGCGTAGTTTCCTCGTTCCGTAGTCGAGTTCAGTTCCATAGAAATATGCGAATCGATTATCGGTACATCGAGAGAGGAGAGCGCACGCGGAATGTCAGAAAGTAAGATAGAGAGGGAGAGGAAGGCGGGCGGGAAGAACGTGTGCGGCGAAAGGAGCGCGAAAGGGCGGGAGAGAATGAGCGTGAAAAAGAAAGGAGCGAAAGGACGCGTGAGTGAGAAAATAAAAGAGAAGATACGAGAGAGAGCGAGAGAAAGAGAGAGAGAGTATCGTAGTACACGGAGACACACACATACACAGCCACACACGTGCAAACACATTGAAATGCATACAAGATACATACACGCGACATATGTGAAACACAAGAACACGCAATATTATATATATACGACTCCATAGATGATGGCGCGGCACACTCACATAGTGTCTCTCGGATTGTTCCACAAAACTTTTCATTCGAGTTTGCTTCAAGAAACCTTCTGTTTTCTAATGTATGACGTGTTGTTGTCGATATATAAAATAAACTTAATAAAAAAAAATAAATCATGCGGTATATGTCTGGCAACCTTTATTCAGCTTTCCCTTCGAAGGGTCCTCCCCCCTCCCCCTCTTGTCCGAAAATATTAAATTCAATCCATGATGTCAGTATTCCATCGCATTTTCGTGATTGCATCGTAAGTTCCGAGTACGACGAACGCTCAGGATCTCCACGGTTTCGCATTCCTAACATATGCTGATCGCCTATCTGTGCCACGAGAAAGACGTATTTATATATCCCAAGGACGGTACGATCCGCTGATAAAAGACGAGCGAGAGCAGCAAAGTTCTACTTTGATCCATTTGGCCGACTCCGAAGACGGGAGGAGCAACCTGCAGAGGGTGTCTTCTCGACTTAGCACCCTTCGGGGTAATGTCGCGTACTATTTCTCACAATTACACCGGCATAGCTTTTGATAGTTACACGTGTGTGAAATTTCAATGAAAAAACTTTCGAAAGGGCAATCAGAACGGAAGCCGACCCATATGCGCGCCGTTCAAGTTACACCCACCTAAGTCCTACGGGCGCACCATAGATATTGTAGAATGTAGATAACAATAACGTAATATTTATTACCGAATAACCTGCTCTCGGCTTATGTTATAGTTTAAACATAAATTTTTGTGAACTTTACATTTCATATTTGCTCGAAAGCTTCAGAATCCAGCTGCGCGAAGTATTTTAACGCTATCTGCATAAAACCGTGTTTTTTCTTTTAAAACTATTCTTAAGATCCTTGGATAGTCTATTATAAACTGTTCGTATCGTTATAAAAGCTGTCGTGAAAGGATAACATCGGCAATTATTTTTTATCGATTTAATAGAGATGCGATGTGAATGATCGCTTCTACAGGTAATCTTCGCACATTTCTCTTGCCGCACTTTGAGCATATTTATATAAAAACGACTACATCTCTTTCTTATATTACAATAAAAATTATAAAAAGAGGCAAGAGAGATAAGATGATTGTAATTATGATTCAGTCTTAGTATTTAAAGATAATCGTTATGCGATTTGCAATTACATATTCTCAAAATAGATTCGCGATCTCCTTCCAAGCTGAATAATGTACAATTTCTTCTATTGATTTTTAGATTCATCTCATTCAGCTCTTATATAAAATTTAAAAAATCTATTAATACGCGTACATTATATGGGAGAGAAAATACTAATAACGGAAAGTTAATGAAATGCAAGGTGGGGGAACGTCCCTCTCAAACGCGAGGACGTTCTGGCTGAAAAGCTCGAGCCAGTACTCCGGTCTTCCGAGAGACGGAGTAACCGAGAACCATCCTGAAGCATGTAAATTCGCTTACGCATCTCGAAGGGCCATCCACCCTACGAACAAACAGCCCGCGCGAGAGAAGGAGAGACCTTATCCGGCGCGCTTCATTAGATCCTCAATGAAATTTCAACACTTTAACGCCCCGGCGAACCGAGAAATATATAACCAGTGAACTCGTTTTCACGCTCGGCTACCACGCATCTTCGTGGGTACTCTCTCTCGGGTCCTTCGAGTTTTCTCTCCACCCCTAACGGAGGCCTCCGTCTCGGAGAAGGAAAACAAGGGTAGAAACAACCTTCCCCCTCCTGCCCCTTCGAAGGATGTATCGAGCAGCCAAGACGTGCACGAGTGGTTGCCTGGTTCAGGGGTTCAGGGTAGACGCAGCGATCCTGGAGCGCGGTGACTAAAACCACTCCGTTTATCGTCGGTAAACGCAGGTGATGGAGACCGACCGACGAGAAACAACTGTGACACAAAATGTATGGTACGTTATTGTACTCCGTTCACATGCCGACTGTACCTCTGCATGCAAAGCTCTGCAGCGCAGAACTTGTGGCACAACTATCGACGTTCGATATTATTTCCTGCTGTTGATGCAATTTTTATTTTTCAATTTATTCTAATAAAAAGCGAGGCTAATAAATTAGAAAGTGTCAGAAACTTAATGGAACACACATTAATGTTATCTGTAAAATTATATTACACTGACATTATTGTACTTGCAGCTTTTAGACATATCGACTGTCCAAACTGCAGTTGTAATGTCGGTACAAGCAGTTCGAAGCAACACAGAGAATGCGCTGTAATATGACTTGTTTGTAACAAAGTCCAATATATAAAACTAATTAAACAGCGTAATGTTATATATTATAATTAATTATATATGATATAGCCAATTTAAGATACGTAGGCGTACGATGACGAGATCGTTTTAATTCTTCTTGTCAACTTTCTCTGCCTCAACCAGTTAGGTAAGATAACGATATGGATATGAAGCAATATGAGTACAAGCGCAAATTAAACCTAAAGCTAACATCCGGGATTTCTACTGGACATATAGAGTACAACAAGCTTACTTTCCAATATCTAGGATAATATAGTTGGAAGCGTAACTATAAAATGGCACACTGCGTATGGGTAGTACATTGTGCTTGCGCAAAAATCAATCTATTGGCGTATTAAATGTTAGGTGTTGAATGCAAATACGAATTGATACCCTACATAAATATCCTAAAGTAACTATATTATTGTATAAAAAAAAATGTATTCGAAGAATTAAGATAAAGAATTACATATCTTCTTGATACTCTAATTTTTACGATTATAAGCACTTGGCGTCTCCTTCTCCCCTTCTACATATAATACATAAAACTAAAAATTATAATATTTTATTGATTTCCCAAATTTGTAAGCTTTAGAATTTCTTTTTGAATTATCTCCAATTTTCCGAATTAATTTTATGATATTTATTTAATTATTTCTTTATGAATTTGTACAATTATAAAAAGCCCATTTATAATGTAAACGACAATCCCGTATTTGAATATAATTTTTATATCAAGTGAGAAAATCATTGATTAAAGCAAAATGACACACATTTATTGGATATATACTTTCTTTTAGTGTCAAATCGGTATCAACATGTCAATAAAACAAACAGGAAAGTGATTGGTAAAAATAAAACATAAAATCGCAGAGAAAACTATTTTTCAATAAGAAAATCACTTGTTATAACGTTTCAAGTATAAGACATATTTCTAGATATTATAATTATTTAGCAACTTCATGTATCGACGTTACAAACTAAGAATTGAACGCAATTTAGTATTAATATAAAACCGCGCACGTCGTAAATACAGTGGCGGCCGCTTACCGTGAGGCTAAATCAGAAGTTCGGCGTTATTGAAACAAGAAAACCACGTTAAAATCCGTTCGGCTTGGCTGCAAAGTCTGTCATTAGGTAAAACCGGTTTCTTCGGCCCACCCTGCAGCCGGCAGCCGTACGAACTTCTACTCATTGCGTATCTACCATTCGGGATCTGTGATTTTCGACTAATAATTGTGTTTCTCGTAATCTTTATATCAGTTTTTGCTTTTGCAAACACTGTATCCCTTTTCCTTGTATCTCTTTTGCAGGGAAATGTAGACTCGTTCCGCTGTTTCCTGATTCCTCTGACTTTCTTATATACATTCCAAACAGATTGACATACAGATCCAAAGGGTGAGCGAAAGATACCTTTCCAACGGTACACGTTTCTCACGCCTGCCTCTTTTGCTTCCCCTAAGAATCGTGAATCGGAAACGCGACACGGTTGATCTACATCTGCAAACGTGATAGCGGACGAAAGAAGAAAACATTTTTCATCTCAGAAGATCACGTTTGTAATCTCGAGTTCGTGATTCAGATGATACCTAGCGATCGTCTCACTTCGCGCTTTACTATTCGTCGGACAAAATAAAACGGAACTTACACAAATTGTATATGCATACAAATGAATAGTGCGACAAGCCAACATTATCTAAACATTTTGCTGAGAAACGGCAAACGTGCGATCCTTAGTGAATAACGTTCCGTAACCTTTTACTTCAAGGAGATCCCAGGTACAGATACTTTCCCGCACTTTTATGTACGGCAACAAAGCAAAACATAATTAAGTAAATAACGAGAAGGAAGTAAGTGCGTCGCGTGCAGATAATTTCTGCACGACTCTCACATCAGTTATAATCATTATCATTTTCGTTTCACTTCAGAATCCTCTAACTATCCAAACGCATTCCATCTCGTTTTTTTTTCATTTAATACAGTAAATATCACTAGGAATAAAAAAATGTAATTTTTTGTAATATACTTCGTTGAAATTTATATAATACATCTGTAACTTTCTTTATCAAAAGAAAAAAAGAACAGAGTACAAAAAGGTAACATAATAACGCGTGACCAATAAATCTGGATAATATAATTTCTTACATATCAATTCTGTTCATTATAAATATAATATAACATCCATATATTAACAAGAAGAATTATTTGACCAAACTGACGTTTAATGTCGTAGTATTACATTAATTCAAAGTCGACGTTTCGACACTGGTTTTGTGTCCTTATCAAGAGTTTAATAAGGACACAAAACCAGTCAAACTCTTGATAAGGACACAAAACCAGTGTCGAAACGTCGACTTTGAATTAATGTTATTCTACGACATTAAACGTCAGTTTGGTCAAATAATTCTTCTTGTTAATTTTTACTGGCGAAGAAAAGAATTTTATATTTCATCCATATATTAATTATACAAATCCTGTTTTGCGCTGTTATAACTTAAATAAACTTGCGGATAGCTGAAGCAACTCAATTCAATGGCTGGATTTTAAAGTAATTCTCCATAGCGTCTATCATACATGTATCGCATCAAGTTATATGTCAAAGAGCTCCACCTTACTGTTCTCCTGACAATGCATTGTCATTCCTATTTGACAATAGAAACAGACTATATTAGACGTACGATATGACTCTATATCCGTTCTTGGAGACCGTTTGTGTTTGTACATACCTACATATATTCAATAAAAGATATGCGGTAGTGTCTCGCTCACGAAAGAATATTATATTTTACAAAAAGTATACTTGACGCGAAACGTTTTCGTGTGTTTCCTGATAAACAAAATTTTGCACTTTGCGGTCTTTTTAAATGCCACATTTATTATTCTTGTAAAAGAATAATAGATAAGTTAATGATGGATAAGTTGTTTCCATGATATTGCCCCGTTATCGGAGCCTCGTCGAACATATTCTTTAAGTCTACATATAGAACGAGAAAATACGCACATACGTAAATCGATAAAAAGTGACGTGCACTGTCCAATACGGAGCTAAAAATATCAAAAATAACCGATGTGGTTGACTCAACTGTGGTTGTACTTGCATATTGTATGTGGCGGCACACATATGTGCATATAGCAATTACGGAGATAAATAGAAAGTACGTACGCTATTCGGAAAGCTCCGCGAACCTCATTCGCATAATTACGTGGTTGTATTACACGTCTTGTCCTTCGTTATTTTGACCCGAATGTAGGTTGTCTAACTGATATCATGCATATAAAATAACTCTTTTAAAAAAAGCAAGGCATATATCGTACGCGCGCGAGTCTCTCGAAACGAATGTCTCAATCTTCATGAGTTGAGCCGTATTTTAACATTCACAATTTAACCATAAATATATAATGCTGAAGTATTTGATTGTTTCAAAAATTACCAGCTTACTGTAAGAAAATAGATGAATATCATGAGTAAAACGATGAGTGGATTTATTTGGTGTATGCGGACTGGAAGATTTGGAAGCCACACGGGATACATTTGTTTAATTTGATAACTATAGTATGTATTATATTCTCCGATTTACTGCGACAGCGAAAAGTGTGAGGAAAGAATGCGAGGGACGGAAAAAGAGAGAAAAAAGAACTCGAATGGCAGAAAGAACGGTGAGAATATTTTACGCCTTGCCACAGGCCCACGTCGGGGTGCATACGGAATCATCCTGTGCATAATAAATGGACAAATTGCAGCTACATTGTCACATAAACGCGTACACTCCGCAGCAACCACCGTCAATATTGAATTTTACTCAGCCTTGCAACATCAGTGTGGTTCATCTCACAGCAGGAATCCAGTATCTCGATTGGCGAATGTTCGCACGGACGCGACGCGACGGTGCGGCCAGTTTTCTTTTCGTTTCTTTTTTTCTCTTCCGCGTAACGCCACGAACCGTCGCGTCGCCGGTTGTTGCGCCGAGTTTGCATACGCATGAGCGACTCCGGCTACTTAGGTATATCAAGGAATTACGCAGCGCACACAAGTGTGCGCCGAAGCTATCGCTGATAAAAGATTGCCCCTATATGACAATTGCATCATCTCGACTTTATTGTCGTAAAAGTAAATTTTATTACATTTTAAAAATACCACAGAGAGAGAGAGAGAGAGAGAGAGAGAGTGTGTGTGTGTATATATATATATGTGAATAAATGAATTACTGAGAGAGTTTAGTTTTCGTCGCGTTAATTATCAACAATAAATTTCTTGATTTAAAAATTATTGACTTTTTCTCACAATCAGTAAATGTTTAAAATATTATACATATTTAACATCGAAGATTTTATGTATTTCAAGACAAATCGACTTGTTTGAAAAGAACATTTGTGGTTCTTACTTCTTTCTTACTTACTTCTTTCTTTGTGATTCTTCTTTCGTTTGTACAAGTCAATTTCTACGCTTAAAAATAGACAAGATAAATCTAAAAAAATTAGTAATGGGATCTTTATATTGCACATTTTAACGTAACCGTCGGCAAAAGTATATGTATCCGACAGACGGGAGATAGGGATCAAGATAGATCAGAAGAGAGTAGGTGGGGACGGAAAGACAGGGGAACCGAGATAAGTTGGTGACCTTGGTGAAGAGAATGGAGATAGAAGGAGTAATTTTATGGGGAGAAAAAACTATTAAGAATATTACAACGGATAATATCCCGCAGCTGATTTACCTCATCTATATTAGGATAGATCTCCGTAATGAGATGAGAATGAGGTAAGCATACTGATAAAACAAGAAGAATAGGAGAATGCGTTATATGCATTGAATGCATCGTCCGCCGCATATCATGTAGTTATATAATGTAGTAGCCTTATCTGAGAGAACTCAGAGTTAAAGAATAAACATTATATTTACTTAACGCATTAATCGAGACTCGGTGAAGCAACAGTCATGAACAGATCTAATCAACTATAGATAAATTAATGTAATGTTAACACCTTAGGTATAGTATATCTGTAATAGGGATTACATAATTAAAAATCAGTTAATAGAAAACATGAATCCTGCCGCAAAATGTTTCGAAACACTGTGTTACGTATTCTATGTTCTAGTGCGTGGTATCTTTTCGTCGATCTTAGCTAGCGTTACAATAAGTAAGTAACATTTGCAATGAGAAAGTAGAAACAAATATTCAACAGATATTAGGCCCATTATAGACATCTATAGGTCCAACATTAAGATATTCGAATCTCAAAGTAACGTTTTTATACAGTATAAACTTCATGAAAGCCTCTAATACTGTAATCATATCTATTGCACTTCTAAAAGAGGAACTTCAGAAATGTGTATTAGAAAGCGTATTTTCCGAAACAGTTACATTTATTCGGCATCGTTCATCATTGATGGTGGACGGCTATAGCCGAACCCTCTGACGCAGTAAATGGCGCAGTTCCATTTTTTACTCATTATTTCCAATCTTTCACATTCGAACAATTTTCAGCACGCACGTAGGATGTGTACCCATCAGGGATCTTTTTTTTTTTACGCTTGAAAGGAACGCGAAGATCGCTGCGAAGTGCTCCTTTGTTTCGTGAGGAAACGATTGAAAAGATTGCTTGCGTGCATCGGATATTTTACCTCGACTGAATGCGCCGTAATAGCAGGTGTGATCTTCTGGCAGGAAGAAAAAGTTGGAGCGGCTGAATACAGATCTCAAATTTGTGACTCTTGCTCGCTCCCAAACCAAGAGCAAATCGTTGCATAGGACCTGATGTTACGTGTTATGTTAGTGTTAGTGCGATTACGTATATTGTCCACTTTCAGCACGATCGCGCAAGATGATTACATTGTTCCGCATTGTCCATATCTCCACACGTCCGCACTATTACAGCTATTATCGTAGCGTCGCTTTGACAATTTATCTAGCAATTCAACGACAAAGTAACGATGAAATAGATTGAAGTACAATGTCAATCGGCGCATGGCTTCATTTCTCACTAGTGCATTCGTAGAAAAAAAATACACAACTTCGACAAAAAACTTTAATAATTCCTGAATAAAATGGCACGGTTATGTGTATCTTAGCGCGACTTTAATAATTGCTCTAGAACATTTCGTTGAGGATATCTATTAATTGTTATAGCAAAAAATCATATCGACACACTACACGATTGACATTATCGCAATCACCCTTTACTTTCTTTTATATTACTTTTTACATTGCATGTTGTGCGCAAGTGTTATAGATGCCATTTATTCATAACGGGTGTTATCCGGGAATGCGTCTCGTTCCCTGGCATTTACAACGTTAAACTTGATACCAAGCGGACTCGTTTCTTCTTTCCCGTTACAGAGCGGCCTCTCGCTCTCTCCATCCTATAATTACGCGGGCGTATCGCGAAAAAAGTTTCGAACACACGCTAAAGATGTTAACGGTAGCAGTAAAACATGCGATTGCAATGCAGTGAGAAATTGAGGCTTAATATCACAGGAACGACTTCAATGAGAACGTAATCATATAATTTCTAATGCTCTGCGTCGCCTTAAATCGGGAATAATTGCAACATTGACCGAAGAACGAGGAAACCACGAAATAGTCGGGGCCACAAAGTAACATTGCATAAAACAAAAACGTCGCAGAAAGTACGAGCGTCGATGGAACATTAGAACGGTTTACTGTAATTACTGTAATTATTTAACGCGAGCAGTCAGGAAAGTATCAGAATTTTATCGGTCCCATACCTGTTCGCTCTTGGAGAGTTGCAGAACAAGCTGAGCGATATCGCTCGCAAAATAAAAGCAAAATACTGTCGTTCTCTCTCTTTTTCTCTGTCTCTCTCTCTTACGAGTGGTCGCCAAGTAAACTCGCGAGTTTTTGTATTCTCATAAAATGGATTCTGACATGCAATTAATTCCTGCTAATTGAGTCCCTGATAAGCTTATTTACAAAACCCACTTTCCGCTTGAACGAGTTTAAGAGAAACCAAGTAATACGAATCATGCGAAAAAGTTAAACTTATGGAAAATAGGTGATACTTACCTCAATTCGCCGAGAGATACATACAACCATTTGATAATTTAATTTTTTTTCAGCATAATTCTGTTTACGGTAGGAAGCAGAAAAGATACGGAGTATAACATTTCGCAGTGAAACGTCAGGAAAGAATCTGCAAATTCTGATGATTATAAAAATATAAATATTTTGGCCGAAAAGGAACTTCAAGGGTTAAGTGCAATAGCCGCCACTGTGATTATATGTAGCATTACTGTTTTATTTATATGCCATATAACGTAACACTTAATAGACAATAATACGCGTACGCTCCATATTTCGCTTCCTCATTTTCCTCCATGCAAAGCTGAATATTTTTATAATATCATAATTATAATCATCGTCCTTCCTCATCTTACGATCGTTGTCATTACAGCACTCGTTTCCAACACACAATATCTCTCTCTACGAATCGTTGGATAAATAACTACAACAGCCAAATTTATTAGAACAAGTAAATAAGTCGTATTAAGTATAGATACCCGGGGTCCATTCCTTTCCTTAACTCGGATACTGTTACTGGTCACGAGCCGTTCAACAAAAACGATCCGCAAAGTTTCACATTTTTCTAGCAATGTCGGTCTGACTCGTTCGATGCGAACCAGGAAAATAAAGATGCGAAACCTCGATCGATAATTGCGATCGATCTCGTGATCCCGTTTTCACGTGTAGATCGACGCTTCATACGTAGATATATAAGTGCCGGATAAGGAGATATAGATAAGTATCTTTTTTTTTTAGCTTTTTATGTAGTTCGAGAATATTGCGTATTCGTCTTATATTAGATCTTGAATAGCTTAAACAACAATATTCATACAAGAATAACTTTACAGCTGCGCATACACAATTCATTTTGGATAAACGGTTAAATGAAATATCCCAATGTGGTACGTAGTTGTCGATTACTAACTAAAATGGTGTCTATTACAATTTTTCCAACAAAAGAAAATGTTATCAAGTGTAAAATAACGCTTAGAAGAGTCTTCTCGATCGGGGAACGAGCATTTCGCATTTCGCAAGAGAGCTCTTCTTCACAACCGAGCTCACAACCGAGAGAATTTACGACCCTCCTTGTGCTAGAAAATACTCTAATAGAATATACACGTCAAATATATCAAACACACTATCCCTCCATCGATCGTTTCAACTGCATGAAACGAGCGATCCTTAGAAAAAAGAAAGAAGAGCAATTAACAACTACTTTCTTTTAGAGAGCTGGCTTCACGGAAACCCAGATAGCAAGCTAATGTTATTTGTCGTCATTTTGACGTCAAAATGTCGTCAAAAACGTTAATTTGACGTAAAAATAACGATAAATAACATTAGCTTGCTACTTGGGAAATTATTCGCGAATAAGTCCCTCAATAATATAAGTACTTATAATTAAAGAAAAAGATAGATATCACGAACAATAAGTAGTATATGTGTAAAGGCCGAATTAATCGTCATCGTTGACACCAATAAACTGTACTTCGTCACTCGCTTAGACTCGAACGTGTGCGCATTTATTCATACGGCGCAATAGTGTCTCTATCTAAAGTGAAAGGACATGTGTCTCTAACAAATACACTTACAAAATAGATTATATTACGATTACAGTTAAAAGTTATTGCTTAAAAAAATATGGCGACAGTATGTAAAATTCGCAAGGTCGAGCGAATCTGCTATGCGTGTTTTAGCGCAGCACCTCACGCTCGTGTTAAAATTGTCGAATCTCTATAAAATCCTGTACCTTAGAAAAGTGCATTAACGGCCGACAAATATAGAGATTATCTCAGCGAAACAGCGAAAGTGTGGACATTGATGTTCAAAGTACGAGACGTGCGTTATATCACGGCGAAGTTTATCCAGATGCAAATAGAATTTTAATTAATAAAATTACCGATGGAAAACTAATTTAAACACCTCTCCTTTCAATCTCGAGTTCCTCGAATATATACTGTACGGATAGAAAAAAAATTGCTAATATAAGATAAATATCTCATTATAGCTTAATTGATAACTCGACGATCTAATTGCTTGTAAAAAAATCCGATTTTCTTTTAGTTTCCCCGACAATAGAGACCATCAACAAATTATAGACTAGTTCTCCTGTTTTCTAGGAGATCAGAGAATTCGACATGTTGTACATGACACTTTGCAAAACATGCATGCGAACGTACGTATATACATACTTGGCCGAGGTGACGCGTGTGCGTGCAGATATATGCGATCCACAATAGACACATGTTTCACACACAAAGGTAACTAGGTAACGGACGTGAGCATAATGCACGCCGTTTACAGCGACCATTATGTTGACACTTGGCGATTCTAAGTTTCACGGAAGCGCTACGAAAATATCGTTTAACGACTTTGATGTAACTTTCGAATCTGCGCGGAAGGATAGAATGCTCCAGCTCTATCAAATGCAACAAGTCGCGTGGTGTGATTGCCTATTCGCCCCGTTTCTCCATCAAATGCTAGATGATAAAGCGATTGCACTCCAATCGCACTTTTTTACTTACAGCGATGTCAAAGCAAACTGCCTTAAATTAAAATTGCGGGTTACGATAATAAACACCAGGATGCCGAAAATTATAGGATCGACCGTCACCCGATAGGCTTCCGTGTATGTCGCGTTGTCTTCATACGGACATCTGACGCACGTCTCACACGTAACAAAAGGATCGCACGAAGTGCGTGCATTTCGTGTAATGTCGTGCGACGGTTAATTAAAAGTCAATCGTCGTTTTGGTGTCCGTGAGAATTTCTCTTCGCGATTCAAACATTCGCAAGGCGAAAGTAGACGGTGTTTTTTATTCAAATGCGAGTCTGCTGGAATATCTGAAGAACACCCAGTACGATGTATAATGAGAGAATAAAATATATAATAATGTATTTTTTGTGTGTTTATGTTTGTGTTTGTGTAACAATTAAATTAATTCTAGCTAAATTTCTAATCTTAGACTATCTAAGCAAAAAACAGAAAACTCCAAGCAACATGACACACTTAAGATGAATCGAAAGAAAATTCAACCATAAAATTCATAATATAAAATATAAATTCTCAAGTGTGATCTTGTATCCATGAAAGCCCAATTGATATGCAAATCAATTCCTTAGTTACAAATTAAGCGAGATGATGATGATAAATCTGACGCAGCACGACGCACATGCTTATTATTGAAACGCAAATTCATTTACGGAAATGAGTCATTAAATATTCTATGGTAATATTCGCAATCAAGCTATGCATCAAATTGTTGCTCGAAACATGTTTCGCGTAAAGCAAGAGGGACGGAAGAGGGGCATTCGAGAAAAGAAGCAAGCAGAAGAGAATGAGAGTGTATATCGAAGGGACAGTGTTTCTCGGTGCTCTTATTTGTAAATTAATTTGCCGCAAGCTGGAGCGACCAGTTTTTGAGCGGCTATTTTATTGTACCGCGTCGCACGAACTGACACATCCGCCAATTTTGCGATTATGCGCGCAGATGCGCTCGCCTTAGCACGAAAAGTTTTAATTATCAAAGAATAGCGGCTGATATTACCATTCGTAAAAAAAAGGATTTTAATATGGATTGGATTAACTCACGATATCCCAAGATTAATTCTTTACTCATCACCAAGATTAATGATTTACTCACGTTAATTGCTGACATAATGACAATTATGTTTTACAATATTAGACGCAAAAGGATGTTATATATCTGTTCTTTGAGCATTGGACAAGTACGATATTTGCATGGATATAGCTTAGAAAGACATAATCTTATTCCACCTTTGAGGGATAGAAAGATTTTGCATAAAAATTTAAAAAAATCTATCAAATAGATTCAAGTATTACATGATTAATTGAAATCTGAATGTCTTACTCGATTATGCTCGATCATGCTGCACGTTTCGCACCCCTTCCAGTAACGTTAAATAACATATATAAATCCAGAAAACAGCGTTTGCAGTAGTCAATATATATGTGATATATATGCATAAAGCAGAAAGCGTCAAAATCACTATAGTCCGTCGATTAATTCGGCCAGCGCCTCGCTTGCATGCGCGGTCACCGCCGCTATCCAGTGTCCAGATTTCCACACGCGAAATTGGCCACACGCGTCGTTGGATAGGACCAGCGAATAAAATCGTCGCTCACGATCGAATAGATAGATTTTATCAGCGATCCGCTTGACGCCTGTCGCACTTACGATCATCTCTCCGCAGCGGGAGCTTGCCCGCTGCTTTTGCATCTTGCCATCGCGTTCTTGCACCAAATTTAAAATGGGCGGACACATGAGGAGGACGCGGGACGCAAACTCGCCGAACAAGGATGGCTCGAGGGCAGTCAGCGGAATGTCGTAACGTTCTCGTTCTTCGGGATCCTGCTTGATCGAGCTGCCTCGCGAGAGCAGCTGCGTAATATCAGGCTCCGTCGATTTCGTTTTGTCCGAAACGAAAATCCGCGCGTATAGCGATCATGTACAACCCAGTGCCCGTCTTCAAGAGAAACGCGAGTGACCGCTCGGGAATGGGTGAAGCTACGCTCTGCGAATTTTGCCGATCACGTTGGCTCGTGACGATTCACGATCGTTCGATTTATCATATCGCCGTGAAAGATCGCGATGGCATCAACCATCGTGAGATTAGCTTAGAGAAGCAATTATTTCATCGGAAACTTTACTGAAGCTTTCGTCTTCCCACGGGAAACCGCGATTACGATTGGGAATCAAAAAACGGAAAACGTCTGAGAACATCCCGCGACACGACGACTTTTTCGCGACTTTTCCACGAGTTTCTCAATCCTTGACTGGTTGCGATTTGCTCGGTCCACTGGGTATGTAGCAGCGTTGACCGCACACCTCGCGAAGCGATGTCCGAAACGAGTTGGCGATGATCGATAGTCAGGTCCAATGCTCCCGACAGTCGTTCTATCACTTCGTAGGTGACGCGATTTTCTTTGGAATTCGACATGTTTCCTTCGTCGATTTACTCCACTGATTGTCAGCGATCGATCTGAAAGCAGAAGTGAGGAAACTTTTGACAAGTGCAAAGTAAAAAATGGATAATGATAGCAACAGGCAATATGATGTCGCTCATTTCAGGGATCTCGTAAAAAATCATGTTTTATATTTTTATTCTAATTCCTATATAATATCCATTTTTTAAATTTTAATTAATAAGCTATTAATAATAGTCATCGAAAACTGTCGCTATCTTATTAATAGTAAATAATAAGTGTGACATGTTTAAATAGAAAAAGATACTACTCTTATCTTTTTATTCTTCTCTATATTATTTTTATCTTTGCTGATTGAGATCGGAGTTTTGGACCACATTTATCTTCTATTATTATCCCTAATCATAGAATTTAAGAGAACAATGTGATTATTTCAAGTAAGACGCAATAACGATTCCTAGATGTTGAGATTGTATCCACAGCAGAGGAATCATTATGATAACATAAACGAATTGATCTTGTCTTACGCAATAAGATTTACGCAACGTGTCACGTGTAACTCTGCGACGCAGTTTCCGAGATGCAAAGAACGCGGAATAGTCCGTATGTAATTTGCTTGAAAATGTAATAAAACCAACAAAACACCGTATTCACACATACTGTGTATCCACTTGGATATGTAATATTCCACGTCCTTCTATTAAAAATATCATTATTTTCAA
The DNA here is from genome assembly GCA_035220615.1 of Leptothorax acervorum. Taxonomy (NCBI): domain Eukaryota; kingdom Metazoa; phylum Arthropoda; class Insecta; order Hymenoptera; family Formicidae; genus Leptothorax; species Leptothorax acervorum. Next base: position 461,219 of record JASTWQ010000014.1, read on the forward strand.
AACAGTAATAATTCCGGTTTAACCGTGAATACTTCAATTGCTTTTTAATTAACGCCTATGTGCTACATGCAATAAGAAAATATGTATAATTGCTATTTGTCTCACAGCTGCGATTAAAGTGCCAGCTGTAAGAGAGGATAAAAAATGTGTAGACGTATCTATGCCATTTGAGATTCACAATAATACCGGGTAAATCGCGTTGTTTTATTGCCGTCGACAACGTTTATCGATGTAAATGCACGTTCGCCGAACGACCCGACATGCGATGTAAAAACGCAACGTTAAGTACATTCGACTACATTCAAGAGTACGGTGCGTTTATTTGCATCAACGAAAACACCGCTTATTTGCGCTCTTCGTTGCGATAAAATAAAGTTCCACTCTTAAATTAACAAAACAATAGATTATTCTCTTGCGTATAAAAATAATTCATGACTATTTCATCCATCATATTAACTTATTTAATTACTCAATTTTCCTCCTGTAATTTCGCGACGCAAAGATTGTCCATCTATCAGAAACTTATAATGCAAAAATAGCACCCAACAGTTGCCATTTTAGCAGGATTATTATAAATTTGTTTAAGTCTTTATTACAATGATCTTGAGGTAACCGAAGCCCAATCCAGTCGTTCAATATAAACGACGTTTATATCTGCACATTAACACTAACGCGAAAAAATTATCAAATGCCGGAAACCGCCGACTGAGAACTGGAGCCCGGAGAGAAGTTAACGACGCGCCATGTCGGCTTATCCGGCGGATATTAAATCTGGTAGCGGGATATTTCTCATTCGAGAAGTTTTCTCAGAGAGGCGACCGGCGAGAGGAAACTTACCAGTTACCGCGATGTTTTAAAGACGCGTCGGGTCGCGAATGTAAAGGAGGAAGGAGGCGGACGAGCGAGCGGTACACGTTCTCTGCCGTAAAACAAAATCCGCTACGGAAGGATAGCAAGAGAGAAAAGAATGGATAAGAAAGAGAAGGGGGCTGAAGATGCGACAAGGACGCGGAGGAGGAGTATATTATGTTCGCTAAAGCAATGTTACCAACTCGAGAACTGGCGAACTAGCCGACAGTAAAATTCATTTTATGTCCCCCTCGTAAAGCCAGTCAAATGAAACCCGGACTTAGTTTTCATACGTGCATCAACTGGCAGACTCGGTTTCCTGCCCGCCACGACAGCAGGTTGTAACAGACTTTTTCAAAAGTCTAGACGCATTGGTACCCAGAGCGGACATCTCTGTCGAATCAATCTTGCTTGGCGAAACCACGTTCATGACAAGTCGCTACAGTTCCGTTTTACTTTCAAAATCGCTACGAGTTACATAATATTATCTGTTTAAAAAACATCTATCTAAAAGAAAATAATTTATTGGGCAACCAAGATCCAGTCCTGACCGATTATGGCGTTCCTTTATTTATTGATTATTATCTTATACGGTCGTATTTTTTAAATTTGCTTAAAAGAAAATAAGTACAAATAAATCAAAAAAATAAATAAAATAGATTTATAAAATCATGGAAATTAGAAAATTAATCAAAAAAATCAATCATTTTAATTAAAATTTTGAGCCGTGACGAGCCATATGACACTTCGATTGAGACTTTCATTTTATCTGACTGATACATGAAGCAGTAACTTGTAAACAAAAAGCGGTACAAGATAGACGTTAAAAATGACCAAGCAAAACATCGTCCGGCACTAAAACCTGGTCGCCTCGTAAAACACGTCCCGCAGACATAAGTCCCGAAAGAGTAGTGGCGATAAAGACCAAGTTCACATCTCAGAGGATCGACTTTGAAAGGATCTTTCGTTAGATCCCACGAATCTCTTCTCAGAACCGTTTTAATCTGTTCCTTTGTTTGTCGATGTTGCAACCGTGTCTAACAATAAGATTCGTCAATAAAATCTAATCATAATCCGACTTGAAGAAAGCTGCACGAGAGACGAGTATGTTAAGGTGATTTCGGCGAAAATGCGATATTTCGCGGCCTATTATTGCGGAATCACGACCGGCTTTTCGACAAACTTACAAAACTTTAAACTGTCGAATAAAGTATCAAGTGACGAAAGTGTGTACAAACAACAATAATGAAAGAAAATTATTTCGAAGACCAGACATATCTGACAGATATACGGGAGGGAATGTGATAAGAGAAACAGAGTTCATTGATACGCGCGCGATGGTTATAGTCGCCCATCAATGTTACACCTATTTAACCGGTTGACGACGCTCGGAATATTATTTCCACTCGTAAAGCGATCCCTGTAACGATCGACAGTTACTTTGATGCCGTTTCAGGGGCGAGACCGGGCGTTACGCTCGTTTCTGGTCGTGTTGCAATACGCATTCTTTCCGTCTCGCTTTAGAGCTTGTGGACTTGTGCCGGTACGCGACTCGTCGTCACGTTTTCATGAGACTTTAACCGTCCGCGTCTGAGTCTTTTTTTTTTACGAGCGACTGGTTCGTCAAAGTGCCAACCACTTTGTTAAGTACACGTATCTGTAACGGTGCGTTACGACGAGCGCAGGATCTACTCGTGTTAAGTGGATACGAGCTTTCAAGGAACATTCGACGATCGATTACGAATGGCACGAGAGAGCTAATAGCTACCTCGAACGACAATGAATTTACCGTGCCACGTACAGTCTGCATGCCCGTCGTATTTGCATTTTCTTTATACAGTTCTTCAGACACAGTGATCGCTGCGCATTATAAATATGACATTTTGCACTCATTTTAATTTTCCAGCGCATTTACTGACTTATTATGTATTCTTTCTTAGAAAAACTATAATATCGTGCCATTTATTATGCACCGTTGCCATTTCTCGACAAAAAAGAATTCCTAACAGACGCGTATGTCGCAGCAATTGCACTACTCTAGGACGTTATAAAGTTTTATATGTAAATTACACTATATAAATATGTAGATTTATACATATATCTGATTCTGTTGAAAACTGAAGTATGCGTGTGAAATACGCAATTTCTCCACATTATTAACAATAACAATGACAATAATCATTGCAATAATAATAAAATAATAATGATAAAGATAGTATTAAAAGAAAGAGAGAAGGAAGAAGAGAACCGATGAGTCGGGAGGCATCAGTTCACAGTTTATGTTTGTATTCTTTCCAATGTTTTTGCCTTTTCCTCTTGATTGACCATGTAGTTTCTAAAAAAAATGATAGCTATACTGCCTCACAATATCCTTAGCTGCGTAATTTACTTATGTCCCGATAATTCGCATATTCATGTTGTTTCCATTTAGCAATTTTCCCGGCTAATTTGGCGAACTAATTGAAAGCTTATCGATCAGATAGTTTGTAAACGACGACAAAGACTTTCAACCCGTCGATAGTCTTTAAATTGGGTAGGAAGAAAATTTGAAAGACATTCTACGTCTGATAAACGTCACTGGCTACGATCAATTATATTATATTGATCAAATACTGTCTGTACGTGCTAAGTATATAGTTTTTCTTAATAAATTACTGTTTATTATACAAAACAATTAATGCGAGATTACAAATCACAAGATATTTCGTACAAAGATTTCCAAACTATTATCAAGAGACACGGTAGTGTCTCGCGCCAAGTACGCGCGGAGCGAGACCCCGTGGCTCTATATACGCGACGCGACGATTTGTAAGTACCCGAGATTTTGAGATCTCGATAACCAGTGAACGGACGAAGTTCTAACTAGACTTAATGGATAGCTTGGACCAAATTTATATAATAAAAGTATTTTCATTTTTCCCCTACGTGCCCTACGAGCGGAGATATTACGATGCAAAGGATAAAGTGTGAAATTTTCAATTAAGAAACGTCATCAACATCATCGTCCCGGACCGTCCCTTTCACTATCTTAATACAAGAAAGCAGTGATGCCAGCCGAATATCGTCCCTTTCACTGTCTTAACACGAGAGGGCAGTGATGCCATAATATAATACGCGAACGCAACACCAAACCAGTGTCGAAAAAGAAGGCAAAATACAGGCTAGATGTGTTTTGCCAACTATAATATAAATTAAGTTCGCTTTATTCGCTAACTTTGTTCTTTTTAAAGACAGCTAGCTGAACGGCTGATCAAGCTTTCTTTAAAGTTCAATTTCGCGAAGAGAAGCCAGTCTGCGCACGTATGTTTGGGAAGAAAAGCTTTCATCGATAAAGGGTCTCTTCCGATGAACGATCTAGGCAGATCTCAAGACGAACAGTGACTGTGCTCGAAAAGTCGTAAACGTGGTCTAAGGAGAAGACATCCAGGCACATAACTAAAATGGAAACGGTCGCGGCGGGTTGCGGACGTGGTGGGTGGAGGTTTATCGTCTGCTAGTAAGTGCTTCGCGGATTCTCACACTTCTACCCGCGCGCTACCAACCCTTGACGAGGGTTTAGGTGGGCAGGAGGGAGAGAGAGACCGTAAAATCATTGTGGAAGCTTGAAATAATACCTATTCACTCTACACTAGCCTTAACTCGTTTCATTCCGAGTATTAACGAATGATTGTTTTTTTTTTCGCACTTTTATTGAGAGTTTTAATTTTTTATATTTTTTAAACTACTTTCATTTTTCCAATATTAATTACATCCGCCTTGATAAACTTTTGCAAGTAAAATGAGCTCTATTACGTTCGCATACGTGGTATTTAAATGTACTCTAATTAGTCATTCGGTGAAAAAAATGATATGCATTCCACGCATAATGGTGTGCTAATTTATTAATTTACACCGTTATCACGCGATGCATGAAGATCGAATCGCATCGATCGTTTCAAAATAAAGACATTTTCATGTCTACCAAAGAGATTCGATAACTTTGCTAGATGAATGATTCGTTCGTTCGCTAACATACGGACTATCCTATCCGTTACGTAAAGAATTTGTTTATCGAGCGCGATCGCAGATCGGTAAGAGGCGCGGCCACCTTCATTAACGAGACGCGTATCCCGGGTGGACCCCGGTGGCTTCGCTCACCAGAGTTAGGTGGGCAAGTACGTCGTAATTCATAGAAGCCTGGTTGTATTTTCGCGCGTATGACTTTAACTGTCGATGCGGACTTCGCTTGTATTTCTTCTCAAGTTTTACTGGCGCTAGGTCGACCGCTCCGTGCCGTAAACGTCAGTCTCCGCTAAAGCCCCGCATGCCGGGTTGCCAGGGTTCCTCCCTCAACCTTCCCTCTTAGCCGTCGCCTTCTTCTTCTTCTTTTCATTTTCTCCGGCTCCCTTCGTCCCTGCCTTTGCCTTCGAGCAACCGAGGTCTTCGGCGAGCACCATGTGAGCTTGTCTGATGATTCCTTAGCCTTTGGCGCGATCGCTGAAGGACGTCACTCTTGACAAGTACACCGACGAGAAAGCTTAGGACAAGAAAAACCTACACGAGAAGGCAATGCCCGCTCCCTTCGTATATATACTTCAAGAAGCAAAGTTTCATTGCGGATTACACGACGCGAATTATGTCAGTCACATTTCGTTTTCTGCAGTCTTTTTACGTCGCGCTAAACTTGTTATATCGATTCCGTCTCGGACAGTGTTCTTCGCTTGTGAACAACAACGGCATATCGAAATTGACTGGTTTCTTTCTTTCTTTTCTCGATAAGAAGAAATGTTTCGCAATAAAAAAAAAAGCGTACAGCCGGTCATCAGCGACAACCAATACGATTGTGCAGAAGGCGTCCTAAGATCCTAAGGTCCTAAGGTTCGTCTTACGCGCGTTCGTCGACCACTGTAGTTCTCAAAATAAGTGAGAGTTTCCGTTTTCGCGAAAGTCCTAGACAGACGACACGACCGGGCGAGGTTTTAGGGTCGACCGGAAGATGTTGGTACCCGTATCGTCTTGGGGCTTCATTAAGGATGCAATATGGCAGACTTTTTTCCGAGCAAGCGAAGGGAACGGAGCGTGCGCGAGCGCGCAGTCGGTCGCTTTTAAAAAAGTTACGACAAGGTTTATGGAGGTTTAATTGTAGCCCGCGACTGTGGTTAGAAAGTAGTAAAACTCCTTTTGCCAGTGATGCCGGGTCTGTTACACTACTTAACGCTCCCCAGTTCTTGGTTACGTATGAGAAGGACGATGATGAGGAAGAGAAGCGGTGTTCGCGGCGGCTCACGCACTTTGGCGCTACTAATTATTGTTGCTTTGTCTCGGAAATTGCGCCTCCGTCCTCACAAAATAAGGCCGACAGTCGTTTCATCAAGGTCAAAGATATCGCAACAATTTCGCTAATTCGATCGTTGGTTATAATCGATAATTTTGGCGGTACTGTGGTGTCAGTACAGACGCATCATTAGTGAGAGTACTGTGCGTGCCAATGTGTAATAGCAATTATGTCACTTATAATAACTGGCATACATTGCAGCAGGTGCGATATCGAAGCTACATTATATGATAAGTTGCAGCCAACAAAAGTATAATTTCATTAATTTCGCAAAAAAATTCTTGCCGTTTGGAGAAAATGTTATACTTATGAAAAAAGAGACATTTTACAATAAAATTAATCATAAATTTATTTATTTATTTATGGGATAACGTATCCCATAAATAACGTAACGTTTATATATCAATAACGTATCAATCACTCGGAATAACGAATCTTGACTATGAGGGATTTTATTATTGAGCTTATGGAAATTTTGTAATACGTAGAAAAAAATAACAAAAACGACAAAGAATCCCGTTATAAGGATTACAGTACTCTGTTACAACGACTTATATACATGTAATGTTTCAGGTACGTAAAAGAGTATATGGTGCACATACGTAACGTTTACTCGCTTATCATTTTACTTACTCTACATCATTATATTGTATTTCACATAATACTTCGGCGGACCGTTATATCCGTAAATGAAAATTATCACTGACACAGCTTATTAAAGTGCGCATACTCTTAACCTTCGGAATCGCGAATAGCGTAATATACGCTCCAAAATTATAGCTCACAGTGGATGCTTATATTCGCGGCGACATGCCTTGCAGACCATGACATGGCGTCGTTTCCTTTAACGTGTTTCCAGCAGATTTTCTGTCCTCGCACCCATAAAAGTCCCGCTCGCGCAGATTTAAATAATGAGTGGTAGATTTATGCCTTTCGTAAAATTTATCGTATAAAAATTAATATTACTATCTTGTTACGATTAACAACGGGCATTGGGACAAAAATTGCGAGTTTTCTGCAGATTTCCGCCAAGTCGTTTTAACAGAGAAGAAGAGAAAAGCTATTTAATAGAAATCTGATATCTGAAAGAATTCTATGAGGTATTTTGATGAATATTATGATTTGTGTAAAAGTTGAGAAAATAAAATGTTAAAAAAATAATGAGAGTAACGTAATTATGTAAGAATCATTAGTAACACGCGACACGATCAATCAAACTCAAATTCGGTCAGTCATAAAAATAACACTGCGATTTCACTCGGCAATTATGATTAACAATTTACCGAAAATAGGATCCGCGAGTTTTAGTTAGATCATCGACATTCCGCGAGGCATGAGACTACTTCGACTTCAGTCTAACGTCTGTCACATAAACTCTGGTAGTTTACTGCGCCCAGAGCAAAATAAGCGGAAGACTGGGGTGCGCCTCACTTACGGCTTTGCGGCAATGGGAAGCGTAGAAGGGGTTTTAAGGAGAACAAGAAGGCAACGACGACGATGACGAGGTAGAAGGAGAAGCACCGTAGAAGAAGAAAAAGAAAGAAAAAATCCACCGAGCTGTAAAGCGAGCCGCGTTTACGACCGTCGTTAAGGCCACTCTGAGCGACCTGTCTGATTACATTGATGCTGCTTACTGCAAAGCGGGACTAATTCTTCTGACGATTCGCCGAACGTTCACTGCAACTATTAGAAGCGATCACGAATCCTCACTTTTTCGCACATGCGACATTAAATCGGCGACGATCGATTTTTTTGCGCCGACGAGCCGAGAAAGGATTAACCTATGTAATTGCTCTAATGAGTCTGCTGCACGCAAGGGTTGCCGAGAATACTTCGCCGAATCGATTTACGATACAATATAGAAAAAATAAATTGCACAGTGCATCGCACGCGTATGCTGCGTGATTATGTTTTCGAAGATATACAAGAGGGGACATCGAAACGCGACATCGTATATACCTATGTTACACCATAATTTGTGTCGCCGAAGAACTCCAAAAAGATATGGTGATAACAACCAACAGAAATATCATCCAAGGCACGTTTAATTCGCGGTCTCTCGCCACCGTCGCGTACGTTGAAAAAGGAGGAACATATATGTATATTTATATATTACACATTATATGTATATATTATATATATACATTTCTTAATACATATTTTATGTATATACATAAAAATATACGTATACGCGATATATAAAAATGGAAGCGGTAATTAAAAAACGCGTACTTATATAAATAAATATATATAATTATTATATATATAATATTTATTTATTTCTATATATATATATATATATATATTCCTCTCTATATACCTATATTCTTGTATACATATATTACAAGCATGTAAATAAAAAATCAACTGCACGGTTGATCGGCTCACGGAGAGCGAGCGTCCGACGGGGAGACCGACTCATTTCAACAACCCTAATCACGGGCTGCAAGCAATCAGTATCCGAGATAGCCGACAATCCTCGCCGACGTTTTAATTACACCGCTTCCATTTTCATATCGCAGACACCGCCGCGCGCCGTTTAGCGAGCTGTTCATTTTTAGGACCTTTTACGACCATCATTGCGCCGCAACGTTGATGCCTCGTTTTCAACGACGGATCGCAAGCACCTGATAAGTCTGGATTCCCCCCGCCCCCCTCCAACGGTATATACATATATCCTAGCGTATCAACTATTAGATAATTCATATGATAAGAGCAACTGGTTTATTGCGCCGCGCAAGTTTTTCCAGAATTTCAAACGCGTACTTGTACGTCTCAGTGATATTCATCAGGAATACTATGAATTTTAAAGTATCACAACCGCTATCATACAATAAATTGAGACGTTCGCATACGTGAATAATACGGTGAAACTGCATTTCGCTGAACTGCCCGTCATGACGACAATGAAGATGCTGCGGTTTGCAGAAACATACCACAATTGTAACCAATATAATTGTAACCACTATTACGAAGCTGCAACTTCATTTCTTCTCGATTTAGACATATGGCATCGGAGACTACATATACAGTGTCATGGTGATAGCACTATTGATGGTTATTTAAAAGCATTAAAAACAGATATTCAAATACTAGAATATCCGACTGAAAATAATTAGAGCATTCAAGTAATAGATATAAACATGGAAGTGTCTACAAACTCACGTGTATGTGCGTAGTCAAGTGCACAAAAATACTAATTAATTATATATTCTATTAACATTAGCATAACTATAAGCACAATCTAAATATAAGAATGCGTCGTTAATATATTAAGATATCAATGATACTATTACAATGATATCATAATCTTGGATGACAATATTTTATGACTACCTTTTCAATTTTTTTATGGTAGCCGCCATTATCTCGCTCCCTTGTATTTGCATGTCGTAGCGTGCGTTCTTTCGTGACCATATTAGCACGCCACTTCCGTTGGCCAACTCTTTGTAAGTGTTAAAAGATGAAAGGAAAACGTCCTGTTTGTGTGACATATCTTACTTAAAAAAACCCCCTTCTTTAATTAAATTTATTCTTCCTTCCCTTTGCATCATTACATACACATGTTCTGTGGATGTATTAAACAGTGCTGACATGGAAAAATCGTGTAAGAGAATTTATTGACTCCCTTCTATTTTTAAATTAACTCAATCAGAGAGAGAGAGAGAGAGAGAATCACTGTCGTTTATAAATAACGCGATATGTTGATCTTTCAATAAGTTTTGTGGAAGAGTAATACAAAATTTAAATGGTTTAACAATATTTTTATCATGATTTTAATTCAGCAAATATCGAGACAAAACTATTAATTAATATAATTTTATATATTAAAATAATAAAAAAAATTTATGATTAATTGTATCGTTTTACAAATATACGTGCACGCATACGCATTCATTTGAAATTTATTTAAATATGCAAACCACGAGAATCCCTGAAATGTCAGTAATTAATCAAGATTTGCCACAATCTCCTTGGGACGCCAGCAAATATATGAGAGCAAATTAAATGTAAATACCGTAGACAGTTTATCTTTAAAGCAACGCGCGTAATCCCTGATAGCTGACTGGCGTCGGGTTTTCAGAGGCTGCTTTCTCACGTATAGCAAAGCTGTTTTCTCCAAATCGCTCAATGAGGGCGATAACGGGTATCATTGTGAATAAGAATGAGACGGAGAAAACTGGTCAGCACTCGTAAATTCGATTCTTTATAGTGTTTTGCCACTATTAAATCCGAGAAGGCGGGAGGACAGACACATCATTGCACGCCTTATGCATGTCCTGGGCGGCTGCTTTGATAAAGTTAGTCGCAAAATCGATACTCTAATGGTGATTTTTTTGTAAAAAAAAAAAAAAACAATATAAAAGCCTATAATTTGCTATTCTCTCTCTATGAGATGTAACTTAATCCAATTAGGTGGTCTTGATATCTTTTATAATCTTTCACAATCGGTATAGCTATATTAATCCTAATTACAATTCTTGACAGATCAATGGATTTGATCTCTGACAATATTACGTAACGATTATACTAGCGCGACGAATAAAAAAATAATCGCTTTCAGTAATTACAGATTGCTAAAAGTTGGGAATTTAAGGGAAGAAAAAATCTGATGATATAAAAAAGAAGAAGTAGAAGAGATGGGAGGGAGCAACGAAGAAACACGAGAGGATAGAGTCAGAAGGATGAGCCGTTTGCCGGTCTAAACGCCGCGGTCTGCTTGGCTCTCGGAAGGAAGGGAATTTTATAGCTTAGAATCTGTTTTATGTGCACCGGATTTGCGATTACGACCTGAACTCTCGACGATCCAAACAAAAGACGAGCACCGGGAATAATGGAGACCACGATTTATATATTCTAAACTGAGAACTAATTCTTTTCCTTACTTTATATCATTTTACAGTTTTGCATGCCACAGTCAAATAATGAGACTTGTAAGATATACAATTTGTGCGTATCTAAATATTCGATACGTAATTAAATCGGCATAGTTCATTATGACTTTATAATGAATTTTTACCGAAATTTCGAAAGAGATAAGAGAAAACGAAGTACACTTACCGATAATTGTATTTAGAAGATTCGGTAGAAGGATAAGTAGAAGGTTCAGTAGAAGGTTCAGTAGAAGATTTAAATCGTTTAGTAGGCGGTTCAGTAAGAGGTTCAAATAAATTTTCAGGAAACGAAGATGCTAATGGACAGATAGAAGATTCGGTAGAAGGAGAAGTAGAAGAATCAGTAGAAGATTCAGTAAAAGGTTCAGTAGAAGATTTAAATCGTTTAGTAGGCGGTTCAGTAGGAGGTTCAAATGAATTTTCAGGAACCGAAGATGCTAATATTGATGAACAGATAGAAGATTCGGTAGAAGGATAAGTAGAAGGATCAGTAAAAAATTCAGTAGAAGGTTCAGTAGAAGATTTAAATAAAGAAATAAATACCCGGGGGTATTTAAATCGTTTAGTAGGCAGTTCAGTAGGAGGTTCAAATGAATTTTCAGGAAACGAAGATGCTGATGTTGAATTTGGGAGTGGATATTTTATGTCAACAGGTTGTCCCGCGTTTGGAGATCCGACCTTCGCCATGATCGTCGATGGCGAGAGATAACAGCATGCCCCCTGGCTGTATATCATTGGATATCCATCATATATGGCTGGAAAAGAAAAAAAGAATAATTTCATTTACTGCTGCTATTGCTTGCATTGTCTCTATTGCAAAATTTTCATATTTTATACACACAATTGACTCTAATTTAACTTCGAAACAAAATTTTTTTATTTATTTCTACGTTATAATTATACTGTTTTTGATTTTCATCGTTATTATTCAATTACTTATTTATTTATTATGTTTTATTACTTTTGACCTATGTTAACAATGACTTTTTTCACCCCCGGGTATTTATTTCTTTATTTTCCGTAACACCAGCTATTTTTATTAGCCGTTCCTTACTTCATATTAACTGGATGTACCCTCGCCGATCCTTGATGCGGGCCGGTTTATAACGCACCTCTATTACATGTCGCAACTTTAGAGGCTGCATCTGCATACTTATTTTAAATTACATTCAGCTCTTCCCCAAGAAAGGTTTGATGTACGAATTTTATGACACATCAATGATTCTGTCTATTATTACTGCGCTTGTAACGAATAATCGCAGTTGAAATTTACACCATCATAAACCTCGAACTAAGAAATAGTAAGAAATTACTTTGCAAAATTTTAATTGCGTAACTCGTTTGTTAACACATCCGATATAAATATAAAAGCGACACGTGCCTTGTGAGATTTGTCATCGTTTTTGTATGAATTCGTATGTGTAACTTTCATATTTGTATAAAAAAGATACGAGTAAAACAGCAGTATTAATATATCCGAAATCGAAAATAAAACAAGACAATAAAAGATAAAGCCCTAACGATCTTTGCTTTCTTCTTCGTGTTTGCTTCGTGATAAAGCCCTAACGATCTTTGCTTTCTTCTTCGTAAAAAGGAAGAATATTAAAATATATTATATGTACCAATATGGTATAGATATGTAAACTCTTTATTTTGTCCAGTTCTGATTTAGATCTATCGATGATTATATAGACGGTCACGCTTCGGACAATTTTTATAGCGGTAACGTCTTGGTGTTTTGCACCGAATGCACGTCCGAAACATTATCGGCTACTCTAAAATATTTATGCCGTGCACCCCGGGCAAGCGGTGCGGTTATCAACAAACTGCGACTTGCGTTCGCGCAGAAAGCGTATTCTTAAGATTTATTATGGGTCTCTGTTCTCTATGTACCCTCACTCCCGTCGAGGAGGACTGTGTCGGCCGTAAGAGAGAAACTTTCCAAGACGCACGTCTGCGCATGCAGTTATCAACACGCGCGCAAGAATGATAACTCGATATCGGACGATATACATTATAAAAGGTACATTTATTAAGGAGACAGATAACCAAAGACACTGAACGCTAAATCTTGCAGTTAACAGTAAAAAAAAAAAAGATATCTATTGAGAAGCAATGTGAATTTGACTGTTTTCCTTTCTCACACTGCGAGGTATGTATGTACAAACAGTCTTCCTGCCAAACCACAATCATTTAAACACTGAGTGGTGAATATTTTTGCAATAAAGATATGGATAAGAGATAAATAGAATGATATCTATATATCTATATCATATTACAAGTTATCAGCAGAGAAAGCTTAAAATTTCTATGAATAAGTTGGCAAATACATCTTGAATTGAATTTTATTCGATACACTCAATCGGGTATAATTATATGAAATTGCATTCGCAATAAGTATCTACGGGAGATTTCTCTTGTGGAAATAATCGTTCAACATTATCAATTAAAGATATTAACGTTCTTTGGTATTACATGGGAGTTGTGAGATCAGAGAAAACGCAAGCAAGTTGGCGACCTTTCGGACACGACGCTACTCGATATAGGAATGATTTATTCCAGATGCAATCTGGAAGATGAATCCAAGCAACATAGAGAGTACTCGCAAGTCAGCCGTAAAAATATCGCTTGCCTCGTAAATTACATCCAACAACATAGCCTTGCGTATACGCTCGTTTCACCCGATCCTTTCGCCACGAAAGGTGTCCGCAATCGCGCGTTTTTTAACGCCACATTCTCGCATGTAAACACCGATACGTGAACAACGAAATCGCGTTTGAGAAATGTGGTCTTACGCAGTTTATAACACACTACTTTCCACAAAAGTATCAGATTAAAAAAGGATTCATAAAACCCTATCAATTATTAAATCAAAACTTACTGTGTAATGATGGAAGTAAAAGGATAATTCAAAAAAGGGGTATAAGGAGAAAACTTAAGTATATTATAATAAAATTAGTATAAGCAGAAAACAGAATACGTTAAACACAACGTATAAGAAGGGAGTAACTTCAACGTCGCGATAGATATCACAGGTAACAGAGTATTATCGGATCAAACGTGCTCAGAAATAGGATTCGCAGCTGCGTGTTCGCTGGCTTATTTAATCGCCATAACTTCCGGTTGCCTTAGAATTACGTGACGTCACCTACATCCGTCGCGGGATGAAGTGATGCCAAATATAAAGCTCGGAAAACTCATGGAAGCGTAATTTGCTTTTAATTTTTATTGCTTATCGGCATCGTTGGATATTTAGATCGGGCCTTCGCTTCGTGCACAAAAATGCAGATCAACCGATAGCGATTCAAATGAAAGTATCATACTTGAATCGGGTAGTAAGTACAACGTGAGAATAGTCGTGTAAATAACGTGTGTGTGTGAAACAAAATTTACTTGTTCTAATTTCCGAATTAATAGACGTATCTCAGTTGTCAAGATCAGTCTGTCTTTGTCTCGCGTATGGTAAAACGGTATATGCGAGACAAAGCCAAACTGATCTTGACAACTGAAAAACGTCTATTAATTCGGACCTTAAAGTGGTATTTTTATTTTCTTCTTTCACTTTTTTTTGTATCCTCGATTTAGAGACCAAACAAATTGATGGAAATTTTTCAACTGATATTGCTTTTGTAAGCACAGGTGAACGATTTCTGTGTATGTCGACTGTTTATCTGCCGTTAAAACGCAATATCTTCAGTAGTATGTCATTTTAAATGTTTTCCTTTTTTTATTCTTTAACTTGATCTCTGCAATTTAGCCGCGACAAACTATGCGTATATCAGCAAACAGCTTACAGAGCACATGCATTCTTCCCGCATTGAGATTACCGGTTTTCCCAATGGCGATGTTATTATCCTTCCTGAAGCCATCCATGCAGCGGATTGCGTACAGCGAGCTTGCGCATGTGTGCACACGCGCAATTTGTTGTGAAAAGAATACACCGTCTAATGTATTAAAATAGACATATATGTATCTAAGCCTCGTGAGTCGTATCGTTCCGGCCGCTAGCTTAATTCATATTAATTGCTATCTAGAGCAGCCAAGATTAATTAGTAACAAATTATAGATCTTTAAAGGAAATGCGCAGTGGTGAATACGCAAATATTCCCACATAAGTTTTTTAAAACAGTTTATAATTATAAATTAAAATAATTTAACATAGGGAATGGTTTTTATATTATTTAATAAACAGAAAATTAAAATATTTTTCCGCTTAATATCGAAGTGCTGCTTATATAAATCAAAAGGATATTTTGGATATTTATCGTGTATTAAAATTATAAGTTCTCTAAATATAAAAAAAAGTCTATGAAATTGAAAGAAAACATAAAAAAAAGAATCAAGAGATGACATTGGCAAAAATATATAATCGTATAAATACATTTAAAAATCAATTCTTAATTTTCTTCAATATAATAGGCCGGAATGATATTGCTTATACTTAACGTTACGCACAAAATCATTTCCAGATCGAAGAAGAGCGTACATAAAAAGGCATCAAGGTGCAACGGATCGAATGAGGTAGTAGGGAGGGTAAAACAAGAAGGAATCAGTATCCTGAACGGCACACACAATCCCTTATGCGCGTTGAGAGTGAACGGCCATGCGTGATGCAAAAGTTGTAATATTATTTTAAAGTCTTTCAAAGTTGAGGCGATTTGAACGGCCGGTTTTATGACGGAGCACTGACGTCGCACAATGCCGGCCCTAGTGGTTTTACATATCGTAAAGTGCGTGCACGCGCGAGCTAAGGAGCGCATATAAATCGGCTTGCCTGCTGTTATGTCTCCAGCGTGCAAAGGGTCGTTTACCATTTTATGCTCTCGGGTCCTTTAAGTCCGGCTCCGGCCCTCCTCGCTTCTTTTTTCCTCTTAACCACCCGAGTTTTGATTTCAAATTTCTTTTTTGAAGAAACTTTGCAGAGTAAAAGTCGCTAACTCATAATTAAAAGGCATAGTCTTGTATAAGAATTGATGAAGATGCAAAATCATGATCCTTGCAATAGCAAACTCCTGGACTGAATCTTATGACTTAAAAAGTACCTACTTGTATTTCTTACAGTAAACTAAATTTTATTTTTTAAAAATCGATTTTTAATTCATTTATATATGATAAAAACGTCATCCAAAAAATGTGTATTACATATATACATTGTATAACCAATAAGTATGCTTATTATTTTATACTCATACTCACATCAAGCTCGCAGTTTTTCATAAGATAACAAAAAGCGGGAACAATATTAAAGAGTTATTCTACCGTGCATATCAAACCAAATTAAATTAGAATAATTGCCATAACAGTACAAGCTTGGATCTTAATAGTCTAATATAATATTATTTCTTGTGTGAATTTATTTCCAACTTTAGAAAGCTGTACGCCAACTAGATTGTCAGACTAAAATACACAGCTCCTGTTGGAATAGTGAAAATTTCTCTCTCTCTCTCTCTCTCTCTCTCTCTCTCTCTTCCCTCCCTTTAATTAAAGATTTAACTAAAGAGGCGTGAGGGGATTTTCACTATTCCAACAGAAGCTGTGTTTTTAAGGGCCAGTTTTTCAATAGTCTTTTAAACTAAAGTTTAGCTAAACTAACTCTTCATCTTTTTCTAAAAGGGACAGCTAGAAAGAGACGAAGAGTGAGTTAAGCTAAGATTTACAGTTAAGCGACTATTGAAAAACTGGCTATAAGTCTGACAAATCTAGTTGGCGTACAGTTTTCTAAAGTTGGAAATAAATAATATGTGTATTCACACAAGGAATAATATTAGGCTATTAAAATCCAAGCTTGGACCGTTATAGCGATTATTCTAATTTAAAAAGCGGGAAGTTTGCGTCATAATTATGTAAGAGAAATAGATAAATGTTGATTACCTATACAAAAAGATATTAATGTGATATATTAAATCATCTGACCTCGTCTCTTGCATTTTAATATATATTTTTCTATAAATTATAAGCAACAAGGTCATATTTTTCATTAAAATACTAAGTTTCTTTATGAGAAATAAATGACATGTAAATCTCATGTTATGCGACTGTTAATTTGAATAAGTTGACTACAAAGCGCGAATTGTTATCAAATGTCTGGAGCTCGTATTTGAATTTAAGAACTAATAAAATTTAAAACAGCATGTATGTGTGTGTGTGTATTTAATGAGAGTGTACAGCTTATTTTCACGCCAAGAAAAACTTAATTGCATTAATTGCGATAGAAATCATATGAGTCCGCGCTTGATATCAATAAATTATTTATCGCGATGTATATGATAATGCACATATAACGTGCACAAATTACGCATATTAAACGTATGCTTGTTGTAAGGTTAGCATTATCTATCTTCGCAGAAACACGATACTCGTAAGATGCATCAAAGCTAAACTCTGAGCTTGTGAATGTAAGTTCGACGAGCATGAGATCATTATTTAATTCGCATTACTCGATGAACTCGTGAGATTCACGTTGCGTGCACGTGTGTATTACAACATTCTTACTATCGCTATACAAGTGTTGATGTATATAGTATGCGTATCATTTAAATATGATATATATATCATATAATATATGATATATATATATATATCATATAATGAATTTTATATCATATAATGAATTATATGATAATGTATACATGTATATAGCATATAATTCATCAATAAGTACATATATATTGTAAATGCACATATAAATTTTAAATGCATGTAAATTAAATACGTATAAATAGATATTACCTTTATTTGCAACTTAATTAGAAAGAGACGTTATGTTAAATTAAAAAATTACAACGACATTACGTCAGACTTTTACAAACGGGAAAGAAACGAGACGAAGACGAACTTTGTATTTGTGGAGAGATACAATTGAAAGGAAACGCGCAATGGCCTTGTGTATATAAATACGTTGCAGCTTCGAGAGTACTGTCTAAAAAAAGCTTTAACGTCGCACATAGTATCGTCCTTGCACTTTGTGTATGCGTATGTGCGTGAACGTGCGATCGTTTTCCGTCGCTCTGTGACATTAAAGCTGGATCCAGCTTGACGGATAATTTTCGCGCGCGGCACGCGACTTTATTGGACGTACAGTCCCTGCTAAAAGTTAAACTTTCAATAAAAGAAGACTGCATGTATGTCAAACAACTCAAAATTTTTTATATGTTAGAAGGGATTACCGTTAACAGTTTGAGTATGATTTTTTGTCATTTAAATAATTAGTATTGTTTAAACAACTAAAAAATTTTTTTGTAGCAAAAAATTTTGAAACTTAAAATACAATATCAATGATGTATGTTTTATACATAAAAAAAAGTTTAAGAAATATCTTAATGGTTTATTTATATTTTATTTATATTTACAGCAAAAATGTCGATTCTCCATAAGGGATAATGTTAATTTTATCAACTTTAAACTTAAATAACTCTTAAATAACTAAAATTTTACAGAGTATTTTTAATTTAATTTAGAAACAATTTACAGCAATTTACAGCTTTCTGAATATATTTGAAATACCTCCAATACATCCTTAATTACAATAACTTTTAAACCAATAAAAGAATTGTGCTGAAATTTTATACAGATACTCAGACGTAATAATAGAATAATCTATGAAATTTTTAGATTTTTGGTAATGCTTTGAGATGTCACCCATACATCCTTAAGTAATCTTCAATTTTAATTGAAAGCGGACTAAATGCGGACTCCGAGAAAATTCGCATGCATTACTCAGGGTCATAAACTTGATAATATATGCTAACTAAATCGCATCGCCAAAATTATCGTAATCTTGTCCATATTGCAAAACTATGTTTCGAACATTCCGCTGGATATGACCGAATAACCTCGCGTAATTCGTACATGTACGGCTCGCGCGCGCACTAATACGTTCATTGCGTCGACGGACGGACGGTCGCGCTTGCATTCTAGATAAGATAAGCGCGGCGCGCTTATATATACATGCCGTTCGAACGTTACGCACATTATTGTAGTCACTAATGTGTGTGTCAAGGAAAACCACAGACTTCTATATAATATACTAGACTGCGAATTCTTGTGTGATGTACCCAAAACTTTTATTTACCAAACTTGTACATAGATTAAAGCACATGCGCCAAATAAGATCACAAGTAGTCACAAGCCAATAAGCTTACACTTTATACATTCTCACTTATCTACACATATACGGCCATATGCCATATGCCTATATGAATTTGTACTCTTATTTGGCGCATGCGTAATATAGTACATATTTTTAGGGTACGCGTATATAAGGCTAATATATTCTATATAGTATATTCTATACATTATATATAGAAGTCTATGAGGAAAACCGAGTCACATCTCGCATCTTCGCTCCCACTGCACGCGCACGTGCGCTAGTGTGAGTGCACGTGTCATACCATCTCGGCATCTCCTCTTCCGTCGCGTTGCAAGTAGGTACAACACGGACCGATACCTCATTCTTTCCCCCGTCGGCCCCCCCCCCTTCTCACTCTCTCTCTCTTGCTCTTTCTCTGCATCCAGCTTGCGGTTATGCAAGCTCACGGCGTGCATTGCCAATTTACTCGACCGGATTGCCCGCAGCCGACGCGGACGCTTGGCCTCATCCTCTCGTCTCATGCTCCCCTTCCCGCTCATTGCGGCTCCCACCGTGTCGTTCTTTAATAAAAAGGCAGTACTTCCTCCTCGCACTAGCACCGTGTCTAAGTTACACATATTAACTCGTCGGTGCAGAGACTGCAATCGCGATCTTCCTTCTTGTTTTGCTTCCGTTCGACTTCTCACGTTCGTGTTTCATCCCGCTCCCTCCCACATCCCGAACATGAGTCCCCCGTCTTTCTTCTCTTCTCTCGCCTGCCGGCTTCTCTTGGTCTCTCTTTTCCTCTTTGCCACTATTTCTCCATGCCTCTCTGGGCCCCCACGCCTGGATCTCTTTGCCGATTCGCGTGGCTTCTCTCTTTCTCATGCATATACGCCGCGAAATCTCACTTACACGCAAAGATGTATATAATTCAGGGCCGTACAAATCCAGCCGTTACTCACGTCACATCAGCGTACCGACGTAGAAATTAGTAGATTTCCTTTTGTTACGTGTCTGCCGCGCGCTTATTTTATTGCATGCCACTCCGCGAAGATTTCACGAATGTGTACATACGTTACCGCACGAATTGCATCCGTAATCGTGCTGCCATGCACGTTTCGTAAACCGATCAACGTAGGCATATTAATGCATCTACTGGAGACTGCCATACTGGGACATGACAAGCCGTAATTAGCAATAGTGCAAAAGTAACAAGCGTTATATCTGCACGATAAAATTAACAATGCCGTAAAAGTTTTATAGTTGTATGCCATGGCACCTTTACCCGTAGTAATAACATTGATTAGTTAATCAATAGGAATTTTTATCTATTAACTTTGATTTACAGTGAACGAATCAACTCAATCGATCTCGTGATGGCTTTAGGCAATGACGTAGTAACAAGAATGTCACGAAAACATCTTTATTAAAATACGCTTAAATAAATGATCGTTCCAAATTTTGGTTCAATTTGCAAATCTCAAAAAATATCTCCAAAAAATAAAATAGGTAATAATTTCATTTCGGACTTCATGAAAATGTTTTCTTTGAAAAGTCAAGATGCATTTCTGCGTCGCACTGTGCGTACATGTAAACTTTTTTATTATCAAAGGAAAGGCCCATCGAGAAACTGGAATAAGTTTTGTAGTCAAAACGTACTATAACGTGTTAGTAACACGGTGTTACTACACCGCGTGCCAATAAACGTGAAATAAATCTATGGCTAATTTTAAATTCCATGTATAATCGCTTCTTATGGTGTATACTAGAATAATCATCCCCAAATGGGGAATAAACTAATTTAATATAACCATTAATCATGACATATTATGCAGTATAATGTAATATAAATAATGACTGGTCAGATCTTAAAAATTAAATGACAACCTAAATTTTCAAAATTATTCTTCTTAATATTTATAAAATGACATTCAACTTATGACAAATTGAACGAACAAATCGCTCGTAATTTTTTACGAAATAATCGTAGAAATTTTTCCGTTTACAACTTTACACGAAAAGCTTTTCCTTCCTTTGATTTATTTCTCGAACTTTTTGTTCAGGGACATGCGATAATCACACAGCTTGCGCTATCACGCTATCGAGATACCGAAAAAAGTACTGAGAAGCGGCTGCCGTGTTATTTGCAGACTTCAAGATAAAATGAAAAGTTACATTAACGGTATACGTGTCGGCGTTCGAAAACGACCGAATCGATTTTGATCCAGTTCGAAACGCGCGGCGCGAGGAAGAAGTGATATTGGCTTCCGATGATCGTGTGTTTTTATTAGGATGCGTACACGCGTTCATCTTTCTAGGATCGATTATGCCAAGACATAGGTAGTCTCAGAACTTTGGAAATTGCAAGGAGGCATAAAGCTTGATGTTCATGCGAGTTGCATGCGGTTGAGCCATTAATTTTTTTTCGTAAATATAGTAATACGTAAAATTTTGACAAGCGTACTAATAACATGATGGAGACTTGTAAAAATTTGAAACCTTTGCCATATTTATCTTGGTAAATAACAAATATAATTACAAAAATTTATAGGTAATTTAGCTCAACAACTTATCTGTTTATTTCTACAATTATCTGTATCTCGTAACATCGAATTATCAGCTAACGGGAATTTGTTCCTGCGATATAACAGATATAATATGTGCTATTAGTTGGGTATCCACATTTCACCTGTCTTTCTAGGAAATTGCATTGGTCTCTTTTGTTTTCATTTATTTTGCTTGGATTTTTCATCCCCCTTCCATTCTTCTGAAACCTTTTGCTCTGTTTCGCATATAGAAGTAACAAACACAAACTTGTTTAATTTTTTATAAGATTGAAATATACAACCGGATGGAAACAAATAAGTTAATTCGCAAGCGTCTCCGAGACATTTCTTGCAAAAGTACGAGAGATAATGTTTTTCGAAATAAATTTCACTTTACTGATATTCTATCATAGACGTATATAATATACTGATGAGCATTCCCATTGGAGAGCTTCCGACAAGATCTGGACAGACGATATGCTTGCTGAGACGTTTTCCTTTTTTAACCTTTTCTAGTTGTGTCGTTGGTGGGGAGAAGGAAAGGTGGTGAGACAAGGAAAAAGCGTCTCAGCAAGCATATCTTCTGTCCTTCAGATCTTGCCGGAAGCTGCTCTCCAATGGCAATGTTCAAGTCTATTACATATATACGTCTATATATTCTAGCTGTCTATATAAGAGAAAACCTGATTCTCTTCAATGTACTTATAAGTATCTTAAAGATTATAAAATACATATATATCATATATTGTAGGTAAAAAATATCTTTACCAATAAAGATTTCGTGTAAGATCAATAATCACAGGTATATATTAATAAAACTTCTTTTCTGATTCAAAATTAGCGTTAATTCGATATGAGTTAGCTAGTTCCATTCTGTGAATTTCGGGCAGAATTCTAAACACCATGCAAGGAGATTGACGCGCGATTGTCATTATTCAGCGCTGCAATTTTCATCAATGTAACCTACCCCCTCTGTCACATCACATAAAATCAACACGCGTAAGATCAGCCGTTTATAACAGTATGCAAAAACTGCAAATGCAGCTTATGTCAAGTGAATCATTATAAGCGATACCGAAGGAGATACGAGAATACAGTCGGCCGAGTAAGTCACTGTCGTCCGTCTAATTTCGTCCATGACCGCGTCCCGCTTGTTGCTAGACAGACTAAGAAAGTGAAGACACCATCGCGAGTGTAACAAATCGCGAATAAGAATCTGAGAAAACCGAGAAATGCGCAGCTGTTCGGAAGGAATTAGCTAAGATGCATTAAGTCAGCATTTTAATTTGCTAATGAAAATTCGCCGATGCGCTTTGCTAAGCCTTTGTGGTCCTGAAGTTCTTTTCAAACCTATCAAGTTAGGTTTCTCTAGTAGAGCCTCTTTCTCTCTATAATTTTACAGTTATACATTTTTCTATCGATTGCAAATTCTTTGACAAAGATATTTCTTTTTATAAATTTTTAATTCTCAGTATTTATATTCTCTCTCTCTCTCTCTCTCTCTCTCTCTCTCTCTCAATATAATATATCAAAAATTATAATTATTAAATTAACCTTTTAGTAATTTCTGTTTATTTTACCAACAATAAGCATTTTGTTCTCATGAAAATGATTTATCTCAGCAAAATAATATGTACAGAATAGTAATAAATTTATTAAATAAATTAGTAAATAGATAGGATTAATGTAAAGTAATGGAAGCAACATAGCCACTTAATTCAATGGCATAATCAAATAAATCAATTTTGCAAACTTTTTTTAAATAAACGAATATTTGTAGGTATATACAGCAGTAACAGTTCTAATTAATTGCGACGTGATCGTATCACGAGGAACTTTGTTATTACGGGTGAGACTAAAATTGAGATTACAAGGTTCAATTCACCTGAAAGCTTCAATTCACTCTTTCGATATTAATTATGTTTGCGTAAATAAAGTTATGTCCTGCAACAACTTTATCCGTATGAGAAAAAGATATTTATTCTTGTTCCACATATGTTATCTAATTCCATAATTTTGAATACCTATATTAAAGGCACACAGCAACTATAAAATATTATAACCGTAAGGGCTCAGACACAATGGACACAATGTGAGGAATAAGGAACAAGGAATAGATATTGATAGTCGCATCCTTTTTCAATGCACGTCTATTGAAAAAGGATGCGACTATGAAGTTCCTTATTCCTCGCATTGTGTCTGAGCCCTAACAATATAAAGAAAGAATGTTACAAATGTTACTTTCAAAGTGCGAATTATAATAGCCGTTAGATATACTTAAGTTTAAAAGTCAAAATACAAATTAAAGTTAACAATATGTATATTAATGGATATATTATCATATCATATCATACTGCGTATTATTTATCAAAGAGACAAATAACAGTAAAACAACAATAACAGCAAAAATTAATAAAAAACTGCAATGGTATGTATTATATGAATAATGCGTTACAGTTACTCAGTGTGTCAAAAAGTTCGACTATCTCCTTTCTTTTCAAATTACAAATGGTTCGACTATTATAGTTAATTACAAAATGCTGACTGCACATACAATTTTAGATAAAAACAAATATTAACTTTTGAATAGCTAGTGTTGTCGTTGCAATTTTCGTCTTGATGAAAATGATAAATAAACTTTTCTGCCGTGCATTAAAGAAGTTATAAAAGTAATCAATCGTGAAAAATTTATTATAAAAATCATCATCAATTTGTAATTCTAATCCTACATACGCGCTCATATAATGTCGGCTCTCTTCGAACAATTACGTTATACATAAGACATTTTTTAATGGCGTATATAATAGACACGTAAATGACAATCACCTATAAAAAGTCACATGTATAATTAATTAATTTTTAAATGCACCTTCTGTGCATCTAGACGAACAGATCACAAAAATTAAAATAATTGATCCAATCAGATATATGTAGTAGTCATCTATAATTAGTCAAGAAATCTCAATTTATTATTAAAATTACAATAATTTCAAATAATTTAATTTGGTTACTAAAACATTTTCAATTTGTGCATTTGTAATTTGTAAATTTATATGTACAATTTAATATTACATTATTTTCTGAGACGAAATAGTATACTTTCGACAAGTAAACGACATTGAGAAACGTAAAATACGTCAGGTTTGTAAGCGTAACATCATTCCTTGTGTGTTTAAAGTGTTTCCGTGCAATTGCAATGTAAAGAGTAATAATTACTATTTGTGATGCGAGTGTCGTTTTACTGTCTGACAGCTATGGTCAAGGTCTTCGCTCGCGAACGCATTCAACGCGGTAACCTTGCACTTGCGAACTATACTGAGGAGAAAACTCACGTTCAATAGAAATATTATGTGTGCGCAACACTTGAAGATACTGCAGACATGTTTCGCAGATATAAATATGCATTCATTAAATTTACTGGGGGGAAGAAACGGGAGACGTTTTAGCAAGAAGGTAAAAAAAAAAAACGATCTTGATCGCAGCTAGCAATTAAAAAAAAACACTCATATTAACTGGCCGGTAATATATACAGCTACCTATATCGATCATAGGTCACTATAATAATAACCAGCATGACAATGAACATGCCGTTTGTACAAAGTTCGTACACATGAGTTAGCAATAAGTACAATACAATCAAACAGAATTCCTGATATTCATTACAAAAAAAAGATATCGCATATCTATTATGTATGAGCTATACTTTATGTATTGGGGACTTGAATAAGTTCTCGCTGTTTCCTGACAGATGGTGTTATCTTAGCCTTTTTGCATCAGGCAATACTACAGCCAACTTCATCGTGAAGTTCCACCATTAGGCTCGAAATGACAGTGTATGTTATTCCGCCGAAGTGTAAACAACATATTTTTTTATAGCGTTAAACATGTCGAATTTTGTGCCCAAAAAAAGAGTATTTACGGGGAATTTTACTGCATTACTTTTTTCAAAAAAAATCTGCAGCTGAAGCACATAGAATTCTTGTGGAGACTTACGGCGACCATGCTCTGTCAAAAACAACATGCAGAGATTGGTTTAGACGCTTTAAAAATAATGATTTTGATGTTGAAGATAAAGAACGCTCTAGCGCACCAAAAAAGTTTGAAGACGAAGAATTGGAAGCATTACTCGATGAAGACCCAAGTCAGACGCAAAATAAACTTGCAGAATCATTAGCAGTTGATCACACAACAGTTGCCAAACGTTTAAAAGCATTAGGAATAATTCAAAAGCAAGGAAATTGGTTGCCGTACGAATTGAAGCCGAGAGACGTCGAACGGCGTTTTTTCACGTGTGAACAGCTACTCCAACGGCAGAAAAGGAAAGGTTTATTGCATCGTATCGTGACGCGATGAAAAGTGAATACACTACGATAACCCGAAGCGTAGAAAATCGTGGGGTAAGCCCGGCCATGCATCAACATCGACGGCAAAGCCGAATATCCATGGTTCCAAGCTCATGCTCTGTATTTGGTGGGATCAGCTGAGTGTAGTGTATTATGAGCTCCTCAAACCCAACGAAACCATCACGGGAGATCGCTATCGACTACAATTGATGCGTTTGAGCAGAGCATTAAAGGAAAAACGGCCTCAATACGAGGATAGACACGATAAAGTAATTTTGCAGCATAACAACGCTCGGCCACATGTTGCAAAACCGGTCAAAACCTACTTGGAAACGCTCAAATGGGAAGTCCTACCCCACCCGCCGTATTCACTGGACATTGCTCCTTCCGATTACCACTTGTTCCGATCGATGGACTCATGGCCTGGCTGAGCAGCACTTCCATTCTTATGAAAATGCCAAAAAATGGGTCGATTCGTGGATAACCTCAAAAGATGAGTCGTTCTTTCGACATGGTATTCGTATGCTGCCAGAAAGATGGGAGAAAGTAGTGGCTAGCGATGGACAATACTTTCAATGACATGTTCTTTACTAATTTTTTAAAATAAAGCATTCATTTTCACGAAAAAACAGCGAGAACTTGTAAGTCCCCAATATTATAAAAAGAAATTGCGAGCAGTTTGTAACACAAACGGCCAACAAATATTCGTAAAATATTATCATTTAATCTTTACAGAATTCTTCTTTACAGATTTTTAAAAAAGTGTTAGATTCTGTTTAATACACGATATACGCGATGATCAATCGATGTTATGTTAACACATTGTAAAGAGTACTTTTTTATGAATATATATTATAACTAATATAATAATAGTAATAATAATAATAATAATAAGCAATATACTTCGCGTACATTGCTTCGTTTCTTATTTTGTGCTGCTTATACTGCTCCCGCTGTGCAATTTTATAGATAATATCAGTTCAGTCGCGAAAAAACGACAGTGAACCGTCAAAATCTAATTACTCAAGTTAATTGCCTGATATTGCCGCCATTGCTCGGCAGTGTATTATTCCCCGTGATATGGCATTTTCTGCCGGTACTCATTCTTTTTCTCGCATGTGCAAAAGAGCGTGCACAATTCACTCGGAAACGAAACTCATCGGCTTTCAAACAGTCACATCAATGCAAGTGATTTTGAGATATAAAATATTATCATCAATATGTCAGCTTTTTCGCCCAAGTCAATAGCAATAATCGACACGCTTATCTGGAAACGCGATTCTTTCACTCTCTATTAACATATCACAAGACGGAACGAGTGTATCATGTGCAAATGATCTTAGTATACAGGAGTATTTTTGTATCTGTGTGTCGTATATTGTATAGACATGTCAGATACGAGTACTGCCGTATTTGTGCAAAGTTGAGTGTTTCTTGTGTATTGCACAGTCATAGAGTCCATCAATCTTTATTTACTTCAGATTGTCAAGAAGTCATAGAGTACATAGGAGTCGACAGGAAGAGGAGAAGCTCCGTTTTTTCTCAATATCAATTCTAGATGCAGAAGCTTTTGCTTGTGATATCGATTCGGCAATTTAACCATGAATTAGTAGAGCCTTTTGTAAAATGGGATGAATGATGTTTGTAAAATATATTGAAAGCTAATAATCTTTTTTATTATCTAAATCGTAATCTTTATTATCTAAATCATTTGCCTTATTTTCACGATTAGTGCAGCCTCAGTAACATCCTTTCCGCTTATTCGTACCGCATTTTATGCGCAAAGAAGATCAGATTAAACATAATTCGGGCCTGGTGGTAAAGCGTAGATTACGTTTAGCGATACATTTTATTCTTTTGCAATTCCATAGTCCACTTTAATGCCACCCGTACTTTCTTGAAGGCTAAAGTGAATTTCACATTCAAAGATTATTCGGTTCGTTATAAGGCGCTTAACAGAACTGGTAGTGTCAAACTGGTAGGAAAAACTGGTAATTTTAAATGCACGCATATTCTCCAGGCAAATACTGGATCTGAATGAGGTCGTACCACACCACATTGCTCTTTCACCTGTTTGCTATCTACGAAAAGTGCCTTTCTAATTTTTCGTCCTACCGAGCAAGATAATGTACACTACGTTCACCGCGATCTCGTTCTGTTTGCTAGGCATTCTGAGTCCAGTCGACGATACTTCATTTTTAAACGATATTCAACTCGTCAGTTTAATATTAGGTATTATTATTATTATAGCGTAATCAAATGCATTTGTTATCAACGCGTTCCCAATTTTACGTCGTATTATTGCAATTATGAGTCCTTGTTTGTCCATGTGATCTTTGTAACTTAATTGTTGAAATTGTTTAATTAATACAATGCTTATGAATTAAATAATAATGAATTGCATTGCGAAATTATATATATGAATGGTACATAACTGTAGGGGAGACCGGGGCTAACTCGACACCACACCGGGACAAATTTGACACTAGGCTTTTTGCCAATTTAAATTTATCGTAGAAACTTGCCTTTCCTACGGTAAATGCGTCTGTATATGCCAGCTTTGTCAACGGAATTTAGTGACATTCTGAGTTACGGTGTAACTTCTAGTGCGACATAAGCATTTTCGATGGTAAAAAGTAATTTTTCTGATCTCTCGAAAATTTCTACTCTTTCATCGAGATTTACTCTTACGAATCTACAAGTAAGTGATTTTGATTGGAAATTCGATGCTCTATACGAATCCGATAATCGTTTTTGCATATTTTCAAAATTTTTATGTTTTCGGAGTGACAAAAGTAAAAAACGACGTTTGGGGTAAAGTTGACACTAATCTATTTCGATAAAGCGTTGTAAATAAGTTATTTGCTTTTGGCTTGCAGCAAAATGGTTCGTACATACAATAGAAAAAACCAGCGATAGATAAGGAAATTATGAAAAAGCTGTACTTGCCGTAAAAAGGGAAAAATAAAGATCAAACATGCAGAAATATTCGGGATGTCAAGACAAATTGTCGTTTATTATGGCTCATTGACAAATTTGAGCGCACGGCCGATCGCGAGTTTACCTGCATTAATTGTTTTTCATACATGAGTTCAGAAGAAAATAATTGAACAATATTAAAGACTAAAGTTATTCGACCGTACATATCAAACCAAATTAAATTAAAATAATCGCCATAACGGTCCAAGCTTGGATCTTAATAGCCTAATATTATTTTATTGTGTGATACACATATTATCCCCTTCTTCCCTTTAGTTAAATCAATATTTACCTCGAACTCTTGAAAACTGCCGCTGGAACGGGAGGTTCCAGGTTCAAACCCTGGCTGGGGTAATATTTTTCGCAATAATTTCTTTAACATCATAAATTGAATCGTTTCGCTATTCCAACAGGGGCTGTGTTTTTAAGTCTGACAAATCTAGTCGGCGCACAGTTTTCAAGAGTTGGAGGTAAAAATTGATTCAACTAAAGGGAAGAAGGGGATAATATGTGTATCACACAATAAAATAATATTAGGCTATTAAGATCTAAGGTTGGACCGTTATGAAGATAATTGAAAGTTCAACAATTTTTTTCTCATTATTTCCAATGATTGTTTTACTTTATTCCAAATTTTTGTACTTTCTAAATACACGATAAATAACGTGTTTTTATTTTCAAACAAAAAAATAAGTTTTAGATTAAATTGTATCGATCAGACAAAGTGTCGAGTTTGCCCCGGTATTTTTCAATTTGAAAATTTGTCTTCGCGTCACTTTTCCTCTCCTGGGGGCAAAATAAAGCGACGTACAGCAAAACTTCCTGAAACAATTTTGTACCTAAAGGAACACTCTTCAAATGTGTACCATTGAATTTGTTTGAAAATTTTAATTAGTTGTTGAGAATTGCCTTTGAAAAAATCGTGTCGAGTTAGCCCCGGTCTCCCCTACTATAAAAATATATACATTCGGAATTTGCAAATTTATTCAATGTTTGATATATAATTTCAATAATCATTCATTCGAACGTTTATGTAGGATGCAAATATAGAAGTTTTCCTATTTCATTCCTGACAGTTACGTATCTACATGCGTTGATATGTGCGATACACACGCGTATACTTAGTGATATATATGTATATTTATGATATCCAGTGCATGATCCGAGGCATGATCACTAGACTACACTTACACAAGGTCAATCGTCTCTCCAGTGATTCTATCACGTCATAAGTGGCCAAGATTCAACGCATAATACGCAATAAGCCTCGCGATATACTAGCAATCCGTAATAATATTATCCAATGATATCGTATTCTCAATTTTAAAAAACGCGAAAATTCTTTTGACCCGATAAACTTTATTGATTCTGTACAAAAACAATATTAAGGCACGAATGTCGAGAAACGCATTCTTTTATGACGTTTAGTTAATTTAAGAAATTAACTAAACGTCGAAGAAACATAAAAGAATTCTTTAAAAAATATCACGGCCAACGTTTCCTACTTCTCTGATTTTTTCAAACCTATAAGAATCGTGATTTTGAAACCATTGTATAAAATACACGGAAAATACGCCACGGTATGTAACGGAAAGATTAAGTAACGATGCGGCCGACGCGGCAAACAGCAACATCAACATGACGAGATATTTCCGCATCACGTACGCGTTGCGCGCCTCTCGGTTTATATCACGTCAAGTTGGACCGATCTGACCGAATGTAAGCGCTGAGTATCCACCTAGCGCGTGCCAAAAGTGTCTGTCTGGGGATGTATGAAAATATATTTTCGCGTCGCAGCATGAGACGACTGTTACTCGCTCGTATATGTACAAACACGCGTGCAGCGGATACGTGTGTGCTTTCCTATCAGCTGCAGCGGTATCGCGATTGCGTTATCACCCTTTTACGCAGCGTAGCCGTGCGCGACCGCGGTAACCGGTAAATATCTTTTCACAACACCTCCACGGAAAGTTCGACTTTCCATGCCTGTAGAGCGGGACGAAAGTGGCTAATTTCACGTCAGCGGGAGGGAAAGTATCATTCCCTCCCTAGGGAGGTGTTGTGAAAAATATCGTGTGCACCACGGGAAGAAAGCTTTTTCAGACGCGTGTGATTGCCGCCCTCGCCTTCGGCTCGGACGGCAAACTTCACACACGTCTGAAAAACGTCGCTTTCTTCCCTAGGTGCACAATATACTATTACAGATTTTAAATTATTTATTATCTTCATAATTAACTCTTATGCCCATAACCGGGTACAGCCGTACCCACCTGAGCATTTGTCGTGTAAAATTTTTTTATGTTCCCGCGTAAAAAAAAAAATTTCGTCATTCCAAATCGTCGTTATTTACGTTATTTAGGCAATTTATACCCCTAGTTAAAAAAGGCATGTGGGTACAGCTGTACCCCGGTCATTGAAAAATATTGGTAAAGTTGGTTATTGACATAAGGGTTAAAATACTTATGCAATTATATTAATCGCGCATCAAACGCGACATTCTGGACGATCCAATTTTCCTCAATAGAATTCGTACAGCAAACGGATCGTCGATAAGTCCATTCGATTTGCCTTTTCCGGGCGACTTTAGAAGCGATTAGATGCATTTTAATTATGCACGGACATGACATAGCAAGTTTATCTTCTTTCCCGATAATCGCGTCGGCATGTAATTATCGTACGCATTAAATTATGAATAAGCGCACAATTTTTGCTACGCTATGTCGGTCGCGATAACGAGCTGTTAATTATCTCGCGACTTGGACATCGGAGGGATGCCGTGTCCGACTTTGAACCGATATACATATTTACACATTGTAAAACGTTCCTTTTTAATTCAATAAGATAATTATTCGCATTAAGTGATAAATTAATAAAATGTGAGTATTAGTCGGCCTGACTGGCAGTAATTTAACGACGTTTTGACCCGTACTTTGGGTCCTTAGTTGATGTTATATTAAAATAGTTTTAATTTATATTGCGAAAAAATATTACCCCAGCCAGGGTTTGAACCTGGAACCTCCCGTATACCGTGCGGGTGTCGTGCCAATTCGACCACTGAGGCTTTGGTAATATTTCTTCGCAATAACACATATAAGATGTTCCTTTTTAGTTTTTTGCAGTCTAAATTATTTCTCGTAAATGAGCGATCATTTACGAGACATCAAGTATTTCGTCTTTAATTTTATTTAATTGACGAATCTAACATAAATCAAAGAACTTTTATTAATTGAATTGAAGTAATTTATAGAGATCCCAAAAACATAATCCGCGTATCAATTGCAATACTTCAGAAACTATGCAAGAGATTACTGCAAAACATCATATAAAACATCAGTAAATTCAGCTCGACATACGACCGCAAAAGATTAAACCTATGCTCTAATAAAATTATTGTTATTATAATCTAAAAGTATATTTTGTTAGTATATTAATGTGTTATAAAAATATATGGAATATTATAAAAGTATCTATACTTCATAATGTGTGATGGCTGGATTTAAAATCAAATAAGCAGATCACACTTTAGGATGTCGCGTAAAAAATGTTTATAACATTGTGTAAACCGTGTAAAACATTACTGTCATAGTATTTAGTCATTTGGTACATAAACATTAATGTAACAAAACAAAACAATATTCTCTAATTTTTCAGTGCATTCAAAATTTCATGCGGAGTATAAAGTACATTCAATATCATATCAAATACATTAAATTTAGGCAATTTCGAATCAATTCTATCGTAAGAATGAATTAAGTTTATGTTGATAACAGTTTATTAACAAAATCTCGAAAAATTATCCTATATACCCACAACAATCTAATTAAATAACATCGTTGTAATGTACTTATTTCACACTTGTGCCAACTGTGGCGGCTACAGCGACATGTGGGAAGTTAATTAAGGTGCATCGTACGCGCATTAGTATCGCTGACTTATTATTTACACTACACTAGACCGATGCTGCTACCTCTGCGCACTGCGCAGTTACCACTCTAATGGCAAAGCATTCTTATTACTTCTTCACGAGGAGCGTCATTAATCTCTGACACGTGCGCACAGGTGTGGACATTCGCTATTTAACTGACGAAGTTCAAGACATTCCGATGCGTTTAGACTTTTCAGACACGCGTGCATGTTGGTTATACGTCAAATTAGTCAACAAAAGATGCACGTATTTTTTCCAGGGAGGCAATACGATCACATTAATTAGGATAACCTCATTTATAAAGTGTATTCCCGCAAGATCCGTATATAAATAAATCAAGTTTGGAACGTTCCAAAATTATACATTAAGCTAAATTAAAATGTATATTTTGAATCATTACAAGCTCTTGATAGTTCATTTTATACTTTAACTGACGACTTTCTCTCAAGCGCTCAATTATATACAATGCATTCTTTGTACTACATGCTAATATTAATATTAGCACATGTTATTATTTCTAGTATATTAACTTTGTCACACAGTATTTGATACCCGTATAAATTCATGTGTTTTATATGCCCTGTTAGTAACAGTGTGTAACCATGTGCTTAGTGAGACGTGAAGCCGTTAATCGTCCACTTGCTCATACCATTGTCGTTGGAATGTCGCTTTCCGCACCGACTTAAATATAATTATTCAACCCGACAAACAAGACCGAGATTGCATTCATTCTTTGCGATGTTTATTCCAAAATAATAATGATCGGGATTAACGATATAATTTAACGAATAATTTAATGAAATATTTATTGCGTGACGACTAATTAGCAAGTCTGTGAAAGATAACGAGTCTGGTAGTTTATCAAAAATTTTGGATTTGATAACAACAATTAGTAGGTAATGGTATTATTTTTAATATGTAAAAAAATATACAAAAATAATAAGAATATAAGCATTGAGTAGTATCCTATATTGTAATACTTAACGACGATTTTATAATAAAATCACAAGCATAAATTTGCCAAGAGATTTAGATATATCAAGAATAATAAATAGTATTTGTTTAGGCAATTATCCTATTTAATAATATTTTGCTTATTCGCAAAAAGTATTATACGATTAGATTATGTCTTAAGGCGCTAAACCCTTTCCATGAATAAACTATAAGTAGTCTAAGCGATTTATAATGATCCGGTAGAGCAAACAGTAGTCAATTGGCTACTTAACACATTACATACCTGCTTTTCCTTTAACTACTGTGCCCCCTCCATGAACTTACCTTTAAATACATAAATTGTTCATTTAACTCATGACTGTTTGAAATATATTAGTGGTATAAAAGTTTTAATTGTCGACATTAAAAAACAATTAAAAATTAAAAAATTATTGCACAGCTACAAGCAATGATTTCAAATCTTCTTTATGCAAAGGACGAATCCGAATTCGTAAGAAAATATATGTGATTGAGAAATAGTGCGATAAGTTCGAGACATAAAAATGCAATTAAAAAAACGTTTCAAAGTTTAGTTTTTAGAATTACATTTTCAACACGGACAAACTTACTCGACTTAAAAGATGTAACTATAACATAAACACATAAATTTAATGGCTTCAGCCTCACGCGAAATGTCGTACAAAATGATTATTTATACGAGGCTGTGTCATGAAGCTTATTAGATACGCGCATCACGTGTTTGATTGCAAGATCTGCGGCGATGATACTAGTCGTCAACAACTTTGCTATTGAGTGCGACACGGTGCAATAGTGGCGTTATTTTAGCCGCAAATCGATCGTCGACCGTTAAATAAAGTAGGTATCTCGCAACGGTTCTGGGCGAATGGTCAGTGATCCGGAACCGAAGCGATTTACGACGAAGGAGAGAAGGTTTTATCCGAGTATCGATTATCCACAGTCATAGTTAGCAAAAAACGTATTTTTCTTTGACGTTTTGGGCCGCTTCTCACTCTCTTCAGGATAAGACAACGGACAACCGGATCTGCAGCGCATACTTTAATAACATACTTTAATAGCCGATTAATCTGTATCTTTTTTCTTCGCAAGCTTGAGTCTCTTAAAAATTCTTATCAGAATATTCAAGTGGTTTAACGAACATCGTTTAACAAACACCGTTTAGATGCTCATTTATACCTACATATTATTCTTACGCGTAGCATATTCTATACAAAACACGGAAATCAACGAAATAGAATGTCGACTTTGGATGTACTGAAACCAGATGTAGTGGCAAAGATCATTTTCGTTTATGCTGGCTGTTATCCAACAGTAAAATTAAGCACTAGCGTTGGAGAGTTGAGACAAGTATGTAACGACGGCTACATTATAATTGCAGAAATATCCAGCAACGATTCCTGCTTGGCACGACGGCAACAGTTCGTATATTTACTGAGGAGTATTTTAAGTGTGGTAATATGTTACTTTTGTACGTCAAGGAGTCCGGTTCTAATAATATAGACATATGTAAAATGTATATATTATTGGCAACCTCCAATTCAGGTTCACAAACTAAATATTTTTAATTCGCCGACGTAATCTTTTAACGTGCTTTATCAACGAAGATAATGAAAGTTAAATGAGTCGAGTTAATCTGTTTATTTATTATTCATCTGCACATAATTCTCACCTGTTTTGCAAATAATATTATTTCTTATTCCGATTGTCGAGTTATACAAAATCGTCAATCATTTTTAAGCAACGTTATTGTTCCACACATGAATTCCAGTGCATGAGAAGATCTTCAGGTGTAGAAAATTATCAACAGCCACGCATTATCGACCTGCTTTGCCATAGCGTGTACAACGGCCGACAAGAAGTATTCTCGTGAAGACCGTCTCGGTCTGCGAGAATACAATGGAATTAAAAATGTTTGGCGTGTAAGTACGTAAAATTTGTGTGTTGTACTTTAAACGCACCGCCGCAACACCAAACAGGTTCTCACGTTTTTACGTGATCTTCGTGACATAGCGAGGCAACATCTTCTGTGACGAGATCAAAAATGTTTCTTCCAAGGCGAGGAAACCAACTTTTCATTGATTTTTCTGCGGTACCTTTCTTTTATAGCTTTCTCAAGATTATCTTCGCGACGAAGACATTAAATCATTTGCAATCAAACACTTTATAATAATTAGCAAGGCATCAGTTTTCATCAGAATATGATCATAAATATTTCCCGGGAACGTATTTTCCCATGGATGTCAAGTACGCGCGGAAACAGAGTTTTAATATCGAAATTAGTAAGATTCTTGAGAGAAGAAAATAAGCACGTGTAATTTATAGTTAACGTTCAATCGCAAGTATTATTTTAGAAATGCCGGATAAATTATCGCAATGTTTCTTCTGCGAATCTTTTTTCTGTTTCGTGTTCAGTATAGCCATATAAAATAAAAATTATAAAACAATGCAATTTCTTCATTAAAGAAAATCGTTCCGCAATCTTTTAAATATAACAGCAATAAGATTTTCAAAATTTCAGTACTTGTGCTTTTAATATTTATATGTCAATTTCGATTTATTATTCTGACATCCGCAAACATTTAATACATCTTCTTGTTGCTGCGCTGATTTCCAATCAAGTTTGTACCAATTCTTGATTATGTATATAAATTTGCATTAGAAAATATGTTGCTGAGCTTCTGGCATAAATTTAATCAATTTTCTTTATTACTCCATTCATATGGAAGTCAAAATGAGTATTATCAAGAAATAATAAAATCTCATTATGAACTTCAAATAATTAGAAGAGCGATGCTAAGTTTCGAAAATTTAAAGTTTCGATTATATGTAATTCAAGGTGGAAATAAATAATTTTTAAATAAAAATGCAAAATATATTAAATATATAATTATGAATAAAAAAGTTATATTCTGCGCGATATTCCGGCGAATAATTTTCAACTGACGAATTATTGTAGCTATGAGAAAGAAAAATTCGAGTTAATACTTCTATAATATTGAATTTATTATGTAATTTTATATTTATTTCTATATAGTAATAAATAAGAAAAGTTCTTTATTTATATTTAAATATTTTATATTTAATATTATTATTTGCTAGAATGTTTAGCATTTATTTTTGTGTAATAAACATATTTTTTAAGGCTCCTGTTCACTCTCTGACGTCATCTTGGATTGATGACGTCAGAAGCGAGAAAATATATCATGAAAATTCTTGCAACATACATTAAAATAAAAATATTTTTCAATAAAATAGTGTAATCGATAGAATAAATTTATAAAATATACCGAAAACTCCCCTTTTATTTAGATAATCAATAAATAATGGTCCATATGTGTATCGAATTGAATTGTATCTAATCGAGGAAGAAAACAAGCTGTTTGACATATTAAATTATAACAAAATGGAAATTTTTGGTATTTTAACACACTACAACAATAATTTTAAATATAAAAACACTAAAACAAAAAATGAGTAAATGCTGTAAGTTGCAAGAATAATTTAGCTTTTTGACGTCATTTTTTATGTCTTATAATTCACAATTTAACCAAGTGTGATGGTGTGTACTGTCAACGCGGACTTGGCAACGGAGCCAGCAGGAGCCTTAAATATTTAAATCGTATGTAATATTTCTAATTGTAAGTCGATGATTTAAAAATTTTAAAAAGAAAATTTTGTTACATGCGTTCGATATACTGCTTTTTTCCAAAAATGTTTTCTTTTTCTTTACTTTGGAAATATTAAAAAAATGTCTCACCTCGAGCGATGTCAGCAACAAATTCCTGAGTGGTCTCATTGTAAAATCCCACTTCCATGTCATAGGCATATTGGTTGAGCCTGGCTAAGATATACCACATCTTTCCAGGATTATTCAAGACCATGTAACCAGACCTCTGTATCTCCTGCATAATATAGCTTGTTAAAAGGTGAAAGCTATCTGAAATTCAACAAAGATTCAAACGTGAGAGGAAGATGCTGTGATCAGCACGTATACCTATACATATATGTATACACTTATATGTGAAAAAATGTATCCACGGATATATGAACTGAGGGAATTTGTGGAGAGGGTTAATAGTGGATTAAAGATAAATGGAGTCTAAAGCCAACAGAGTCGCGGACAAGTTGTCCGATAGTTACGTTTTACGTTATGATATATTAGACATTGCGGCAACCAATGGTGGCGCATCTAGTCGTTGTGGCTCCGCCCACTAGGGACTCCCGGATCGTTTTTAAAATAAGGAAATGGCCCCTTGGCTTTCGTGCCCTCGCCCCCGTCCATTCTTGAACACCATCACTGCCCCACTCCCAGCTAATGTCGATAGCTCCCTTTTCCTCCCTCTATCGCTGCGAAGCCGACCCGTACGACCCAACGGAATAGACAACGGCGCGATGCAGGTGCCGCGTCGCCAGGACGCATGGCGTTGGTTCCCTCCTTTTACGCGCCCAGGTGTACCCGGCCAACCACGTGCTGCTGTGCGCGCGTGTGCACATGACGAGAGCGAGAGAGGAAGAATAGAGAGCGATGGGAGGAGCCGAGACGGGGAAGAGTTCCGGGGAAAAGAACGAGGATATGGAGAAGGGATTTAGCAGAGTGACTTTCGAGTTCGCGCGCGCGCGAACTTTTATTATATATGATACATTTTAACTCATTGAACTACATACTTATGTATAATACTACCAGAAAGAGCACTAACATATATTCCCATA
The DNA here is from genome assembly GCA_035220615.1 of Leptothorax acervorum. NCBI lineage: Eukaryota > Metazoa > Arthropoda > Insecta > Hymenoptera > Formicidae > Leptothorax > Leptothorax acervorum. The sequence goes on from JASTWQ010000014.1 coordinate 499,823, forward strand.
TATCAAGAAGATCTCTGCAATAACGGCTCAATCGATCGAGTTCTGAGTAAGCTCAATCGATAGCTTGCGTTTGAATTATATAATAAAAGTGTTTTTATTTTTCTTCTACGTGCCCTACGAGCGGACATATTGCGACACAAAGTCCGAATTTGGAAATTTATATATATTTAAGAAACGTCGTCATTATCGTGAAGCGCTGCTACATCGAATAACTTAAAATAATATATTAATATTATTTATAATATATTTAATATTAATATATAATATTAAATTAAATTATATTATGTCCATTCCTCCCAGACATACACATACATTTTAATTGTTTTCGATTATTTTTCGGTGTAACAGCGCTAAGTTTCTTACATTAAATATTTTTTATTCTGATTTTATAGATATTTGTGAAACAAAAATCTAAATAAACTATGGTTTATAGGTTGCAGTTAAATATTATTATAATAGTTATAATTATATTTTCTTTGATATTGTTTTTAACAACGGGATAGAGACACATTGTCACTTGAAAGGCCCTCTCTCGGCTAGATCTTTGCAGTGTTGTTGTAGTTCAATGTTCTGGTCCACCGAAATGTTTCCAATAATGGCTACGTTTACATCCAGCGACCTGATCGCGGCCTGACCTATATCGTAACCCAAAGTAGGTCTAGTCATCAAGCGTTTACACCGAAAGAGACCTAAGAACTGACGGGGTCATATTTGGGATCGCCATGAATTCATCGGTTTAACGGCAAGCGTTACTACGTTCTGTGTACAAAGCACGTATTGTGGAACTTTTTGGATTCCGATCAAAATTGTTTAATTATTTTCTAAATTTCTATTTAGAAACATTCCGATCAAAACATATTTCGAAAAGTTTTATAATACGTGTCCAGAAGCCACAAATTCACCGGTTTAATCTTATCTAATTTGACAGCTCAGTTTGCAACGAAACTGAAACGAAATAAAGCTGAATGAGGCTTTTAGGTCGCATCGCGCGTGATCGTGCGTTTACACCGCCAATGATAACGCCCTATTTCAGGTCAGGTCACTAAAATACGAGGCCTGACCTGAAGCCAGGTCCGGTCGCCTATCAAGTGTTTACAGCAGGCGGCCTAAATAATTTAGGTCGAATTTGAGGTATAGGCCGCGGCCTAAGTTCAGGGTGTAAACGTAGCCAATATAGTGGAACATAGTGGAACTTTGTGGCCACGTGGTAGATATAGCGACTCAAGAATTATGGTTTTTCTTTTGAGTTTTGTTTCTTCCTCACCTCATTACTTCGTACGTAAGCGTACGAAGCAAAAAAATCTTGAAAATTGCGAAAAAATGCTTAAAATCTCTCTCTTTCTCTTTCCGTTTCTATTTTCCAAGCATCTACTGTTCGCTACGAACTTTCACCAGGCGTACGACGCATGGGATGCACTATAATACGCGAAAAGGAGGACGTCACAATACAGCCAATATAACAGTCTAGTCTATTATTATCCGCTATTAATCCTAAACTCCTAAAGCAGTCGCATGAATGATGATTTAGCCTTTTAATATTTCATTTTGTCCGTAACTTAAATAACTAACAAATTAAGAATCAAACACTCAAATTTGACGAACGAACATAATAATATGCATACAATATATTTATTTAAAAATATATTTTAAGTATTGTTTCGGAAATACGCTTCGAAATTGAGCTTTTGTGAGACTTGGACTTTGTGATTGCTCAAGAATTAAATTCAAGCCATTCGTTTGAGAGAAGAGTGCACATGTATAATTTTGCAAAATATTCCAATAAAAATTATATTATCTGTATAATCTGTTAAAAATTTTCAGTTACATATACATACTTATTAAAGAAACAGAACTAGGTATTAAAGCTCTGCACACTTCGAATTTTGAATTACAATGATCATTATATTAGTAAGCTTACGCTCATAAAAACTCACTGACATATATGTCGAGACTTTCCCGTTTACAAAAATAGAACATGCATTTATTACATAAACATTATATTTTATAAGCTTCTATACGTATGACTTCTCCCTCCTATTACATAGGTACTTTGTGATAAGGATGGTTCTCGTATATCAAGCAAAGGAGAACGCATTATCGCATTAAATCCACTCTCGTTGCGATTCTCAGTAATCTACGCTCGTGTTATCGGCGACAGGATCGATTACGTAATATGAGGGGAGTTACAAACGATATCATTCGGTTCGGTGAACGGCGCGATAAAACAGATGTGACAGGATGAACGCCTGTTGCGCATATCTCATCGTGATACGCTTATATTCATTTCTTATCCGACCGAATCCTTTCGCGGAAGAGAAACGGAGAAATGTACAGCTAAAATGCGGGACCGATGAAATAAGCCCGATAATATTTGGATGTGTGTCTGTCTAGTGAAGATACGAGTCCTTATGCTGCGTTATGATGACGACTGTTATGAATGGCTGGCCGTACTCTTTGATTATATTGATTCGTCTCGTACGAAGAAACACGATTCATTTATGTACCTAACATTAGTTGGCAGAAATAAATTTATATTGTAGTCGGTATTAGTATCTTCGGCAATAATCTTAGCTTCATCGCTATTTTCATAATCTTTTTTTACTATTATATCCTTTTGACCCTACTATTCCAAAGTTACATATTATATTTATAAATAAATCCACATTCAGCAAACGAGCGCGAACAAACGCAAATGAACAACTTGTTTCAACAAGTGCGAACGGCGACACAAGTTCTTAATCTTACAAAGAAAGTATTACAGACAGTGAGACAGTGAGATATTATGATACGTTTAATATCGTCACGTTAGTTTAAAAACGAAGAGACTAAACTTTAAAATCACATATACATTGGCGTACGGCGAATGTTTCGCAAGGTAGTTATTAAACCCAAAAAGACATATCTATAAAATAGAAAAACTACGAGATCTCCAACATACGTAGCCTAAAGACAAGACACATTGATATTTGGAGATAATTAGTTTCTAATTACTGCTTAATTAAATAGAAAGTTATCATATGAAATTAATCTCTATCAGTTAATATATAAAAATATGTAAACAAAAGCATTTTCTACATCCAAACCTAGGTGTAACCATTCTAGATGTAACCATTCGCTGATATCCTAGGAAAATCAATAAGATAAACAAAAACATTATTCTTAAAGCCGACAAAGTGCGCACTTCTATGGTGGAAAAATGTTACCTCGAAACGTGCAATAAAAATATCATTAAAACGCAATAAAAGTAACGTAAGTTACAAACATATAGCCTTATCAGAGCACTATCGGCGCTATAAAGACATGTTATTATCATAAATAAATAAGGAACGTGCATGTAATATCTATTTTTTGCTATCTTCTACAAAAAATAAAACCTATGCAAACAACTACCACTTGGATCGGATTCTTGTGATTGTACCAAGAAAACTAAGAATAATTACAAAATTGAATTACCGAAAGATGTAATTTGACTAGACCTAATATCTACTAATTTTTCGTGCACAAATATTATACTCAAAAAATGTAACAAAAATGCAATAAAATAATGAAAATGTTTCATAAAATGTTGTTTGTGATATGTTTAACATACGATAAGCAAGTAATATCATAGAATATAGTATTGTAATTTTTTTATTTTTTAAATACAATTTATACTTGTCATAATGATAACTCACGTATGTCACTTTGTGGTTAAAACACATATGTACACATATATGCACATATACACATATTAAGTGTGCAAATTATTTCGGTGCCTTTTTTTAAAGTTAAACATTTATTTACAAAAAAATGAGACATTTTAATCCTCAAAATATTTGCCATTATTTTTGATGATTTTGCTTTATCTTTCGGACAATTGACAAATCCTATCTCGAAAAAAATATGGCAACTTTGAGTCGATAAAGTCGTCAATGCTTTTTCAGACCTCTTCCACTGTTTTGAGGTGCGTATCAGTCAGATGATGTTGGAGCGACCGGAACAGGTGATAATTCGATGCGGCTAGGTCCGTCATATAAAGAAGGACTTCCCAACCCAAGGAACAAATAACGTCCTTTGTCCCTTTCGCGACATGTGGCCGAGCGTTGCATGCTGCAGAATGACTCGCCTAGTTCCGAAAACACTTTTTGTACATTTTATGGATTACAGCACTTTCACCCAGAGCAGAATAAATCATTTCCGCGGAAAAAATTTCAACATTAAAACAGAGTTATAATCGATTCAATGTAAAGACACCGAATTAATTTGCACACCTAATATATAGAAGTTAATTATACATATACACAGGGGAAATGTGTCCAAAATGATCCCCTTAAGGGAGAAATCAATAAATAGTATGAAATAATGTGTCTCTGTTTAAATCATTAATGGTTTTTGGTTTAGTGGTTGTTTACCTACAATTAATTAAACAAAGTTTTGAATTAATGCTGCTAGATACATAGTTACTTGTTATTTTACTAAAATTTTGTAAAGGGATTATTTGGTACCAGTGGTGTACAAAACGATCCCTGGGGTATGGACAAAATGATCCCTCAGGATCATTACACAAAAATAGGTCAGTACATTATTTATTATCATACAAAACATATTATAATTAACGTAATTAAAATTTAAACACAAAATTAAATTAAAAATGTTTTACATTAGATAAAACTATGAATGTCGAGTAAATAAAAATTATAAAATTATTAAAAAAATAGAATAAATAAAATAAAATAAAAATTATAGAATTATAAAATAATAAAATTATTTACCAAAGGGATTGGAAATACAAAATCACAAGGATTATCATCTAGCACAAATAACAAAAAGGCTAGGGTAAAATGATCCTGGGATCAATTTGTACACGATGGGAGGGATCATTTTGCTCCAAATAACATTTTTTCATTTCGATATTAAAATCCAAACTAAAATTAAGCGCGGCATTTAAATCACTATAAAAACATAAACTTAGATAGTGCTGAAGTACAGTATAGTAATAATAGAATATGATAATCATGCATAAATGTACTTTTCCCGGTAATCAAAAAATCACTCTTACCTTACATCACATTGGCGAATTTTATATATATATTTTTTTAAACTTGACGGTGCGTCGACGCGATCCGCCATTACACTCGATTGACATACTGATTCCTCCGAAGAAGTCTTTAATATGTCCGCGCGATGGCATTATTATTTTCGTTAAAATCGGTGGGGATCATTTTACCTCGAGGGATCATTTTGTACACATTTCCCCTATGTACATATACAATGTATATACATACGTATACATAAAATCACAAAAGTTAGGAAATCAGTAAGTGTCTGATAACGAAACTTTCAATAAGATACGAGATAGCCTAGTTGCGGAAAGTGCATACGCGAAATCATTGAAAGTGCTGAGAGTAACACTTGTTATATGTTATAAAATGCAACAAACAAATTAAAAACTAGTAATAGGTGTTTGCTATAATACACCTAAAAAAAATTGTCAAAATAAGTAGTTGCGCCGAATAGAATAAAATGAAAATTCTACAAGAAAACACTGCCATAAAGGCGATTTAAGACGTTTATCGCATCATACCGTTAAGTACCACTAAAGCAATTATTGTAGTTGTGACTCATTCTTGACTTTGCTATATACCTATAATAAAGTGTATAACATGTATTTCAACTAGGCACTTTCAAAATAGACATGTGCGCAAATCTCTTAAAAATGCATTATTCAAACCGCGATGTATTAGAGAAACAACTTTATTAAATTAAATTTGATTCTAAAGATATAAAAGATAAATATACATTCATGTTAAATAAATAAAGAAATAAAATAAAATAAAATAAAATTTTTTATGGTGTTTTATTAATATAATTCTGCTGGAGCTCTTTTTTTCATCCTTTGATCCGATGCACGCGATAAGTATCGTGTCACCTGTTATACCGTCTTATCGTCGCAATTAACGTTAGATCATAAAAAAGTAGTAATTAGCAAGCTTCGATCTGTCCGGCCAACAAAGACGATTATGCGAGTTTTATAGCAGTGGACTCTTTGATCACACGAGAGCGCTCGTTAAATTGGTGCTGCGTCAGTTTCGTCCTTAACGAAGGCAGAACGCCGCCGACTTTGTTAGATCCTCATAAAACGTCGTGTTCCTCAACCCGTGCCACGAAAAATTTCTTGGGGTCAGAGTGTACGTCGTAAAAAACTAACTATGAAACGCGCCGCTCGTAAAACTGTTTCCGAGACCGCGGGATCAGCATGAACGTTAACCCGAAAAATCTGAAAGTTCGATTCAACGTGGTGAATCGTGCCGCCAGCAAACTTTAATCCCCTAAGTCATTATTGCTTCTTGTTGCTATCGAATGTAAATCGTACGTCCGACTCATATAAAAGGATCGTAAGACCTCCGGGCTGTCGTAAATCCTGCTATTCTCGCGCTTGAACAATTTCAACACAAACTACCTCCAAGTTACATGACTCAAAGGAAAATATAACGCGCAACGGAGTAACTTAAAAAAAAGAAAGACAGTTGCTACCATTCAATCTATCTATAAGTTTCTTTCTTATAATATAAGTATTAGGTGACTCAAAAGTATTTTCAAGATTATTACGTTCAACTATTCTAATACTACTAATACCAACTATTCTAATACTGCTAATCGTAACAAAACGATCCCTTGCGTGCCAAAGGTGTTCAGCAGCAGGTAGAGCAGCAACGATCGCTTTTAACACGTTGACATGTTAGTCGAGAGGATCTGTGTATTTCGAGCTCGTTACGGACGAGGAGCTCGTATTGCACAGTCAAACGTGCCTCCCTCACATATGGATCGCGGTCCGGCATAACGTTGGACACGACGTTGCATCACACATAGCGTACAGGGGGGTTGATACGGGAACGAGCTTTGTAGCGATGATACCGTTGTGTCACCGCGCGTAATCGAAACCAAGCGTCGCGTCGCCGTCGTGATACGACTGAGGGTTCGTTTCGTTGACGAGGAGCGCGTTATTACCGTGTGGACACAAACGCAACCTAACCATATATAAGCCAGATATGTAATCTATACCTATAAGCTATTTTCAATTCATCAATTTAAAATATCTAATTAATCTAAAACAATCTAAAAAAATACGATAGGCGTAATTTAAAATATTTAAAATTAATACGAACAATAATTTTTATGTAAAACATACGTCACATGGTAAATAGATCTCTGTGATCTATTGATACTATATCCTCGCTCCACGAATACCACACTGTGTTTCAATAAATATAACCGAAGTCTCTGCAACAATTCCTCCGTCGCCTATAAAAATAGTAAACGCGAAATCGCAATAAGTTCCAGCGGAAAGAGTCGAAGAAACGGTCGTGAACGCAGCGGCTTTTACGAGACACGACATTTCGAAAGCAGTAAAATTCTATCCTGTCAAGCGTTCGCATAAAATTCTTGCTCGTCAGCCACTGCGGCGCAAACACAGGGGGTGTAATAAGGAGCGTGCTCGATTCGCGAAAAAAAGAAAAAGAATAGATGTAATCGTAATTTCGCCGACCGCTTAGGCAACATGGGTTGTGTTAAAGAGGATGACGTTGTTTCTATTGTTTCTTCATTAATGTCACTTATGTGTTTGTGATTTGTCACGTCGTATTACTCGCAACCATAAAAGTGTAAAATAAATCCTCTCGTTAAAATAAACGCTCCCCTCCTCCAAATACCTAGGCAAATGTCTTTCTGTATTAATCAAATATTGCGCTATAAGTATTCTTTTACATAACTATGCATGCATGAAATACATCTTATTAAAAACAGACGCAGCCTCCGTTTTATGCCTATCCACATCTATGAAATTTACGCTTCTTAATTGTTGGCTTGCCATAAAATTAAATAAACAAATAAAAGAACTATTAAATTTTTTAAAAATAATCTAGTTATAATATGGTGTATAATATATTAATATTTAATTTTTTTTCGTCTCTTTGTAAAGCGTGCATTTGATAAAGTTAAGATAAAGTAAGTAACATAGTAAAAAATATTAAGTTAAAATTTTAAGCGTATGACCGATATGTTTAAAAATAAGAGAAAAATTCTATTCTTTGCAGATTCTCGTAAAAAATTCTACTAATATTTATTAATTCTATAAGTCAATAGCTTATAGATTTAAAACAAATTGGGTCAATGTAAATTGCAACAAATTCTAAGAAACCAAAGTTGATCGTTATTGCGTGTCACTGAACTTTCAATAAAGAAAATGATGACATGTTCTACGGGTATCGAGACGAAGTAGTTGTGCACGTATTACTACTACAGGAGCAACGCTGTCTACCGATGCGCGCAAACGACGTACAATGCAGAACGAGAAAGAGAGAGTGACGTAGGACGAGGCGACGAGAGCGAGACGAAGAAACCATAAACACACCCGGAGACTGCTCGAGATGCCGCGAAGATCGTTGCCCTCTCGGAAGAGAGAAGGCGAAGGTCGTAAAGATTTTAGGACTCTTTGGACACGCGAAGTTGGTTCGCGCGACGATTCGCGAGAATGAAAATGAAGCGTCCTGGCCTGCGTTTCCACCGTAAATTCCTTCGTTCCTTGAACGTTTCTCATGATTCGCATCGAGTAAGCATCGACCAAGAGGAACGACATGAGAAGAAAAAGGGATGTATCGCGCCACGACGAGTGCTCGTACATGTGCATGCCTGCAAGTGTGCACTGACGTCAGATCGTTGTCAACCACTGGGCACCATAATATTTTATGACATTTTTGTAATAGTAGTAGGCTGCCTCGCACAGAGAAAGAGATACGAGAGGGGAGAGAAAGTGACAGATCATTTAACCCCGTGCCTCGTAAAAGAGAACCGGCTCGACTCGCTAGACTGTGACCAACTTTACTACCTACCCTGCACACCCTCCTTCCTATCGACGTGCCCTGCTATCAGGTGGCCAAAGCATACCGTATCTGGCTAAACCTCTATCTGGCTAAACCACCCTCAAAACTACTTCAATACATGCGGCTTATACATTTGGGCGACTAAAAATCGCATATCAAGATTTCGCCACATTAAATTATTTTGTAATATTATAAAGTAAATTTTGATTTTTGCGAAGATCTAATGCGCACTTCGGATTTGGAGATTTAATTGCTTCAATTCGAAAGTTAAAACTAATCACAAGTATTCATAAACGTTAAGAAATTAAAATTAAAGAAATAAATTCATAATGTAAATAATTTTCGACTAATCTGATAAATTCAATCAATAAACCAAATAAAAAAAAACACACAACGTTCTAAAATGTCGTTTACTGCCAACAATAGGCACGGCTGAATGACAAACATTTCGAATTGAATAGATTGTTTTTACAGCTTTCTGCTCCATCACGCTTGATCATCTGTCGAGCATAGCGTGCTATAACAAATTGGGACGCATTAAAAGTGCTACTTACAAGACAGTTACGCGAGATAAATCAATCTATTCTATGGAAGAACATAATCGGACGCGTTTGGCAAAGACCAAGTTATCGTAGCCGTAAAACATAAAAGATACCCGAAATTTCCTTTCCCTCAGGATAAGGATGTGCGACAACAAAGAAGCAACGAAACGGAGTCGAGAAGAAGACAAAAGCCTTCGTAGTATCATCGCATCGGCGCAATGCCTAACGTTAAACGAAAGTGAAAAATCGAATTTTTGTCGGTGTGCACTGTAGATTATATCGTCGCCAGCAAGTCGTAACTTTCGCATCAGTGACATGACGATGGTAATAACTAAGATCAGGACAAAGGGTGGTTTCATCGTGAGAGAAGGAAAGATGAGTTAAACTGATGCGGGAAACGCCACTCGACTTGCTAACGCGAAGTATTCGCTTAACAGGCTTTTGACGCTCGCATCATAATCGTAAAGTCAACGAAGCAAAAATGCTGTGATCATAATCCATACGAGATGTTGATTTGTCGAATCGTATTTTGTACATTTGTCACAGATACGACGATCTTATATTGTATTATGTATATGATACCTTTATCTTGGCAAATTTGAAACAAGTCCAACGCAAAATATATTCTCATGTAGAACATTTTTAAATTTAACAGGATTATTTACAATTTAATGTACTCTATATAAATAGAAATATACTTCCAATTAAAAAGATAATAGTAACTCCCGCAACGCTTTGTCGCCTTTATCGATATTATCGGTATTATCGATACATTATTGCGAGGATCATAGTGAATCAATCACGTTAAAATGTCGTTTGAAAACTGATAGCGTAATATAATCCGTTCACACCGCGTCGATGTTTTAATCGCGAATTATACTCTCTTTATCCTTCAGCGATGTACACCGAGACGTTCACTTCTGCGTGTGGGCAGCCATTATTCACCTCGAACTAATCGCAAACTTATTGCCTGTTAATAGTGTTTATACGATAAAGCTATAAAGCAAGCGCCTTGTGTGCGGCTTGCGCGTAGGAATGGCTACAAACATCTTGATCAGCTTGATAAATATTTCATTGCAGCGGCGATAATTCATAGCATCAAAAACCGAAACTAATTTTGATAAAGAGATATATTACATATTAAAAAAAGCTGTGTATGTAAATTAGCATTTTAAATAACAGCGAAAAGAAAATATCAATGAAAGGTGTATCACGTTATCAGAAAATATAAACCTATTTTATAAACATAAAAAATACATGACTTGAGATAAAATAAAAAATATATTAATAAATAAAAGAAATATGAAAAAGAAAAAAGTTCATACAATTTCGTATAATTAAAAGTACGTATCTAAATGTATTATTTAAACCTTTAGGAATTCTTATCCTACAATTGGTTCATATCTTGCTAATTTAATTAATATCTTACACAGTTTCATAGCCTAATAAATCTTGTTTGTGTTCACGAAAAATTCAAAACTATCGCTGCCTACCTGGGATAAGAGGCAACTTGATAAGTACCATGGCCGATTGATAGATATAAATTCAATGCCGATACGAGACCCGTGATACAACAGTTATTCGTAAGTTAGTATCGATTATTACAAAGACTTAACATAAGGCAGCAATAAAATTAAACCTTAATTAGAATTCCATGAAAATCTATGTTTTAACATCAGGCCACATTTGAGAAAATACACAAATATTTGATAATAGTCTAGCAATAAGTATATATGAATGTACTACATTACTTAAGGATACGTACGGTAATATCTAATCAAAACATATATCTTTGCAATCCCTGAAACACCATGAGGTCATCTACTTCTAATGTAAAGGAGACCAGGGCAAACTTGACATCGCATCGGAGCAAACTTGACACTAGGCTTTTTGCCAATTTAAATCTATCGTGGAAACTTGCCTTTCCTACTTCAAATGCGTCTTTATGTGCCAGTATTGTCAACTAAATTTGGTGACATTCTGAGTTTTGGTGTAATTTTTACTGCAACATAAGCGTTTTTGATGGTAAAAAATAATTTTTCTGATCTCTCGAAAATTGCTACTTTTTCATCGAGCTTTACCTACTCTTGCGAATCTACAGGTAAGTGATTTTGATGGGAAATTCGATGCTCTATATCAATCCGATAATCAATTTTGCATATTTTCAAAACTGCCCCAGTGGGGCATTTGGGCTCTTCGAGTTTGCCTAGTTGGGGCGTCGAGTTTGTCCCGGCATTTTTCTATTTAAAAATTTGTTTTTGCGTCACTTTTCTTTTCCCGGGGCAAGATAAAGCTCGACGTACACCAAACTTTCTTAAGCGATTTTGTACCTGAAGGAACACTCTTTAAATATGTACCATTGAATTCTTAAATTTTAATTAGTTGTTGAAAATTGCCTTTGAAAAAAATCGTGTCGAGTTAACCCCGGTCTCCCCTACTCCTATTATTGTAACATCAAAAGTAGATCTGAGAATGTCACAAATGACATCTCAAAATAGCACGTGCATCCTTAGAAAAAGCAGTTCTATTTTTAGAGCGTTTCGTGCAATAAATCCATTCTTCTCGGTTTGATCAAAAGATCCGCAAGAATGAATATCGAATTTTGTAAATGGTTAGTCTCTCTCTCCTCTTTCTCTCTAAACGAAATTTCATCGCACGCTGGCCAAGCAAGAAAGGAAACCGACACCGAGATTTACGAGTGGGATTTTCGGTGAGGTCTACCGAAAGAGAGTTAACGATCGTAAAAATCTCAATGATGATCAGTATGAGAATACGAGAGTTCTCTCCGTTTCGTAACCGCAAACGGTCTCCCTCCCTCCGATTAACTTTCTGAGAACGATAACAGGAGTCTATTAGTACACATAAAACACATAATTAAAAATTTGTGGTTTAGATTTTTCTTTCTTCAAAACAAAACATCCTCCGAATTTCATGCTCTAACTAAACACAGAGGTATAAAGTAGAACTTTAAAAAGCATAAAATTGTAATTACTTTCAAAATAGCAGCATATTCAGTAGTCTCGACAGAAATATATATATATATGTATATCAATTATACGAAGGTATAGTCTAGGAAGGAATCGGCCAGTTACATTTATCGGAGGCAAAGAAGCAATCAATTCGGCTGGCTTATCACAATTGCTATCTACGTGTGTTCGTGCATGCTATCTATAAGCAAATTAATATTTCTTTGACCAACCAAAAAATTACGCACGACAGAAATTAACTGTCGAATTCTAATCTCTCAGTCATCAGAATTTTTAGATGTTGGATATTTGCACCGCTATTAAAAATCTGTTATCATTAACATACATTAATTACATTAGATATAATTAACTAATTATTGTACATAAACTACGTGCTAATTCTTACGCCCGAATGTACTGGCGTACTGAGTTTTATTTCAGTAGGTATCTACTAAATATTGTGTTTAAAAATGCCTACACAAAATCTATATTTTCTAAATATTATATATTGGTAAAGAAATTATATCAAAATTATAAGTAAGAAAATAATGCGAGAGAGAAACTTCACTCACAGAAGAATATCTTACCATCTCGTAAGACATTCTATAAATATATACTTATACTTTGATATCTGACTCAAAATTGCCGAGCGAACAAGAAACAACGAATTTCTTATTTAACTTAATTATCATAAAACAACGAACACGAGTTATAATTTCATAAGCCACGTAGCTACTCCACGTAGGAATAACGACGAGCGACGCGTTATTAAAAGCCCGTACTTAATATTTCGAAATGCAAGCTCATAAAGGCAAACTTTACAATCCTCATATACTTGTAATTATCTCTGGAGTTGACGTATAACACCTCCACGACGCGTGATGCCGACTTTCCGTATCAGGGTGTCGCACCACTTTTCCATTATCACTGATCACGATACCACAAGGATGTGCCCGCCGTGTTAACCCGCGCACGTATGCGCTGTAAATTAATTAGCGCGCATTTATAGCCGATCCTGACAATGCACTTTGGACCTTACGTAAGCATAAGCGAAATTCTCGGTGGTGCTTTATATACGAAAATGTGAATTATCCTTATCTCGGAAATTATTTTCAAAAACGACTCAAAAGTAAATTAAAAAAGTAATATATTATTTCGCGCATCAAAAGAAATTACGCAAACAAAGATGCCATGATAGGAAAATAAGTTCAGTGATAAATCTAACGTTCACGAAAATGTCCCCCTTCTTTCCAACGCATTTCTTCGTTCTCATAAAAAGACTTTACAATCCCGTTGTGGTATTATCCCAATGGGAAATTGTAGATGCACACACAGGTGTTTAGGTATATTACTTTTTCTCTCTCTCTCTCTCTCTCTCTCTCTCTCTCTCTCTCTCTCTCTCTCTCTCTCTCTCTCTCTCTCTTCTCTTCTCTCTCTCTCTCTCTTTCTCTCTCTTTCTAGGAAAGAGAATAACGTTGTCAATTCAGGTTTAGTGGTTGGCTCTGTGCACAGACTTTCGCTTCCTTCAACCCATTTGGGGACAAACTATTTCGTCCCCAAAAGTGAGCAAAATAACGATAACTTTTAAAAACGAGCTGGATCGTAAAAGCAAGAGCGAGCTCCTAGGTTTCGGCTTTGGTTATAAGTTCGTATTATATTAGTCGAGTTCGCATGACTCGCCGGCCAATGGGGACGCTCGTAAAACCAGGGTTAACATTCGGGTGGGTTGTCAAGTGAAAGAGTGGCTTGAGTTTCGTTGGAATCCCTGCAAACGATGTTATAAGTACGTTCAATCACTTACACACCGAACACTTTCCAAACTTATAATTAGAGGCGACAATGACAAACACGGCGCGTAGGCTTTCCGCATATTATAAGTTATTATATTGAAGAGAAAATAAAACAATTCCAACACAATCGCTATCCGACAAATTTTCTTACCGTAAAGTTTGTGAATTTCTGAATATTCTTTTCATTTATAACATACAATATTATATGACTTATTTATTGCAAGCAAAAAGTCCTAGCTGGCATACTTCGATTTCAAAATCCGCTAAGAGAAAATGGATGCAACAAAATTGAGAATAACGAACGTATTAGTCGATTTAGCAATCTCAGAGACAGTGTGAGAATTGTTCCTCCATGAAAGACAATCTCTCTTTCTTCGTCGAATGACATTTTGATGCTCGTGTACGATATAACGGTTTAAAGTGTACGCGTGAGGGTAAGCAATAACCTTCTTTGCTCGAATGCACTGAATGCCGATCTTTGTTCCTAGATTCCGCAACGGAGGAGGTCTCACTATCTCGCTACTATACATATAATTTATTATATAATTATTTCGCTTTATTATAACCATAGAACAGTACCAGAAGCGAAATGCAGTTATTACTTTATCACCGGCTACTATCACGGTTCGTGAACATTGACGTCCCATCGCATTTCTGCGGGGATTGCTCGGTAAAAGGCCGAACAACCGCGAAGAATCATACGTTTGCGTTCCTAGTTGCACTATGTGTATAACGTAAAAGTCGCGCGTAAATAACAAAATCCATGGATCGCCATTTCTCACACTAAACCGTTGTAATGTTTAGATTTTTTTCTGTTTAATAAACAGTTATGCACGTGCACGATTTATATCGTTGAATTAAATTGATCAGCGCTAACCCGCGCGCGCGGCGTTGCATCGACGATACATCACGTCGGATACCCACACAAATTTATAAATAATTTTATCATACTATTCTACGCGCGCGATGATATCGAAAGAAAGTATATCTATTGATATATTTCCTGTTGCTCCTATGGCAATAAGAAAAAATATCTATCTTAATGTTGAAGGAAAAGTTTCTTACGTAAAACATATACTTCTTTTAGCGGAAATAATTAGAACGATTAAAATAATATTCATGTTACACAATTTTCAAGTTTTTAAATTTTTTTATAAACTGCTTTATCGTAATAAAATTATAACTATTAACGTAAGATAATCACGAGGAAAACTGCAAAGAACTTAAATGTTAAAGTATTTATCTAGCAAAGGTGAGTCTTGTATTGTTATCTGTTCTAATTGAATAAATTTTACAAAACTTTAAATAGGTATTAATTTTTTTGATGCCAAAACTAAACAATTAATTTTTTTAACGCCAATCTATCTAGTTTACATTCATATCTCTTAATCGCGATAATACTAATGCAATAATGTGAACACCCAAATTTCCATTATACATATATTCCATTATAGACTATAGAATTATAGATACACAAAGTTATCGCAAATTGAAAATTTCGGTTAACTCATCAAAACACGTGAAACTATTAGCAACATAAGTAATATATTAATGGTTTTCTTTCTATTAATGACGCTATGAAATTCTACTTTAGCTTCCGACAAAATCCCAAAAAATGTTATTTTAGGACTTTGTCACAGCACCCAAAATAGATGTCAAAATAGTCTATAAGAAATCACAATACATCAAAACCGATGGATCGCGATACAAATCTTTCTTTGCTCGTAGTGCTAATTCCTTTTAGCACTCTATCTCTTTTCTATCTCTCTCCACGTCTTCACTTTCTTAACTACATTAACTAAAAAAAAAAAAAAATTAAAATATCCGTGTGATTGTAATTAGTATCTGTAGACAGTTAAATATCTTGCCTTTCGTGAACCTTGGTTATCTTAATATATTTGTCGCCGACATAAAACAATTTCACTAATTTCAATGAAATGCGCCGGATGATGATGAGTATTTTTTAGTCACGTTCAGAAGCGTAAAAATCAAAAGCATAAAAGTTTGCGCAAATTTTTTGATGCTGAATAAATTTTTAAACAACGTAGCGTTGAGGATGTATTGCCTCCTAAAGGATGCATTTCACAAATGCACGGAAGATGAGAGATACCAGGGTAGGATGTGTGCAACAGGTAGGCAATCTCAGTTTTCATCGCATACGTACATGTATGTACGTTCATCATGTAAGTGCAGAACAGCAAATACATGATCAGCATGCATATTAAGACATATTTCTGCGATGTGAGTACATATATACTTAATAATTTATAGACTTAATAAAAAGTAACTTTTTATTAAGTTTATTTTATTTTCATTAAAGTTACAAATTATTTTATGTTTCAAATACATTAAGGTAACCAAGATTAAAAAAAGAGAAGATAGGTATTTATTTCTCTCAATAAATATAAATTACGATCGCGTGGATGTTTTAATTCTTTTTAAGTTAAAATGATTAAAAAAGATAGAAAAAACTTACTGCGAGCAGACGAGAACTCTCGAATTTAAGAAGCTATGTATGGAGTATACAGAGATTTAAAAAAGAATATTGTTTGGAGTAGAGTAAGCTGCTTACGGTACATTAATCGACTGCAAATAGTTCGAAATTACGCGATTGTAACATAGAGCCAAAAATAAATAATTACGCATATGAGAGAGAGAGAGAGACAATCGCGATTAAAATAATTTTAAACGTGCTTTGACAAAGAGAAGAACACTTTCAGAGTTATAAAACGTAGCTTTAATTTTTACTCCTTGCACAAGAAATTGACTCATTTCAGATTATAGTTATTTATAGACATACATTGCATCGAGCATTGCATATAGAGCAAAACAAAATAATTCTTATTTAAATCAGCAAAAGAGCACAGTGCAGTGGCAGACAATGTCTTGTCGTAAAACGTTGTATCGATCTAACAAAATAATTTTAGAAACTCGTCAATATGCTCATTAAGAAATATGGCTAAGCCAATACATGAAAAGTATGTGTGACTGTCGTTTATTTTTTCGCGATGATTATTTTTATAAGTTTTATTTGTAAGATTTTTAAGATTTTATCTTATTCAGAATATTTTAAAAGACCGCGAATAATTACCAGAAAACATTTAGACATAGCTTTCAGATTTGTAGAAAACGCACGCGATCCGAGCAAAACGTAGGTATATTTTCGAGTACATTGATCTGCAATAACTTTATACGCGGAACTCTGACGACTCCACACGAGCCAATCTTATAATCATGATATTTGATTATAGCTTCTTCGTTCCTACTAATCACACTATAAAATACCACTCGCATATCGCGACGCAGGGGTCGCGATACCGTCAGCTAAATAACGCAATAGGTGCCGATGCAGCCTATGCGAGATATTCAAATGCCAGACAAATTTCATTATATATAAGCGCGTTGAATGACATAAAGAACCAGGTAAATTCGTGACAATGTGACGCAACATGGTTTTAGATTGCTGTAAAGAATGCTATCACTATTGAATAAGAACAGTTCACCGTGACTCGACATAGACATGGGCTAATCATGTATTTTAATTTAATTTGTTTTAACACTCATAGTTTCGCATGGTTACACATTTGTACTCTATTTATACAGGGTGTCCCACGATTTAGCTGACAAACTGCAGGAGCATATTCTACAAGTAAAAATAAGAAAAGAAGTTGTATATATAAAGTTTGACTAGAAATGCTTTATTACAAAGTTGTAAACAAATATTAAAACGGAACATGAAGTAGGTAACAATTATCCTCTGATTTCTGAGATCGCCAAATTTAATAGTCAAAGAGAACCATTTTTACCTATTTCATGTTCCGTTTCAATATTTGCCTATAACCTTGTAATAAAACATTCTAGCCAAACTTCATAAAATATTTTTTCTTATTTTCACTTGTAGAATATGCTCCCACAGTTTGTCGGATAAAATCCTAGGACATCCTGTATATTAATAATTCCTCACTACTTACATTAATTACGTAGTAACTATTCACGGAATATTCTACAAATTATCTCAGAAGTATTGCATAAAAATATTGATATAAAAAAAATACACAATCCTCTGGACAATGTAATATGATTGATATCTTATGTAATATCTTATGTAATCTTATGTATATTTCTTTTTATATATAACAAAATAATTATTATTTGTCTCATCTAAGCAATACACATGCAATTTATTATGTATATAATGTATAATATGTCAATATTACTTACACTTTTTTGCGGGCGTCTTATACCAAGGCGTTGGTGGTTCGATCTGTTAAGAAAAGAACAATAATAATAGTACACAGATGTATACAGTAGTATACAGATAATAAAAAATACATTACGGTTGCGATATGCAGTATATTAGCATACAACAAGATTAAGATTAAAAAATTTGCTTGTTCTCAAATTTAGAGACTAGTCGCTCGATTTTAACATAAAAACAAGTTAAAAATATAAATCAATATAGCTCGGAACTTATGTGTGCAATTTTTCAAAGTTACGAAATAAAGCTTGTAATCTATTCATTTAGATTTCATAAATTAAATTGAGTCTAACAAAAATCAAGAAATTAACAAATGTTTAGAAGTTCAGTTGCGTGATGGTCCGCAGCTGTTAACATTGCCGCTCGATGTATAAATATATACGCATATAGACAACCCTCTTATCTAGAACCATATCTAAATATCCGTAATAATCTTAGCATATATAATAAATTCTTATCACTAAATGTTTTAATAAATATTTAAAATTAATTTAAAACTGCAAACAATATTCGTAACAATATCAACTTAAAATCGCACCATATGTTGGTCATTTAATTATTATCTATCAATATAATAATTGTTTTCAAATTTGCATTCGTGCATTTTTAAACTCCATTAAAATTCTTTCTTCAAAATTAGTATAGAAATTGGATTTATAAGCTGCTTTCTAAAAGTGCATTAAAATTATGATATACTACATCATGTAGAAGTACGTTTAAACTAAAATGTGATCAGTAATAAAACGCACAAATATATCCCCAGTTATCAAATAAATATTTGATCAGTTTTTTGCAACTACAATGATTACAAGTTTCTCATAGTCAGGTCATAAGAGACAAAGAAAGACTAACCTCTCCAGGTGCTATTCCTTTCTTGTCATTGTCAAGCGCTCTTTTCCTAGCTATGTTCCTTGCCGATAGAGTCTGATCCGTAACAACAGCAATGCATGCATTACAAATGCAGTTTTGGTACTTGCAGTATCTCTTGTGTCCTTTGAGCATAACGGTCTTTTGATGAGCTGCGCATCGCTTACATTTCGGTTTTGTCCGCTCCTTAGTCGTTTCAGAACAATTCAAATCTGTTGATGTAGATTCATTATTTTTCTCGTTATTCATGACGTTCGCAGAACTCTTTAATATTAATAGACGGAAAGCGCGCTGATTTCCTGTTTCCTTGTCACGATTGTGATCTCTTGCCGAGATCGAAGAAACCGATTACGTTGGATCTGATCTCGTTTAAATATGATAACGGTGATTATTATCCGTTACTCTATGCATACAGTTGTGTTCGCGAATCTTTCGTATCACTATCCGTATGGTTCTACTTTCTGAAACACGTAAAAAATTATTTTGACTATTTTAATGAAAAAATAATAAGAAAAATAATTAAAATAAAGAATTGTCAAAACTGTGGCAATATAATATAATACACTAGCAAATAAAAAGTACGAAAAAAAAAAGAAAAAGCAATTTTATGTAAACATTTGACACTTAATTCTCTAAATTCACAAGACAGTCATGATAATACGGTCAGCTGTAGTACATACATGCGAGCCAAGTATACAGCCGTTGTTTCTTTCTATTGCTCTAATAATCGATATGTAATCAAATCATACCTTGCCTGTGTACATTATTGCTGCTGCAAAATAATTTTTACAATATATTTTCGTGGTAACCAAAACTGTCGAAAGTCTGCTGACGTATTAACAATCAATCTATATAATAAACGTTATTCAGGAAATAAAGATATGTTTTTATCTACTTGGATTAAAATAATATAATGATGAGTATTTGTTTCTTCAAAAAGATGGCAATAATCAAATCTTCGATCAACTAAAGTGTTGTAATATGTAGGGTGTACAGAGTAAGCAAAAACAATTGATTAGATTTATAGAATGTGCATGACAAAAGTGGCGCGTCTGTCAAAACTAAAACGCGAAAGTGAATCCTATATACTAATCTGTTATTGACTTCCAACATAAGGTATAAATACGATAGTTCGTGTAAATTTATCAGTTTTTATAACTGGTCCCGCACAAGATATATTAAAAGCAAGCTTGCGACAAGCTTGTGCAAACATTCTAATGTTAAGGCTCCTGTTCGATTGCCAAGTCCACGTTGACAGTACATAGTGTCACACTCGGCAAAATTGTGAACTGCAAGACATAAAAAATAACGTTAAAAAGCTAAATTATTAACTTACAGCGTCATTTTTCGTTTTAGTTATACAGTGTTTTTACATTTAAAATAATTGCCGTAGTGTTATGCCGAAAATTCCTCTCTCCTCCTCCCTCCCTCCTCTCCTCCCATTTTATTATAATTTAATATGTGAAGGCAAATATTTGTTTCAATTCAACAGCTGTCAAACAGTTTTCGTCTTCGATTGGATACAATTCAATTCGACATATGTAAATTATTTATTAATTACCCAAACAAAAGGGGAGTTTTCGGTATATTTTACAAATACATTCTATCGATTACAAACACTATTTTATTCAAAAACATTTTAATTTTAATGTAAGTTACAAGAATTTGCATAATATATTTTCTCGCTTCTCATGTCATCAATTCAAGATGGCTGCAGTGAGTAAACAGGAGCCTTAAATAGCAATTAAACATTACATGCGTACTGGCGTTAGTTAAAATTAACGAAAAGCGCGGTATTATGTCTTCGGATATGTTGTTTGTTCTAAAATATATGCAACAATGAAATTCTGTAAGATCTATTAGCCACTCGTGTATTCAAGTTTCAACATAAAGGATACCCGAGTCTGAAATGGGTAATGGATAAGCTCTGTATCTCTACAAAAATTATGATAAATCCTGACACGGCTAAAGCCACTATGAAGGACACGGGAGTCACGACCTCGTGAAGGTAAAGATACGTTTCTCCTGCATCGCTGCAGATGGTCGTGGAAAGTAAGGTGAGGTAAAAGATACGCCATGCCAGAGAAATACAACATATCAAAACCTGTCTCATTAAACATTCGTGGCTTATCTAAGAACGAAAGATCGCAAATCACAGATAAAAAGAACGACAAACTATCCCAAGTAGAGCGAATTCAGATTCCGCAGATTTAACAGGGCATCGCGAAAAGGTGAATATATTGTTTGAATCTTATTATTTTTATTGTAACAATTTTATCTTTATTGTATTTAACCATTCACAAAGATGGAAATTCGTAAAAATAATATTATAAAAAGAATGAACAGCATATTTTAACATCGGTAAAAACGGAATCAATCGATAAATAACTATTAATTTAAATGGTAAATCCCAAAAAATTATGCGCAATAAAAATGTATGTGTGCATTTACTTTCGCAGGGCTAGTAGAATATTGGCAAATAATAATCAAAGGCGAAACTATTCCATTTGTTCCTCAAATATCCAGGAATGAAGATTATAATTTTATGAAGTATGTATAGCTGATGTCGCTTATACTGATAGAACGAAGATACCCTAATGGCAGAAAAACAACGTAGGTGTTGTCACCAGCTGTATATACATATAACATAATTCCGTGTATAACTTTATGAAGAAAGTTTGCGTAGAAAGTATATCGCGTGCAAACATCGATTTAAATATATATGTTTTGTATGATGTACACAATACGTATTACGTAACACGTAATCGTCACGACTAAATATAAAATTGTAAGCTGTAAAAGTGTTGATAATTAATATAAAAATAAATTCTAATTCTTATTCAGAAAAGCAATATTAAAGAAAAGAATAAAGCGAGAAAATTAGAGAAAAACAATAAATTTGAATTAAAGGTAATTATTCAAGTTAATCAGTCTACATTTACAATTTAATATATAACAAGACAGAATCTGTTATCGGAAATTACAATTGCTAATATAGTCTCGAGTGCAAGAATGCAATAGAAGATGCACATTTTAAGCAGAATTGCAGTGCGTAGCTAATTATTATAATTTTCCAACAAACATGAAATCTAGAAGGTATTCATTACTTAAAACTCCGAATGTATTGTATAGGTATATATATCATTGAAACTAAAAAATTATGTGAATTGCGAAATACAGTGTCGTATGTTATTAAGAAAAATCAGACAAAATCAGACAAGTCGAAATTGCAGGCAAGTTTCCCAGACAGCACAACGTCCAAAATCTGAACATAAGACGTTTTGAAGAAGTCTTATGATATGACGTCTTATGTTCCAATTTTGGACATTGTGGTGTCTGGGTTATTACATCACGTAATTGTTATATTAATGTTTAGAACGTCCTCCAATGCAAAATAAAGAACTTTGTAAATATTATTTTTTACAATTGTACCTCGCAATTAAAAGTCTTACAGTCGCTTTGAAATATACGTTGAATGCATTGCATCATAATTAGAATGAATCGTAATGTTATTGAACAACAACCTAATCTTCTTATACCTCTTATAGTGCATTTCATGTGTGTTATTATATATTTTAAAACCGCCAATCATACTTCTTGACAATTTTAAAAAACAGTTAAAGTGAATCATTGACAATTCATTATAGTATTGATAAATATAGATTACCTACATTTTTTAAACGTATACCATGTTGACAAAATAATATTTTGTTAATCATCATATGAAACTATACTAAAGATAAATCTGTAATACAATTTTAATATAGTCTAATATAGTCTCTTTTTGCAAAAACATTAGTGTATATTCGTATATACATTGCAGATCGGAGGAAGCGAATTAAATACTACAAATAAATAGTCTGTACGTTTTTAGGATAATATTTTTATCACGTTCGATGCTCGCGAGTATCGTTGATCTGACCCAAAATTGCACTTTTCTTGACGAGGTGACGATAAGCAGATCGATAGGCTGAATAAAAAATAGACTGAATAAAAAATCGCGCAAAACCGATAGTTAAGTTACTTGACCGAGATAAAACTTCATAAACTATAATAACTTCTGCGGGACAAAAGCGCGAAGATAATAAAGCAGAGTCGTATGAACGCTCGCAAGAAGCTGCAAGTTTCTTTGCATATAGGCAACTGAAACTTTTGTGTCGCCGCAAACTTGGCGACGTTGAATAATATCGGATGCACCGTACAATTTGCGCGCGAAATTTCTCGGAATCGAGGCCTGTTTTGAATCAAAATGCGCTTTCTATTTTTGTACATTTGTACAGAAGTGTGCTATAACACTCCCTACTATATAGGGTGTTTCAGGTTCGGGTGTTTAAATGTCCTAACTTAAAATATGAACTTAGAACCTCAAAACAAGAAAAAATTTTTCTTTGGAGGTATACGGCGTTACGGGCATACCTCCGGAGAAAAACTTTTCCTTGTTTTGAGGTTCTAAGTTCATATTTTAAGTTAGGACATTTAAACATGAAACACCCTGTATAATCATTATATAAATAATCTTTTTCTATTGTTACGTGTTTGTTATAAACATAATTCTGCAACGTAAAGTGAAAAAAATGTTCTAAAGAGAGTGTATTCTTTTTAATTTATAAGTGTGTATGTATAATGTATAATTTTTTCCGTAATAATGTCGCGTCAATAACTAGCATTCTATGCAATAATCTTATCTGCGATAATTACATCGCTTAGGCTAGGTATCATATAATATATTGCCACACAACAACTACGCTAGAATATACCGCAATAAATTTCTTCGTTGTAAATTATTCCATGAGAAAGTAGCTGAAAGTTAATGCCGGTATTATTAAACTCCAGTTGAAGCTGCGCGCGCAAGAACGGAGTAACTCTCACCTCGATAACGCGTATACATAAAGTTTTTTTTTTTATAATTATACCAATTTACATGTAACTGCTAATCAAAGCGCGTTCTTTTCTTTTCATGTTTTCTTTGGCGATAAGCGTTATTTATATCGTTTTACTGAAGGTTAGCGCGTGCAGCATCTACGTTCAATTACCGGGCAGGATAATAATAAATTCATTGGATAGAAAGACTCACCCTGTCATCTGTCTCTCTCGTACTCCTTCTCTCTCTCCCTCTCGCTGGCTCTCAGTGGCTGTTCCGTATAATGAAGGCTTTGGACAAATTGACGGTTTTCGAGCGAGGATCCCTGGCTCTCGTCACACGCGAGCAACACTGTATCTAGTAATCACGCGAGATCTTGCCGGCGCGGCTCGGCGCGGCGCGCTCAATCGAGAAGAATCCCCTTATCCGTGTAGATATATCTCGCGTGCAGAATTATCCTGCGTAATTCGTCCGTTACCGGCGCGGCCGTCCGCAGCACTATGGGTATGGGTGCATTACATGTGCGCGCTAGTGTTGGCCGCGCTTTGCGTCTTTGGCGGTGCACGGTGCACGCACGTCGCGAGGGCACTCCACCGATCGTACGCAACACGAGCGACGGGGACAGGAGGGAATTAAAAGGAGAGAGGGAAGGGAAAAGCGCGGCAGGAAGTCTCCGCCTCCGGAAATGGACAATCCTCCCCTCTTTGCCACTTTTCTCGCACACTTTCTCGTCTCGCCCTCCTTGCCGTGCGCACCTTTTTTTCCGCTTTTATTCGCTTATATACAAGATATGTATATATATTTATATTTATTTCACTATTATCCGTCTATAATCTTTTAATAAACCGTCTTGTTTTCTTTTCCATACGATATGCGGGTACGATCTAGAAGCACGAAGCAAGCAGATGCAAGCCGGCAAGAGATAAGTCGTGGCGTAAAAATTAAAACGGGTAGCAAAACCGCGCGCGGGCACTCGTGTCGCACACGCGCACTTCGTCCAAGGTCTCGCTTCTCCTCCGCGCCGCGTATCACACTATTCTATCGCCGTTGCGTTGGTTCGCCGTCCTTCGCGTGTTATTCCTCTCTCCGTCGTCGAAAAATCTTCGTGAGTTGGCAAATTTGCAAACTCCGAAACCAGTTCCGAGATTCGTCCCGGCAAGTCGCTGCGCGAGATGAGAATCTGAAACTGGCGCGAAATTGCAATGCGGAGGCGAGGAAAAAAAAATAGCGAAGCAAACCGCGCGACACACCGTCGGAGTCAGCCGAGAGACAGCTGTCAATACGATCGATGTGCACTTGCATGCAGTCCGTAACTTACTAAGACCGCTGGTAACCAGGGGTAGTGGACGGAGGGATTTTTCCCACCACTTAGCCATCTCCATCGCAAGTGCAGTAGGGACCACGTGACTGACTCGACAGCCTCGTGTTTAGATGGAACGTATAGGGCGTTTTTGGAGCCCGTATATAATTTTAAATATTTTTCTTTTATTATATTTATTATATTAATTATATTAATAATAGAAGAAAATATATTAAGAATGAAAAATTTATCAACTTTAAAACGAAATAATTATTAGCACACACAATTGATATCATACCTACATCTTTCTCTCATATATGTTTTGTGAAGTAATTTTTAAATTAATCTTTAATTAAAATTTTTAAAAATGTAAATTACATCTCTACTCTCTAAAAAGCATGATCTATGAAAAGCAGACTTGTACATTCTAATTTAGATCGCGGTCCAGATATTTGTAGAAATATACAAAAATAAATTTTATTGCAACATCTAACAATAAGTAAATCTTTTTAATTAAGTACTCAATATAAAATAAATAAAATATGAGTTTTAGCTTTCATTATCTTGCTCCATTTATAAAACACACGCATATAGATTTATTACTTTTATACTTGTTCTTATTCTTCCTATTATTCTTAAAATAGATTGTATTTTGTTTCTATTTTTCCTTAAATTGCACTGCCGCTTACAAAAACGTGTGTATGATTATATATGATATGTAAATGTATGTGAATTTCCGCAATGTAATCAGCTCGAGTCCGTGGATTTGGCTAATTGTAAGCCCAAATGATTGTGCGGACCAGTTGTATTGTTTCCCCGCGGGACATTAAATTATAATATATATCGGTGAATTTTATATTATTTAATCGTCTCTCTAATACTTCCTACTTCTCTCCTAAACAACACCGCACGTATCTCGGTGGAGTATATACGCTACTTGTTAGGGTCACGCACTTAGGTATGATGCATACGTTGTATGACAGTGTTGCGCCTGCGCGAAAAAGTTCTTCCGTCTATTCTCTCCGATCTGCTGGTAGCGGCGATACGATGCGAAATACGTGCTGGCCACGGGCGACGCAGGGTGGGAGCACGTCGCGATGAGGATAGCGGACACGACAGTCGTATCAGGGGTACGCGGCGCGCGGGAAACGAGTGGCTGGCTGGGAAGGGGGATAGCTCTCGCGCGGTGCAGTGGTCAGGCCGAGTGGAGGTGACACGCGGCTTTGGACGGAACGTTGAGGTTTTACGATTGAATTCGTCCGACCGACAGAAACGAACCGCCGCTAGTAGATTGTATTGCACTTATGCGACACATAGCGCACTTCGACGACGTCCACGACGACTTCAGATGACTAATCGTTTCTACTGTTTCTGATTGGTATAAATGTCTGTTGAAGTTGGAGAAAGTTTTAATCGACATCCATTGCTATATCAACAGAACAGTTCGAAAAGTGTTTCTAATGTCTCTGTGGAAGAAATTAAACACAGAAACCCTGACCACATTAATGATTAAGGACCAGTTTTTCTTAATAGTCGCTTAACTTTAATCTTACAATTAGCTAATCTTCGTCTCTTTCTATTCCTTTTAAAAAAAGACGAAGAGTGAGTTTAGCTAAACTTCAGTTTAAACGACTATTGAAAAACTGGCTCTAAAATCCATTTCTACCAATGTTAGATTAACTTTAATCTCGGTTTAATCTTGCTTTTCATCTTTTTCTAGTTTTAAGAATTAGAAAAAGATGAAAGGCAAGTTAAACCGAGATTAAAGTTAATCTGTATTGATAGAAATGGACATAAGACAAATATGTCACACATCACGTCTGTGAAGTTGGCCCCTCTTTTTCAAAATTCACACATCTGAATTTAAATTAATTTTGTCTACCATCTCGTTTAGCAATCCACGCGAATTACTCATGGTATTCAGTAATATTGTACCCGCGCTATTTCGATGTATTAATCTAATTAATGTATAGATTTTCGATCGACACATCGCTTTATTGTTCTGTTCTTGACGATGTTTTTCGAAAAGTCGCACGATATCTGTGTTTCGAGTTCGAGGTGTTGCATCGTATATCAGACAACAGTGTCATCAAATACTGTTTCGCGCCTACGAATGCATGTGATTGTTCGTGGTTGCCAACTCGGCAGGTGAGCAGCAATCAGTTGACGTCGTGATCTGACTTTGGAACTATTCCGTGAGGCTAGGTGCCGGTACTTTATGAATGAATTGAACGCACAGACAGAGGCGTAAAAAAGGAGATCCCAACTGTATATCGATTATATTGTTCTAAGTTCCATAAGAATTTCTTCTTTTGGTTCTGTCCTAAATAAATAATAGGTTTGACCCTAAGTAATTTGTTCCTTATAAGAATGAATTTATGACTACTCACACGAGAACAAATTGCATAATGGACTGTGACAATTTACACCGCAGTTTATTGACAATATTTACGTCGCTTGTTATAACGGCGAATGTCTGACATCGCGAATATCTCAATTATGTGACATTTAACATGAGAGACTAGAATATTTTTTTTTATTATTCCTCACGCCCTCACGGAAAAAAAATGATTTGCTACTATAGGGACAGCTAACATTTTTTGCAGTGAGAGCTAAAAGTTTTGCTACTGTAGCTAAATTATTTAGCTACTATTTCTAAATTATATAATTTAGCAATAGTAGCTAAATAATTTAGCTACAGTAGCAAAACTTTTAGCTTTTACTGCAAAAAATGTTAGCTGTCCCTATAGTAGCAAATCCTTTTTTTGCGTGCTCGAACTTTTATCTTCAGAAGGCTCGCCATAGCGAGAAGGCGCATGCCAGAAATGGTTATTTAATATATGTATAACACTAAGTACCGCGTACACGCGAACAATGCAATCCGAATAACTGAAGACGGGAATCGTTATACGGAGATACGCGGGAAACAGAATTCGAATGAAGAAAGTGCGTGCGTGTGATGCGGCATGTTCGCGCGCGGGAACGACTCGCGATCGTAAAACGAAGCTACATAGTCGTAGAAAAGGATTTGATATTTGTGTGTGCATGTGTATATACACGAACTTTTATATTTAATATCCCTCACGTACCTACAGCCCTCGCGCAATGTATCGCGCACTGCACGCTATACCCGATAGGATTCTTTTTATTCAGGTAACCGAAGAGACCAACACTACCATAATGGTCGGATAAGTGGTAAAACATGCCAGCCCCGCATCTACCTATATCTTGAATTTACGACCCATTATTGATTTTCTTAGTCGTTGTGGCAATTACATAGTTACTCGTTGAATATTTTATTTCACATTATGATTATCGATATTAGACAATGTGTTACCAGACTATTTCGAGGGTCAGTTATAGCCGTCATCGAAACGTCAGATAACGTTAAATGGACGTTGTTATAATATGAGGCATATTCTCAGCGAGTTTCTTCTTCGTCGACACAATTTACATAACGCATCTCGCTTTATCAGAGGGCGAAACTTATAAAAATCGATTGTTTTTCTTTGACATAAGAAACTTACACATGGAGCAACAAACTCTTACATTTACGAGCGCAATATGTTATCGAAGTGACATTTAAAGCGTAAGATAAAAAAATGTTTATTATTTTCGTCTGTAAATATCGCGTGCGGTTTTAAAGTAGGAAATGTTCTAATTCACAGCAAGAGGAAAACGCGAGAACTCGCCTATGATTCTAAATCTTAATATCAAAAATAGAGAGTATGGCAAAATATAAAACAATTCTATTCCTCACAGAGCACATGTGAGCGTATACATTATATCGGATTATAATATAATGAAATTTTGAAAACTTTACAGACTTGAAACCTATTTTAATAATAAAATCACATTTCCTATCATGTCATTTCCGTATCTTTCATGCAAAAATGTTTACAAATAAAATGTATACTTTCTTCCTATTGTTACTCTTTTCTCGTTTAATCGTCACATATAGCGATAAATATTTCGTTTTAAATTCCGAGAAAAGCAACCAAGAAAATCACCGCCGTGGTTATCGAAGGGAAATGGCTTCAGAGAGAATATCGAACTTAGCAAACATAGAGAGGAAACGTGGCGGGATAAGAACGATCGTAAAATGTCGACGAAATAGATCCAGGGTGCGATAGTCAGCGCTCGGACAGAACAGATACATACACACCGATGCCATGGTTGATACTCCACTTGTGGCTGAATTTAGTGATTGAACCACGGCGGCCGTTCTTGCGGTAGAAACGGGTTTTACGCGTTCCGGAGATGCCGGCGCAGCACCGGAAGTGTCCCCGCACGGGACGACTGCACCGAATTGTTTCGGGAAAAGATCGTAAATCTCTCGAACTCGATTCGGTATAAAACAGGTGAGTTTGAAATCGGGACTCTAATCTCACCGAAACTGGGCACGCGATAGTAAAAAGTAATGTTCACGTCCCCTTAGCGCATGTATCTCGTAAAAACGTTATTGGGATTTTATGTCTCGAGTAATTAAGATGACGGGATTGTTGTTATAGTTCTATATCTCACAGTCTTTTTATATCATATTGCGCAATTATTATATATCCATTAATAAGAAAGCATATTAAAATCGAGCTACATTTCTACAGATAGTCCACTTTCTTGGCATGTACACATACACACGTAAAAAAATAATCTTTGGAACGTAATTTAATTTATTTGAAAATTTTAATTACTTGAATCAAGGCCTGTCCGTTTCGCAACATAACTCATGTAGAATTCATTTGCATATTAATTATACTAATAAATAAGATACTTTAAACTATTTTACTCGACTTCTCTCTGTTGTTCAAATATTCTATAACCTTGTACGGACAATTCTCTAAAATTGGCGATATTTCGAAAGTTAATAACTGTCTGACAATGGTTTAACAATTTCGAAGTCTGATTATGATTTTTTACATTAATTGACGGCACATTATCATCATCATTACGGCCAGATACTTTAAGAAATTTTATTAAGTCACAATTCTACTACTAGAAACTTAAAGCGCTTGATAGCAAGCTTGATAGACTTTGTCACGATATGCAGTGTAATTTTTAATAACAGGGCACAGCACGACAGCATGTTGCGTGACCAGCGAAATATTAAGTTCATAATAAGTTAAGTTTCATAGTAAGAAACAGGTAACAAGAGCAAAACGTAATAAAAGATATTGAACCATACACGCAACTCGAGTGTCAAGTATCAAGGCGGAGATTCGCGATATGGCCTGAGGCCCATTGAAAATATTCTGCAACGATCCCAGGCAGCAACGTGATTTTCACGTTGATAAGTGGTGATTACCGGTCCTAAACGTCATGTACCTAATAACCTCGCTAATAACTGACGTTTAAGATATGTGAATATTCTAACGTAATAACAACGTCAATTTAAAAACGTTTATAATACGTTGTAGATAGGTCATTTTTAAATTAAAAGAATATGCAAATGTCGGATCATCTGAAAGATGGCATCCGATGGGATCCGTTTCTCGTAAGTAAAATATGATGAACGGTGGTATAAGAACGATACACTATACATAAATCACGAACTGCACAATTATGTTGTATGGGATTTTTGCAAGTTTTTCCCCAATAATTACACACACAATAAAATGCATACATTTTATAACAAATCTCGTTTTAAATAAAATAATTAATTTTGATTTTCATAATCCTCTACGTTATTAAAATGTTATTAAAACGTCACTAAAAGGCAAAAAAAGTCACGTCTTTTTAACGTCTCTAAATGTCGTCATCGGTCTGTAACTTATTCTGTCATTTTTACGTCATTATTAGATGATTTTAAAAGGATAATTAACGTAACGACTGACCAAAAACTGACGTGAAAATTACATGAAGCTGCTGCCTATAGGGATGGCACAGCACATTCCACACGGTAACAGTGACAGGGCGGGCAGCTAAAAAAAAGATAACGTTACATCGTGATTGGACAGAGACCAATCGTTCCGATAAGAAATCGTGAATTGTATGCGCGCGGCATTTTGAAAGATGCAACCAGGCGAATTTGATTTAAGGTGCATGGTGAGCATCACGAAGAGCAAAGGCCGGTATAACGGGATGTATTCGATCAAGCGACTATTGTCACGATTTTTACTGTGCATGATTTTTACTATGGATCGTACGAATCAAAATCGGCGAAAATGCGTAATTTCATCGACCACTTTTAAGACCACTTGTAATTTGTATTATCTCCTTCCGAACTGAACAGCGTGCATATTTACTGACTTTCACGTTTTTATATATATATTTGCGGTTCACGATCTTTCAGAACTTTCTCTCGACTCTCGATTCGCACAGAACAAAGTGCGCACAAAAGTTACGGGAACGGTTCCGTAAACCGTTTTTACCTCGTCAGTCGATTTATATTCTGAAGCGTATATTTCGCATAAATTTACATCAAATGAGAAGCGCTCAGCTTTATCTTGAATCAATGAATAAGTTGCTACCAAAATTTTGTTATATTGTTAAAGGTAAAAAATGTTAAATATATGTATATATACATTAAATATCTATTTTTGTAAAATATTGCTCAGAAAATATTTTGATATTAAATGTCTACCTATTACGACAAAAATTTTTTATCTCTACAAAAATATTTCAAAGAGTGAGCGCAGCAAAAAATCACGTTGCATTAAAAAAAAATTTTTTGATGTCGCGTGAGCAGATATAATGAGAAAAACACAGCAAACACATCTCGCAGAAGAAGAAATAAAAAAGGGCAAACCGTTGCACTCTGAGATGCGATATAAACAGGATAAGGAAGTAGCCGGAGAAGGGCGAGGTAATAAAACACGTTATAAGCATAAAAGAACAGAATTAAGTAAAAGAAAGGTGCGTATGCGTCGATTAAATTGCTCCGTGATCTGCAACGTAAAATACTCAGAACGGCATTAACGTGCATTTCTGTTTAAAAAAAGGCCAATATTAATAAGCAAGCAATTCCGTCAAGGGAGATCTATATACACATATGTGTATCATTCTAAGCTGTTTGCGACAACAACGATATTCAGTTTCAACAAAAGACATCACTTGGCATTCCTGTATTTTAAATAATTATAAGAAATTTCTCGATACAAGGAATAGCTATAACATTTTTTCAATAAATTAATCGCTATTTCACTTAACAAGTCATGTAATTCTTTTAATTTATGAATTGATGTAATATATTATTAAAAGTTAGTAATTTTGAATTTATATCCAAATAAAGATGCTGAATATTCGGAAAAGTCTTAGACATCGCTATAAGCATCATAATTACTTATTAATATTTATCAGTAAGAACGCTATAAACAATTTTGAAAATGTAAATCTGTATGTAATAAATCTAAAAGTCTAGAAATTTTATAAATATAAAAATATTTTACAAGACGTTGTGACAGCACGGCGAGAAAGTTGCACTCATACGAATATTGATGACGGAAAACGCAACTATTTATACACACAATTCGTAAATGTTTGAGAAGAAGACCCAATTATTTCTTACATTAAATTCGACACGTGAAACAGGTTTCTCCGTGACTGTTGCGATGCACCTGCAGCCGACGCGACGCTTCTTGCAGCCGACGACGATTTCTCAATTGGCGCTTAATTGAAGGCAGGTTGCTCTTATGTGTGACTAATTGAAGGGATTTGATCAAGAATGTATCTCGAACCAAAATCATTTCGTCCGCTCTTGAAAAGTCATTTTTAGCGGAGTTAATGCGCAGAATGCGGATACGCTTATCAGCATTCGGGACTTGGTGCCCTTGGTGGAATCATCGTTAGCCACCGCGAGTTGGATAATTAGATTCTCTCGTGAGATTGTGTGGCGAATGAAAATGATCAGCCCTCTTCGCAAACTTCATCAGCATTAATAACAGTTCCCATTAATGTTAATATCATCCGGGCCGTGTTTCAGGCGGGCTCAGCACATTATATTATACATACTTGATCTTCGATCGTTGCGCAAAGCTGTTTATTTTCGCATGCAAACGGGATATTTAATCGTATGTTTGTAGGGATCGTTATTTCTGAGTCCGTTTCCAATTCCAGTTCACCCTGGCACCGTTCAATTGATCGATGGAAACGATAAAACAAATATCTTGACAATAAATAATTATTAGAATTATTTTTTCGTATTTGAGGCGACATTCTTCGTGTGAACGATGCCTAACATCGTGCATGGTAACCGAAGTTGTCGGTGGGCGTCAATGGTTTAATTCGCCGCCTTGGGCAACCGACTCTGCTACCAGGTCGGTTAGCACGCTATCATTTACGTGAAATTCACGAGAAGGTAGAGACTGCCGGAACTATTCTGCAGGTATAAGTACCGAACACCAATGCGAGTCAGCGTTGCACCACGAGCCGATACGAACGACTGTATATTCGACCCTGCAGTTCCCCCAGTCGGCGGCCTTGACCGGACATTACCTGCTTTATGATAGTACTTAAAAGAAAGTAGCCGAATTACAGCTGCCTCTCGTCTTCTGAATGACTGAACCTCGGATAACTTACGTATTGTGATAATTAGCTGTCGACCTTGATCTTTGTAACTTGAGATAAATAGGCGACAGTTAATTCTATCAGTAAAGCTTGTGTGAAAACATCGAACAGATTAACTGTCTGGTATAACACTGGTTCTTATCTGGTTTTAATGAGTTATGCACTTACATTTTGCAAGTTTAATGGGGAATCAGTAACAAAACGATGCATGTAAAATGAAAATAATTCAGTTTCCCAAAATTATTGATTTTGCATATCTTATACATTTTATATTCTTGCATAAGTAATAATTTCCAACAGTATTGTGTAAAATATTTTATTCATTTCTTCAATTAAAATATCACGAGACAAAAAATTACTTGTCTATTTTGGAGTTTAAATCGAGAAACTTGGCAATGCATTCCTAAATTCAATACTTTGGAACGAAAACAACCAATAGCGTGCTATTTTATCAGAAGACAGCGCGACAAACGTTTTGTATCTGCACATAATATAAATTTTCCTGCCATTTGCTCTTTCAAGTCACGTAATAACATCGGTTATTTTCACTCGAAAGTATTGCATTAACATTGACGTATCCGAAAAAATTACACGAATAATAGCGATAAATGTATGCATACGCGACGCGAGCTATAATTATTCTGTCTGCTCGCAATTTTCTAAATTGTAATGCGGCAACTATCTGCCCATGACGGAATTATTACATGTTTTACTGCGCTAAGGTAAGCGAATACTATGTGGCCACTGTTTCCTATGCAAATGCACGCTAGCTATACCGATGTAAAGCAACTGACGTGATATGTGCCCGTCAGTTTTGTTTAAATTAGCGTGTTGCCATTTTTATTTAGGAATATGTGAATTGGGCAGTAAAACGTATATAAAGCTATTGTGTTTCAATCCAAAATATCTCGTTCATGTTATTTCGAGATGCGAAAGATTTGACAATCTCTCGAAAAATTCAAACATTCGTAATTTTAATTGTAATCTTGGGCGAGTTTTTTAATTCATCGATTGATCAATCGCATTATCCGCAAAGGTAACTTTGCTCTGTAAAAGCTGCATTTGCACATAATGCGATTGATCAATCGATGAATTAAAAAACTCGCCTCTTTCTAAATTAATAATCGCAAAACGGCCGTAACCGTAAAACCAACTAACCATCTTTTTCCGAAAGGCAAAAGTTTCATATATCTCTACACGTACGCCGCGCACGAAATATTCCCTCTCGAACAGCAATCCTTCCCGGCAGAAACGCGCGAGAGCGATTTAATCGCATTTGGCGCGACGCGACACGCGATGATCAAAAAAATGAAGCGCCTCTATTCTCCCTCGACAAACCTGCTCCCGGAGCCTTTCGTACATTGGTACCCTTCGATTTATCGCGTTTCTTGCGTGCATGCCGAGTATTACTTTGGCATTTTGCTGCTTATGAACTCCTCTGCGGCGATATGAAAAAAAAAGAAAGAAAAACGATAAATATAACGATATACCCCTTCTCCTCTCTCTTTTTAGTTCTCTTCGTTTCGTTCCTATCACGTCATCTCTCTCATTCCTTGCTTCTTCTTCTCCTTCTTCTTCACCCTCTGTGTCTCATCTTCTTTCTAGGTATCACTCTTTCTCCCTTTTACCTGATTTCACTATCTCATTTCCTCTTTCCCGATCTCCCTACCTGTCTCTCTATCTAGCTCACTCTCCCTACTCCCTACTCCCGATTCTACAGAGTTGCTCTCTTTCTTACTCCCGTTCGCTCGTCCCCCCCAGCCGTATTTAGTTACCCATGAACGACCGGCATGCAACTCCTCCGGTGTACGCATATTGCAACGAACCGCGTGTTTCTGCCACGTTCGTGTTACCAACGCTTCATGTACACGTGCGTGTAAACCGCTGCACGATCGCGCACGCACGCACGCACTCACGTATACCTGCCCTG
This sequence comes from Leptothorax acervorum, assembly GCA_035220615.1. Taxonomy (NCBI): domain Eukaryota; kingdom Metazoa; phylum Arthropoda; class Insecta; order Hymenoptera; family Formicidae; genus Leptothorax; species Leptothorax acervorum. The sequence continues at coordinate 535,697 of JASTWQ010000014.1, forward strand.
CATATTGCGCGCATCGCCCGGGGATGAATTTCGACCGGGAATACATCATACATCTTCTTTCCGCTTTCCTTAATGCACGATAGACGTTTCGATATTGCGGATAACTTGTATCGGGAATCGTTTCTTGAACGATACATCAAGAGATATTCGCGATGTTAGACATATCCATGCACGATGCTTTTTAATTCGGCAAAGCTCGACGTAACAAAAAATATCGACTCTCGCGATTGAATGATTAACACAAAATTTTATTATTAACATAGGTAAAGGACATAATACTTTACCAATCATACGCAAGACTTTTTATAAAAAAAAGACAACTTTTTTATTTCTGAAAAATCTCGTTTCAATTATATATAGGTACACACACCGGCAGGAATGCCTGGACATTTGATATAGAACATTTGTCAGATGTCAAATGTCCAGGTATTCCTGCCGGTGATCTTACATATAATTTTCAGTTACACAGTTTCCGTATACTAGAGAGAAATTTTCTAGCCCTAAAATTATTCTGTTACTTTAATTTTTCATGGTTAATAAGATTAATATATCTATCCCGTTCCCTTTGACCTGCCTGTGCTCTTAAGAGTCAATTTTACATGTTCAAAATAAATTCAAAATCTCTCGATCTCTCGGTTGATTAGTCCACGGAATGAATATTTTGATGAATATTTTGAATGAATATTTTGAATAAATATTTGAATGAATATTTTGATATAAAAAACAATATTCCAGACTTATATAATAATCGATTCACATAGAAAGAATATTATTGCAAGACACTCATAAGGATATTAATATATTTTATGTATTTTTATGTTATTTTTGAGAAAAAAGGCGTACCGGCCGGCTATATAATTCACGCTCAGCGATTATTACTCGCTGGAAATTTTATGCGGCCAATTTCCTACACACACGCGCATGCGTCGAAACGTCCTCGACTTATTTTATACGAGACGGTATTATGTGTGGTCGTAACTTACCGTTATACGTACACAAATGCACATATATCTTTCAGGTTGTCGCCGTGAAATTTGCATTCTATTAATTTACACAATGTAAAACATTGTATATAGCCGTAATATGCTACCTTTCGAATATCTATTACAAAAAAATTTTAGGGATATATTCTTGTAGAGTTTATAAAATTATATGTAACATATGTTGTTACAAGTATATAAAAAATGTGCTTCTCTAAATAATAAACAATAAAAGTTTCATATAATATTAAATGTTAACGCAATGACTACAATCACACTTGCACACTTGCATATATTTTGACGTATTGCACAGGAGAATTGAAAATATTTTAAAAAATAGTAAGAATGTACTAAATGACAATTATATGACATATATATCTCTTTTAATAATAATTCGTTTTTTGGAGATACAAGCTACATTTACATTACAAACAGTGAGAGTGGCAATGAATGGCAGGTGCGAATAGTATCTCAAATTAGTCTTCAAATGTATCTATTAGTTGGCATGCAGCCGTTTGGCAAGGCTTTACATCACTTTTATCTTTAATTGCTGCAATTATATGACTTATATTTTTGTGTTATTTTTAACAATAATCGTATTTATTAGTTATAAAGAATAAATCAGAAACATTGTTTCTACTAACATATTGTATATTGTTTAAATTGTTTTCAATGAAAATATGCTTCGAAAATGAAAGGCACTCAAAGTGTGTAATGAAAATTGTCCTGTTGCATGCAAATATGTGCTTATCAAAAAATAATACTCTTTATAATTTTTATTCTATTCATATAATAATTAATTTGAGTTGCTAAAACATCTAATTTAGCAACATATAGTAATCAATTTGTAATTCTTTTAACAAAATGAATAAAAATTCAGATTTCTCTTTAATATAGTTTTTAGTAGGTATATTATATTTTTTATGTAAATCTTAAGATCCTAAAAATTAGTATATTCATTATAATAACTTCTATTTTTTATGGCTAATAGATAGTATTATTAAAAATAATTTCCAAAACGTAATTATTTCTGTTTACATTTAACGCATACCTATATAGCATATCGTATCAGATGTAAATTAATAAAATTAGGTATCTAAGAAAATTTTGCAACATCTATCGAGTATAAATTTTATTGTCGAAAATTTTGCGTGGGGATTTCTTTAAGCTTTATTAACGAAAGCAATTGATTCAACATTCTACGCATCGACTACCACCGCACGGCCGGCTCGGCCGGGCGATAAAATGTTATTTTATGGCCGTGGTCGAGGGACACTGGCAAATCTACTCGTCAGTTCGGTCCTCACCGATCTTTTGCCAAAGACTGTACCGGCAGAAATAGCGGGTCGCCGATCAGATCGTATCCGATCTCGTCGCATCGTACTTTATACCACACGTACGCAAAACGCTGCGTATGCGTGTGTCCATCAACACAAAGTACGGTAAAGTGTAGCATTACGGAGTCTCATAAACTATTTTCGAGACCGCATAGAAATATATTTCGGTCGCATCGGCCATTGCACGGTTTGTATGTCAGACGCAATAAAGCTTTGCATGATCACTGAGATGCGAAGTGGAAAGACTCGCGCAGTCTGGATTTAATCTTCTTGGATGTTTTGGTGCAACGTCATACAGATTAGGGTATTTTTAGAGCGGAAATTATATTACGGGAGAAAGAGAGGCCACGTAAATTTATTCTACAATATAAATGACAGATTCGCGCAAACACAGAAAAAGACAGATAATCCTCATAAATTTATCGACTGTATATCCGCTATTTTATCAAGTCTCGTATATATATCGCATGGTTATATTCCTTGAATGATCCCTCCATGACCCTGGCAAATATTGCTATCTGTGTCATTCGCTTTTAAAACGTCTTATCACTATTACTGTAGCAGTTACGATAGTATGATCCATATTGCAATTTATGGCCGAATGATGATACGCAATTATCACTTGCGATTACATCCGATTCAATATGACGTATCATTTACGTAAAACGATTTCTAGTAATTATTTCTAATCGGTTATAGTTTGCGCTATAGCTTATTATATTAAATTGGAACATCTTATCGTAGTATTATAAACAAGAATAATATGATTGTTTTAGGTTGGTTATACCGGTTCTTTAAATAATTTTGCATTAATGTGTGCTAACACACACAATCTCCGAGACAATCTCTTTATCTTTCCGACATCAAAAATGTGTCTAAACTAATTATACTATCTATATAGTGCGTTTCACGAAATGCATTAAACAACAAAAATAAAAAGTAATATCTTTTATGATCTCTTAAATCGTATCGAGTCAAGTTATGATTATTCACATCGCCTTCTCTCGGGAACTCAGGAACAGGTTCTAATTTATAAATACCTGGCAAAGTACCGTTAGCATCTTCGATGTAATAATCAGCCGCAATACCATCTAATTCCAACAAACATCAAAATTTTGCAGCTTACTCGCATCGTCACTGAACATTGGTTTTATAATTCAATCGCTGAATGCTAACTATTATTTTATCATTCTATTCAGGTTGTAACCTTGCAATTAAATATTAATAATATTAGTTGTATATAATTTGAGTCTCGCAGCGCAAACGGAAAAATTGGTAAATACGCTATTATTAAATAATTTGTGCTATATAAATTTTAAATTTCTTGAATTTTTATTTACAATTCATTGTTTCCAATTTTATTGCAATACATTATTACAATAAAATACTGAAAATACTTATTTCCCAGTTAGCACAATTAGATATACACGTTAACATAAGTAAATAGACATTTTGTTCAAATACATTTCTATTGTTTTATATAAAAAGCAAAAAATATATAAGATATTATATCATTAATATATCCGATAGAGAAGGCTCTTCTCTTGTTTCAAATAAAGATTTAATTTTCCCCTAATTTAATAATTCTTCTAACGTCTTTTTATACGTGTCTATTTATTTCTATTATCCTAGTGTATTTAGACAACGAGTTCTTAGACAATTCTCCACGTTTCTATGTCCCCTCGAAAGTTTCCTCCTCATAAACTGTTAATAGTTTAAGATTGCGCGGCGGGCTAGATAAGACCTTAAGTAGTAAAGATAAACAGTTTATCTCACTACACTAAGCATTTGTGAGGATTGTAACGTTGAACTTTCGCGAAAGCACACGTTGGTCACTTCACATGAAAAGGCAATAAATGACAGGGCAATTTACTATGCATTTATTCGCATATATTGATAGAGCGATACGTATCATCGACGAGTGGCAATATTACGAGTAATTTTGTGGCCTCACAACAAAATATCATATTGTACTATTCAAATTTCATTCGAAATAAAAGATACGCGTTTATATAATTCAATTTTACAGCATTAGATAAAAATGGATAAAAATTTTCCGTTAACTCGACATCAGAAAATGAGAATTGTATATTTTTGACGACTATACATACTTATAGTGCATATCTCACTTTTTCAGTTTTCGTTAAAAATAATGTTAAAGAATCCTTTTGCAAGTGTGTGTATGTGTGTGATCAGGTATCGTCTAAAGTTACAGATTCTATCCATCGTCTTTCTTGTCCACCTCTCTCTCTCTCTCTCTCTCTCTCTCTCGCTCTCGCTCTCGCGCGCTCGCTCTCTCGTTCTCTCTCTTCTTCTTTCTCCTCCAATTTCGCCTCAGCACTTATTTAACCGCTCCAACAGGCTTCGTGTCACATTCTCTCAGTCACTGATAGAAGCTTACAAAGTTCACTCGTCCAAGGAAGCGGCGAATGCGAAGCAGCACTGTCTGCATAGCATTGAATTTTTGCACACATTTGCCAGCTTTCCAACTGTTCTCAGTGGTTTTATGAAAATTACTGTTGTTATATTATACGGATGGTTTTTAAGCATAAGGGAAGATGACGCAGGCATTTATATTAATGCAAAGACCATTGTGCAGCCCGAGTGAATTATATGCATTGTAATAACAGACGGGGTATATTCTGTCCGTTCTCAAACTCTTTTCGTGTGCAACGTAAACAAAAATGTAGCACGCAGTGAATTCAGGTTTTGGGCACAAAGAAAATAATACGGTTAACAATTGATGAGATTAATTAATAGATCAGATTAAACAGTAGTAAATTAGAAATAAATATATAATACTTATGCTTTTCCTACGTTTCCAGAACTTCTTTGTAACTATAACTAATTGTAAGCATAGATAGACATACGTATATAGGTATGTGTTTGTCGTATTATACGGTACATTTTGTAATCGACTACTTTTGATTACAAAATTAATTTCAAAATCAACAATTCATAATTAGCAGTGGAATAAACAAAACGATCTTTTTATGCGACATTCGTTGCTATTGAAAGATAGCTGAACTCTTTACAGCGTGTTTCAATAATTCACGAACGATTACAAAGAAGAGGAAAAATTAAAAACGAATAAAAAATATTTAGAAACCCATTGCACCATTCTGAACCATTAATAGCGTGCTACTTCATACAGTCCTAATATATACCATTTCCGTAGGTATTAACAAAATGCAGATTGCAGATTTGTTATAAAACTCGGTAACGGGGGGCGATATACAAGCTAAATTACAGTGACTTTTTAATTCTCATCACAAGCCGATTCTTATCTGATTTATTTCGAGTCATTTTATGCAAGCTGCTTGCTCTACCAAGTGAATAACCAGTGACATTGCTGCAAGACAACTTGTCAGGCGCGGCGCAAGGATTTTAATAAGACGAATACGCAAGAGTGTCGGTCGAACTCAGGTACGTGCGTCTTGGACAGTGCAAAAGGTATAAAACAGGAGACGCGATGAAGAAAGGAGAAATAAGAAGGCTGCGGATATACGGCAAAAAAATGCGCCGCTACCTATAGGGCTCATTGCCTCGCAGTTGATTCGCAAATTGCCCTGTCTTGCTCACGTGTGGGTAAACCCTTTGATGCATTAATCGGATATCATATTTTTTTTAATACATGATAAGGCTATACTCTTACACAGTTCATAACATTATCATATTTCGGATTCACCTAAGTATCTCACACTTCGAAACATCCTCAGAGCAATTTTTTAAACAATAATACTTATCAAATTTTTTTATTTTTATAAGCTTGTTAATTTTCGGCGTGTCGGTGAAAGTCGTCGTAAATTGAAACCTATAGACTTTGTTGGACCGGGAAATCTGATACTCTATGCGGCTGAACACGACATTGAAATCGCGTTAGTCTCTTTTTCAATCCCGTTCGTCTCTCACTCTTCGGTTAACAAGATAGGTAGGTACGCGAATTTTAAGGAAATCTAACCTGCAAAGTGAACCAGATAGTAGCTTAATTAGTTAATTGATAACTCACGATATTCGTGTGTCTTTTTATTCGTGCGCCGTATATCAAACTTTATAATTACAACAATTAAGCGAGTCTATCTTTTATGCGTGCGCGCGGAGTGTGTAAATTGCAATGATTTATTATTTCATTGTTTTCTGCGAACATACGGTTTCTTATAAAAAGTTAATAAATAGATACACCAAGATGTTCCTATATCGTTTTAAACCCTTATTAACGACAAGCGATAAACACTATTTTATCCAACTTCCACGATTTACGCAAGCTTTACTGGCTATGTAAAGATAGGAATATTTGAAAAATATAAATACATTATGCCAATGACTGCACTTAACATGTGACATTTTTGTATTAAAATGTGTTCATATCAGAAGATAAAAATATCAACATTCCGTTTCGTGTGGATGAACAGATGATCTTTAACACTGCAACGATACAAACAACCAATTTATCTTTATATTATTCTTACTCGTTCTTAATTTAGTTAGCTTAAAAATTAGCACGTAGATTTATCAAAAAACTGAACATTTTGGTAAATGTGCAGAAGTGGCGCTGCAGCAGGAATCGCGGTTTTTTTTGTGACAATCAACAAAACAAGTTACAAAAACATATATAGGTAAGGTTATAAGGGGGGGGGGGGGGGGGCTTTAAGTTTTTATTAGGAAAAATCAATGTTTACAACTTTCCACGTGAAACGAGGTTTCGAGCTGAAAGCAACAATTCACTGCTTTAAATGACTTTCAAGGGTCGGGGGGGGGGGGGGGGGGGTAAACCTCGCTTTACACTTACAAAGTACATGCGTGGACAGAGGAGCGTGTTCCACAGGGGTCGGGGTGGGTCATGGACCTCGCTTTACAAATTGTAAGTTGAAGCGAGGTTCACCCCGTACAGGGGAGGGGGGTGCGGGTGGGGGGCCGAAGGCCCCGACCCTGTGGAACACACTCCTCTGTCCACGCATGTACTTTGTAAGTTGTAAAGCGAGGTCCACCCACCCCGACCCCTGTAGAACACGCTCCTCTATCCACGCATGTACTTTGTAAATTGTAAAGCGAGGTCCACCCCTTTCCGTCCCCTGAAAGTCATTTAAAGCAGAGAATCGTTGCTTTCGGCTCGAAACCTCGTGTCACGTGGAAAGTTGCAAACATTGATTTTTCCTAATAAAAACTTAAAGTCCCCCCTTATAACCTTACGTATATATGTTTTTGTAACTTGTTCTGTTGATTGTCACAAAAAAACCGCGATTCCTGCTGCAGCGCCACTTCTGCACATTTACCAACATTTTAAACACTTTTAATCTTTTATCACTCAATTAAAATGTGTGTCTTACTTAATTCTTTTTAATGAATCTCGTTATTCCGATAATTTTTAAGAATTTTTAATTACTTTATTATACTAATCTGACAGATGTAATCAACAAAAAAAATAATAAATTAATAAAAAATTTAAAAATATATTAGTTAAGAGATTGATCAATATCATTTTATGTGTGTACTAACTATATTAATATAAAATCATTAATGTGTTAACATACTACTAACGTTAAAATCAAATTAAAATAAAAATTGTTAAAAAATGATATCATAAACTGAAAGTATTATAAATGAAAAAGAAAGTGTTATATTTTGATTAAAATCAATCATCGGTATATTAAAATAAAGAAAGTATGCAAAAGTAGATTCTAAATTTCTATATATGTACAATGTACAATTAATGAAACTGAAATTATTTTTCAGAGATCGTATATTGTCCAATTTTGTGTACAACGACTAAATTTATGCTAATTTATTCATGTGTAATTGATTGCTGTTTAAATTTCAATGAATACAATGAGTTTGGCAAGTTGACTCGGTTACGCGTTTTCTATATTTACACACGAATTATTAAAAATAATTCCTAAGAGACAGTTCTCCAAGTTTTACTTGTATTATGAATTGTGTGAGAAATTAAAGTAAAAGCTAGCCTATGTCGGAAAAAGTGAAATCATTATCTAGTAAGCCTTAAAACATGACTATCATAAATGTTTATTAAAGTTTATCATCTAAATACTGCTTCTTATATTTTTCCAGCTGATATCAAAAGCCAGAAAGGAATATTATAGAGATTTTAAATTTTTGATGTTACATGTTCTATCATGCTGGTATTATATACTAGTCATTATTAATCAAATCTCTTATGTCTATAAATGTTGCTTCTAATATATTTCTTTCTGGCAATGCTGAAAGCCTCAGGATCGTGCAATTGTGGTCTAAGCTCGGATCTTCACCGCTGCTATAAACAGAGACTACATTTGAATCAGCGGTGACACGAATTGTGGCGATGGCAGATGGAGACCCGTTACGGACAGTAAGTAGCATGGTGAAATTTCATCTTGCCGCAACAACCCGACGACAATAACTGAACGCGGTACAAACTGTCACAGCATTTCATTAAATATTGCATATGATGGAATCAGAGAGAACTTCTCAGTTGTCACAAATGAAACTACCAGTTATTTATCATATGATTATTATAAGTTAATAATATTTATTAGATATGTGTGTGCATATATGTGCATGTATATATTATATCTCATGCAAGAAAGAAATGCGGAAAATCGAACGAGTGTTTCCTATCCTACATCACAGTTATTCTACATTAAAAATAACTAAGCCTTTCGTTAATAACAAATTTAAAAACATAATATAATTGCAAATACGTAATTTGTATGTAACTAACATTTATTTTTTTATACTAATTGTATAAAAATTTAAAATAAATATATGATAAGTGACATCTTTTACAATGAGTAACGTCTTACAAATATTTAAAAATTTTTAACTATAGATGCGGCATAATTTTGTTCCTAAAGATTCTTTTATTTATTTAGGAAATTTATAGAAAACGATATATTTATATGTAACAATATTATAATTTCAAGATAGATATACTTGCTACTCCCTAAATGCCAAAGAATTTTATATTAATAAATGAGACTAAATAACTCAATAAACAAAAAATACAAGCGTTCAATTTCTATGAAAGTTACATATCTTACGTATTTCGAGGCTTAGAAATTGAATCCGTTCGACAAATGGTTCGATTGTTCGATAAAAGGCGAAATCATTGATCCAAAGATATTCGATTGCATGACGGACCACCACTGTTAACGCATACTTTGCGCTTCGTCATGATCGCCGCGAGTCTACCTTCCTCTCGTTCTAAAGCGAGTCTTACCGATTTTTATAAGAGCAGTATTCATCGAGGTATTCATAGTCAGTTTCCGTACGACTCGTTTCATTAGCTACGGAATATCTAAAGACGAATTTAACACGATCTTATATATATATGTATAAAATCTGACTATGAATACCGGCCTAAGCGACGCCGATCCGGATAGTCGCAATCTTCGTCTTTGAAGGACAATTACACGATCAGCGCGACGAGATGATACCATCCGGCTCTCTCGCCGCGGGAAAGCTATACGAACGAGGCCGTCTTTCGGATACGTGAGACGTATATATAAAAGCGCTATAGCATCCTGGCCGTGGAGTATTTCTGCACTATATAAGCAATACGCTTGTCCCTAGTTTATGCCCGAGACGTCACATTTAAACGTTGCGACGACTTTTATAGGCCTATACGTGAATCTGCGCAACTTAGGCTCAGTTACGATGTGCCCGCCGCACGCACCGCACCGTTTCCACTTAATGCACACCACACGTGTACGTATACATTCATCGCGTGCATTTCGCAGATCACGCATACCATTGAGCATATTGTTGCGGGCATGATGTTACCCCTTGCTTGAGGGAGGAGCACTGCTGCCGGTTCTTCGATGCGAAAAAGCACGTGAGAAAATAATTTGCCTGGAGCGCCCATTGCCGGCACTGATCTCTCTACAGGATGATATAATGTACGAATGTACCATTTAAACCGACCGAGAAATATTGTTGAATATAATTCAGTTATTCCTTTGTTAAATAAAAATGCCTTGTTTTAACATGTACGTTGTCAGCCACATACATTGGGCGATTGGCTCTTGGCAATATTGGTGGCAATGAACCTCAAGAGAGATGCTCTCTTGTGGATATACTTCGAAATATATCGTGATATTAAACGTGGAATGAATGATAATTCTAGTACTAAACATAAAGAAAAGTGCGCTATGAACTAACGTTTCTATATGGTTTATTCGGTAATAAAGTCTTTAAGGAGATTTATCAATTTATGATAAATCATATTACCTTCAAGATCAGAGACCTAATGAATGGAAGAACCGCTTCCGTAATTATGACACGCCATAAAAATCGATTTAAGCGGAGTCTACAATAAGAATTTAAGACGTAAAATTTAAGCTTTAAGCCTTAAACCGTAAGAAATTGACAAATCACAGTCGAGTACTTATTCTTCTCATATTCGACTGTGATTTGTCAATTTCTTATGGCTTAAGGTTTGAAATTTAAATATGCTTTAAATTCTCATTGTCCAAGCCTCCGCTTTACATCCACGTATTTTGGAGATCTTCTTTTATAGGAAGAGTTAAAGACCAAATAATATTCGTACCTCCTACTACGTTTAATTTAGTTTACCAAAAGGCAAACCGCGCGAGACATTGGTAATTTATGAAATCGCTAAAAGCATAACTAAAATATTATCTCGGATGTAAATCACAAGTTATATCGCGGATACTGTCAGATAGCCTTGACAAGCAATCTTGGTGCGCAATGGTCGTAAAAGGGCGCGATACACCTACGCTATTCTATGCTTGCGCGAACTGCGCGCACCAAAGATAAGAAATTAAACGGAATTCTTATATGCGAGCAATAAGCGCTCGTCGTGTCCTTAATGTCGCCGGTGATGCCGCGAGAAAAGGAAACGTTCGTGTTTTCTTGGATACCGGTTACGAGGTCCATGAAGCCTGCACGTGGCCCTGAATGCTGTGGCCGTGAGAGAATGCGTGCAACGCACTTTCCGACGTGATATCAGTTCATCAGTAACAGTGTATTCTCGGCCGGTGGTAGGTCCGATTAATTAGCCGTGGAATCCGCCTATCCGCCGACTTTTGTTCGCGCACTCGAACTGCTGTGCAAATTTAAATTCTGTCACGGTAACGCGAATGAATGTGCAGAACTTATTGTTAGACGTCGTCATTTCATCGAGAACACACTTTACCGCGTTTTAGCTTCTGCAATTAGTAGTGCCGTTCCGCGAGATGCGCCGATCTCCCGCTGGACAGGATTTTAAAAAACCGGGTGATGTTTGTGCAAAATCATAACCATGTCGCGTGATGAGTACTTGGAGAATCGGCATTAAAAGTCTCGATGGATAAATTTGTTAAATGTACCTTTTATAAAACCAATACTTTCATCACAAGTAAAATCTAAATAAAAAAATTGTTTTAAACATTTAAAGGATCTTATAAGATAAAAACTGTAAATAATGGCATAAAAATACGTAAGTAATATACATGGGGTCAGATAAGAGTTCATAATAAATCATGTCATGCCAGTCAAGAATTAATGCCGAGACCCGTTGTATGTAATATCGTCGACGATCGTTGAAAAAAATCTCGTCACAAGAACGTACCGAGACGTTGAATGCATTAATGCAAGTCATCGACGCTATACGATCGTTTTGCCGCGGAATGGAAGCGATATGATAAACCATAAAAATATCGAAGCAAAACACAATTGAGGCGGTCTCCACTCCCATCGGCAAAGGCCGATGCGCGTAAATGTGGATCGAAAGTTTTTGCATGGGTCTTTTTACTTAGACAGAATGAAATAAACCTTTGTATCGATCAATCCCAAAACGAATATTCGAAGTACTTCGCTAAGTCATGGCAGAACAGCGTGAGCGAGATGCATCACGAGATTGTCCGGTCTTTTTTTGTGCGTCGTTGTTATAGAATAAAACGACATGTTTCGTTCGAGCCGAATGAACGACATGTTAGCGAAAAAGTCCAAAAATAAACTGGTGTCGCTATAGAAAAACGATAAACGAATAGTCGCCTTTTCCGTGATCATATTTCACTGGCGCAAATAATTTATTTCTCGAAAAAGAGAACACTCCCGTTACACATGTACCGGCGCTTTCATTATTCAGACCGGCTATTGGGTCCCGGTTTCGCCGTGGCCGCACCGTACCAAATTAGTTACAAGAAATCTTGCAATATTAATGCACCGTATACCGAACAGCATTTTAAAGATACGTCGTTCTCAATCCAAACCGATTACACATTTATTTTTCTCAATCCATTTTCCAAATCAAGCCATCTCTTATATTTATACCACGAATACTTTTCCGTATGTTAAATTGTCAGTTATTGTCGGAATCCCATTACGCGAAGATTGGTTTTACAAAATAAATAATGTGCTGTTGTATAATAATTATCGTATAGATGTAGTCGTTACCGTACATCGAAAATAAAATTTATAATATAGATATTTATTAATTAAAAAAATCTGTTTCGTAATTGTCTGATATACGCGCCGACATTATGTGCGAAACTCTTTAGTTATACTGCAAATGAGAAAGTGAATGAAGAAACATAAAAAATAGCATAGGATGTACCGGCACAATGTAATTTATATATATATGTATATACTTACAATTAGTCCTTTCGCAAATATCGTGTAAATATAGTAATAAATACGTCATAAATAGTACAAATATATACGTATGTATTGTCTCATTATTATAAATTTAACTCTTTGTATTTTAAGTGCCAGCCTGATCGGCTTTAAGAATTTTGGCGTTCTACTCCATAATGCCAACTCTGTTGGCTTGGTCATGACATATGATAGTAACAGTAAAATTGCTAAAATATTATTTCTCTCTCAATATACGCAAATAAATATGAGATATACAACACGTGTCATGAGCCCGCGCGTGAATTAAAACTATGATGCGCGAAGTAAATTATTATTAACGTTGCGTGAAAATCTCTGAGAACCGCAAAGGGTTACAAACTTACAAACAATTTGAAATTATTAGCGTATTCGGTAACACTGGATACCTATATATTTAAAAATATATACATAATTTATGTATATATTTTTTAACATATAAATGTGTATATACGTATACGCAGAATACTCCCTATAATATAACATTGTGTGCAGTTGTCGTAAGTACCGGTTATTATTATACCTTCTAATTCAGGTGCTACGCACGGGTACGTTGTGCGCATACTATATAATCGAGCAGCATCCTATACAATTATGCAAAAGACTACCGACGATATATTGCCGATATCATGTCGCAGTTATCGGAAAAAAGTGGAATATGATCTTCGGCAAAGTGAACATTAAATAATCTTGTAACATATCGTACGTTATTGTATAAAATTTAGAACTGATGCAAATTCTAACATTACTGAGATTTTCTCAAAACGTTATTAATAATAATCTTATAAAAAATTAAAATTAATATTAAAAATATCTACTATTAATACCAAATATAAATACACGGCTTTAGCTTTCATTTTTTTAAAATAAAAATTTAATACATAAATTTATCATATTGTTATAAAATGGTTATAATACATAAATTTTATGTGCCGTAAAAATTCATTATTTATACCATAAGACTTAATTAAAAATAAATATGTACTTAATTAAAAATATTTAATAAAAAAAAATTTAATGTTAATGTATCTATGTATATGATGTTGTTGTATGTTTTATACAATGTCGTTAGTTTGGTGAAATTATTGATATATGTAAATGAAAATGGAATAAAATGCATATACTGCATATAAAACATCATATAAAATAAGAATAAAATAATTTTTAAATAAATATCTTGCTTTTAACTTAAAAAGTCAATAAACTAGTCAATAATTAAAGAAACGCCAAATCAATAAACTAGACTAGTCGGGATCTTCCTTAACAGCTGTTGCTTCAGCCTTGTTGAACTTGTTGCTTGGTCCGCTGGAGGCGTTAGGTCAAAATGTTGCATACTAAGGTTAATAGGTTATAACCTTATTGCACCATAATGCCATACACGCTCGGAATAGGAAAAATGCCATTATATGTACCAGATTTATAATTTTTTTTTCTTTGGCTTTGGTACACTTTAATCTAAATCCGGTAATGTGAGTGACATTATCATCATCATACAAGGTAAAGTGCGAACGACATACATGTGTCAAGTTGTTACATATAACATAACCTGTTAGGTTTTTATGTTCGATTGTTCAATATATCTACATATTATTTTTTTGATACTTTGTTCTCCTCGTTCCTCACCTTGAACACCATATCGCGTTATATTACACGAACATTTATATACATATTTCCCTAAGCATCATAAAATCTCTACAAACACAAGCCGTTCTTTTTACTTTATCTAATTTCGTTCTTTGTATTTTGTAGTGCAGGAGCCTATAATTAATTATGGATCCGAACATTCAACGAAAGATCTTACAATTTGAGACTTTCGTAAACGACGTACTGAGAGCCGACCTTGCGAAATTGGCCGAAAAACTAGACGCTAAGAATACTGACGCGGCCGAATTTCTACAACTGAAATCGACGATAACGACGTTTCAAAATACAAACGTCGAGAAAACCGGGTTCAAGACCAAAGTCGATATTGGAAATAACTTCTTTATTCAAGCACACGTTCCAGATGCATCTAAGATCTTATTGGATGTTGGTTTGGGGCACTACGTTGAATTCACTTTGGACGAAGCCTTAGCCGTTATAAATATAAGGATCAAGTTACTTGAGCAACAAATCGCGAATTTACGAAGAGCGATTGCAAGAACCAACGCTCATATTAAGTTAATCCTTATTGCCATTAGAGATTTACAAGGAGTGAGAGAAGACGTTTGATAAAAACTTCTGTGACAAAAGATGACTTAAGATAAGAATATTAAAATGTAACTTTATTTTGTTTCTAAGAGATAAGAGTTGCCTTGAAAATATGCACACTGAGTGTATATGTAGCAGTAATATGTCTTATTTTTATAAATTTATAAATAAACTCGTAGAAAAAAAATAGTTCCATATATTATTTTCAAAAATTTCATGCCCTACTTTTTTAAGACTAATTGTAACACATTTTCTATTATTTAATATATACCATGTTAAAGATACATTGCGGCAATTAAAATCATTGATCAAGATATTTGATGTTTTTGTGTAATGCATTTTTAATATATCTAACTAATTGTAAGATAAAATGACATGTGTGTTTCACCAAAGTGCCCCTTCTGTTCCCTTTATCAAATTTTAGATGCAGCCACTTATGCAAATATCTATGAAAGTAGCCTCCCCAAGCAATTTTTCCCTATTCTCCCTTCATACGTGCATCTTGTACTTTATGACTTAAGCTAGTCCCTGAGTTATACTGTCTACAAGTTAAAAGCTTACATGATATGCTTCAAGTGTTTTCCAGTATACTTATGCATGTATTATCCATCCCTATTAGGTATAAAATGTTCACACAATGTATTCACTTAATACCTCTTCAAGATTTTGAAGGAAGATCCAGAGTTTCTTGATGTTCTGTTAATAGTATTTTGGTCATTTTGGATAGAAATTTCTAAACTTTGAGCTATTGAGATCCAATATTATAAGAACTATTTATTAAGAACTATTCCTTTATTACAAATTACTTTTATATTTTTTTACGTTTAAAATATTAATGTACATCTCCATTGCAATTATCGATATAAATTTCTAATATTTTTGTAAAAAAATTCATAATTTAATGATTGAAATGCTATATGTTATTTTTTTGTTTAAATATAAACATGTGAAAGGTTGCATTATCATGATTAATACAAAATGAAAGGAATGTTATGTGTATATACATATGTATATTATATATAATAAATTATTTAATAATATATTCTTGAAGATAAATAAGAAAAGTTGTTACAACATTTTCTATATAAGCCCTATATAAACTTCTGTCGGTAAATAAGTGTTCCAGAATGCATTAACTATTATCCCTCGTCGTTAAGATAAGCAATTAACAATAAAATTTTAATATCTCAAAATAATCTAACGATGGGAGAACAATCTAGGAAAACTCTTTTACTTATTTTAGGTCCTTATGTAACACTTCCCCCATGCGACATACCCTCGGTACCTCACATACGAGCTCACATACATAAGATTCATCTGTTTCATTGTCAGTAAGTCAACAAGATAAATCTTTGTTTTATTTGGGCATTAGCGACTTGGTTCAAACACGCGAATCCGTGACAAATGTATGTGAGGTCATAAGGTCATACGTCGGATGTAATTATTCATACCGTTTTACCTGTCAGTCTGACGACAGCGAGCGCCCACCGTATGTATGTCTCAGTTATAGCTATTAGGAGGAAATAAAAAGTTTATTCCATCGATCTCTGCCAATCTTTGTTCGTCTTTCGACCCTCCATCGACTGTGTCCAGTCTCACAAGTGCACAAATAAATTTTGAATTGTACGTGCCTCTCTCCAACAATAAAGTTCTATCGTCAGTAGGTAATATAATATTTTCAAGAATAAGATAAATATATAATGTTCTATAAAAATTAATTGCTATTTGTTCACAGCATTTGTTCACAAATAATGTTATGTTTATAACTAAATAGAATATTTTTTAATAGCAGCTGCTAGTAAATATTTTATCGGTAAGCTTTTAATAATGTTATTCTTGAAATAGATAGATGGCATCGATGAAATGTTCCAAATTATATTTTCTTATAATATATTAAAATGTTTATATACATTCTTTTTAAATTATGTATGCTTGGTTGTTCTCATCGCTTTTGTTTAGCTAGCACCAAAGTAAAAAAAGGAGGACATAACTGAAAGAAAAGTAATGTAGATAATGATTAATTATCTATCATTACGCAAAAATATAATTTTTTCCATTTAGCATTTAAATTAAAACAAAGACGAGCAGATGTATTATATATTTTAAGAGCTTAGAAAATATTTAGGTGAGGTTTAGTGTAAATTTTTTATAGATATTCCGAAATTCCGGTTCCAATGCATTACAAACATTTTTTAAAACTGTTTATCTCGTTTAGTAATTACTTTCTAAATATTTTATGTTTCCTTAATATTATAAAGCTTCATAATATACATTGCATACATACATAGATATATTTTATAGATGAATATTTGAATGAATTTAATAATTGTGTCTTCCTTTCTTCTCATTATAGAAACAAATTCTTTGTAAAAATAAAAAAGTATATACTAGCATTACAATTTCTATAGAAAGGAAAAAGGAAGAAGAAATAACGAATTCCGGACACGGAAATCAATTTGTCCGGTTCAATTATGCGAAACGCAGTAGTTGGATGATCTGATTAAGGGAGGTCGAGCAGTAAATTTCTAATACTAAGAGGAGGTCAATTCGTGACTATCTTCTCAACTCGGATCGTAATATCAAGACAAGTACGAAGTCGGCTAATCCACATTTAAATAACTAAGAAGAAGCCGTACATCTATACTAGAATATAATTCGCCACCATGGCTGTATACTCGCATTCATACTATTGCACGTGAAATATTATATAAATATAAAATTTTCGATATTATCATTATTGAACAATCTAATTTATTTAAACCGCCTCAGAGTTTATGCCAACATGATTATTTGATAAATGTAATATGGGAAATGTTATTAAAATTCGAATTATTACATAATAAAATACTACATGCATATGCGTTAAATAAGATAAAAGTGTGCTTATTAATCCATAAACTTCTGTTTGATTTGCATATAATGTCTACGTAAAATCGTCATGTAAAATAAAAATACCGAAGAAATTATTAATGTATTGAAAGCCATGTGAATTGTAAAATTGTACATATTTTTAACATTATGTAACAGAAAAATATATACCTATAATTTTTATCAAATAATTTCATTATGTCATTCTTTCTTATTTAACGCGTATTTTGGCAGTATTTGTCAATAAATTCTTCACAGGGCATCTTGTTCGTCAATTACAACCCTGCATTCTAAGCCGACGTTAGGGGTTCTTGGCCTGCAGATGAACGTAAAGCGCAGTAGGGTACTGACACGACGGGTTGTTAACATCAATATATTGCTTAGGTACACAAGTGTTGGTTTCTTAAATGTCGATAGACATGCACAAATTACAGTCACAATGTGGAAAGAGTTTGCCAAATCCTTCATCAAAGGTGTGTATCTTAATTATACTTCAATGCTTAGTTAGTTTTTAATGCATCTCTATACTTTTCCATTAATTTACGTTATTAGCAAAGTTTTGACCTCCAGAAGCTTGATGATTTTTCGATCCCACATCATTACGCATATTACATTAAGGAAACATAAAATATTTAGAAAATAATTACTAAACGATATAAAAAGTTTAAAAAATATTTTTAGTGTACTTGAAACGGAATTTCGGAATATTGAATATCTATAAAGAATTTACAATAAATAAACCTCGCCTAAATATTTTCTAAGCTCTTGAAATATATGTAGGTACCTATATTAAATACATTTGCTCGGCTTCTTTTTAAATTTAAATGCTAAATGGAAACAATTATATTTCTGATTTAATGATTGATAATTAATCATTAGACTACTTTTCTTTTAGTTATGTCCTCCTCTTTTTACTTTGGTGCTAGCTAAACAAAAGAGATGAGAATAAAACTAAATAATTGTGTGCATACATGATTTTAAATCTTAACACAAATAAAAGGCGTTTATAATATAATATTATTACACATTTTATAATGCAATAATATAAAAAGTGTATTTAAAATATTGCTTGATAATATTAAATATTTATATTTAATATACACATATCTAGATTATCTAGAAACGTTATCGATTTTATTAATTACATTATTGCTACATACTGTCACGATATTGAATAAAATAATCAATAGATTTATTTCAAGGCGTTAACAGCAATTAGTTTTTAGGGGATTATACAAGCGACGCGCTGGCTTTTATTGTATATAGAAGATCAGATTAAATCTATACTGAAATTAACAAGCGCAAAAAATCATTTTTTGCCCTTTAAACCTGTTTGCTAATAAATTGTCATGTCTCTGTATTCGAAATATTTTTCAATTTTATTTAAAATCAAATCTATCCTGCATAGATATTTCGGTAAAATGCTGACCCGACACTACAGTTCAGTCGATGTTAGCAATCAACTGCGTGACAGAAGTTCGATGATTACGGGAGTTTCGCTTATAACTTTATTCCCTCTATCACATGCGATATCCGACTCTAACTTCATATCTATGATAATGTAATGTATCTTATATGTATATCTCTATATGACTTCTCTACATGTTTATCGATCATCAACTTTTTCTTAAATTTATTTACTTTATTGCTAACGTAAACAATACGATTGCTTTGCTTTCCTTTCATTGTCTTTATTTTTCTCAGGATATGGGCGTTATGGATATTTATCATTATCTGGTCGATGAAATTTCAGGTAAATTAAACAAATAAATTAAATCGAGAACGAATGTCATGAAAAAGCTTATGAAAAAGATGATATTGAATATAAGCTATATGTATATATGTAATATGTAGGTATATATAAAAATAAATATTAATAGAATAATATTTACATGGGGAAAAAAACTTATTTAATTAAGTATATCAAAAAAAAAATCTTTATTAAATGATATAATCTTTAATCAATACAAAGGAAATAGCCATACGGTCCAAGCTTGGATCTTAGGCAGCTCAATATATTTCCTTTGTATTGATTTATATCTTAACGGTCTTAACATATATTGTTTATAATCTTTAATCTTTTTTTTAGCAATTACATGAGTCTTCATAGTTTTCTACGAGTTGTGTCGCTACAATCTTTTTCACAAGCTTAAATATAATATTGCAAATGTTTTATTGTCTAAAATTAAAACTTTTTTCATCGATTTGCAGATCCCAGAGTTTCTGACTGGCCCTTGATGTCAAATCCGTTTGGTATAGTATTGATTTCACTCGCTTATTTGTTTTTTGTGCTTTATTTCGGACCACTTTACATGAAAGACAGAAAACCTCACACGCTCGTCAAAACTATGATATGTTATAATATTTCTATTGCAACTGCAAGCGCTGTTATATTCTATGGTGTGAGTATACATGATAAATAAATAAATAATTTAATATACGCGCAATAAAATTTTTTAATTGGTCAAATTAAATTCCAAGTTGGATGTTTTAATTCCTCATATTTCTCTATTTACATTTTTTATTCTAAACTATAATCTTATCTGTTTTTTAGATACTCACATCTGGTTATACAACGCATCTTTCTGTGGGATGTGAGCCTTTTGTGATTTCAGACGATACTATGTCGCTTAATGTAAGTAATTGTAATTAAAGTCTGATAAAATTAAGTTATGTATTCATCATCATCAATGGCGCTACAGCCCAGAAGTTACGTATTATTGCTCATTAAAACCTATGTTAAAACTATGACTAATTATGACAAAGATTTGTAATTTAACATAAATAAAATTAAAACTTGATCGATATAAGTCTTTAATATAGAAACACTCGAAATGTATAAAATTTTATTATTTAAAGATGGCTCGATGGATGTGGTGGATTTTAATTCTGAAAATCGCCGAGCTCGCAGATACTATCATTTTTATTCTCAGAAAAAAATATAATCAAATTTCTTTCCTTCATGTATATCATCATACAGTGACTTTCATTTTGGCGTGGATCACCTGTAAATATGCACCTGGTATGCACTAGACAGTAGTAATTTTGACAATTTTAGAAGAAAATTATGCAATTTATGGAATTTATTTCGATCGAAAACGATATCGAGTACTGAAAAATGTGTATGTACATATGATTTAATTCTAATTGTATATAATGATTTATTTTCATATTTTATCTAATGTAGGCGGCATGTGGACCTTTGTTATGTTGCCCAATTGCGCAGTACATGTAATTATGTACATGTATTATCTCTGTGCTTGTTTGGGACCAAAAATGCAGAAGATAGTAACTCCTTGGAAAAAATATGTGACTCGTTTACAACTGGTACGTACTTATCTACTTCTGTTTATATTCGTTATACGATATTGTGTTGTACAAAGTTCCAATACATTTTTAGCCATCGCAATTTCAAGATAATTTCGACATTTAATTTGATAGTTTTGAAAAGCATAGCATGCCTATATCAGATTCATGCGAACATATGAAATAGCGCGTTTCGCGTGATATGTTCATATACGCGGACTTCATTGTGGTTACAGCGCTCCTATAACTCGATAACTGGCTTTTCACGAGGGATTGAAAAGCTCCGTAAGCTCTGCTTGCAGAATCACATGTGTTCTCGTCGAATCTCAATTCGGTTTGCATTTGAGCGTAACAACGAGGGGCAGGGAGACGGGAGAACGAAAGCTCGCAGTACCGTTTTTAATTAAATAATCCGTTACCAGAGAATTTTTATTTCCAGCGATATCGACGGAACGATTTATCGGGTTACGTGGTTGTTTAATTTCGCGCGGAGCTTTTGCGTTCTAGAATTCCGGTCAGAGGTTGGACAAGGAAAGGCAAAATGGTGTGTGCTTTTCTGCATGTGGTATATTGAGCCTGTCAAGCGTGCACTATATGAACACTGTGTGTCCGTACTACTTTTTCATTGCTCGCGTCGCAAATACTTATTTACATTTTCTTCAAACAATAGTTTCCTATAAGTCTCGGTCTACAATATGTGCTTTAAGCTCTAAGCCGTAAGAAATTGATCAATCACAGTTGAATTTGAGGAGGATACTTGGTTGTGATTGGTCAATTTCTTACGGCTTAGAGCTTAAATACCCTTAAAGCAAGGTTGTAGACCAGCACTAATGAAACGCTTTAAGTACTTTTATAGACTTTATTCCCATGAATTTATGAGTATTTCGCATTCGCAAACTTTTAATTAGCTGTTAAAAAAAATTCACGCGAGATGTTGTAAACATGTGTCTTTTCGTTTCTTACGTTGAATATAATATTATTTGTTTCAGATTCAATTTACTATTATGACGGTCCATACGTTCCAAGCGCTTCTACCGTCTTGTGAACCAACGCGGAAACCATTAGCATACATTTACATGTCTCAAGTAGCATGCATGTTCTATATGTTCGTAGATTATTATAGGAAGGCATATTTACAAAAAAAGATTGAGTAAATATTAAAAATAATGTCTTATAATAATGCACTAACTAGCTCAAGAGCACAGACATATAGAAGATTCGATGCGTTCGTATTGAATTTGAATAAATGTCATGTGATTGAACAAATACAATTTCTCTCTTATATGTTGGTCAATTTACAGTTAGTTTGATAAATAGGAATGCATGCAAATTCTCGATAATTTGTAATAATTAATAATCTAGATGGATTAAATGGAAATAGCAAAATTTTGCAAGTTATGCGGAAATTCATAAATTTTATAAAAGAGTAAGAATTTGTATTTATTAATTTATTTTTTACGTGTATGAAAATCTTATGAATTATATTTTTCCAACATGCTGCATAACTGATTTAATCGGCGTTAATATAGTATTGAAAGATGCCGTTAACCGTTATAAATTTCATATAATTTCGTTCTGCAGATATTACGAAACTTCGAAATTCTGCATAATTCCATTACCATGATATTTTTATTCAATAAATAACGATTGCCAATACTCTACACAATGCTTGTAACGTCCTTATTATTTCTTACACGCGATGATAATTGTCGAAAAAACAAAAACAGGAGAGTCGAAGAATCAAATATCCGAGTTACTCATGAGATCGCAGGAGAAAAAGATTTATAAAAGGTATGCATGAAATACAGACATATATATACACACAAGTCACTATGAGATGAGATACGTTACGCTGTACGTAATGCTTCTGCGTTACGTCAGCTCGGATTTTATTCGCAAGACTATCTGCCATCGAATCTTTTTCTCCTTCCTGATTTGCTACGCATTATACAATGTTCCGGATTACGTCGTGTCCGCGTCGTAAATATGATATGCCGAATCCGCAACGCTGAATTCGCTCGTTTTTTTTTTTTCTCTCGTTCTCATTCCTTCCTGTATAGTCCATTCCTTCGTGATGCACGAGTATCTGCCATCAGAAATAGGAGATATTTCGGAAAACTATACCGCGGCGCGCGCGGGAATAAATACGATGAAATGGTGCTTAGGAAAACCTTAATTCTTATTACCATTTCTGTGAGAGCAGTTACTTTGGTACGCGATTATTTCCCGTGTCATAGAAGCTTGAGTACGCGTGGCTCTTTCAGAGTCATCTTAACCACAATTCCACTGTCCTAATACGTAGTCAAGTTATATGTATAATACGTCGTTCTATGCAGATACGCGTGCATTACCTTACTCGACTATTTTCCCGCCCGACTGACATTAGCATAGCGGATTAGTATGTCCATGGCTTTAAGTCGACACGCATGGCCTCACGCCGATAAGACTTTATTAACATCGCCTGTATTTATCCCGTACTTCAAGCCACGACCCCTTTCTGTACAGCACGTCTTTCCCCGTAGGCTCTCGCTGTATATGCGATAGGCTAATCGTTTCGTCAAAGGCAATAGCTCTATGTATAACGCTTAAAATATACTATTAACACGCATTGCTTTTTATCTTTTATATTTAATATAATTATATTTTTTTCTATATATTATTTTCTTTTATAGAAGATTAATGTTTCGCGATTTTTATACTTATTATATGTTTCTTATTTAAATTAACTTATTAACATAGAGAGATGTTTGTGATTATAATAAATCATAAATTATTATTAGGTATACCAATGACCGAATAATTATTCTTTTCTGTTACCGAGTGTTTACAAATTTCCCTTCAACGTAATAATCAACGTGCCCACAGCTTCTATTCATTTAGCTGAATCGCTGCTTCATGCTGAACATATTGAGACAGTACGGTGATTTATTTACTTAGGTAGTCGGAATACAAAGAATCGAGAGCTGTGTAAGGCTATATTTGGGATGACGTACTAAAGAAAGGGAGAGCTTGCCCCGAAAGTACAAAGGACGGATTATTGAAGTTAGAATTTCATCATTATCTTTGTGCAATAAATATTTACTCGAAATAGCTTAATTTAGACGTTATGATTAAATCGTGTTGATGTCTATTTTCATCATGTTATTTTTAATTAACGCAATAAAGAAAATAAAACACAAGAAAGCATGAAACCAATAATTTACATATAAAAGTTTTTGGCCGTGTCGTTTGGTTCCATTATTGAATAAATAACTTCACCAAGTTGACATCGACGCCTGCTTCTAATTCATCGTCATGAAATATGAAGAGGCAGCAGCTCTACGTGTCGGCATGCAATAGTCCCGCCTACCGAAAAAAAAGTCGAACTCTGGAAGATCCTTTCGTACGAAATGTATGACCGTCTCGGCACCTATCTCGCCTCACTGTGGAGAAGATTCATTTTTCAGTCTCCGCGGGGCCAGCTTCTAGCCAGAAACGTGACCTCGACGCGATGCACAGCCACAACTTTTAGAGATATTTTGCAAGTTTCGAGTCGCGATGCACGTAGATGCGTTCTATTAGTGCGAGAGAAGAACATCGTTTGCGACTATTTCAAGAAAGAAACTCCAAAGGTACAATTACGCTTGTTTTAAAGTAAAAAGAAACTTTTAAGCACATTAGAACGTGCTTCTGGATAAAGGACCAAGAAATCCCGCAAGTAAAAAATTGCACGTATAAATAACCAAACCTATAAATAATAAGTATTGTTTCATTGCAAAATATTTTGTAACTAATATTACGTATGTATCATTTTTAAACTCATTATGATAAGTGTAAGATATTACTCTCATATATAATGAGTTTAAACTCATTATGAAAGTAATATCGAAGCATATAAGAAAATGAAAAATTACGAATTAAAATTTGAAGAAAAATTTTCATATGCAGAACATCTTTTTTCTGTCACTAAGAGATTTTCTCATATAATCTAAGTATGCCGACATGTGTGTAGAATATATTAATCAAATAATATAATGCAGTAATTACATTGTCATGATTGCCTATTTTATCTACATTCTTCAGATTTAAATCGTCCGTTTTATGAAAATACAAATATTGCAATTTGCAATATCGATCGTACTATCGGTAGTTAGTGTGCAAAAGTGCATATGGCAAATTCGCACCACATAATGTATAGCAGCAGCGCCCCTTATATTTTGGAAAATTTTAATACCGCACCCGGTGTCATTATTGCCGGCTATGCGTGCCTCGTGACTCTTCGGCACGGCGCAGCCAATTCTGTGAAATTTATAAGGTAGCACCACCACCGGTCGCCGCTTCCATATTACGATCCTCCGTTACGATCGCTCGGTATACGACGTAATTGGTTGCTTAAATACCGAAGTACATATATACGTGAGTATGTATGTGTGTGTATGTGCACGTAGTATCTACTGAAACGGGCTAAGGTAGTCTCAGCTCTTTGGCACGGTACCTACGGCGTTTCGAAAGCTCGCTCAAATTGTCTGTCGTTATCGTATATCTCTTTTGGTGCCAGTGTCTTGCGACCTGCCACTTGCAGCATCGGTTACAGATCCGATGTATGCAATCCTAAATCAAATTGTAGCGGAATGTAGGTTTAAGAAAATAATGGCTGGAAACTGATACGAGATCGAATCGAGTTTGCATTTTATTCACCATATTGTATCAAGCAAGTTGCTTGCGCAGGGAAATAATTATATAATTTCTTATACGTTTAATCTAATTTAATTATGCTTATTGCAAACAGTGCCGTTTCATTACGTTCAAAATATTGCGAGTCATCACTCGCAGAATTATTCGTTTTTGCAATTCGTATATGCTTTAAAAATGTGGAATAGATCTGTGAATAGATCTATGCGCAACGTATATTAATGGCATATCATTAAAAATCCACAGATGTTTCGAAGCGGTCTTTAAATCTTGTCGAGACAATTTCGGAGATGAAAGATTACATCATATATCGCGGAAATCGTAACGCTACCGGAACGTAATAGAGGAGTCCACCGTATTTATGATCGGTGTAAAACATCGGGTTCGCACTCGCTCGAAGTGAGAAAATTTCGCGGCAACATGTGGCACCACAGCGAAATTTAATAACGCCGCATACAGACTCGAGACCGTTTAGAATTTAATACTAATTTAAAAGAGATTAGTTCCGTATTCGGAGCCAAACAAGGATCACTATCCTCACTGGCAGCCCTTTCGCAGGAGGTGAATTTCAGGGACAACGAGTGAGCACAGAAGCGTAGTTCCCACGGGAGAAGCGGCTTAATTAATTGAACTTAATTTAAATTTAATTTAATTTCCCCTACCTTCGCAGGCCGTTGATAGCACACGCGACTACCGTACATCTTATCTTATGTGTCGGTACAATCGACACGATGAAAAGAGAAGTTCGTATTTTTTTATGAATAGACATTATAATTTATGAAACTATCTCTCTCAGATAATTGTGTTTTATAGACATATTATTTTCTCAGTAAATTAATGCGTTATGTTTGCAAAATAATGTATCTAAATGTTCTCTTTGCGCAAACTTTCAAGCAATGGTAATGAACCGTTATGAATTATTATACTGCGTAATCGGGAATTTTTGTCTCGAAAAAATAGCGTTCTCCTTATAGCCGCGATTATTGTTGATTATCGAGAACATGAGAATGTAATTTCTTTTTCCATAGCATTTATACACGACTATGCAGTTGTAATTTCTCAACCGAAACGGCGCGTGAGGCATATCGGAAGCTGGCAAAGATTAATGAACGTGAGGAGACGAGGCGAGGAAAGCACCGCGTGAACTGAGAGTGAGAAAAAATGATTGTTAAGAAAATTTCTCGGTCTCGCAAGCGACACGACGGGTTATTTCTCCCCGTTATGATTTTACATCTAAAAATGGTGAAGGGCTCGTTGTAGTTTGAAAGGCATTCATAATACGAGATGATTTACTTGGGGCGTAAATCACGGACTGCTCGAGAGAGGCTCCACCGAAATTTACCACAACGGCCCATCGAGAATTTCGAGATTCGATTTCAGGCCGTGCACAAACCTCCTCGAGCATCGAAGAAGTTTTTTTTTTCATGTCCGGAAATCCATCTCGTGTAAAACTTCGATTGTTCCTTCTTCTCGTGGTGCGGCGATGTTAGAATGGAAATGCGTGTTAGAGGCAGAGACGCCCGAACGGGGAGGAGAAGAACTGATTGGAATAAAAACTTTGAATATTTACAACTAGGACTGGGGTTCCCGAACGGCCCATTCGAATTTATTAGAGAATATCGATGAAATTTCTGCGTCGCGTAGGATTTAGGACTTTCAGTCGGAAGAATGAAAGTGGCTTGCATGCAGCTGGAAAAGTCTTCTCTGGCCAGGGAGGCGAGAAAGTTTATTGAATCGCGCAGTGTACATATGCAATATAAGAAAGATATAAATATTTAAATACGTAATTGGTTTAAATATCGCGCATCATTTATAGATAACTTATTAATTTTTCTTTCAACGAGATTAAATACAAATGTCACGTTACGTTCGAGAGAAGAGAACATTCGCAAAAAACTTTCCGTTATGTTCCAAGTAAGTTTTATACATTGATTCGTGAATATGCATCGACGAAATATGGCGAATGAGTTTGATCCGCAAGAAATGTGCGATCACTTCGTCAGACGCTCCCTCCCTTTCGATTCAAAGTTTTCATCTTAACTAGAGCCGTAGTTAAACTTCGGTGAGGCAATTTACTGACTTGTATAAAAAATGGATACCAACTTTTTGTTTAGTACCTTGCTCTCGACTAGAGAAACTAGATATTCAGTAACTTCGCGTAATTTTATGAAATCTAGAGAAGTTTTAGAAAAATGTAATCTTTTTCGCGTGAACTGTCTTACAGATGGCAATAAATAATAGCTTTAGAGGATTTTGTACACCGTATGAGTAATAAATTTTGCTATTAAATTCCCACCATGTTATGGATTAACCATGCAGCCAGCCAGGAAAATTTCGCATGACCATCGCGTCAAATGCACAAGTAAACGCTGATTTTAGTTAACATGTAGAATGATGTTGTGTGGTTAGATACGAATAGTTTTGATTCGTCATACAATACAGACATATGCACAAAACGATATACTGAATTAGTCGCGTGATATATGTGTTGACACGTCGCGAATTTTAGAGAATGGACAAACAAAAGTTTATTTGAACTAAATGGAGCGTCGATTAATCAGAACGATCTCTATCGGTGGCGATGTTATTAATTCTGAATATTCACACTAATATCATTACTCTTATTTTATCGAACAAAGATAAGTAAATTTCCGTGTATTTTTTTCCTGATTTTCTACGCATAAAGCACTTACGTAAATTATCGTAATGTATACATAACTAATTTTTCCTACAAAGATAATCAGGCGTCCATGCGCTTCTCGGATACGTAAACAGGATACACGAATCGATTTTTGCGATGAGCGTCAATAATCTTTATTCATTTAACCGCATATTCGACGATATTATTACCATCTGGATACTTTACGCGAAAAAGGAGAATCTGATATCTATGCGAATGATAATGTCCTGTTTCCTGATATCGCTAAGAACGGAGATAGTTACGGTGTAACAACTCATTCTTGAGATAAATGGATTACGATCGACTACGCGCACCGAACCGAAATTAATTCAGTCACGATCGTCAAAGGCGCGTCGAAGAGTAGAACGGCGAGAGAAAGATAGAGGAAAGAGAGAAAGAAAGAGAGAGAGAGAGAGAGAGAAAAAGAGACAAGTGAGAAAAGACGGAAAAAAGTATACGTCTCCTACTTATCCCGGCGGCATCGTCGGCTGCGAGCGAACTTAAAACGGGGAAAGGATGGTAGAAAGTGTCGTTGATAGGATAGCTAATGAGGGGGAGCGAGAATAATGTCGTTATAATAAGTAGCTACGACGAAGGTGGTGAGGTAGTGTTTTATAGCGCGGATGGTTTGCGCTTCTAAGAACTTTAAATGTCCCCGCAGACGTTAAGTGACTCGGAGTGGAAGTCAGATAACGTTTTATTGCTATCAACCAGCCGCTATCACGAGACATTGTCGTTTAGCTGTTTTGGCAAATGGTGCTTATTTTGACGATGCGTATGTAAGAATTTTTTCCTCCGTCCCTCATCATCTCTTTTCTGTTTTTCATCACACAGAATATGATGTTTCAAATCATATTATTCGCGTATAAATAGCGTAAAAAAATTTCCTATCGTTCGATAGCGTCAGCAATTAGCATCCAGGTGAATTGCAATTAGCATAAAAGTGTGTATATTTTAAGTTATTCTATTAACTTTGATAATCAATCATATCAGACAATAAAATGAGCAAAACAACTGTTTATATCTAACAGTTTTTCTAATATATTTTCTCTGAACTTAATTCTCTTTTATGAAAATTTATCGTTTCCGTAAATTTATATTCTACGAATAAATATTTGCTAAGCTGTAGCATATCTATTTTAAGGAAATGGATATATAAAGTATCACAATCACGTTATAACATTATTTTTCCTTTCAATTTCTCAGGTTTTTTTCAATTTCTCTTCGAACATTTTCTTTGTTATTGTCTGCACATGCACATGCAATAAACCGAGCAATAAACTTCTTCCTGCATCCATTGCCTTAAAATTAAAGAAAATTTATGACTCACCGGACTGCGATGCGCAGCAGCGGAGCTACATCAATCTGTAAAATGCAAATATATATCCAAATTATAATAGCGAACAAAATAATAAATATTTTAAATGATAACCGCGCTTTTTATTTTTATTTTGAATTTTAAAATTCTTGTCGCGCATTTCTGATTTCTATTTTTTATTTCAAATACGTAATACTTAAAACACTAACTTATAATACCGTGACAGCTCAAAATAATTTCAGATATTTCGTATGCATTGTATTACTAATTACAAAGACGACGTAAGTCGTAGAGTACCGCTTTACCGCGAGGATAAATGAACAGTGAATCTCTCTCACGAGTAAGAAATAGCAAATCAAAAAAGTCATAAAATAAACTTACCCAGGGATCGAGCCAGGGATTGTGATCCGCCGTCGCCCGATGTCACCCTGGCCTCTTCCTCCTCTCTCGTTCAGTCGTCCCTCTGCGGTCGCACATTCAGGGTACATCACAAAACACTCAATCCTTCTTTTTTATGGTTGGTTAGTGTTCTTTTACGTTCGCAGCAAAAGGCGCCTTCAACCCTGTCTTTGAGTTATGTAGTCAAAACACTCACTCGCGAGGGGACATTCACGCATCACGCCAATCACCACGTACGAGGATCGACCGACACTTTGCACGACACTCCCGATATCAATTGCACGCGACGCGACGCGTTCCGACTTCCGGTAGGTCGTAGGACGTAGGATATCCGCGATGCGAATCAGCGGATCGTTGCACAGCTACTTACGTCAATCTGTAAAATGCAAATATATCCAAATAATAATAGCGTATAAAATAATAAATTCCGATTCGAGATTTTTTTTTTATTTTTATTAATTGAAATTCTTAAAATAAGAAACATTGAATACTCTAGAGCAATACACGTATAATGTCGATAGTCTTAAAATAATATATAATATCATAATCCCAGATCAAACAATCTCAATAATCTAATGGCGTGATTCGATTGGTGACGAACCTGGCTCGGGTTAGCTCATGGACATAGAATACATACCTAATATGTATATGTATTCCTATGTCCATGAGCTAACCCGAGCCAGGTTCGTCACCAATCGAACACGCCATAATTGTAAGATGTTATCTACGGCTGCATTATATTACAGTGACACAGTGCGCCGTTATCGCGAGGATAACCGAGCAATGAATCTCACTTAAGTAAAATATAACAAATAAAATAAGTCATAAAATTCTTACCATAGGGGTTGCTCCGTCGTCACCCGATGCCACCTCGGCCTCGCCTCCTCCTCTCTCGAGTCCCTCGGTTGCACATCTATGGCGTATCGCAAAACACTCACGAGAACAAGGTTAACGACACTTCACGCATCACGCCAATCATTACAATTGCAATACGACGATCGCCCGGCACTTTGCACGACTGACGACACTCCCGATATCAATGGCACGCGACGCGTTCCGTTATACGGGTTATACCGCGGCGAAAGGATAACGCGAGATGTATGGTCATGCATAGCTACAATTCGTTCGGCACTCACGGATCACAAAAATCGCTCGAAACAACGCAACGGACGCAACTTCAAACTGGCAACGCGACTCCGACTATACGGTGATCACGCAGATAATTTCACGCGCCACTTATTATCTCGCGGCGAGATCACGCCTATTACTAAAATAATAGCGTACGCTCGCGTTTTAAGACAATTACCGTCCCGTGTTACGTTGTACATGATTGCGATCGTCACACATTACGTACGGTACGGTTATACGAGAATAAATATACGAGCTAAGGCGAGAGGTTCCCCCGCGGGGGCCGCGGGACGCGACATCGACAAAGTTACGCCATAACCCATAACCCATAACGCGTCGTTGTCGTTGTCGACCGTTCGCGCAAAACGGAGCCGATATGGATTTTCGATCGAACGGATCTCGTGGAGTACGCGTCTCAGGAAAAAGTCGACACACGCCCGAGCCGAATATCCTCTGTGCGATTAACAGCGTGCGAAATAGAGGATTAATTGCTGTTATATTTACTAATTAGACGATACCGCAACGCCACTCGGACTCGGTCCGCCGCGCCGATCCGCTCCGACTCCGTGCCGTGTCGTCCCGAAAACACCCGAAAACTAGCGACGAGTGCGGCGACCTTCGCTTTCGTTCGCGACCACTCGCGACTTCACGTTACACGACGTGAGTCGAATTGACGGTTAATTACGACGCGGACCGTCTGAGAATTTAAATCGCTTGCCCGTAATATATCTTAAACGCACAAATCCTGCTATTTAAACGTTTTTCTAATCACGCTATTGGAGTTTTTGCAATACCGTCTTTTATAGTGTTTTCCATTGGAAAAAACTCGCAGCACTGAGTGCAATTTTATTGTTGTAATATAAAAATCAGTTCACATATTTTCAGTGTTTAATGTTCTACTGTGTTTAATTTGACAAATTTTTGCCAGTAGAACATTAAACATTGAAAATATGTGAACTGATTGTTATATTACAACAATAACAACAACTGATTGTTATATTACAACAATAAAATTGCACTCAGTGCTGCGAGTTTTTCCCAATGGAAAACGCTATTAGATACGGTAAACGCTAAATTCACGTTATTCATGTTTTCGGTTGGAAAGATGAAACTGGCGCATTTTTTATTTTTCTTTTTTTTTCTGTGCGTGCGCCAGTTTCATTTTTCCACCCAATAACATGATAAATAACGTGAATTTAGCGTTTACCGTATCTGAAAGACGGTATTGCAAAAACTCCCTAATCATTAATACGTTAACGTATTATCAATAACGATATATCACCGTGTCTCTTACTATGCGTTTTCGATGGACGATAAACGTTCAAATATGCGAAAAATGCAAAGAGAGACGCGAAATGTAAAATCGAATCCGAGCATTAAAGAGATGATTATAATTACCGCCCTAAAATGTCGCGAGCGAAATGATATCTTGCAATTCCTCTATCTATTTCTCTAGCTTCGATTTTCGATGAATAACGCACTCGAATAAGAGCGACTTCACGTTCGCGAGCGGTCAGCGGCTAATTGTTCACACGGAATCACGCTCGGCATACTTCACTTGCTATCGTAGAAAGAGCGTGGCTGTGATATACGACGCTGCAAACAGTGCAGACAGTTGCAGACTACCTGCCTTCGCTCGTTCGAGCCTCGGCGAGCGAACGTAAACACAGCTGCGCTTATACAATATTCAATAACAATCGGCACGCGTCGTGCGACGAGCGTTGGTCGATCAGTTACCGCTAGGAAACATTCTAACACGTAAACAAGGCGCCCGCCGGCGCCGAAGACTCGCTCGATCCTGGCGCGGCGTTTTGCTCCTTTTGTTTTCAATGAATTTCGCGGAACTCGAGATTGTACGTGTTGACGCTTCGCTTATTGCGAGGGGAGAGTGTGCAGGGAACGAGCGGCGTTCTCCTGCTAGTATATAGGTACATAAATCGTATTTACGCACGACTCATAGACGTATTCAGACGGTGGTTTAATTCTATCGAGGCGGACAGCTCGCGCGATACGATAATGATTCGACGTAGAAAACGATCGGCGACGGCGGACGGGGGAATGGAAATCGCAAATGGTTTCCTCGCGTCGACATTTGGCCGGGCGATAGTCCTAACCTAAGATTTCTTTAGCGATCAGAAATTTCGAATGTATCTCACGCTCCGCACGTACCGCCGTTCTTAAAAGTAAAATCTGTCTATCGTTTCTCAAATCGAGGATACGAAATAGTGCACGAATTGCCGGGACAAGCGATTCCATGCAACAGAAAGGCATGACGTACCTACTACGGACAGTATTAATGATGTTAAAGAGTAATAAAGCGAGCAATAATTTGTATTTCGCAGGGTTTATGCGTTCTGAATTTCGACTTGGTATATTTTCGGATGTCTCGATCGTTCCTCGATCAAGCTTGACTCGATAAACTCTAACGCGTCGTATCGCGCTGTGAAAGTGTGAAGTTGCTGCAGTTGGTTATCGATCGGTGATTTTCGGAACGACGGCGACGCGATTCACGCGACACTCGCGACGCTCGCGACAGTCGCGACACGGAACGGGTAGACTCCGGGACGAGCGGCCGGCGTCGCGGTATCGTCTAATTCGTAAATATATAACACCAATTAATATTCTATTTCGCACGTTGTTTAACCGCACAGAGCATATTCAGCTCTGGCGCGTCGACTTTTTCCTGAAACGCGTATTCCACGAGATCCTGCATTCGATCTGAAGATCCATTGCGCGAACGCGGTCGACGGCAACGACGCGACGCGTCATGGGTTAATGGCGTAACTTCGGCGATGTTGTACCCCGGGCGTGGCCACCCTCGGGGGAACACCTCTCGCCTTAGCTCGTATATTTATTCTCATATAACATATAAGTCATATAACCATAGTACGTAATATGTAACGATCGTAATCATGTACAACGTAACCGCGGGATGATAATTGACCTAAAACGCGAGCGTACGCTATTATTTTAGTATGATAGGCGTGATCTCGCCACGATAAATGACGCGTGAAATTATCTGCGCGATCTCCGAATAGTCGCCGGTCGCCGCCCGTTTGGAGAATGGAGATCGTTCGTTGCGTTATTACGCGCGACTTCCAAGAGGTTCGAACGAATTGAGTTATGCACTTATGCATGACCACACATCTCGTGTTATCCTTTCGCCGCGGTACACCGGAACGCGTCGCGTGCCATTGATATCGGGACATTGGGAGTCTCGTGCAAAGTACCGGGCGATCGTCGTAATGATGCGTAAGTGTCGTCGTTAACCTTGTTCTCGTAAGTGAGTGTTTTATGATACGCCATAGATGTGCAACCGCAGAGGGACGAGAGAGAAGGAGGAGGAGGCCAGGATGGCATCAGGCGACGGCGCGGCGGAGCAAGAATTGTATGATATTTTTATTTAATTTTTGATATATTTTACTTATGTGAGATTCATTGCTCGGTTATCCTCGCGATAACGCACTACTCTATGCCACTGAAATATAATGCAGCCGTAACGTCTTGCAATTAAATTATTGAGATTGCTTGATTTGAGATTATGATATTATACAGGGTGATTCAGAAATACACCGACAAACTTGGGGGATGAGTTCTTCACATAAAAACAAGAAAAAAATGTCATTTAAACATATGTCCGGAAACGCATCCCCTCTGAGCTACACACTCCCAAAGTTTTCTGAAAAAAACTCGAATTTTTTGTATATTGTTTAAACTTGGGCTTCGAATTAAGGATATGTACCAATTTTCGTAAAATTCGAAGCTCAAGTTTAGACAATATACAGAAAATTAGAGTTTTTTCGGAAAACTTTGGTGTAGCTCAGAGTGGGTGCGTTTCCGGACATATGTTTATATGACATTTTTTTCTTGTTTTTATTTGAAGAACTCATCACCCAAGTTTGTTGGTGTATTTCTGAATCACCCTGTATATATTATTTTAAGACTGCAATATACGTATATTTTGCTATTATAGTATTTAATATTTCTCATTTTAAGAATTTCAATTTAAAAATAAAAATTGCGCGAATCGGAATTTATTATTTTGTACGCTATTATAATTTGGATATATTTGCATTTTACAGATTGATGTACATAGCTATGCAACTCTGCTGCTGCGCATCGCGGTCCAGTGAGTTATAAGTGTGAGTGTTTTGTGATACGCCATACCTAGATGTGCAACCGCAGAGGGACGAGAGAGGTCAGAGAGGAGGAGGACAAGGACAGACAAGGAGGAGGCCAGGGTGGCATCAGGCGACGGCCGCAGCGGAGCAATCCCTAGGTAAGTTTGACTTTTTTGATTTGTTATTTCTTATACTTATGTGAGATTCATTGCTCGGTTATCTTCGCGGTAATGCACTACTCTATGTCACTGTAATATAATGCAGCCGTAACATCTTACAATTAGTTATTAGATTATTGAGATTGTTTGATTTGAGATTATGATATCATATACCTATATTATTTTAAGACTACGACAATATACGTATATTACTATTATAGTATTCAATATTTCTTATTTTAAGAATTTTAATTAATACAAATAAAAAATGCGCGAATCGGAATTTAGTATTTTGTACGCTATTATACTTTGGATATATTTGCATTTTACAGATTGATGCAGCTATGCAACTCTGCTGCTGCGGCCTGCTGCTCATCGTGGTCCAGTGAGTTATAAGTGTGAGTGTTTTGTGATACGCCATAGATGTGCAACCGCAGAGGGACGTGAGAAGAGGAGGAGGCCAGGGTGGCATCGGGCGGAGCAATTCCTAGGTAAGTTTATACCTTTTTTTATTTGTTATTTCTTATACTTATGTCAGATTCATTGCTCGTTTATCCTCGCGGTAATGCACTACTATATGTCACTGTAATATAATGCAGACGTGACATCTTACAATTACATTATTGAGATTGTTTGATTTGAGATTATGATATTATATATATTATTTTAAGACTACGACACTATACGTATATCTTGCTATTATAGTATTCAATATTTCTTATTTTAAGAATTCCAATAAAAAAAAATCCGCGAATTGGAATTAGTATTTTGTACGTTATTATAATTTGGATATATTTGCATTTTACAGATTGATGTAACTATGCAACTCCGTTGCTGCGCATTGCGGTCCGGTGAGTTATAAGTTTTCTTTAATTTTTAAGTAATATATACACATATTTATGTATATAAATTATATAATAGGTTTATTATTATTATTAATGTGTGTGTGTGTCATTTATTATGATACTGTGACAAGCAAAATAATTTGTTTAGTAAGATATAATCTTCTCTACAAGAACCTCTAAATAATGTCGTCATTGTATAAATCTCGAGTGATTGCATTATGATAGCATTAATTTTGAGTATCTTAATATTAGAGATCGTTGTTTTATTTTTATTAGTAGGTACACTTTTAACGAAAGTACGATTTTTTATTTATGGCGATAATATATCTCATTATTTAATTTGCATCCGGCAAATGCATTCGATAATTATAATCTATTTTCACTATAATCTATTTTTCGTTGGACAAGCCTATATCGTTAGAGCACTATATAATAATTTCTGTTTTATCCGGGTTATTATTCTGATTTTTCCGGGAATTATTTTCAAGTTTCGCACATTTCGGCGCAGGTGTTGATGCGGGACAGGCGATGTTTATAAAGCGGCACGGAAGGTGCCGTATGCTTGATAACGCGCGAGCGAGAAATTGGGAAGATATATTCGCGGGGTTGATAAGTCGGCTTGCAAACTCACACAGGCGAGCTACGTATGAGCACGCATCGCGTTATGGTGTCTAGAACAGGCACACAGAGACGGGACTTTCTCGGATAATCCAGCGTGCCGCGTGTAACATAATAGAGAACGGAAGGATATAAGATACGGTTACGGTGGTCGCGGGGTGTAACAGCGGGCCATCAACCCTCCCCAACCGATTTCCCTTCTCTTCGTCACTTCTCCGGTTGGCGGAGACAGCCGCAGAAACTTGAGGATTTATGGCCTTTGCGGCCTGCGAATTTTCGTTTTCTGCCGAACGACACGCCTAGCCGCACCGCGCGTTCGAAATCTCCGTGCCCTCGCGCGAGCGACGGAGCCGATGGAGACTCAATTAATATTTATGGAGGATAGCTCCCAACTAGCTCCGTCGTCTCCCTTCTCTCTTCTCTCTCTACCACGTCTTTCCTCTCGCCCTATTTCCAGCTATTCCCGGGATGGAGGTTGCAGCATCGGTTAAGCTCCATGCGGTAAAAAGGAATGGCGGCCTGCGTTTGCTCCGACGTTCGCTATCAGTTTTATTCGCGCACTGGGATTCTTCCGAAGTATCGTTACGATACCTACCTATTTTCGAGCGAGTTCGTTGAATACGGTTCTAGTTTAGCGTATCTCGCACGCTTATCTGCGAATAACACGTCTGTGACACGAATAATAAGTTAGTCGGGGTGACCGTAAATAGCGGCTTATCGCCGTCGGTCAGATATTTTTTGACGTACCTACTTGAAAAAAGAACATTCCCGCCTTATCATTCTAAATTTTTTATTGTTTTGTTAGCTTTTTCTGTGCTACCCGAACAGCATGATTATATTCCAACTTTCACGTAGCAACGATGCGTCGAAATGTCGATAGACTTTTCCTCTTCTCGCGCAACGTTGTAGTTACAAATGCCAAAATTATTTTAGAAGAACTTTTTGTGTTTTATATTTATAAAACTGTCTTCCTGTTTACTGTGAAAACTATATGATCTAATTATTTTAAATACGTTTTGCTATTAATAACCGTAATTTAATCAATTTTGCAAAATATACACATGTTTTGTACTAAAATTTTTAACATAAATTAATAAATCCAATTGCGATATTTAGAGCTAGGATATTATTAAATACAATAAAATAATAATTAAAAAATATAAAAGCTATAGGTATATATATTATACTTCTAAATTAAAAGAAATATAATTTGGCGTTATAAAGACAGATATTTCACACGCTTCGTAATACTACTTAAAATTCCCTAAGCAGCTGTGGCAGCTTCACGTGGGATCGTAAGTAGAAGGACGACGAATGGAAGCAGTACACTAAAAAGTCTTTTTTTTTTTACACGGTGCAGCCAATGTCGGGCGGAGGTAGGGTCCAGTTATAAACCTTCGTGAAAGCAGGAACGAAAATTCCCCGGGCGGAAATAAAAGTAAATTAAAGCGCACGCGGTCGGTTGTTTAAAATGTAACAGCCAATTACTGACCTCCCGATAGCACGAGGTCGCCGATCGCGCGAACGAGCAAAGCTTTCTACCATTTTCCTGGTGATTTTCTTCGGGAACTCTTGCTCTTTTCCTCCAATATAATTGCTCTATTTCTGTAGGCCTATCACACTTTTTTTCTGAAATAACATTCATATTTGCAAGTCTATTTCCAAATTCGAAGAAGCGAAATTATGTATATGTTTTGTACAATACATGCTGTTAGATGTATCATGTCTTTAGAACAATTAGATTTTAATACAGCTTCTACAAAAAAGGAATAAGGAATGCAATTACATTTAAAGCTATACGCTATGTGCTGTATACCCGTGCACTAATCAAAGTTTCTCACATATTTCGAACTTTTGATTCGTTCTATCATCGCAATTACGTGCCTTTATAAAATCGGTGTCGTGATTTAATTTAAGATCAAAGCTGGCGCGTGAAGAGAAAGCATTCTTACGAAATTATCACCGGCTTAAAATTTTCCTAATTTCTTAGCGTCCTCTTTGAGAATCGCGCTGGGACAGGACGTTTCCCGCCTGCTTCTTATCTGCAATTTCGTTCCATTTCCTTAGGTGCGCTTTTAAACTATCCAATTCGCCCCTTCGAATAAAAAGAGTCAGCGAATGGAATGCGGGAAGGAGTTTCAAATTATTCGCTTTCTAACAGATATCTAGTTATCCAGAACACGAGTTAAGCTCGAGTTATGTGTGTTCTCTTTTTGTTTTTTGTTATTACATTCCTTTGTGTGCTGCAATATTGTTTTATCATGAGTAAGACAATATCGTTTTATTTGTGATATTAAATATAGGATATTTAGTTAAAGTGACGAATTAAATTTTTTAAACTATTGTATCAATTGATATTTTATACAACACACAGATGCAAAAATGTCGAAAAATTAAATTGTTGTTGAATTATAAGCGAGAGAAAGTATTGGTGGTGAATATGTTGGATATATAAATAATAAATCTCCATTCTTTCTAGATTTTAAGCGAATTGAATTTTAACAGATTTTTAAATTTATATGTGTATTTAAAATAAATGTATTTGATACGGATATAGTGAATTTATATTTATTTGTTTGCATACCTATAGTAATTATAAAATAATATTGCAGTTTTAAATCCACTTTACAATATCACGTTTATGTTATTTACTACAATTTTTTCTATAAACTGCAAGATCTTTCCGTGAAATATTATGCAAAATAATAACTTGGATGTATTCGAGCTTATTGAAGCATCGCTGTATATCGATCCTGTAATTAACCTGTACCAGATGTATCTCTCGTGGGAATAAATCCATTAGGAGGAATTCTCTTTGTAGAAGACCTGTCGATTATATCACTCCAAGTCAATTTAATAATTTATAACCGCGTAAGACATATAACTCCGGCGAACTCGGATTTATGAGTTGTATCAATATTTCAGTTGTATTTTCCAATCCGGGTCATAGTTTAATCTTATTTTCATCCCGAGCCGCAAAGGGAAGCTCGAGTGAGGCGCGTTTATTTCGAACACGTTGCAGACGACCGCCGTCGACATCGTTATCGGTCTACTCCTATCTCCTTTTAACTTATAGCCTCCCGCCGACGCGCATTAGGAAGATACTGGAGTGGATGAATGTTCAAGCGAATGGCACTCGATGCTGAAGTAGATGGAGGCCTGCGGTACATAAGTCTGCTCCATTAATCAGCCGGCAAACGGCATTTCGCAAGCTCGCCGCTCTCGCTCGCGCGACTCGATTCTCAGGATATTGGCCACTGTATACCGCGTGGCCTTTCGAAAATTTATGTCGGTCCAAATCCCCGACGAAGCTCGATCTTCCTACGATAGTAGACTCCACCTGAAACGCACAGCGATTTCTTTCACAACTACAGTCGATGTCCCGGAGAAGAAACTCGGAAAAAATATAACATCGATACTGGTAGATAATGGGGCGGAATTCGTTTTATGGTAACGTTTTCAATTGTGATTCTGCAGGTGATAGTATATTATATCACATGAGAAATTGTGATACTTAAACCGACTTTGCATCATTGCTTTTTCTATGGTCGAAGATTTCGATCGCGAGACAACTAGATTTTGCTTGTGCGCGCATACTCGATTTATTATTTTATATATCACTACCAATTACGATATAAATTTTCGCCGAACAATAAACCATATAGTGCAATTTATACGGAGTTTAGAGTCGGAAAGTGCGTCGCAGCCGCAATAAATTTAAATTTTATCACTACGCA
The DNA here is from genome assembly GCA_035220615.1 of Leptothorax acervorum. Classification (NCBI taxonomy): domain Eukaryota; kingdom Metazoa; phylum Arthropoda; class Insecta; order Hymenoptera; family Formicidae; genus Leptothorax; species Leptothorax acervorum. The sequence goes on from JASTWQ010000014.1 coordinate 576,661, forward strand.
AGTCGAGAGGAATCGCCCTAATTCCCACCATCGTTATGCATTAAACCGTATTGCATTACGGCGGTAAGAAACGTTCCGCGCCATTTTCGTCGGTAAGCCTCTTTCAGCCGCGTTCGTTCCGCGGCCGTAAAACCGCAATTTATTAGTCGTCGTGCAATCCCACCGTTTCGCGAGCTTGCGGCCCGCTCGAGTGGCGGCTGCACTTTTTCAAGCCGCTACGAGCGAGTCGCGCCGTGGAACGATTGCAGGCGAATTTCGGGCTTCGTTCATGGACGGGGGTAGAGGGGGGGGGGGGGGGGGGACGGCGACGTCCATGGAATTAGGCGAGGAAGGAACTATTTATCAGGCGTGTATACCGTAGCAGGCATTTTCTATGTAATCCGCAGAAGAGTGGCGCAGGCGGGACGGGGAGACGCGGACAACTCGCGCTATTGTTCCGAAAGCCTCGATCCACGGAATTCGGTCCTTCGTCTCCGTCCGTCGGGTGAGCCGGAACTGCCTCCGTAACGGTGGGTTCGCCCGACTCCCATTGTATCGTTTGTTTTCGCAAGAGGTTTCGCAATGCTCTCTCGGCAAACATAGAACGTGGCTGCGCGGTGCGGAAAAGGTGACACTCGACGTTGGCCGCAGCGAATTCTGAAGTCTCAGAACCGCGCTGACATTCGGTTCTGCATCGGTACTCTGCCATTGAATGCCGCCTATCCTCCGCCTAATAACCGCCCTGATCTTTGCATTGTCTGGCCGGAAGCGTTACACGTCGAATGGCGGGGATCCTTCGATCGAGCATCCAACCGGATGCGGCTTCCGACAATCGACTGAACCACTCGTGAGTCCCAACACGCGCTTAGATCCGCTAAAATCCTTTCCCTCGACAGAACAGTTGTCAGGGTAGTTTACGTCGAGATTCGGTCGAGCAGGAAGGCACGCGAGTGTGCATTGTGCGCCATGAACGGTATATCAAACTATTTTGCGCCGAGTGGTCGCAGATTGACTTCAAAATGACTATGTTAATTCCACTACGGGACTAAGCACATTGTAAACTCTCTCGATCGTATAAGCAGGAAGATGCGAAAGTTTGATAACTATCGATGATTGCGCTGTTAAATGTTTAATGGATGTAGTTTGTTTCGTGTTATTCGTTATATATTTTGAAAGACGGTTCTATTATTTTTTAACATGACATAAAATACTATCAAAATTTGGAAACTTTTTGCTTTAAAAGTTCAGAATAATTTTTTTATGATTATAAAACATTGGAATAAAATGAAAGTTACGATATTATAAAAGTTACATAATTAATGTTAAGCTGGGATTTTGCCGTTATTTTGTAATTGTAGTACTTATACACGTGTGAGAAATTGATAACAGAGAACTATGCGGAAACAGAGAGTTTTAATTTTGAAAAAGATAAAATAGATTTTCATGCGGATGATCAATTTAATATGTATAATGTAGAAGAATAATTTACAGGCCTTGTCCGCGAATAAGAGTAATGTGACGCAAAGTTATGTAGACAGTATAATAAAATCAGAAATATGCGGGTGTATAAGGATGTACAGGAGAAGTATTTAAACAATTCCATTTTATTAAACTCGAATTAATTACGCTCTAAACAAAAGTTTGGCATGCGAATTTCCCCGCAAACTTGTGATAAATATGCGGTATGTTATCGTGCCAGTGATAAATCGTCAACGCTTTTCGGATCCACGTGAGCGTTTCGCGTAGAAAACTACATGAATCAGCGATAAGCTGCGCTGCTACAGTCGGGCTAGACTATGCGGAAAAATAATCTGAAATAAAACAAGGTAGGGAGAACATCCCGCGTCCCGCGAGTAAAATCGATCTTACCGCCGAGATGGTGAACGGAGGATTGATTGCGGAGTCATCAAGGTTGCGAGACCGATGTTGTGGGAAATGATTTCACTAACAATAAGTACCTGATAAGAGTGGGAACATTTCCCACAGCAGGTGTTAAAGCGGCAAGTTTCTCGATTATGAAATACGCCTGAGGTGCTATGTATAAAGCGCGTAATTGGACGAATAGCGAAAAATGGTGTATCCATCTAGATGGGATGATCAATGGCCGTTGGGCAGCATTGTGCACTCATAGACTTCAATTACGTCTTTATCGGCCGGCACCATATTCACACAATACATCATCCGGGTTACCTTATATCTTGTTGGAACTTTTGGGATCAGGCAAAGATTTAAGTTCAGACGAGTGACGGATAATCCAAATCGACGTTCTATGTTTGATGGACGGGGCGTTGACCCTTGAATCGAGAACGGAGCATGCGACAACTTAAATTACATCTGAAATAATTTCAAATATTTTATTTATGCCTTTAAACAGTTTGCTTGGATTTTTTTTACACTCTCCAAATATTATATCTTTCTAATTTGATAAATAGATAAAAATCGATAGTTCCATGATCTTTGTGTAATTTCCAATGGTATTTATTATCAGATTTAATTACATTAAATCCAACATAGAAAGTCCATAGACACCTATAAGTTTTCGTTTACTCGAAAGTATTTTTTACGGAATGTATGTTACTTTCTTTACGATGAGAGTTTCGTAGCTTTTTTCGAATTCGTCTAGATGCATTCGAGATTATCCGCTCAATTCTGACCACACTGTCGACTGAAGATGAGTTGGAGGTGCTTCTACGTTGCATATCCCAGGACTCGTTTCTCAGGAGCTCGATATTCTTTGTAAATGACGGATAAATGTGAGCACCCCTGAGGTAATCTAGACCCTATTGCCGTTATCAGGAGCGGCGATCAGAGCTGCCTGTTTCTCTTTGAGCCAACCGGGTCAACTGACTGCAATGTCAACACGCCGGAAGTACTTTTATAACGGATCCCTTCATAAGCTCCGGAACTCCTTTTCTTCCTTCTACTCTTATATTCAGTTTTTGTACTCTCTGTCGACTGCTGGGCAATGGTTATTCGCGATAACGTGAACTAGCTCGCTGCGCGCAACTATCTTCAGTCGTTTTTTTTTTAGAGAAATACTGATTTTGTGTAGTGTCGTGAATATTATCATGAACAAACTTTCTTTCTTTATAAGACACAGAAAAGTTTTGTTATTGCGTTTAAACTAATTTAGAGCATGATATAGATATGCTATAAATAAATATTTACATATCTTTTGATTGATAGCGATGTTGTAATCCAACAATTAGTTCGGTTTTACGTTTTAAGATAATATTTTTACTAGATACTATGCGTTAATATTTAAGCTCGTTATATCTCGATCAAGAATAAAAAATTAAATATTTTTTAACTTAAAAACGAAAAACTTTATTCTAATACGGTTATATTGCAATAAATATGATATACCATATATAAATATATCGTTTTATTCAGTGACAAAATTATTGCTTATTATTCATACCGCATATAGACTACTTTTCAATTTTTTTACAACTGTATATCTTTCTCTGTATTCACTGGCACCCGTCTGGACGAGTAGCTTATTCTTTCACTGATTCCCGTCGTTCAGTCTTACCTGCTTATTCATGGAATGACTAATCCCAGTCAGCTCGAGGACGATTCAACGTGGCAACGTTTATCCGTCATTTGGTTTGCTGGAATGGGACTCTGCTCATCTGGCTGGTGGAAAGCTTGTCGTATTTGCCATCTCCCTTTGCGCCGTTTGCTCTACTTCATTTTGCCGTTTCTGTTGAACGATAACAGAACCTCGTTGAACGTAGAGGGACACCGAGGCGGGGATGCGCAGAAGACGACGTGGATGAGAAGCACGAGGTCTGGATAGCAATGGTGGCACGGACATGGAACCCGTTTGAAAGAAAATGAGACTAGCATTTTAATCACGTACTTTCAGTCACATGAGGATACGGCAAATAGATTCGCTGATATTCTTCTTTCGGGAAGAGTCGTCCTGTCCTACCGAGCGCTTCGTTTTCATCAGCGCTGTAGCGAGCATCTCCTTTGGCACAACGTTACCCTTTACTTTCGGTCTTTTGCGTCAGCTAGTGTGATGTACCCGCGTATGCATACTCCGTTCTGATCTTCCTTTACGACAGCCACACGATTAATGGGGTTTTTCACGAGGACGCGTAACTTTGCGAGGCGCTGCACAGAAATTCGGTTGACCTGAAAGCTCCGACCAAGGTTTTCGAGTTTACTTAGCCGCATCAGAGAGATGGCACGATAGTGCTTCCAAGCTCTCCTTCAGCTTCGTCTCGACTCTATTCACCGTGCCGGACGCTACGGTTAAGATCGGTTATATGCTTCCGAATACCGAGCCATATATCTCGTCGCAATCTCGGGGCGCGAAGATTTCACGTAAAGATTTTGCGAGTGAAAGAGCCAGTTGGAATTAAATACTTTTTAAAGCATGTCGCGAAGATACGTTATCTCTTATTTGCGATTTAATTATTGCAAGAAAAATTGATTATTTAAAAAAAGCTTATCGCGTATGGTGATATGATCATTAATAAGAAGCATTGGCGTAATATATCTCGGTATAATAGAACCGAATGCTATTTTTTGAAAAAAATTACATATATATATACTACATAAACAGCTCACTATGATGGATTGAAGATTACCTGATTTTTACGTGTGCTTTCGCTCTGTCGCGGTGACGGACTTTAATTCCTCGTGGAAAATTCGGATTACTAACGAGGTTTAAATCGTTTTCGTGACGAGAAAGAAGGATTCACGTCGCAATCTCGATAACGAATCGATGCGACGATTTATTTGATAAATCAATGGAGCAGACTCTAAATTGTTCGTTTGGCTCAATGTAGGTGCCCACAAAGCAATTAAGAACCATGATTAACGGCTGTCTGTGTAACTCTCGGTAAAGTTTAGTCCAGCTGGCCTTTCAACCGACATCCAGTATGTTGCAAATCGCTCTGGTTATATATGCCTCACAAGCGAATATTGGATTCTATCACGTATGTGTATTATATTATCAAAATATGTATATTTTGCTTTTACTATAAAAAGACATTTTATGCATAATAGCGCAATATATTTTATTAGACATTAGATAATGCCATTTAAATCATTATTTGGTTAATAACAATAAAATTTTAGCACGTTGCGCTAAAATTGTAGACGCAAATGTGATTTAAATTATGTATAATTGTTAGAAAACAGTTAGCTCGTAATTCGTGATTCGAAATGGTTGTTGTTAATAAGGTGCGGGGTAATACAAGCCGCGCGTACCGCCTAAACTTTGAGTGTGGGAAAACTGCTGCTTACGTTGCATTCGCCTAATATTATTTTGGGGCCAATTAACTCGGTTGAAGTGTTACGCGATTGTTTTAATGGGCTCTAATTATTTGGGGATGCTGTTATGAAGTTGGTAACCGTCCGGGGACGTCCGAGTGTCGACGACGGGAAAGAGCACTGCGCAAACTGGAAATGGATTTAGTTTGGAATTTCGTGGTCTGGAAAATACCTATCTTTCTCCCTCCCTCTCTCTCTTTCTCTGACCAGCCTGACCGCGATATTTTCCGTAAAACAAGGCAAGATTCATCGTCGGTTGGTTGCTGACTTAACGAAATATCGTGGAGAAATTCTGTTTACTTTTCCGTCAATTGCAAAAGCAAGTACAAGTTTAGGCCCGATATCACATGATACGTGACATTTAAATTGAGTTGAAATTAATTTCACGTTACTTTATTTATCGTTTCTAACATCTCAATTTTATTTCTATACGCGGATGAAATGTAAAACTTTAAAACGGTTTATTTAACTATAGGTATATACATTATTTTATACTGGAAGCTATTGTTATGTTTTAAGCAAAACGCTTTTGAAAACCTAAATATTCTCGGCTAGAATTTCATTTCTTATCATACTTCCCGGTCTCTTCCCAGGGAGGCTTGAGTCTCCTATCTCAGATCATAATTCGCGGACTCGGTTTGAAGTTGAAGAGGTTTCCCGGGCCTTTACAGATGGAATAAAGATGGGAAGTTCTTCGGCAAACACCTACTTTTGTGCGTTTCTGTGACTTCTCTCTCTTTCGAGCCTGCTTCCGGCAGGTCAGACAATCTGATAACGCGTGTGTCTGCCATTAAACTTGTACCGTGATTTGTTTGTAGTCATTTGAACGGTCCCCTTTCACCCTTTCCTAATCTTTCATCTAGTTTCTCGGAAAATACCGTAAACTTTCAGCTTGTCAGACTTATTATTGATCAGACGAGAACTGTGTATATCAACTATATCAACAAAAAAATTAGCGCTTGATATTATAAAATTAACAGATATAAAATTAGACATATATGTATATATGCGATATTTTATTTCATTTCAAATAAATTTATATTTAAAGTTAATTTTATACTGTCTTCCAATATAATGATCTGTAATGTGTAAAAGAAACAAAGTACACACACACACACACACACATATACATATATGTAGTTATATATCTATATATAATACAACTTGCATTAATATATTGTCTAAAGGAGTACACGTGTAGTAATATATCATAGCTAGAGACCATTAATTTCTTGAAAAATGGCTGACATCAATGATGACATGAAATCCTCGTCGAAGCCAAGATGTTAAGATTGATGATAACATTGACGCGTGTAGATGGCAAAGTAAAGTGAGGAGAGCGTGCAATCGGTACAACAAATGGCACAAAGTTTGTAGCGCGATGGGTAAAGGTAGAGCTTTTGGTTGAGCGCTCCGGAATTCAATAAGCCGCTTATTCCAGCACGTAATGCGGTAAGCCGCGCGGAAAAGTTTACGGCGCTTGTTAGTTTCGGTACAGTAGTGCCTTAAAAGTGATGTAGGATATGTGTGTGTAGGCGGCTCTCCCGGCAGCCAACGCCACCCCTTTACGGTACGCCTTGTAGCAGTTGATAATATCTGGTAAGCCATTACTTCCGTTTTCCGGGCGGACCCCGTAGCTTATCTTAAACCGGGAAGGCGGACGAGGAACCATCCGGGAGATTTAAAGTAAACTGCAGTCGGAGCTATGAGGCACTACGCGCTTCCCTTTCTTCTCTGTCTTCTCTTTTCGTCTGTTCGAAGCTACCCTTGTCGCCTTCCCTTTGCACTTTCAGCCGGCTTATGTACGTATATGTGTATGTGTGTACGATTGAATGTGTGCGCCCGCGCAAATGTAGGTACACTTACGCATTGTCTATAACACAAGGCGACCATTCCAAACCTCATCTTTTCCATCCCGCTTCTTACCACTCTTTTTCCCTTATTTTCCACTTTGGCGAAATCGCGTTCAATTCCGGCGCAACCACGATCGCTTTTTGTCCTATTTTATGTCCGCCGTACCGAAACGTTTAGGTTTCTCAGGACTGCTTCCTAAATTGCTGTTGCTGAAGAAACTTTAACGAAATTTCGATACCTGTAATATATATAGGTAATTATTTGAAATAATTTGCGAACCAATAATCGTCATGAGTTTGGTAAACCAACTTTTAGTTGATATCGTATTGAACAATTTCGGATCACTGAAGAACACAAATTTATAATCTTAAAAATTACTTTTGTTATCTTTATTTATCTTAAACAAATGTGGATTAGGCAAATGAGAGCCAAACGCTAAATGATCGAGCGGTAGTTACAGTATAACGATGATGGTATTTACAAATAATTTACATGTAATCTATACGTTATAATACAAAAATTTCACAAACGTTTCAGTTCTTTTTCGAACCTTTATCAGTGTAAAGATAAGACAGTTAAGGTTTGAAAAAGAACCGAAACGTTTGTGTTTTTGTATTATAACGTATTATAGATTACATGTAAATTATTTGTATTAAGACCATTATCGTTATACTGTGACTACAGCTCGATCACCTAGCGTTTGGCTCTCATTTGCCTATTCTACATTTGTTTATTTATTTCGAGAGCTTAAAATTATTTTATTTATTACGATAGATTAAATCAAATTCTTTTATCTTTAGGTACTTTTCGATTTGATTTTACATACATTATATGTTTTATGTTTGTCAGATCTTTAGATTTTAATTACCCATATTAACAATTATTTCGAGTAGATTTTACATTTCGGCTAGTTGAAAGGAATTCTAATGGTTTTAGGGAAAGGGTTGTGCCGTGGTACGTGAGGAAACAACCGTCCCTTCTTGCTTCGCTTGAAGTTTACTATTTGCATAACTAAACTATACCATCGGCAGTGGCTGTTGTTGGTACTGTTTAGTACGGGTGCAGGCACTTTCTCGGTTGAGTATAAAGTCCACGTATACATACGCGTGTACATATCGACACACGTGAGACGTATGTATATAAAGACGCAGGCGGTTTAAACTCTAGTCGTTTCATCTCTACGGTGCCCATACCTTTCAATACGCCGTAAAATTGCGTACATTACACGCGGGCCATTTACTTAGACATTGCGCGTATTAAGCGTCGTATCGCCGGAAGACAACGATGAATAAATTTTCCATTTCGATGCAAAAGCTGCTCGCTGATCGAACGCGACAGTTTTTCTTTCGTGGCATCGGACAAATCGGCAAAAAAAAAGTGCAGTCCTCTCTATAAATTACGCTGCTCATCGTAAATCGTACGGCGTGTGATAAATTGGAAAATGCGAAATTTGTTACCGTATTTCGCTCTCCGTTTGTTAAAAGAGTCCGGCTAGTCTGGCGGACGACGGCTGATGAAAAGGTGGGATTACTAATATACGATGCGTCTCTTCCTACGCGAACGGGACAGGCAGGAAGGAGGGAAAAGAGGAGTACGCGTTTAATTAATTACGAGCGTCTCAGAGTTTGCGGAGACTTTTCTCGAGTCTTACGGTCTCTGATCCTCCGTAAGTTCTCGCGCCGGAGTTACTCACGTTGAATCAGTTTTATCGTCGTCGCGAGGAGACGCGCCCGTTCACCTTGCGCACCATCGAAGGCAAAATTGATAATCTTTTGCGAAACTATTGCTATAGCCGGTGCAAGCATTAATCACGGCGCGGTATCACGCGACGCGACGAACGAGCGGGCGAGAGAGTTGCCTAGATTTACGTCCGCGCCGATAAACAAGAGTTTCACACGGCCACTTTCTGAACTGAATTATTTGGCGAATTTTTCATCGACTGAAGTAACGAACGCGAAAGCGGGCCGTCCGTAACGAGGTTTTTTTTTTACGCCTGTCGAAATCGCGTTTCTTTCGAGCTATCCAGTCGAGTCGCTGCCATCCCAGTAGCGCACTTTTAAATCCGCCCGCAAACTCCACTCCATGGCAGTGCCACTTGATAAACATTTTATTGTTCGTTACTGCGCTTTATCGTGCGCACTGTTCCGAGTATGCGCTCAACAAACCACAAAAAAAAAGGATAAAGAGAGAAATCCAACGAAGAAACGGCAACGTTTTTTTTTTACGTTCTCAACGCGAAAAAGCAAACGCGAGAGCTCGATGCCAACGTATTTAAAAATTAAATTGAGATTTGGGTCACGTGATGTCTCCCGTGATGCTTCGTAGAACAATGATCGGATAAAAGACTCGGTGGCGAATGCCGACGGTAATTTCTGCGCTTTAAAACTCATCAGCATCGTTCTTGTGCTCCAACCACTTCTGCTTTATGCCTGGATTCGCCTGTTTCCCGCCAACTATTCATACTGCTGAATAACGCAGCTCTCGGTTAAATTTATTTTAAATACCTGATAAATGTAACATTTCCCTGCAGTTGGAACAGTGTATTAATGCACGCTTCAAGCATGTCTCCTGGTAATTGTGAAAAGATTAAAGAGTTAATGAGCAATATCGTGACTTTTGTTAGGAGATATAAAACGCGCCTAATAATTAAAAACATAATTATCTAATTTACGAGTTAAATATAATCTGACATTCCGCTGCATCGCACGTTATTACAAAATTATAATTTTAATTAAAATAATTTCCATTTTAAAACAGTTTTGCAATAATAATGATCGTATAGCAATTGTGTCTGTATAATATGTGTCTACAATTATTCAAAATGTTCCTCGCAAGCCACTACATTCCAAAGTTCCTTCTGATGAAAAAAGAAGATCGTTTGTCGTTAAATAAAAACATTACGCTCTGTGTATACATACATATGGTAGATATTATTAAATATACAAACTAAAAGCATCTCCTTACTATATTTTGTGCAAATATGAGCACATTTTGGTCATGCTCTTGTTTTCAGATTACGGCGATTTCGTATTCAAATACCGCATAGCGCTGTCGATTCAAGAGTTTGCGTCGAATTTTGCGCACAGACATTGCATTGGGGTAAACGCGCGGCCGCAATGACAAAGCAATTTCGTCTTTATTTGCTACAATTATCTTCCCTCAAGTTTAAACGCTCAAATTCCTTTTCCGTGCTGACGTAACAAGAGTGCTGACGTTCCACGACGAAATGTTTGAACGCAACGTGGCGTGCCATTATCCTCTTCATAAGCGCGCGGGGACCTATTTTCTGGTCGGACAGGGCTTCGCGGTTGTTCTACTCCGCCGATGTCCATCATACCGGTCCTTTCCGTAAGCTCTCTATCTACCATCGTTTACAATTTACATCCTCGATAAACGGCTGGCAATGTAACGGCGGTGTACGACCACGCCGATTTTAATTCCAATTTCGAGCATAAATCTGCCGGGAGCGTTTACAGCCGCGAAATCATAAAACTCCGTGGGACGAGCGACATCATAAATTTAATATGAAACTTCCATAAAGCATAAACATAAACCGGCTGCGCGACGAGGAGCAGGAAGGACGGTGATAGTACGGGCGACAAGTGACAACAGCAGGCCGTGAAGGCCGTCACTGGGGTGCGTTTGGTGGCGTTGAAAAGTTGCTCCCAAAATTAAAAATTCGAGCATCGCCGTATATATTTAATAATGCGCCACTCGCAACGTCTGAAAACGCTCGTCTCAAACGTTCGCGATTACTGACGATTTTGTTAATGCAACGTCTCAAATTAATATCAAAAAAACTCGCGAGGCATATACGGCTGTAACTTTATTAGTTGGAAAATTCGGAAGCATTGAAAAATGCTTGTAAAATGGTTGTAAGAAAAGAATGAGATTCGAGTAATAAATTTCAGTGATGTAGATGTGTAAATAAATATGCGATTGAGTTACACATTATATGGACATCGCATAGTTGACATCTTTGCTGCTCAATATGATACATCGTATTTGATCGTTTATCTCATTTCATTTCTTCTTATGACAGGCACTCTAAAAATTATATGCATAAAACAATACCCTAGTACTACCACACGAGGCATAATTGCTATGCGTTTTATAAACGTTTTTTAAAAAAAGGAGAAAAATCTCTCTTGTTTAAAAAAATCTCTTCATCTCTCAGTCATTCTTCATCTCTTTCATTGTAATTACTTTGTGATTGTCTCAATTTTTATCTTGCTTGCTTTTCGAAGCGAAGAAATTTACCTTCTTTACGGTAGTTTCTGGTCCGCCAAAATCGCGTTTGCGCCGAAACGCAACGCGCATTTCCAGCTCGGAAATTTGTGCTTGAATGTGATAGAAAAAGACACGGACTGCAAGAAAAAGATAGGCGAGAACACATAAAAGTCGGTGTACGAGACGGCTGTTTTCTCATACGTTTTAAAACGTCGGTGTGTTTAATGCGACGCGAAACCGAATAGAAAACGGCATTGGGAGTTAATTCCCTCGCGTCTCGTTCTACCTCGTTTTCCCTATTATTATTTCTTTCTATTCTTTCTCGTCTATAATATATACACTCACACATACACGTACATACTCTCTTTGCCACTCTTCTTTCGCGTTATATAATCCTCCGTGAAAATTATGAGGCAAACGGTATAAAGTAAATCGGATTTATCGTCCACGATTATGATTAAGTAATATTCTCCTTTTTTACGCTTCATAGGAAGTATGTGTTTATTTTTACGCTATATTCGACGCGCTCTTCCTCCAGTATATTTTTGCCAGAAAATAAATTCCGAATATTCCTCCTCTCACGCGCGGATTGTATCGGAGAGATTAGCATAAAGATTAGTTTTCGCCATGGAAAAATTCAATGATGCTTTAAATATTATTATTTCCAAACCCTAAATACAACAGCGCTAGATACAAAGAAATATTTTTATTACGACATATATGTGTGGCAGCTTTTCAGAATATTCTATACATTTATTGATATAAGGATACGCAATATACACGAGAAAGTAAACTTGATCTTCTTACGTGAAGGAACTTCACATGGATTATTATGTTATTCCTATACAAATGTAATGCTTATTATGTTACTAGTACGTTTTATCTGACGATTAGTGAACTCAAAGAGAGGATAGCATCCGTTTAGATATAGCGTATCTACTTATGTATCTACAATTTCTTCGTATGTAACGCGATGACGAACTTTGTCTCTTCCATCCGCTTAATGAAGGCGTATGCAGTTTGGAATTAGGCGCGCATAATTAGTCAAAATCCGGGCACACGCTTCTTACCGTGATAGCTAATTTGTGGTAGTACGTGCATCAGGAATTCCGTTTCGCGCGGCTGTCGTCGTCGTTTCTTCTTATGAATAAATATTAACGCTTGAAATATTCTATGAATTCCGTTATTAGTGGAATAACCGCCATTTGCGCGTGATTGCTGACTCATCCGATCACGAGAAATTGGCAGCATCTTGCGACGTCGTATCTCGTAACCGCCGTTTCGAGGGTCAAAATTGAGAAAAAGTCTCGGCGAAGGCTGTGTAATTTTGATGTAGCATTCGTCCCAACCCAAACCTTCTCCCTTTTATTCCCCGCCGCCTCTCCGAACCGCCATCTTCGCCGACGTCGATAAGAATGATATTAAAGATATGGATTTCTTCGAGGCATTGGAGATTGGACCAATGGTGACCGCTGAATATCGATTTTTTATCGTAATAAGAGAAAAATGCTCGCGGCTAGTGTATTAAAGAAGTTGCAATTCTTTTGTCAAAGAAAATTGGTCATTGGAGATACCATATTGTTTTACAATACTCCTGAGAGATCACGTGAATCCTGCTTTACTAACAATAAGATGTACTATCCTTTTTGTATCGAGAGATATTATTAATACAGAACACCATTGTCTATCTTTCGTAAAACTTTGCGAACATTTGGAGAAATTTCTCGGAGCTGTTTTCTTATGAGAGTTTTAAATCCTTCGAGAAAAGCGGCGATTTTCACTTTTCAATGTCCAATCTCTATTTTTTTAACTTCTTTTATAATCTTGCTTTTGTAATGTAATGCTGGCGCATAAAAAGATTAAAGTGTAAAATTTATTTGTTATAAGTTCGAGATTGTACGTTTTTTATTCTTGTTTAATTCGGTTTAAAGAACATACATTTACGTAATAATTAATGTCTGATACGGCGTATATGAGACTTGTGTATTATAAAGATACAAGTGTATTATAAAGATACACGATTTTTAATGAATGTTGTAATCAAACGTTAGTGCATCCGCTTGGAAAATTATCTGGCGCGGTGACGACATTGCTGGGGATAAGGGCGAAGGTCTGTAGCGACGTTCGAATTAATTAGTACCCTAGTCATAATTAATGAACCTATTTGAACGATGAGATTGTGTGACGTTCAATGATTTCAAAGAAAATTATTCGCTCATGAATACGATGATTCAAAGAAACATAAGCAGACATCATTTCGCACAATACAGAAGTTCCTCTTATCGTCAGCTTTTGAAATTATTCATGCGCTAATTAAAATATTATGTGTCGAGTAAATATTCACAATAATGCAAATTTTTAAATTTATTTATGAACCCTTTTCCAAAAAGATTATTTTAATATATTTCCGCTCAATTTCTATCTATTAATTTTGTAAAATTAGATTACATCGTCAAGTCACGATTATGATAATCATTTTCAGTCATCAATTAATATATTGTGTATATTCTAAATGTATTACATAACATATTGGTTTACCATTTTGAAATATATGTACATATATATATAGTTCCTTTCTTTAAATTCAGATGTGCGGGTGATTAGCCCACAGCACCCTGGCTTGGTGGATATTGCCATATAGTATTTGGACCAACGGTTTAACGTCTCTTCCGAAAGACGGAGCCCAATTTTTCCCATTTGAGAAATTTCTCGCATGGGGGGCGCAGTTTCTGGAAATAAATTCCAGTGTACTCAAGTGGACCCGGTTCCCCGGATTGCGAGTCTGGCGCTACCACTAGACCACACCGCCGCCCGATTTCGATATATGTATATGTATAATTGTGTCAACCAGAAATAGATACAGTTAGTTATCTGTACTTAAAATTATGTCTGCGTATGCCATGAAATCACAAGCCACTAAAATCACCAGCTGGAATACGCATTAATATAGAAATATTAATCGCTCCCATGACTGCGCAGAAAGATCTCGATTGTCCATTCGAATTTGCAATCGTTATGTAGAAATTGGGATAACGTGTACGCGCAAATATCAGCGGACACAGTGTACCTATTTGAATAAACTGCTTCGCATCCTAGATAATTTGTCACTGCGAAATCCGCGGGGATTATTTGTCGAGCTAATAATGCGGGTCCACTGTACCTATCCGCCGTGCAAACGATAAAATCTGCGAAAACGCGCCCACTACGAGTAATTGCGCGTGCAAGTATCCGTGGTCGTGTCTCTTCCGATAATTATCAGCGAAAATCACGGGGCTTACACAATCGGATCATTCAGTCACATATTTGTATTTCTGAAATCCCGTTTTTATCGCACAAAGATGTGAACCGCATAAAATATGCGATAGGTTTTGACAATTACGTTTCGAATTACGATCATTCTTTGCAGAAGATATTAATAATTTATTTCAGAGAATTACGAGGTTATTAAATTACGTATATTTTTATTATGTCAACTCTCCATTTTCGAGGATCGGTATTTATGTAAATAAGATTATTTTTTCTGAGTTACGAATAATTTACAAAGAGGGAGAAGAAAAAAGTGAGAGGAAAGGAGGAAGGAAAAAAATTTCAATATTTTATCTCTTTGCATATACAGAAAGTTTTCGGTTGTGATCAAAAATACTTTCTATAATCAAAGCGAGACTATTTCTATATTTTTTAACTTATTATTTTAATTGTAAGAATCAGTTATAAATTACATACCTAGTTTATTATGTTATCATCGACGCTGAAACATAATCTTTAATGCTGCATTTCGTTTTGTACATGACATTAATATATCATGATGATATTATTTACACGCACGCGTACATAACAATCGTAAAAGATCCCGAAATTTACAATACTTGCATACAATACTATCCCGTAATTCATGCAAATTAGAGATTACACCAATTGTACGCTTTATTCCTAGGTACACATGCACGTAAACATTGGTATATTTGGTATCAAATAATCTAATTAACTGAAATTAAACGCATAACGTTCATGCTCGACGTTGATGCTCGCCAAGATGTGAATGGTAGCATAAATTCTGATAACAATATTCTTATAAAGATAAAGTCGTATATTTACTAAAATATGTGCACGTGTCACATAAATCTTGAAATCCCTGGCAATATAAAAATTTTTATATTTACATCTCATTGTTAGTTTGCGTTTCCTCGATAACGCTATGAAAATATTGATTTCCTATTACTCGTAGCTTGATGATCTCATGTTTTTAACAATATTATTTTCTCATTTTTATAGTACTTAATAAATAAGGATAAATTATGAATTTATTATATACTAATTGTGCAAATATAAAAATAAAAATATAATTATTGAGACAGAGATTTATAATTTGTAGAATACATAAAATAAAATTTTAGTTGCTAAGACAGATAAATTTACATAGTTTAAAAGGATTACATTATTGATTTTGCAGTGATAAAAAATGAAAGGAATATCGGTGAATAAAAAATACGATGGAACATGTAGTAAAAATAGATTAACAGGAATCACGTCGAGAGTTACGAGAAACCACGATGACTGGCTATATAATCACACTCGCGTTGTTCGAAACGGACCGATAGTACAAGCCGCGTGACGTGTTTACAGAGAGAAAAAGAGACAGAGAAACCTCCAATTGACGTTGCAAGTACCAAAATCGTTGCAACGCCCGTTTACCCTGATTACCCATCAACATTCGCGGTAAAACGCGTAGAAGCGTGACCAAAATTCGCGCTGTGTCGAACTCGAGAAGCCGCAAAACTATTCTCGTCATTAAGTGGACCGTGCATCCTTTTTTTTCCGCGAGCGTTAATCCTCGGCGGCAGACACTCGCGAGATGATATACACATCAGCGGCGGGTCCTGAAAAAAAGTTATCGGCGCGTCCTGGAAAAGGTTATCAGCGCGTCCCTGTCCGCGTGGACGTTGGTCGATATCAGAGGTCAGGTGGATGCTCGTCGTGCGTCTATTTGTGTGCGTCGTGGGTCTGAACGATGTTGGTTGCGGTGGGTTCGATGGTGACGATACTGAGAGAGAGAGAGCGAGAGAGAGACAGAGAGAGGTAGAGAGAGGATTCACAAGCACTCGGTCACAGGCCGCCGAGAGTGCCTCGAGTGGTGTTTTTCCTGCCTCACTCTCTCGTACTCTGTTCTCGCACCTGACCGCAGCAACCCCAATTCGCCGTGAAGAGGCTTTCTTTCCACCGTCGATTAAGATTACCCACGTAAACACACTCGAAACGCTGATCGCATGCCGACAGCATATATTAACTGCATTCTCTTGACCTTTCCTTAAGTGCCAATCACCGTACTCCAACGTGGACGTGTCTTTGGTCGAGTGTCTGGTCGTACGGAGACGTACGGCATGACGCTGACGAAAGAGAAGAGGGAATCGATGCGGAGCAATAGCTGCGACCTGATTTCTCGCAAGAGGGAAAGCCTCCTTTGCTGCGGTCGTTTTCGAGAAACAGCGTTATGGGCTTTCCTCAGATTTGCGGTGTCGCGAATGGCAATCGCGGATGACTGCAATAACGATTTATCGATTTCGTGGTAGCACCGCTACTTTGATAAGATTCTTAGAGTTATTGGAAATTTAATTATAAATATTATAGAAGAAATGTGTATAATTTAAAAAATATAAAAGCGGAAATCGAGGAATAAATTCGTAAAGCTCTGCCACGACATATTATATAAGATCGTCAGTTATTATCTGACGTCAGTCATGTCATATTTCAAATGCATTTTTCTAAACTGCACGATTTATTAAAATTGTCGCACTTCTTATTCCGCAATGTCACGTGTAGAGTTCTCTCAAACAATTTAATTACAAGAAGGCATGCATAAATTTCAAATAAACGGTCGTGTGAATTTCGAGGTATGCAGGAGCGAAGACGGGAAAATAATGGACCATGACGCATCCGGGGGATATAGCGTAGTATTATTAAGCATTTTACGTAATCGCCCTTAATATCATCAGGGATGACTATGGACTTTCCTTTGTTATTTGCGGTAACATCGTCGACGTCGTCGTTGTCCTTGTTGCCGTAAGTGCTGTGGACACCTACAGTTTGTCGGGCCACATTCAGCGCGTCCTTCTCATTAATTACAAGCCCGCGCACCTACGAAATAAACGCATTCCTCCCATTAATTCCGCCCGCGGCGATTAATCTCCCGCGACAATTAAATTGTTTACGGGAAGGAGACCGTTTCTTACGGCTAGGAAATAAATGGACAACTCCGTACCGCGTCGCTCATGGATTCGGTTTCCGTTGCCGTCGCTGTTTCTTTCTGCGAAATTACATGCGGTCACTCTGGTAGTGATGACTTCATGTAACGCGAACCGGCTTGTTCTGTTTAGTTTCCTTTGAAGTATACGATATTGTACAATGTATAGATTATTGCGCCGAGAATTTATCACCATGACAACACGTAAATGTATATCATTTCGTTTCCCACTTGGCATGTTTCTTCGTCGCAAATTTATTCAGTTTCAAAGTCACGAATATTTGCATCTGAGTCTGACAACTCAGAGAGAAAGAGAGAAAAAGAGAGAGAGAGAGAGAGAGAGCATACATCTTGTCAGAAAAATCGACAAAATAAATAACAACAATTGCGCGTGGAGCTCCCCCACTCAGCAGTTTCCCAAAAAAAGACGGGCAGGCTGAAGTTTAACAAGTTTCGTAGGCAAAGGAATCGCCCCAATTTCTGTACGCATCGCGGCACCCTAAGCCAGTAAAATGTAAATGTCGGGAAAAATATGGGATAGGGAAAAAAATATTCGCGTATCGGCGTATGGGCAACGAAAGGGTCTGTCAGTTGCAGCCATAATCTGATGACTGAGTGACTTCTCGGCAGAGCTTGTGCTAGCGGGTGTGCGTATAGTGGGAGCCAAAGTCCCTCTTTCTTCTTCTTGCCGCGACTAACCGAGTGTAGTCTCGCGACGGAAAAGGTACGGCGCACCTCGTATTTGTCACTGGGTGCTAAGGGGTTGTCGGCTTGTCGCCACATAACTCTCCGGGCGCCCCATACCGCGGCGTCGTGCCTTAACATCACCCTCTAACTCAGCCTCTTATGCTTCTCCGTCTCACCAAGCGAGTACGTTCCCCTCTTTCGTCCCGTACCGCGAATTCTCACCACACGCTTCCAGAACACAGGCAAAATTTACATTCGACCTGGAATATTTCGCGCGGTGCCGGCTGAAATGCAATTTGTTTCGTTCTGTCTGCGTATATACGGGCTCCTTTTAACCTGTCTAAGGCCTCAGTGATCCACGTTACGAGAAATTTATGTCGCCGTTAGTTCTGACCTTACCGCCGCGCAGAATTGGCCTCGGTTTATGGCAAAACTTAGCCGCAAGCTATATAATAAAACATGTCGTTATTATTTTTCTTTCGACCAGCTAGTCGTGTTTCCCTAATTGCACGATTACGTCAGCGAATATGGTAATGTGGGAGATATGGAGTGACCTTTCTTTTACCTAATTTGAATTTTGCCTGATCAAAATGTATCGAAATAGCCGAACTGTTTTTAGCGTTTATCCTTGATTTGACAATAAGATTATTTGGCTTCGTGAGTCCGTTATGAGTTTGTTAACAGATTCGAATGGACGCGGGGTTAGATTAAAATCAGGTTGTGCGAATGACAAGGCCATTCCATGATCTTCTCTGACGGATTGGATAGCGCGGCGTTTTCGAAGATTAGATTGAGACCATATCTTTCAGTAGGTTGAACCTTTGACGTCCGTGATCAATCTTGCATGAAGACGATTTCCCAACAGATTCGAGACCGTGAAAATCTGTGGACATCAGCCTGCGGGGGTTATGACGCATATATCGGATTCAAAGGCAGAAAATCTCGTGAAAGGGTTTAGGGGAATCGAAAACGGCGAATTCGATATCGGCGCTATCTCGCATTTGCATTTTGGGAAACCGGACGAATTTATATTCGATGCCGTTACGCGATTCAATGTCTACTTTTTCATATTCAAGTATGCTGATATATTGTTCACGAAATTGTTTAAAAATCGCTCAATATAATTTTGATGAAAAGGATAAAAATTCACTTATAGTCAAACAAAATGGATTTATTCTGTACAATAATCCTGACAATTTAATTCAATAATGTATGTTATGTATCCGGATTATTAATTAATGTGGTAATCCGGATTAATGGCTGTTCTATATTGAATTATTCTCCGATATAAATAAATATCTGCATTTAGAAGTTTTTAAATTTGATTAATAAAAGTTGTGCGAAATCAGGTTAAAGATTTTCAAATGCGAAATATTGCGGGAAACTGAATTCGTAGAAGCAAACGGCTTTGTTGGCGTCGTGACGAAATACAACCCGGTATGAACGTCTTGAACGCAGGAGAAAGAGACAGAAGTATTCGGTCGGGACGCACGAGAAAGAAAGATGGCAAGGACGAAGGGCGCGAGTGGCAAGATACCCCGAGATTACGAGAGATGAAACTTTCATAAAACATACTGCTCACGACTCGTTCGTCGACTTTCAGCAGTCCGGGCTCAGGGAGAATTTAAAAGCAGCGGGTGCGCGGATAGGTCGGTAGATAAGTACGTGGATATTAAAGGAGTTTAGGGGGACAGTCGCGTCTCTCCGCTCTCTGGAGTCGCGCTTCGGCTGCTGAACTCTTAGCACTCGCTCGGTTGGAGGCAACTCGCCGGGCAAAGTGGTCGAGTGTGGAGTAGTAAGTTGATTTTCGAGTATCGTGCAGTTCCCAGCGGTTTCGACTCGCCATAGCTAGGTGACGGGGATCGTTAACCGGATGTATATTTTATCGGAGTACTTTTCGTCCCGGATGGATTGAAGAACGTTTTTTCTAGCAGTTGGGGTAACCGCCAACTCTGGAACTTCCATTTCACGAAATCGCAAGAGCGTTTCGTGCGATTATATCAAATTCGACAACACGCGATAATTAATAAAATATAATATTATTATATTAAATTATTAATCATTAATATTTATTTATATATGGGTGTTTATGCAAATGAAAAATAATTAAAATTAGTAGAAAATCGTATAATTTATAAAAGTAGAAGTTAAATATCAATAATGTTTTCTAAGTTAGAATAAAAACAATTTCAAAATTTAGATTTGTACAAATATGAATTATTAATTTGGTATCTTTATATTTGATTAATAAAGTAATTTTGTAGAATCTTTAACACGCTTTTATGAGTGTGCGAAGTATTAGTTTCAGTTTCGTAAATTAATTTCCAGATTGGTAAGAAATATTTCACTGCTGTTTCTACGCGAGTTTCCCTTTAATATATATGCGGCACTGTGGCGTATATTCACTTATTTGTACAACAAAGCAATTATACACAAATACATATATGTGTCTCTTCTTGCAAATACAATGTTAGTATCTGATGTTCTAATTGACGCTCTCACAATACGAATTTGTTAACTGAATACTGCAAGACGTTGTTTGAACATAAATTAGTTTGCTTTAAGTTGAAATTAATTAAGGCTCTTTGTAATTAGAGCAGACATGGCACTTTAGTGTTATATTTTTAACCAAGACGTTTGCATTAATATTATACGTAGTATAAGATTTGTTTATTGAGAATATAATGCTAATTAATTTCGATTGATAAAAAATATGATATAACTTGTAGATCAGTCATTACAGCAATTTTTGAAGCGTGTAAATTTTTAACATCACAAAAAATAACATTTTTTATATTTTAGCGTATAAAGACTTTTTCTAGAATACATAGTTTGCTTAAACTCGAAAGCTATTTGGCTGATGTTGTATCCCATGAGAAAACTGGTCGATACTACCAGTTTTATCGAAAATTGGGTGCACACGGGATAACGTCAGAGATTACCAAAAAAAATAAAAATAAAAGCGATGGTACAACATTTTTGAAACATTGTTCTTTAGAATTAAACGATAAATAGATAGAATTAATCGAAGATTAATTAAAAAGCGTCTGGCTTATTTTAGGATTGCAATATTGTCACGTTTCTAAGTGCTCATTGTTATATCCTTAGGATTTTTGTAGCGATAGACACAATTCATTAAAGAGAAGCATCTAGCTTTATCAAATTACCTTCACTTTTGCGAGGTTCTTTCGTGATTAATGACTCGGGGATTGCGCACAGCTTTTTATGACAAGGCCGAAAATGTGAAGTAGATATAAATTTATGGTAATATTACAAATTAGTCTTTGCCGAATGTTTGGAAGAAGAGTGAAACACATAATATTGCACACTATATATCACAATAAACACATCAAACATTGCACACTATATATCATTTAGGCACGCTCATCAAGTTTACGAACGAAATTATGCATTCGGTCGTTGCGCAATTTACAAATCAGACAGTGCGCGTAATGGAAATATGATCATTAACATGGCTGAACTAGTACAATAGTGACAAATGTAGTAGAATGTGAACTGATATACATAGATGCAAATCAGAGTATAATATCAAACGATAATGAATGTAAACAATTATGCCGAGGATGATAAATTACGTGATCTCATATGCAGAATTATTGTGCAGAATAATTGTTATATATATACGGATTATAATGACTAGAGTACCGCGGAAATAGCAATTCTAATCAGTAACTTTAATCACAATGTCGGGAAATGGTAATATATGAACTAAGTTGACAAGTAATGCATTTTAAAATAGAGATACAAGTAACCAAGACACTAACTAAATGTTATCTCAACATTTTCAAAATAGAGAGACAAAATAGTTTTATATATTCAATAGGGTGTGACAGACTTCACAAAACATCATACATATAGGATGCTATCAGCTGATTGTCAGAATTTTTTCTGGTTGCTTATCTTGACCACTTATTGACCAATAAGTTGGTTTATTCTTGCTATCACCAATTTTATTTCTATTGGACATTAATTTTAAGTTTAGTACTCCATTTTCGCACTTTTCTAAGAACAAAAATTGTTATAACATTTTATTCAACTTTGACGAAGTTTAATTGTAATTTTTAACTACACTGTTGACTTTCGATCTGATTAACTTTTGTATTTAATTTCGACCATCAGCCTTTGTTACTTATCCATTGGTTTTGATGTAATGTTTTGGCTTGTTTACTGATCCCGATAAGTTATTTAAATTGCTTCTTTACGAGATTAGGTATTATTTAATTTTATATTTATTATAATGTAATTTTATCGGATTGACTAATTGTGTTTTGATGAAGATTAAGTATAAAGTCGAAAACGATTGTTATTTCCATTATCCAATTATTATTTTTTACATTTTACGAAATTATTTTTTACATTTAAATAATTTAGGTACATTAAATCTTTTATTGTTTGCTCGGAGATTAACCGTATGACCTGTATATTTAGCTTTGCTTTTATGGAACGCGTGAGTTGTCCTTTTATTGAATAGCTTTATATGTCAGTAACGAATTTATTTAAGACCGTACAATATTAAAGTTTTATACTTAATATTTAAGTAGATTAGCTGCAAATATGTTGCATGTGTAATGAACTAAATATTCAAGATGATACCGATACTGAAATAAACTCAGGACAATTGTCTTGAAGATTGTTAGTTTCTTGCAAATGACAGAGCGTAAGTGGCCGTGTGAATTTTAGTTTCGTTAGTCGCGCCAGAGAATTTCGCGACGTCGCAAACTTAAGTTCACGAAATTTCCTGCTGTGAAATTACGGTGTATGTGCATGCGTCGTCATATCACCGGTGCATTGGTGGCAGACTAGCTGGAGAATTAATGTAAGCACAGCGACGTAATATATATTTATAATTGAAGAACCGTCTTATCAGTATTGCAGTTTTAGGTAAAATGCTTGTTAGCTTTGGACATCTTTGAAAAAAATTAGTTTAAAGTCTGATACGAGATGGTTGTAAATTATATGCATGTAGCAACACTTATCTGCAATATATGCCAAGAAAAATGTAAATCCCGCAAGATATATGAAGAAAATTTCTTATACTTTTTTTTACATATTCTTATATTAAATATTATAATATAAAAGAGAATCTTTTTATTTATTATTCAGGAAGTTTGAAATATGTAAGAAATCCTACATAAATTTGTGCACACATTTCTTGCATAAATTTTCTTTAAATACATTTTCGTTTCACTGTGATTAAAAATGCGAAATGCATATATGTGCGAGCTAAATCAAATCAATAAGGAAACATATCAGGAAACGAATTAGTGAATCAGTCATATAAATCAACTGCGGTTTAATCAATAACATGTTTGATCGAAATGCTTGGTTTATTGGAAATCACGTTTCGTAAGCCTTTTATTATACATAAATGTTATCCTACTTTTTTTACAAGTATTACAAAAGTGTTTCAATTTGAATGCCACAAATATTGGCCATGGAATCGCAATATATTTCGGGACGGCGAAATCATATTTGAGTAAAACATTTTCAGATTAATTAATGCACCAGTGGGATTTCGAATACAATCGATAATCTCTCGGACGATCGGTCTGGTTATAATGCATTGTTGCTAAGCTGTTTTCGCTAAGTCCGCTTCCGACGTATCTAGTATGTGAGGAATTGTATCGTATTACCACCTGCAAAGCTGTAATGTTGTATGTAATAGCAACTCGTTGCTGTATCTCGTTTCGTAAGCCTGTCAACTATTCAGAGAGTCGCGCTGAATGTACGCGAAAGTATTTAATAACTGCTACATGTGTATCGGTGCAGGTGGTATTAACGTGACATCATGTTCATTCATATTCCTGTTGGGACAAATGCCGCGCCGTTTCTCTTTTTCGTGGATCCTTATGCAGAATTTCACGCATATATAATTTTCCGGGGCGTTAGTAAGCGGCTTTGCCGGCATTGTAATTAATTATCTTTCAAGAATGTTTCCCCGCGTGACCGAATACAGTTATATTCGCTTTGCATTTAAGTCTCTTGTCTATACTATTTCCAGCACTAGTTTGTTACGGTTTGTTACTCTCGCGCCTTCGCGTTACCCGAGGGTACAGTTAGTATGCACCGTTCAACCGTATTGTTTTAACGTTACGGATTTGCGTTCGTGTAATACCAGCATCCTTTCAGTATCACACAATGCCGTTTTGTTGTGAATAATAAACATACATTTCAGTAACGCATTAACAAAGAATCAACTGCATTATTCGCCGTATCGATACTACTGAGCGTACCTATTGTATCCGCGTATCGTGAATTTTCCATCATGAATAGTATATATCTACATATATCATTTCTTAGAACTGCTATAATTTTCTGGTACATTTTGTGAGCACGTTTATTCACTGCTGGTGAAGAAGATCGCCTTATATTTGTTCAGGCTGCAATCTCTAAGAAAATCGAAGGACGTTCCTTTTTGATATCTATTTGTGTAACGTGGCGTGATGTACGGGCTTCGTTCTTCTACGTTTAGAAAAAGAGCTGTATCGATGTCAAAAGAACCCATCCAGGCGTGAATCTCCTCAGAAGCCAGACGTCCCCTTTGAGTTTTTGTTCGGTATCACCATCGCCGTTTTATCTATGGCTAGTAAGGTAAGCATGACGCACACGCGTGTCACGCTGGTACGCGTATAGTAAAACAATTTTTCGTATCTCGTCGCTCCGTCCCTAGACTTCTGACGTGCTTTTTCGTGCGACACGCTATACATCATTTTGCCGCTGTTTCTCTCAAATAATAAATGATCTAATCGGAAATAGTGGAAGAATGCGACTGGGGCCCCTCGCGAAAAGTAGAGAATTTTTCGCGGGCGTACAGTTAAAAAAAACACGATGTGTTAACACGGTCGCAATTTATCTCTATATATTCTCTCTGTCGTGTATAAATGTATGCAAGCGCGCAGTAAATTCAGACGAAACGGCATGCTGCTCGTGTAGATGAGATATAAAGATTTCAAGCAGTTTTATCATTTCAGTTGCGTGGCGTGACGATCTCGTTTGAATCTCCGGGAACATATTTTGTGCGTTTTATGAGAAAAACTCTTGCATATCTGAACTAAATATTTTTCTTATCTTAAGTATTGGAGCACGCGCATGATTTTTTTACAGGTATCTTGATATTATCAAATGACTAAGCAAACAATAACTCATTAATCATTAATAGTTTTACAGTTAGTTAGCGATACTTCGCCGCAGTGAGGGATAATCTTTTATGTGTTTGACTCTGAGAAACTCGTAAACTTCATAATGTTGACGATCTTATGAGAAAATCGTTGTAGGTATTATACTTCTATATCATTTCGAGACATTTATAGCTTTTGGATTGAATAAGAGATGTAACGTCACAGCAAACGCTTGTGTATAATACGATTTGTAATTCACATGTAGGTGTAATATGTTTACATATGTATAGATGTATCACACGACACTACACATCTGCATAATCTCATCGTCTAGGGCCCTTATAACAAAATACAGATTACCGCCGATTTGCGTTCTATAGGATTCGTTATTAAGAAAAAGGGACACAGAAAAACCATACATAATACTTTATAAATTTTATTATATTATATTTTCAGCATTATGTAGAATGTTTCAATATAGCTAGATTATTTATAAGGCTGCGTCATGTCAAAAGTAGAATCTTTATTGCTTAACGTTAGCTAATAACGTTACTGTTATCGAAATAATGAAATAACTTGATTTCGTGTGCAGATACTGTTATGCATCGTAAACTCCGTACGAACTCTTGATAACAGATTCCATTTGAATAGGAAGACGTAATATTCGCGGCGAGTTTTACATTCATCGAACCACTCGCTAAATGGTTGGACTATCGGTACAGTTGCGTTTATAGTCACAGTAAAACTCATATTATATCTAAGCATCTTGCAACTGTACACAGTCGTAATTTGTGGACAATAAAACTTTAATAGCGTGAAGCAAAAATTGTTTATAAAGACCGCTCACGAAATGGAAACGTTACCAATAGATAACGTATCTAATAATTTATTATATTATATTTTATAAAAAAGTGATGCATTAATCTTCAAAATATTTTAGCAATCTTTCTACCCAAATTTTTGTTAAAAAGTGTTTCAAGATTTTAGAAAACAATATTGCAGTTTTGTATAATCACGTTTCTGACAGTGCTTAATTTATCCTACTTCTCAAAAGGATCCGAGACTTTCACGAGAAGAAACTTAGTCCTCGGGGAGGGTTAAACCAAGTGATAAATAATTGCTCACCATAATTCCGACAATTTGAAATGCGCCAGACACCGGCGTCGCGTAAATGCTGAAATACTGGTGCGACGTTAACCGAGTATTTTGGCCGCTTAAATCGAGCGACATCGTTCGCCCGAAAGTCAGATGGTACCCGGCTGAACCGGAAGTAACGCCGAGCACAACGAGCTGCAAACAGCGGGCTGATTTTCTCCTGGAGGAATTACATCCTCGTCGAGAGAGGCGGAATGTAGGCTAACGTGACTGGCGAATCGAGGGGGAGAGAGGACGAATCTTGAGGAAACGGCTCTTACTAACGTTAAGTGCACGTAAGAAGAGCTTGCGGTCTCGAAAGCTCCGGCGGAGAGAGGAGCGCGCTTGAGGAATGGCGCGCGTACAGCTTCAACGCGTGCTATCAGCTACTTTGCATTTCGTTGTTATTCAGAAATAGTCGCAAACCGCCCCGCCTGGAACCGGTGGCCCGTCCGTTGCTTTCTACCGCATCTGTCTCGTTTCTTCCCGCGGTCCTGCTCCACGTCTCCTCTTTTCGCCAGCCACCCAACCGCTGCTCGCTCTCGGCTCCCAACGTCCTAGTTCCCGCTGCTTCTTACCCGACGAGATGTTTTATTAATGAAAATGAAGGGGCTTCTTATATTTTCCTTACCCGCCAGAGTCGGCCGGCTCTTGTCCTCCATCCTTCTTTCTTTCCATCGTGGATCTCTTCCTTCCGACACTACTGTTACCATTTTCCCCGACGTTCTCACCGCCCGGATGGAGAATACCCTGCACACAACCCGCCGCGTTCTCCGCCCCTCTCTCTGTTCGCCGTCACTTCCACCATTGCTCGCGGCAGTAATATTACTTTCTGTATACCCGGACCGGTCTCCCGGGAATGCGACAACGAGCTCTGCGCAAAATTAATTCAGACTAACATCATGCATGCTTCGGTAATCCGAGTCAGAATTTACAAAAAGGAAAAAAAAAGTGAGCGCCGTCATTCTGATAAAACGGAAGTAATAATCGCGAAAATAGACGCGGACTTTGATGTGTTGAATTTCATTAATCTCTAGCAGAATGGTTTAGAAAAGATACATCGCGGCAGTATAATTAAAGCGCGAATTAAAAGTATTGTAGTAAATTTTATTAATCATGCTTTTAGTAGAAATCCGTCAGGCGGAATAGACGTTGAGTTTATTAAAGTAATACTTTGTGGTGTGTGTGCGCGCGCGCGCGCGCGCGCGCGTGTGTGTGTGTGTGTGTGTGTGTGTGTGTGTGTGTGTGTGTGTGTGTGTGCTTTTCTCAAATGTGTTTAATAATTTTCTTTTGCATTAAATATAAGAAAAGAATTATTGGCCAAATTACTTTGGCCAATACGAGGAAAAGTTGGGAAGAAGTACAATTAAATAAAAAATTCTGATTTTCTTGTTTTAGGATATTTAAATAGAGCCTATAATATAAATAGCCTATAATGTATAAAATAAAGATTTATAATTATTTGGTAGATATTTAAATATGTTAAAAAGAGTCGACGCGTGCAATAGTATTCTATGTCATGAACGGAAAGTTAGCGGTAACATATCCGAGTTGTCGAAACGGGATAGTTATGTCCTGTGGCAAGCATTTATGGCGCGGAAGCGAAGGAGAGTGCAGAATGTGGACACAGTGGTCGACAAAACTCAGGAATGGTAGCGCTGGTGGCAGGTTAAAGGGTGGGCTCTACTGGTCGCTATATGTGCATAAATGCACAGTCGGGCGAACAAACCGTCAGGCCGGGTGAAACGCAGTTTGCAGGAAAATCAAGCAAAATCAAGGGTTGGCGGCGCGTACGGAAATAGAGTGTCGTCCTGTTTCGCCCTTCGCCGTTCACTTCGGCGTTTCTGGTACACCTCTGGTTTTTGCGTTGGCCACATCATCGTCAATGCAATCAAAGATTTATCAAAATTTACTGTAGTAACTTAAACTGTGTGTCCTGTTTTTGTTTTACGATCACGGATCTCTCCTCGAAAGTCTCGCTCTTATGGACGAAGATTTGGTAGATCGATATCTTTGATCTCGTCATGCTTCTAAATGCATTTTCCTTTTCGCGACTTTTATTGCTGTCACAGAGATGTGCACTCGAGTGGCATAGAGTATATTTCATTCTATTCCCCTGGCGTGTGCGAACATTGTTTGAAATTCGGTGTATCACTTGATGGACTCTTAAATAACATATTTCTTATAATCTTAGTCATGTGAAAGTTATCTATTAAAAAAAACTTTATTTTTGTATTTAACACTACATGTAATTGTTGTTCCTTTTCCGTGATGCTAATTGATCATTTCGATGCATGTATCATTGCTTTGTATCGTATGTCGCTGTCATTTTATGTTTTAACAGTTTATATATTAAATAGGTTAATAAATATAAGCAGAAGTTTATCGGTAGAATTAATATTAATTATTTAATTATTAATTAGAGATGTCATTTTTGATCGGGCTGAATCTTAATAGCCTAATATATAAATAATAGAATTTCTGTGTGAATTGTGTATACTTTTTTTGTCAGTAAACTGCGCGCCGATTATTTGTCGGTCTTAAAACACAATTTTCTTTATTGAAACGGTAAATTCATATACTTAAATTGATAATCGAGTTAACTTTTGATGCTAATAAGCATTTTATTTACTGTAAGTTTTCACTTTAAAGAAGAAAGGCAATTGTAACATGTGTGAGAAGGTTTTAGAGATAATGTGCATTTAATTATCAACACCTTTTCAAACGATAACAAAATTATATTAGCATGTCTAATTACATGACACAAGAAAATAAAATATAAACATAAATTATATGAAATATCGGTTATAAATAATTATTTACAAGAATTTTATACCTATAACGGTTTAAACTGTAAAATCCGATAGTCGATAATTAATACGTAGATATAATTTATCTGTTAATGGCAGAAGCAATCAATCAATTCGTTGACTAAAGCTCAATCACATGTTGTAATCAGAACGCAATAAATGCTATTTACATGGGTTGTTTTTCGAAAATGAAAAGGTTCCCTAGCTCAAACTAACAAACGTCTGTTAATTATAATTGCTATGGTCAAAGAGCAAACGTGCAAACTGCGTTTGTCGGTCGTGTTTTGCAGCGAGTTAATTACGGGAACAGAGTCTATTATCCTGGCACAATGTCAACTCATAACAGCGTAGTTGGATGCACAGTTAATACCCGAATTTAATTTCCTCTGCAGCCTCTCGAACTCTCATCCGCCGCATCGGCTGTAATTTTATTGGCTTTAAACATCGATTATCTTAACCGTACTTACGAATTCAAATTAAGACCGACACAAATGTCACACTGGAAATTACTATTAATTATACCCGCGATTCTGTCATAAATTTTTGCAGGCCGCTAGTTTATTACGGTACATACATTATACGATACTTGACTATGTATGCGAGTATGTATAAACAAGTAATAATTTAGGAAAATGTGTTTAGGAAATGTGTTTATGTGCTTGCTTAATTATTCCGCGATGCCGTAAATTAATTTTAATTTTTGCATCAAATTTGCGCGCCTTTTTACCTTCTCGTAGGAAAATCTATGTGTTACACCGGCATTGTAACCTGAGGGGGACTGTCGTATCCAGTTTCGAAGTAAGGCGACAAAGTTCCTTAGAACTCTACTTCGTTCTTAAGTTTAAGTTGCACGTACTTATTGCTCTCGCTCTCGTCGCCGTCGACGCGCACAGGAATCTTCTGCATTTGGAATAATTCTTGCGCTATAACGTCGTGCAGTCGTAAATAGGTAGCAACTTTAATTCGGATTTGTTGCCTCATTGTTAGCATCTTGCTTGTTGTGCTTTATTTAGAAAAGACGAATAAATTAGGAGATACATGAAAAGATGTCAAGACGATTTTAGAAAAATTAACAATTTCGCAAGCTTATTGATGTATATGCGTCAATGTTATGAATACACTCAGTTTTAAGTTGTTTTTCTTTTCAAATAATCTTGCAGAATTATTTAACGACATTAAAGAGAGATAAAAGGATTAAGAATTAGTTTCATGTGTGAAATTTCCGCGCAGTTTAGTTTCGTTATATTGTGTACCATCCAGAATGTTAATTCGAGTGTAAGAAAGCCGTAGATGCGCGGAGACTGGCGGAAGTAAGTATATGACTGAACGGAGGAGAGTGCAGTCGTTGGATGCAGGTGGAAGTACGTGGAATCAGTGCACGTGGATTAAGCCTGGTGTTGAGTCGCGGGGATGTCTACCCACTTGGTTACACACTCTAAATCCGTGCTAGTTCTAGCGAGTCGCACGAGTCGACTGCTTATGGCGTTGCAGAAACGTGTTCGCGAAACGTCCGATGAACGAGGGTTTTCCTCTTCAGGTAAACTGGGTACTGCGAAATAGTCGCGGAACGGTTGATGGCGGTTCCGCAAGTCGTCTGGCTTCATCGCGAAACCAGCGTGCAACCAGCGCGCAGTCCGCTCGAGCATGTTCCCGCGGATGAAGACGCTTGTTGGGAATGCTCGCGGTGCCGACGCGACGCTCTCCGCAAATTTTCTCCGCTTGTGAGTTTCAACTGGTCCGCATACCCATTTCTCGGTGGGCGCGCGATTGTACGGATTGAAAACTGTCTGGCACAAGACTCCAGCCGCATGATTTTAAGGCAGAGTTCTCGCAGTATATGTAACCGCCAAAAATGCCGGCTGAAGAGCTTGCCAACTCAAGTGCACGTCAGCGTATGGAGCTCTTCCTACGCGGCAAATCGTTGCCGTGAAAAACGGTACGCCGATGGTGTGCCGAGTGATTCATACACATTATTCAGACTTTAATGCGGCGCATTTATTCGTATTATTTACGTATTTACGTATATTTATTTACACATTCTGACAGTTTTAGCACATAACATTCGTCATTGGAGAGTGTAATATATCATTTTATCTCGATAACTTGATAAACATGTGTAAACATTTATTAATACAGATTTCCTTTAAAAATAATATCAGTAACAGAGGGAGATATCATTTTTTACACTGAAATCTTATTGAAGGTAATATTTATTTTGTCACTGGAATTTTTCTATACACGTCTTTTCTTCGTGCCTTACCAAAGATCCTCTATGTCGCGAATAGGATTATATCATTTTGGGATATGAAACTCGGGGCAACTTGTGCATAAGGTATGAGAAGCATTTTTATGTCTATAGCATAGTATAAAAGTTTCCCAATGTGGTATTCAGAAGGTTCCTCTGGTGGCGTTCAAAACACATACCTTTACTCTTTGCTATGGTTTAATACAGTTTTATTCCTTTATGGTAACACATAATACGCTTATAAAATAATATAGGATACTGAAAGCATATTGAAAGTTATTATAACGTTATCTTTTGTGCATAAATATATATATGGCCACTAAGCTGCACTTAAATACTTACAAAATGCTGTGTTTTCCGTGTTTAACAAAATAAAAGAGTCAGAATGTACATAAGTTATAAATGCTATGAAATAATAGATTGCATTTTAATATGCGTATTATATTAATATTGAGCAACTATTGTTATTACCGAGTTTTAAAATTACAGCAAATTATAGCATACGAGAAATGAAAGATTACAAATTTATATATTATAACACATTCTTGTTCTTGCAGTATTATTGAAGGCTCTAATATGAGCTTATATGAGATTATTTTCCGTATTAATTAACGTTTACATTATTTTATCGCTTTACGTCTATAGTTTGGTCTGGATGTATTTTTGTAAATTATCGCGTATCGCCGGGGATACAATTCGCAGTTTAATGCACGCGGGAGCATTTTCACTTAATATCTCAGTAACATGATATATTTCAATTATATTCCTCTCCGAGCTACTATGCTATTCTCTCTTTGCAATTAATTACCAGGTATTGGATTTTCTCATTGAGCGAAGTGCCGCAGCGAAGTCCTGAAAATTTACACATGGAAGACGTTTGCATGCGGGAATATGTCCGTGCAGTGGGTAAAGGGCTGTACAATCTATGACAAAATCTTTATATATTATTTTGAGGAAATTTTATATATTTCAAAAATACTTTATGCATTTTAAAAGTATTTATGAAAATAATTTTATACATAAATATAGATACATCGTAAAATTTCAGGTAAATTTGATATTATTTCAGTACATATGATATGATAGTATAATTATACAATCTTGTGCAAACAAGAAATGGATCAAATATTTTTACGATTGGTTGCTCTGAAAATTGATATTACCATATTAAATACATATTAAGACAAATCGATGAACATGTATAAATAATATAAATAACATATATTTTTTTTATAAAAATATATAACAGGTTTTACAAATATTAATTAATTAATATAAATAATTTTTTTTCCTTATTTATCAGAGCTAAAAGGGTATAAATTTTGCAAACTTTAATGACTAAGAATGTCATTACGATTAGATTTAAAACGTTATATTTCCGATGCTCTTGACTGAGGTTGTACATTGAAACTCCCTGGTGCCAGCTCGACTTCGCATCGAATCGACTGATGCAAAGCACCACATTTTCTGAATCTCATGGGCTGAAAGGCGCAAAATTCTTCATCCGTCGAAGAATGCAAGTTTGTGTTAAATATCGGAAGTATATTACAATTAGCTTGTAATAATATAAGATATAACATAAGATGAATATGCTCCTGTGTGTGTGTGTGTGTGTGTGTGTGTGTGTGTGTGTGTGCCATTATTTTCATAGCGCACAAATTTTAAATGACTAATGTATTGCAGATAGCGAAAAGCTCGTTATTTATATAAGGGTATAAAACATTGACATCTCGTCTGATAACTAATACATTGTCTTATCCTTATCTCGTATCGGCGGGACAAATATGGAATTTTTTATTTAAGCTATTCCAGAGGGAATTATCCATTTACCTGCATATATCTCTCAACTATATTTCGAACACACTATTGACGCATAATGATCAATATTGTTGATTTTTTAAGTTCTCGTAATTTATTAGCGATGAGATTAAAACTTGCAATTAAGTAATTACAATTAGTTAAAGGAAAAATTTGCTTCGTTTACAAACAAATAAACGATAAACATCGAAACCGTTTTACGTGTGCAGTCTACGGGGAAATAATAAAGAGTCTCGGATCAAGCCGATTTAAAATTAACGATTTGCGCAGAGAATTTTCGCGAATTATATCACGGATGTGAAAACGCGGGTTTGAAAGGATAATACTATCCGACTATACGGCACAAAACACATGGAGAATCGCGGAATCGATAGAGGCGAAATCGCGTCGGCGAGGGTGCAATGCGGCAATCGTTCGCCCCTCCGTTTCTCTTCCTCTCTCTGTCCGACTTAATGTATCCCTTTCTCCTTTCTCTGCTTCTTTCTCTGTCGTACTTTCACGCATCTCTTGTCTCGTTCTTTTTCTCTCTTCCACTGTATTCAACCTATTGCGCAGATCCTCGCCTATCTCTCTTTCTCAATCTGCTGCTCATGTTTCCTTTCTCGTTTGGTCTACTTTGTCTTCTTTCTCTGCAAAATTCAACCTCAAATTCTCACTCCACGCATTACTATATTTCCTTTTCGTGAAATCCACGAAATCCTTCGTCTTGCTCTTACTTGAGGGTCAGGTTCAGTTAGCGTCAAGAATACTTCTTCGCATGATCTGCGTAAAACCTCTCCGTTTCGAATTTTTTTACGCTTATTTTAATAGTGGTAAAATTAGGTGAGAGTTATAATACAATGAAATATTATAACTTTAAGTGAAATATAATTTTTCACATCAGTCGTCAAATTGGTTAGTGCACGTTATTTATAGATCGCACTGCTAATAAGTCAATCGTTTATATACAAAGTTTTGTTTGCAAGAACTTTCCAAGTTTTGCCAAACTTTTGGGAAAGCTTAATAAAATTATAATTTCTGAATAATAAGTAATTAGTATACCCATTTAATAAATAAAAATGTATATTAGAAAAAAATTCTAACGTTATATGTAATATATTTTGAAATATATTCTATTTCTATATATGTTCATCAAAGTTTGAAGTTCACATTACATTAATGCGAGCTTCGTGGTGGAAACGAATTACTCTTGCTTAACTACATTTCACTAGCGATGCCTGCACTCACCTAGGATGCTGTTAACGTTTATGTCAAAATTAATAGCAAGTTTGTAATATATTTCGACAGCAATACGATCAAGCAACGTCACAAACGTAACGCACTTGTCAGACCTTCTAAACGATTATGTATGTACATCTTTCAATCAGCCGTGTTCTAATGATACGAAGCGATTTCAAATCGTTGACAGATAGTTTGCAAATGTAGCTTAGTTGATCAAGCCTCAACGGCGTGACGATTCTCTATGGGAACGACACGTTGTCGTATCCATATCATGTATAATTACTGCGCCATCCAGTAGACAAGTAATCCAATTCAAAAGGTGCATTGCTTACTAATGGATAAGCAAAATTCTAATGAGTAGCGTGACGTTACATTGATAGCTGCTAATAATCAGATTTACAATATGTGATATGAGAGATTGTCCTAATAAAAGACAATATTCATAAAGCAAGGCGATAAAGTAACATCTAGTTTAACATCGGTGATATCGATCTTTTTTTGATACAACCTATTCAATATTTCTCTTTTGTTGATCATTTTAGATATGTTATTTAAAATAAGTTACTTAGCATTTCGAAAAATTTGTAAAATTTGTTTAGTTAATATTCTATGATCGAAAATTAAAATAACGGAGAAGATAACGTCAATGATTTAAATTTTATTTATATGTATATTTATATATGTATATACATGCTCATATTTTTAATATTATTAAAACAAAAGACAAGCAATACGAGAAATATTAGTATATTGATAGTATTGAAACCAACAAAAAGGTAGTTAGAAAAATTTTCAGATATAAAATTAAAGAAGGATTTTATATGAGAGTCACGCCAATTATTTTTCTGCATCAGAAAATTAACGAAACTTCATGATTATAGAGTGGAAAGTTGCGAATTGAACGGGAAGAAGGAGACAATGTGATTTTAAAGCTGCTTCGTATGCACGAAGTGCACTGCGATAAACGGAAATGAGCAAAACACTTAGGAATTATCAGATATTCAACTGGTATTAAAAGGACTCCGAGACTTTCTTATATCTTCTTTATAATGATTACAATGTAAAAGCTGTACTGACAATGAGCCTCGCGACTTTCATTCCCTAATTACTACCTGGTAATATCTACATCCACGCGAAGAATTTTTTTGAATAAATAAGCAGTATTTAATATTTTGTAATATAAATCGTTACAAATACGCAGAATTAAAATTAAATTTAATCAATATATGGAATAATATAAAATACATGGTTAATATTATTTAATTTTTGAGCTTGGATCAATTTTTTTATTTATTACCGCATTAAAGAAGTATTATTATAATAAAAAAGGAAATAGAGGTCATAGGTTACACATTACACTAAAACATCGCAATAAAATAGGAAAATACAAATTTGAATACGTTCTAACAATAAGTTTAGTAATAGAAGTTGCAATTGAATATTTTATATTATTCTCGTGTGCACAAAAAATATGTGTGCGGTAGAGAGTTGTTACTACAAGGTTTCACAATTGTCTGATAAATAGAGCTACTTGTATGTCTGGAAAAAAGTTAGTCCCGGCACCTTATGAATTATGGATAGACGGTGCATTTCTATGAAAGTATAAAGAAATTACGTACACTGGATCCGAGTATAATTATAAGAGTTTAAACGTCCTTTCGATCGCTTTCCGAAGTGTTGGTAGCTGCAAAAGATGACTGTTCGTAAATTTTAGTACATCGAGTATCATCATTGCGATACTAGCATTTATTGCAACGCGAGCGCGTATTTTTGATACGTGCATCGTCGAGGTTCTCGCGCGGAAAAGACCTTAATGTCGATCAACGTGTTTTCTTGCTTCAACGTGCGCTTATATAACGTCGGTTCATGTCGTCCGGCACGGTTCTTCGTCGCAGGTCCGTCATTTGTGCTCGCTGTTGAAACTTTACGTCGTAAAATCGAGCGGTCGAACTTGGTCGCGCACCAGCCCGCACGAGATCGGCGTTGCCGTCGTATAAAATACCATAATGCTCCGGGTACGTCGATCGGAATCAGGTGCAACCAATTTGGCAGGGGTCCAAAAGCGGCGGCATGTAAATCCAGTTTGCAAGGCATCGGGCGTTTGGCGACACCGATGGAAATCAAACGCCACCGCGTGGTCAATGGTCAGACCTGTATACGAGCATTCCATACGAACTTGATTTTCTGCGGACACGTTGCAGGTGAAAACTCGAAAAACCCTTTTGGAAAACCGCAATTATTGCAAGTAATATGAGTGTCGAAGTTTCTTTGGCACGAAAAATATAAATCTTTATGAACTCTTTATAATATAAGTGTGTATCTAAAAATTGATATGCAGATTGCTCTATTGAGTTATTTATATTACTTAAAATATTGTCAATTATGTACAATATTTACGATATACACACAGTTGAAGTAAAAAAGAATTATTTTTTATATATACGTAGCGAAAATTATTATTGTCAAATTGTATCGTCAAATCATTTCTTCCGATTTTGTAAATGCATGTGGATTGTCGTATAACGACACGTATAAATTAACCATTTTTTCAAAAACATTATTACGAAATTTGAAGGCTAGAGAAACACGTCTCTTCATTTTCCGCTGCGCATTCGTTTCGGATTTCCATATCGCGGCATTAACAACGGAAGTGCAAGCTGCTCGGCGGTGATAAAGGTAAACGACTGAAGGAAAGTACCGTGAGACCTTATATAGACGAACAGCACGCGATCTCTTTCGCATGACCACGTGTGTTCGCACGTAAGCACACAGGCGCAACCTTACCGTAGAGAAACGCGAATACGAAAAACATGCTTACCTGCCGGGGATTCATGCGAACTCGGGATTCCTCGGCGAGAACTGTATTTGATGTAAAGATGTTGCTCACGTATCCCCGACGTTGATGCATTCGAAAAATGTTTCGAAAGATGACACGGCGGCCCGCGTACGCGCTCCGAAGATTTTCGGAGCGACCGAAATCCCCGAAGCATGCGAATTTTCGTCAGTTCCGAACGATTCGCGGCGCGACGCGACGCGAGTGCGCCGATGTACTTGGCGAGAACGTGATTTTGTCACGTGGAATTTTACGTTCTGAAGCAAATACGTGTACGGAAAGTCGGCGGACACGCAACACAGGAGAGAACGAAAGCGCCTCGGCGAAATACGATTTAAAAATCTCCATTTCGCGTTGTTTTGTCATGCCCAAACAAATAACTTAACAAAGCATCTGAAAGAAACTTTAAATAGAAGTACCTAATGTTCTTTTTAGAAAGCGAACAAACTCTTTTCCTGTCGAATTAAAAACAAAGAAGCTATTTCTTCAACGACCAACACATTAAACGTAATAAAATTAATTATTTGATATTAAATAATAATAATTAAAGTAAAATGTTTTAAAGTAAAGTGAAATGTTGGCTCACATGTTTTTTCTAACTTTACTCTAATCTCTCAAGATTAGATTAAAAAATGTTAAAAATAAAGCAAATACAAATAGGAAAATAAAAATATAAAAGTTGCTATAAAGTTGAAAATATATTTGAGAACTGTATGTCTGAATAAGGTGTCTTTCCGTAATGGTCCAAAATTTCATTTTGTTGGAATAATTGTTTTCACCCGATGCTTGTATTATAAGAGCTCATGTCGCATTTTTAACCGACGTCTATTCACAAACAGTCAAAATGCGAGCATCGTTTCGATGTTGGAAACATGTCCATCCGAATGTTTATGAGTAATCGGTAATCGCGCGATTTATTTTGTATTAGCGATAAATTCAAAAGCACGTGTTTAACTTGTGGCGTTAATGTTGTGGCTGATAGAGACGCGGCGTAATTGCCAAGAACGATTTTGTGGGAAAGTGTGGAAAAAAACTCGCCGTTTTAATTACACCGATTGCGAGGTAGCTCCGAAGAGATACAAAGATCCGTTTTATTGCAATTGGCGGCTTGTACGGCATATCAAACACGGTCATATGTTTCATTCCGATGTTAAAATTACGCAGGCTAATGGATTCAGCGCTTTTGACGAGCGCTTTTTGCGGTGCGTATATATAATGAATATTACCCTTCACATATTTTACGGCTTTGGAATTACGTTGCGAGCTTTTCAAATCATATACGAAGAGATTGAATTGCAATATGTCGCTGCGAGTAGCAATTTGCTACATAGCACGTTTATTTGTGGCCAAATTCTACACGCGATAATTCAGTTTTTGCATCGAACATGAGCATATAAACCAATTTAACCAATCAAGCGTTTTTCAAATAGATCTTATTGTTCGAAATTTACGAAATTTTGGTTTCCATATCTTTTAATAGCGCATATGCTAGCCTTTAATTTATTGTTATTATTAAAGTATTATGTCATTATTAGATTCTAATATTGTCATTAATCCAAAGAGAATTGTCAGACTCAATTATGTAAAATATATTTATAATGCTCTTGGCACAGGATATCTCTCTCGAGCCCCATCATGAGTACAATATCAAACCGACGCGCGACATATCGATTACCGAAAATAGCCACGAAGTAAACGCATGATAATACGGGCGAAATTGTTGATGTTTACCTTACGTGTCCCGAAAATTGCATTGGCGCAAGATTAGGAATAATAATAATAAGTTCGCTGATATTTCCAGGCTGAGGAGAATAGTTTGGCTCAATATAAGATCATGAGATAAGCTAGACTTATGATTTAAATAGAGAATTTTTTTATCAGATTATAGCTTCATCCATTGTGATTATGACGGAACTTTCAAAATTAGCACTTATATAAATAAATTATTAGTTTTTAATTTTTTTATCGAAATTCAAATCGCATACGCTTATATTATAATTGATACAAACATATTATTGATAATAGCTTATTGTTAGTTACTTCTATCAAATGCACTCTAAAATTTGGTTTTATGGGTTAATATATTAAATTATTATTAGCATGACGAACAGAGATCTATTATAATAATAATTATTGGAATAGATTGCATAACGTTGCATAGCGATTGCAGGTAAATCGAATATTTCATGTATGTGGTTCTCTATTGGTATTTAAACATCTATTTTAAATTGTTATAATCAATTCCTTTTTTTTACGAAACAATAGACTAAACGATATACTAAAATGGATATGCAGGATACACATTAACTTGTCGAATATTTAGTGCACTAATTATTGTATAAACATTTAGGTGCTCGTAATTGGTTTTGGGCCATGAAGCACATAGTATAGTATTAGTTGTTCGATTTGCAACAGCCGCAATAATCCGAGGATTTTACGATATTTGAATCGTTATTTTAGGAGTCAACGTGAATCGCGCTTCGTTAATATATTGCATTAACACACACGATTATTGTAAATTTTTAATGCGACGTTATCGTACGTTAGGTCGCGCAATCCTATATCACGTGATAGGAGAGAAAGAGAATGACATATTCGCCGATATACTTATAAGTCTGTCAAATAAATAAATCTATGTTTGTATAGCATTTGTCACAATGGCTACGTGTAGACCGTGAACTTAGGCCGCGGGCTATACCTCAAATTCGACCTCAA
Source organism: Leptothorax acervorum (assembly GCA_035220615.1). Taxonomy (NCBI): domain Eukaryota; kingdom Metazoa; phylum Arthropoda; class Insecta; order Hymenoptera; family Formicidae; genus Leptothorax; species Leptothorax acervorum. Next base: position 616,853 of record JASTWQ010000014.1, read on the forward strand.
TTATTTAGGTCGCCTGCTGTAAACACTTGATAGGCGACCGGACCTGGCTTCAGGTCAGTCAATTGACGTCAATTTTTAGGTTTCTTTCGGTGTAAACGAATGATGACCAGACCTACTTCGGGTCACGATATAGGTCAGGCCGCGATCAGGTCGCTGGGTGTAAACGTAGCCAATATAGTGAATTTTTAACATCGTTATCAAATGTTTGATTAATTTTAATATACAGATTGAATAATGTAACAAAAATGCTAATAATAAATTGAATTGGTTTTATAATTTAGCGGCAGATTATTGGAACAGGTAACTTTGCTGATTTTGATTAACATATTATTCACAATGTAGGTATTATTCAAATAATTTTTTTTATAAAAATCGATTTACTCATATTATAGATAAATAATAGATCATAGATTATTAGTACAAATAACAGCAATTTTTATCGAGTAATAATCTAATAGATACATAACAGATTAAAATAATGCAGGTAGCCAATAAAATGAAAATTTTTTGGAACGATAACTACAGTGCAGGGATAAATATGATCAGAAGTAGATATGATGTTAGAAGTCAACAGAAATTATCGAAAGAAAAATCCGTTGTCGTGGTCGATTTTTCAGCCACACGAAAAGAATCGGGAGACGATAGCGACGTGAGTGCGTTGACGTGGCGCAGGACAAAGTGCAACGGAGTATTTCATATGGGAAATCATATTGCGATACCTTCCAATCAGATAGGCAATCGATGCGAGGATGGCGCGGTGATTGAAGTGCAGCAGTGCAGAGGGTGATTGCCGATGTCAAAGGAAACCGAGGGGCAGCAGGGATATAGCGTATCGCTGGAGAGACACTCACGCTCTCACATTCTATTTATGTTGCGTCGTGCTCATCCGACACCCCGCAAACGAGTGGGTAATAGTTCCTCTGCGACATTGCGTCGAACGCGTCATCGAACGGTTTTTCCTCTCATACACATAGGGCACTAACAATACGTATAAAATTGTTAGATTTCTTCCATGACTTTCCACGTCTCGCGACTGGAAAGCATCTACCATCAGTTCGCAAACGCATCGCACCTGTGTATTTTTTATGATAATTTATATTTAACGTAATAGTACCAAAAAATAAACCGAAAATATGACCATGATCAAAGGATGCATACTTTATTCAAAATTTATTGTTCGGCTCCTTCGCTTAGAAATTAGCTCGAAATAGATTAGCTGTCAGTTTGCAGCGGATAAGAAGGATTGTAACCGGGGAATTGTAAAGTATAGGATCTAATCACACCCGTAAGACGCAAAGTAATGAAACCTACGAGATATAGCGCAAAGGCGAGATCTCTGGCTGCCGAGAAATTGCTCTCGGATCTGAGCGGATTCTTGAAGACATTGCCGACAGTTCCTCGCGGATTTGTTCAGGATAAGAAGCTTTTAGCGTTGTCTGTATGAAATTCTTTTTAACTCCGGAACATCGCTAATCGTCTTGGAAGATCCGTTAAGATGAGTAAGACAATCTATCGAGAAAATGAACACATCTTCTCTATTCCATTTTTTTATATATCGACTTTTTATATATCGTTTAAGCAGCAATATGTTATTGCATAAATCTTGCTTAAAAACAAGTTATGTCCAATAAATCCAATAATGTGCACTTTGAGTGCTCTATAAGCCTAGAAAATGACAATGGAGGATTTGGAAAATAACAGTTGAGTAATCGTCACTTTGCAATTTACAAATTACAAATTTTAGACTCTTTTAAATTCGTAAAGTTTCTAATTTCGAACCTGAGGCTACTATCATCAAGCACTGTTGCGCATGTCGCAATTTCGGCTTTAGCCTCGATACGGATGGCGGAAAATGTTTGACGAAATAACGATTTAACGTTCATCTCGACCGTCGTCGAACCAGTTTCACGGGACTGCGAGCTTCATTCACTTGTGTCCCCACGGGATAACTGGTGTATATCGCGATGCCATACCGATCGGAGATCTCTTCCTTCAGGGTCTTTCTGTCGGCCAAACGTGGCTATCCCAAACTCGTCCAGCATTCCGGGCTCGTCTCATTTACGATCGAGTTACAGGCTCGTTTCACGTACGAGCGGCACGTAACTCCACTCCGCTCGTCCGACATGACGTCCTGGCTTTTTTTCGAACGTTGCCGCGTCAAATACTACGTAATCTCTTTTTCGCGTCGAATTCGAGACGACGCCGCGTTTCCGATGATCGCCGACTGAATTACCTTTCTCGTTTGATAATGTTACTATATTACTATCATACGGGATTGAATCTTTTTTGGTGTATATTTGAGTAATCAAAACAAAACAGATTGATAAGACGCTTGTTTATTTCTTATAGAGTATCAGTATGGAATTCTCGCTGTTTATAAATTTTTCTAAATGCCTATTAATAATGAGTTGATAACAGCATTCTAATGCCTGTTAGAATCACTCAATATGCATTGATAGGAAATAGGTGATTTAAATTTTATTTATACTCTCAAGCCTCACTTTGTGATATATGTATAGGTACATATACATATACATGTTTACCAAATTAATTCCTTTTGTCACATACCTATCTACTAGCAGATAAGTTTATGAAATTTCTTCAATATGTTCTCTCTTTTTTACAGAATAATCTCAGTGAAAAATTGGATAAACGATGAAATTATTATAGCTCTATATATTCGTCTATATATATTATAATCTCAAGTATTTTCAATAATTATTTTTTTTAGTTCCAATGTCGCAAATTAATAATCTTAATTGTAGATCGTCGAACAATCTTAGAAAGATTGTAATGATTTGATTCAATCACAAAGTTTAAATAAATTAAAATATAAATTGAAACTCAAATAGAAAAGTACTGATGTTCATCACATATTCTCTATATTAGCTGATTTTACCTGAAAATCTGTGAGCGGTTATACGCGATAGGTATTGCGTCACTGACATCCGCCTAGTTTATTAACATCCACTTCGTAGCCATCTCCGTTCGTGAGTATATTAAACTAGTGAATCCGTAGCGAGGTTTACCAACCTCTCATGCGGTACGCATAAGTATGCGTATACGCGTGCCTGTCACGTGTGTGGCACACACGTACCAAAGATCCCGCACATTCCAGCGCGCGCACAACCTGGATTGTGGGTAGCACGCTTGGATGGTCCAATGAACCCCAATAACTCAATCCAACCTCGAGTTAACGAGTTTTCCGTGCAGCGACCCTTACATCCCTGGTTTTAAGCGATATCTACGTGTTACGTTTCGATAGCAAATGTTTCCGGCTGTCGTGACAGCTAATACCAATTATTATTAATCACGCTTACGATGAGAGAAATAGAGAGAAAAGGAAGTGTTTGAAAAGAGACAAATTAATATACAGAACTCAATTAATTTCGATTAATCCTGAATATAGTTTCAATTAAAAAAGACTTAGGTGATCAACATGTTATTTCAAGATGCGCTGTAATATTGAGTGCACGTTTTAACGATTTCCGATAAACCTTTTCATCGCACTATATATTATTGATTTTATAAATTTTTAAGATCAGAATTGTTTTTACAATTTAATTTGTACGGAAGTAGATATAATATTAACGCTTGTTTGGTACTGCGCGCGATGTGGAAGATATGATTTATTGAAATATGCGTCCAAATCATGCTTTTGATTCACTCGTGTATTGTCTATCGAGCGAGGTCATGCCAGTTATTGGCTGAAGACGAATTTCCGTGGGCGTTCGTAGAAAAAGGCAGCGTGCAGGGTCTATAACCAAATCGATAAATCGATCTCGCAATGTTCGTTTCCTGCTTAACGGTTTTTCACGCGGGATACAGGGTGCAACGATGCATCGGGGGGTTTTCATCAAGAGATAGCCAGACGGCCCGTAAAGCGTCAAAATCAACGGTCCGAGGGCAAGAGGCGAAATGAGTTTCCGCCGAGGAGCGAAAAACGGCTAATGACGTGAGGCAGTCCGGCGGAACGACGTTAGTGGACCACCGAAAAACTCCATCGCCTGAACCTTCCGTATTTAATAATGGTGTACATCATCCTCCCGGTTTAGAAGTGATGAATGTTTCCCAGCACGGCGTACAGTTGCGCGAGATTAAGTGCCGACGTCGTTAAAATTTTCTATTAAAATCTCGCTCGTAAAAACCATAATTGAGGTGTCACGATAAGGAAAGCAATTGCGCAGATTCGCGTCAGGCCATGACGTTAGCGACAAGCAAGACATTGCAGATTGCTCAGCTTTAGTGCGGTGGAACCGATCTTAAAATCGTAATGTCTGCGAATAATGTTGTTGAAATTATAGAATTTCTTCAACATAGATTGAAGATTTACTCGTAATTTCCGAAACTTAGAGACTGTGAACATTACATGTATTTATTATACTCGTATATCAGTGCTCATAAGTATTCAGATCTCCAATAGTTCTAAGCTTCTGCTTCACTTGCTTACATTTTGCATCATCTCAAACTCGAGGGATGGTCACTGCTACATTGACTAAGTGCATTGTGATTACATAATTACAGGAAACTTCTAACAAACGGTCGAGTCCAATAGACGGTACACCGAGATAGGTGTGGGAATTGATTCGCTGTGATTTCATCGAAGCACGTTTCCAGGGAGTGATGGAATTCTGTTCCTTCCTTGGAACTTCGTGGCGGTAACTACGGGCGCGTGATATACTGTTTGTGAGAACTTTATACAGCAGTTAGCCGATGGCTATGCAGCTGTGTTCCTCGTCGTGTAGCATGCGGCTCTTTGGCACGTGGCAATTCTCAGTCTTTGTATTTCGTACTCATGTAATCACTGGGAATTCATTATAATTTTCTACACATCAGCGGCGAGGAACGGCGATCACTTTGTCGAAATTGATATTGTAATTATTCTATCATATCATTATAAATATAGAGCAAGACATACAAAATACTTGCGATATCTGGTTAAATGGTGAACTTCAAATATAACAACAAAAAGATCGTTAATTTTAAATATATATACAATTTTTTAAGTAACTGAATTTTAAATAAAGAAATTGTGTTACATCGAGAAAAGGAAAAAAACATATATTTTCTCTCTCTCTGTCTCTCTCTCTCTCTCGTCTATTAGTTTCGGAATATAGCGTAAAGCGACGTTTATATATAGTTACTAGTTAGCAAATTCACGACTCGATGTACTCGCGGGTACAGTCATCTGTGTATACTACCGGCACTGCTCACTGTAGAGAATTTATCGTAATTTGTCTGCCGGGCATCGAGTATTCCGCTAAAATTCTAGAACTTCAAACGGGCTCTCGGGTATTCGAATGTAGCAGTTCGAAGCTGCGGAACATCCCCCCCCCCCCCCTCCCCCGGTTCAACTCGGCCTCCGGAGCTCGAAGTTTCGCCGCGGCCGCGAACAAGGATATTGTTAGAACTTTCTTGTGCAAGGTATGCCGCATGTACGGGCGAGCATGTACATACGCTGTACGTTTCTACTTATATATCGGGCCCTGGCGGCGCCTCCTTAATTGGACGCGGGGTATCGCAATAGAAGAACGAAAGGGGAAAAAAGAAGAAGGATGGCTCATCGGAGCTGCCGCGCCGCGCACCGGTGCGCTGCGTCTCGCGTGCTGCGTCTCGCCGAGGAGAGGGTGGTTATCGCAGCGAAAAGGCGGATCACGCGCTGAAATATGAAATTACGGCGAACTTGATGAGTATTTCTGCCTTTCCTATCCAAGACTAAATTGCAGTCCCTGGTTTAGACAGGGATTTTTCGATGTTCGATGCGCTTTGCGATTTACATTTCGCGTCACGATACGCAGGGTTTAAGTGGACGGGACTATTATTCTTTATTCAGCTTGATTGACGCAGTGGAGCATATAAGCAGATTCGCATATAAACATGCCTGTCATTAGTTTCCTCGTTAGAAGGCGGAAAGGAGAAAGAAAGGTTGAATCGAATTCTAGAAATCCCAAGACGTTCTATCAAAGAAAACCTTTAACATTTTGCCGAGCCTCAAACGAGTTTCGACGTCTCGATTAAGGTCAGCGTTGCTCGTGGAATGATGAAATAGTTCCTGAGGAAAATTATAGTGGGGAAAGAGACCGCACCTTGGAATTTCCTAGTTAATACTCGATCGTAGTCAGACGCAAATTGAGCTCCAGTACTGCAATTCGTGTTCGACAATTTATTAGAAATTATTCTTTTAATCGGCATAGGTCACAGTCGGAATAAATTGCGCTTGATTGAATAAATCGTAATAATTTTTCTGCTATAAAAATATATGTAATACGTTTGCCATAAAAATATTTTAAAATAAATTTAATAAAAGAAGCATGGCGAAAGATTGAATTGCAGGATATATTTAAAGTAATATATAAGCAAATATTAATATTATATATTAATATATAAACAATTATAATAATTATAAAGAAATTGCAATTAGATTACTTAAGTATCTCGTTTTTAACTACAAGAATTTAAAGCAAGAAAGAGAGAGAGAGAATGGGAAAATTTTTAGCTAATAAAAGGATTGATAGAATAAGTTGAATTAAATAGAAGTTAATTTAAGAACAAATAATTTTATTGAAATATTGTTTTACGCACCAATTTATTCTTTATTGCTATATAATTATTTAAAATTATTATTTTTTTAACATACATACGCACACAACAAGAATTCCCTGGTCGATATATCGCTTGAGAGATTGGCAACGTGGAGAGTTTACTGCATGTTTAGGTCTAATCAGGATGGATATGGCGAGGTGATAATGAGGGGTCGCCACCCCTAGATGCCACGTGGGACCGAATGAAGACAAATAGCTGACCTACACATTTGCAACCCTATGCAGCATGCCTGTCAGCGCTGATGGCCGTTGTTATATTCTATGTCAAACGTTATCGAGCGTTTTCGTAAATATATGTAATCCATGAAAATAACATCAGGAACTAAGTTGATGGAAAATAAATATTGAAAGATTGTAAAATCCACGAAAATAAAATTAGAATTTAATACGATAAAAAGTGGATGTTGTAATATTCTTCACAAAATTAAAAATAAAAGCATATTAACCCTATTTTTTTAAATAAGATAATAGGAAGAATAGAAAGAATTGAATTATTTAAATTTTTTCTTTTTTGATCAGTCGATTTACAAATGATTTATGATTTATATGAAGATTAATTGACATTGGCACTGAAATTACATCTTATCCCGACATAGCGCAAATAACAATCAAGTGACCGGGCCCGCGTGTAAGAAGTTTAATAAAACTGGATCTTACAGGGCGCGGAGTTTATCTTCGCCAGAGTTAATCGCATTCGCGTAGCTTGCTGGTCGGCGAAGGAGGGAAATGGAAAGCGTGGCGATAAATTTCCCTTAAAGCAAGGCCGCGCTGTCGGCGCGGGGCCGAAAATTAAAACTCTTCGAAATCCTCTTCAACAGTGTTCCGTTTGTTTTAAATCCACAGGTCGTTGTGTACGAAGGTGGAAAAACTTCGAGAATTTAAGGTCTCGCGAAACGTTCCTCAGTGATTACGAACTTCAATGATGATCCTGACAGAGATGCGAAAGGGGGAAAGGGGGCCTGAGAGTAAGGGCGTGCCGGAGCTTTTCTTCGTATAACATCGAGGTGGAACCTCGAAGGGATGGGTGAACATGGAAGAGGGGGTGGAATACGCTGGGCTTAGTTGGATAAGCTCCGTGAAGCACCACTATTCTCGCTCGCTCTCGCTCTCTTCCCCGTTTCTCGCAATATAATCGTAATAGAATAATTGTTATCTATATTAATTATTACGAATTCCTGAATTATTATACATCGCGACTTGCAACAAAGAATTGCTTAAAGAACTACACACCGCCACATTGTGTAATTTATGTATAACGATGCAGATTACTCAGTAAGCATGCATAATGGTCTTGATATTGCGCGTATCGTGTTTTTCTTTTACAAGGTAATTGAGATTATTATAACGGAATATGTGTTTCGAAAAAGAGGATCGCATTTTTAGTCATTCATGGGTGAAACAACTAAACGGGACAACACCATCCGTCTTTTCTTCCTCCTCTCTATTCCTCGCAATTTTTCTGTCCCTTTTATTTTCATTTCACTCACTTCCCTCAAAAATGGATAAACGCCAGGAAGAATGCCTCGACACCCCGCACCGGAGGCTCTTTATTTTCCGGCATTGTTGAATTTCGCGTTCTAAACCTGGGGAGACCGCGCGCGCACTGCGATTTATCATTCTGTTTTTCGATGCTCTCTTTCTCTCTTGTTCCTCATGTCTCTCAGCCGTCTTTGTCATACCTGCCACCACCGGCCGTTACCCGTCCTCCAGTGCGTTCGCGCACTGCAAAACCGCTTTTTTTCCCCGTTTTGCATGGTTTTCACGGAGGACTTGGGCAATTGTTCTCTCGCAGTGAGAACAACAAGCGCGTCAAACACCGGGCCAGCCGACGGATTCGTTAGGTGAGCATTTAACGAAACCCCTGGCGATCCAGTGCAAAACTCCCCTACCATCCTGTTTCTGCCGATTTCTCCCTCCCTTTCGCCTCCCCTTTATCGCCCGTTTCTGGCCTCCCGTAGCTCATGCGATCTGCTCTTATGCTAGCTTGCCTTATGCATACACATGTACGCAAGTCTATCAATGGCAGATCACGTGCGTTATCGTACATGGGATAACGTACGATTTTGCGAGGCATTTTGTTTTCCATCCTTCCCGCGGCATCGGCGTTTTCCGGCCGACTGTAGCTTTTTCTCCCCTCTCGCGCCATTTTTTCCTGTCTATTTTCCGGTATACCGTGCACGTTGCTTTTGATAATAGTCGTGCAGCTATCGCTGCAAGAGTGAAGCGACGCGGAATTTGGCCGATTTAGCCGATCAACCAGCCGAAACCATCGGTGTTTTTTCCCCATTCGTTACATAGAGAAAGCCGGTGGCGGGATCAATGAATTAAAGGGTGTTGAACGGAAACAAATTCGAGGATTAGAGCATATATTGGTACCACGTTATTTATATTTTTATCTGCTCTGTAACAATTTATTTTTCTGTAAGTATAATGCATGGATATATAGATATTAGGTGTCTGTTGGTTACTAATTATATAATTCAATTGTATATTAATAAAAGTAATAATGTGTTGCATGCAAGTGCGCATGGTTACGCGATATGCATAAATTCTTGATAGAACCCGCCTCAGTTGAATTGACGGAACATGCAACATGTAATTTCGAAGTCTTTCGAACGTAGCATGCAATTCTCAAGCTATTCTAAACTTTTCGCGAAGCCCTGGAGCGTTGCGATTTTCCACGCGTCTACATATAATAAAGAAGAAATTCTTTTAAAATCGAAACAAATAGAATTTATAATAATTCGATAATAATAATATTGAGACTTATTGTTAGCAAAACTTTATTCACGAACAAAAGGAACATTCCACCAATTAAAATAGCTTCTTTCGAGCACGAATGAATGATGCTGCCGTTATTCGACCATTCAACGCATGCTTGCGCCTCATTTGAGAGGCTTCAATTACGCGACGAAAAAATTCAGCCGCTTTTGCCCGCCTCTCGGGGTGGCGTCGAAGGAGCGGGAAAGAGCCGCGGAAACCGGTAGGAAGAAACGGTAACCGAAGTGGAAGCCAGAAGACGATGTTCGGTAAATACGTAATACTCCAGAGAACTGACTCGGTTCCTCGCGGCTGACGTCATGCGGCATGTTACGCTTGAAGAAATAGTTTTACACCGTGGTTTTCCATCGTGGCTGTAACCGCGATCCCGGCTGTATAACTGGGACGAATATGGCGAAAACTGCCGTCACCTCCGTCTGCTGAAGCTCCCAAGAGATCTGCCGCGCCAAAATGCATCCCGCCGGAATTGCTCTATGGCTTACATTCGTAGCTTCTTCTCTGTTACTTATTCTTCTGTGTTACTCATTTTTTATTACCATTAGCTATTATGATATTTTAAACCGCCTACTCCTGCACATACAAGAAGTAAAGACATTTAATAACTGGGCAAAAAAATATTTTTTTTTAAACTAAATTATGTGAGAAATGTATTATCTTCAAAAAAGAGACGCGAAAACTGCTTTAATTTACAGTAAAGGTCCCAGTAGATTATTCCAGAAATTAAAATAAAAATTTTTTTTGCCTGTAACCGCTGGCTTTGCATTTACAGGACAAATTCCTGCGGGAAATACCAATATCGAGTTGAACGTTGAAAGGAAATAAATGAAGTACAAATCGTATAAAGCGAAAAACGGTAAATATGTAATACGCGGGGAAGTCGTCTGATTTTCCGGCAATTGGCATTACGCGATAGGTTTTATTCGGGTAAATATGTGATTTTACAGGTGGTTATGCATGATGGGTCCAATCATGTTATATTGGAGGGAAATGCGGATATAATCGATCCTTAACTTCCCGCAGAGAATGCATGGAAGCTGCTTTAAAGTCGTAAGACTATTTGATATCGATCTTCTTCAGTAATACCACTTTATTGTAATAGCAATATTCTCCGTAATTATACATACTTCTCGAGACGATTAATTATACCACGGTTTATTAGTGTCTATGAATGTTGAATTACGTACCTATACTGTATTATAAGAATAACAATGATAAAACATATTTTATAAAAATAATTATTCAATCTCAGCGAAACTACAACTCACTTTATAAACAATATATATATTAAACGCAAAAATTGCTCCGAAAGCAAATTTCTTTAATACAAAATTGCAAGAAATTTTTTCTTTGTTAATCATTATCTGCAGTTAAAATTGCATTTTTTATCAATGGTGTATTTCTCGTCATGGAATATATAAGTATCTGTCGGGACTTACGTGATCAGAATTTCAAACATATTTTGCAAAGTTATGCACGGCTGCAGGCGTATCGGATTTTTTTCTTGTCCGAAGTGCTTCGCGGTAACGACACAAAAAGAACTATAACTCTAAGTTTCTTCCGGCCAGAGAACTATCTCTTTACCGCAAACTTTTCGAAACGCAGCCACATGAAGTTTTGGCTGCTCTACATTCGCTCTTGCACATAGTTTTTATTTGAATATCCGTAGTTGCGGGCAACATAAGTATTGCTTCAGGTGATTCTATTCTATAGGCAGGTTCTAAAGCGTTTTTGTCGTTTCTTCTATTGCTGAACTTCTTCATTGAATATAGAAGGGTGCATCTTTTAGTCAGAAAAATATAGGGTATATTTTAAAATAAAGCGTTACAACAGAATAATATATGTGTTACACTGTTTTTTTCATGTTAGAGTATATTGATATTGCATACTTCTCGATTTACTGCTTTATTGCGAGGAAAAATTATATTTGAAACTCGCGTATCATTTTTCGAATAAGTGAAATAACTTCATTGCAATCGTTTGCAATAACAAAACAGTATCGCAGTATGAAAAGCAGTTTAATAGAGAGGAGTGCAAACACAGCGGAAAATACATTGATCTATATCAGTTGATTTTTTTATTAAATCCTATATACAGTAGTATGAAAGTTGAAATTTCTCGAAACATGAAGATATTAACAATATTCAGTATTCTGTATTGTTAATTTTTATTTTGGCCTTTATGATGTAATAAACAATTAATTAATTACTATTAATTACTTTTTATTAGTTAAGAAAGCGCAAAAATTTGAGGTAATAATAGATATTTTCAGTAAATAAAATATTAATAACAATTTATATACAAATCGCGTTGTATTTGCAGAACACAATCGTATAAGATATATTACATGTAACATTTCTGCGCGAGAAAACCACGAGAGTTCGATTAACCTCGATGTTTATTCGTTTACGGCGCTATTAATTTGTCACGTGTGGTTAATTAATCCCGTCGGGGAGATGCGGCAAATTGACTTTCGACGATCTTTAGATTGTTGCCCTTTTAATTTTCGATATTATTGCTTTGCGCGAGTAATGGCACGCCCGCGGGCTCTTAGAAGCCGCGTATCAGCATCCGCGAGGGAATATAAAAGTGGATGCAGCCCGCTTAACGAGCAACAGCGTCAACCGGCTGTCTCTCCCCCTCGGTATTCTCGGCGACAACACTGTGGCAAATTAAATTAAATCCGCCTACAGGGCATGGCGATCGATAGATTTTCATTTGGCGTGCAGTGAGTTCCGATTGGGACGAAGAGGAGCGCGAATGCGAGGTTGCGTGGGGTGGATGACGGGTGGGGAGGGAGCGGGAAGAAGAGCAGGGAAGAAAGAGATGAGGAAGAAAAAGAGAAGAGAATGATGAGGGCAAAGTGAAAATATTGCCTCGCGGCCCGCAGGCTGGAGCTTTCCACCCTCTCGCCACCTAACTCTCCACCCTTCCGCCGACAATCCTCCCACCAACTGCACCCACCCTGTCGTTTCTCTTTCGTCCTGTCGCCGCCGGGAGAATTTCCTCGCTTAATCTGCCGATTTATTCGCCAATCACGCAGTTCGTCCTGAATTCTTTTGCTGCGTCACTTCGCCGCTCTCGTCGCTCGTCGTAGCCGTCGTAGGAGCAAAGCGGATTCCTGTAATTAATAAATGACATCGGGCGATGCTTCCACAAAACATACTACTTTGTTTTTCATGCCGAGTATCGGAATTAAGACTTCAGTGATATACTTCAGTGATCGGATTAAAATATTATCAGCAGTATATTTTGTCGTGCGGCAAATCGTTATCGTATCTTTGATAAAAATATATATTACTGTTTTTAATGTTTGTTACTTTGTCGCACATTGCATCTTAATGCATTAAAGATAAGACATATATAACAAATAAACTGAATGAATAATAATAAGATATAATGACACGATTATTATTTATATCACGCTATAAAGTTGTGTATATATGAAAATTTTACCGCAAAATATTTTTCCATATTTTAATGTATCATTTCTTGATTTATGACTACAAGTAACAAATTATCTCACGTTTAAACAGCTATAATCATGCAGTTACGGCGTTGATACAAGAGAAATCAGGCTCAAAGAAATATCATTGCGCATCTGAATTTCTCTCTACTCAACTGAAGTATATATGTTTACTTGAACTATGAAATTGATAGCTGTAAGCTTCGAATTTCGAGAGAGTTGCTCGAGAATTTGCTGGAGTTGCAATCTAATAAATGCGCTTGAATCTAAAGATATCTAAGATATCTAAAACTTTAAACGCGATGGAACTAAATAGAGATGAGAAAAATTAGTTTGCTTTCTTTCTGTTTTCTAAATTGATCAAAATTACGTGAGATAATTTGTTACTTGTAGTCATAAATCGAGAAATAATACATTAAAATATGGAAAAATATTTTATGCGGTAAAATTACTGATAAGAAATATGAGATTATGACAATCTCCAGGCAAGTAGAAAAACGTCTCAAAAAGAAATAAAAGTCTAAAAGTATTCTATTAGATTAGATTATAACAAGACACTTAAACAAGAAAAATGCTCTTACGAAAATGTAGCCGTAAAAATATATATCTTTGCGCTAAAAGTTATTATTACTGATTTTATTACTACTCTCGAAACATAATGCTGCAGTGAAAATTTAACTAATATATTAAGAAGACAAACATATATTCCTGTGTTCAAGCGAGAATATTGAGAATCTGGCGGGTGAAACGTTTTCAGTGTGTCGAGTAACATGCGCTGGACGTGTTAATGTTTGACTTAAGTGTATTTGACGCCATGAAATTGAGGAGGGAGCAGGCGATTCGAAGTTCAAAAAGTCCTCGAAGACTTGTTCGAGCTAAAGACTAATAAAGGCGAGAACATCGTAGGGTAAGAAGGTAAACGCAGCGGAGATAAGGGGAGAGGCCAAGGAGACACATCCCGCGCGTCTCGGCAGGTCGGCCTGGGATGTTCAAACAAATGAGAAGAGAGGTTAAAGTCCTCAGAGCGAGAAAGTAATTAACTCGGCGCGCGGAAGCCGGGAGCTGGGGTGCTCCGGAGTAGTAAAATTCGTTATTACCGAGCTTAATGGCGCGACTCAAAAATGTTTAATCTACCTTCATCCGCGTCTGTGGTCCTTCCGCCTTTTGACTTCGGCCATAGCACCCCGTGAAAATACAGTTTTCAAGGGAGTCGCTGCTTTTTACTGCGTGACATTCCCGGCAGACTTTCGTAACTACTTAATTGTCCTGCTTTTACATTATGTCGGCTGAAAATCATGTGGTTTACAGCGCGGCAGTTTTGTAGAACAATACAAATAAAAATAAATCTGATTTTAATGTCTTTAATACGAATTTACTTTGAAATTATTGCTTAGAAGAAAAAGAATATTGGAATTGTTGGCAAATTACAATGAACGTAAATTAAAATATTGAATAAATTTTGCTCGGTATTGATTTAACATTAGTAAATATTTTTAATCGCTGTTCAATGTTATAAATAACAGTGACTTGAAGAATATATTATTAGAAAACTTGATTGACGTTGATATTTTAGCTCAACGTTGATATTTAAACCATAAGAACACTTATCTGAAGCACATATTCCTCTATAATATACATATATTATAAGAATATTCCATTTATAACTAACGCAATCTCGTTTGAAAGTGTCATACTTATACTAAAACTATTTAGAAAGTTAGAAGACTTCTGAAGCATGCAAATACATATTTCTGGATAAATACGATTCCATTCGCTGGCATACGAAGTAAGCGTATATATAAAAGACAACTAAATAATGGCTTAACTTTAGACATTTTCTTTCAACTACTTGTTGGAAGGAGAAATAAGATGACTGTTAAGCTATAAGAAAATGACTCTGAAAAGAGAATACGAGCACTAAATTCTAACGATAATGTCCAAAATTTGTAAAATTTATTCTTTCTTTTTAGATGTAATTAATTAACTATCTGTCTTTGGAAACTATATATGTATATTTATTTTTATTAATTACATATCTGTGCTATTTTTATTACTGAGCAAATTTTTTTCATATTGAACGTAATGTAAGTTGCGCTTTTGCTTCCGTACGATTCCTCTTTGTATGCATGTGTGGGTTTTGTTTGATTATCGTCATTATACATTATTTTATATATCCAAGATAGCACTCACTGTATTTCGTAAATGTTTTATCATTTTTTTCATCACAAAGGCTGCAACGAAATTGTAGTCGACATTTTCACCTATCTAATGGACTTTTCCGAGGAGATTTAGCGTTATGCGAATCCCGTGGCACGGAGCACATTTTGTTCGATGAAACTCGCGTTCTGCGATATCGCGCGATATTAAAAGAAACGTTTCTCATAGTTAGCCGATAATATTTCAAAACGATCTGAGACGGAACTTCATTCCGTGGCGAATAGCTACAGTATGTAGAGGCATTGGTGAGTAGGATAGGAATACCCATGGGAACCCATTCGCTCTCGCGGAATTCTCTAACCACAGATGCAATCTCGTATCTCGTCGTGTCTCATCCGCCCTTATATCGCTCACGCTTTAAATTCAAAGAGCATGATTCTGTTTTACGTATCATCGTGTGTTATATCACGATGTGTAGGTGTCTTGCAAATTTTTCGCAGAAGAATTACGGCAGTAACGCGCGCAAATACGCGCGCGGAAACACGCGCTGGGAGAGCATGCTAATTGCCCATTGTCTGTCTCGTTGCTTCATGCCCCATTGTATATAGTGGTGTTTATCTCTATATTTCGAATGAATATACATGCCCAAAATTTGGCTCATTTAGCAAAACATCGAAATCGCGATTATCTCTCGGTTTGCGTATTGGATGGGACATCATGAAATTGAATCGGTATTACAATTGGCTTTTGGTCAAAGCGTATTCCCGTAATATACGATATATCCAAACATATCAATTCTAGATTCAGTTGTCATCAGCTTTACAATTTCAACATTAAAATCGATCAAATAAGTAAGACTAATTACAGACTATTCATCTATTTTTTTTCCACGAATATTTTTTTATTAAATAGAAGTTAATTAAAGAATATGATAATATCTATTGATAGAAACTATCACAATTTTAGACAAATATAAGATATTAAAACATTTTAAAAAAGAAACAAATCTTTTTGAGGTAAAAATGGGGAATCAGTTTCTTTATTAAAAATTCACGCTTTTTCGAGCTTTCGTCGCATGAAATCCGAGAAATTCTTTCTAGTTTTAATTAAAGAAATGACTAAAAATGCTGCCCAGGCTAAAGTGTAGTTAGTCAGTTTTAGAACATTTCTATATTGAGAAGCCATCGTTACTTATTGTTAGCGAATTTACTCATGACTATTAAATGCTCTTCAGTGTCAATTATTAATAAATCTAATGCCAAGAAAATCACATCACATAATTAAAAATAATTTTGTTCTATATTTTATTAAATTAAAAGTGCAGTCTTGAATAAAAAGTCTTGATCAATTAATTTTCACAATAGATGAAGATTTGATTTGCAACTTCGAGATTTAATTTAATGCATAATCTATTTCTATGTAATTAACACAATCGGCTATACACACGAGATAAAATTTGATTATTTATATATAAAATTATTAACATTAGCGTAAACACATGATAAAGCTATTGTAAAAAAATTGCAAGAAGAAGTTATTCTAAGTAAATTCAAATAAGTGTATCTAATTATATCTCTGAGAGAATACTTTAATTATATCCTAAGCGTGACGTTTCTCTTATAGCGAATAATACGCGTGAACTAGCGATGTCCCGATTGTACTCGGTTTTCTTTAGCTTCCCAGCATATTTTACGGATACGGCGGTTTAGCATCTCGATAACCAAGTCGCAGGTAGTTAGAACGTGGCGGTTCTTCACGTAACTGTCGCAAACCGTTGGCAACCGGTCTCGACAAGCTGCTACATTTTGTAGGTCAGCACTGGATTCGCCGTGAGGATGGTTGACAGTTTCGTGGGGATATGAAGGGGAGGGGGAGTGGAAGTAGTCGAGAGGCAACGCGGGTTGTACGTGTCGCGAACAATGGCCTCGAGGGTACACGGCAACCTGATGTCACTTCCTGCGTCGGTGAAACCGCCCTAATTGTCCCCAACCGTACTCACCGACCATCCACCATCTCTCCGGCAGCGCTCGCATTGCGAAACTTCGTAGTCTCTTTAGTTATCTGTTTACTTAGTTCGTTTTGCACAGACAAAAAGTCGTGCAGTGGATGAGACGTTCATCGCAAGCTTAAGATTTCGCGCGTCAGAATGAATAACTATCAAAGTTTTATCTATTATCAAATATCGGGAATAAATATGGACTTTTAATTTTTACGGTTAAACGTGATCTGACAGATAGAGTTATATTGAATCTTTCCCCGGAAATGATTCTATATGGTTATTTCACCGAAATTAGCGATGTAATAGAACAGTTAAGTCATTACAGATATTAATCTAGAATAGCTAGATGATAGAGATATAAGTGAATAGCGAATATATATATACTGTACGATAGGTAGAATGCTGGAACTCTATTTTGCGCACTAATGAACTTTGATGCCACATTAGGTTCTAAGAGGATATTCATGAGCCGATTATGATAGCACACGCGGGCGCGATTATGATGAACAACACGATGGGTTAATTATTTCCACCTCGAAATATAATAACTCATACTGTAAAAATTTCTTGCGTTAATTATTCGTTGCGAATAAATAGGTCAAGAGAATTGCACAAGAAGCTTGCATCTTCGATCGCTGCGCATCTGCCGCACGCAATCGAAAATAATACGGATGTAACGGTGGATCTTAAGGGTATGGAAAGGTTCTCGTAACATAGTAAGAACGTGAAGTCGTAACGTCGCCTTAACGCCTCCTTATTTTCAATCGTATTCCGCTGAGCTGGACGTAGGAGCTCTTGTCACGTACGCTCGTCGTTTCCCGAATGATCCATCCATAGCTCTACGTCAATGTTGGTTTTACTGTAAGGTCAAAGCCCTTGTTACATGTCCTTCACTTAAAAATGATAAAAATTAATTGGAATGCAGAAAAGTAATTTTACTTGTGTTTATATATTCGATAAGGAAAAAAAAGCACTTGAATGTTATTCTAATAACATAAACTCTAATTTTATGTGTTTCCCTGGCAAGTAGAAAGCACAAACGATACCTACAATAGACACTTCTATCCATACCGGAGAACGATAACTCGATTAAGCAAATTCAGATTTAAAATCTCGTAAGCACAGAAAACGTTACATTGCTTAAATACCTCATTAAAGTGGAAGATTAAATGTTAAATAGCATTCATCGCGGCCACGTTTGCAGCGTCGCCATTCTATTCATAAACCGACCGTTTATTCCAGTGGCTTTTCTCGTTGTACCCATTCATTTGTGTTATTTCCACCGAGTTCACGTTAGCTTTATTTAAATTTTATACATCCTGATGTAATTTATAATGAAACAAACTATGTGGTTATCACACAAATCTCAAAGCAACATAAATATCGTAAAACAAAAAGGATTTTTTGTCATTTTTTAAATTACGATAAATTGGACAGAATTTACGTGTAGTACAGAAAATTAATATATTATTATTGCATACTCTTTCAAAGAATAACATTAATTTATCTTTAATTGGACAGACTTAGCGTATCGTGTATTTCACTAATTGCCACTAGTTAGTATTACATTATTTGATTAGCTAATTTTGATCGTTTTAGAGGGAACCCATTGAGCTTTTGACGGTTTGCCCAATGGGTTTGATCCATTTAACAGCTTCGTTCTCCAAAATCCCGAGAAGCGGCTAGATGAGGGCGGTTAGAACATCGATAACAAACGAGCTGCGATTTGCATTATATCCCTTTCTCTTCTACCCATTTTCTCTCAATCAGGATCACCCACCTTTCTTCTTTGAGGCTTATTTGATCAGTCTCGACAAGACGTTTCGTGTTTTTTACTGATAGGGGTTCCTAAAGCTTCTTTCAGATTTAAATAAGGCTGACGTGCCGCAAATTGCCGAAGCGTAAAACAAAGTTAGTAAAAAAGGCTCAGAGATGCAATCACGATATTCTTCTTCACACAGTTGAGACTTAAGTTTGCAGCACGTAATCATCTCTCGCAAAACATTACTTGATTTATCGCTAAATTATGTATAATTAAATATTCCTTAGAAAAATGTCGTAAATGCAAAGTATTGAATTGCTTCGGATGTCGTCTTATTTTACAAAGAATTATGTATTGAATGTTTTATCGCGGGTTTGTGATCGCATATACATATTCTCATTGAACGGGCAAATATACGTTTACATGAGTATGCGGTAAGCATTACGTGCCGCAACGAAGATTATCCGAATTGAGTTTCTGCGATTCGCGCGTGTATGTATTTCATGGCGTTAGAAAGGTTTCGACTACATGTCCATTTCATCATATATACCGCACTGGAGCACTAGGGCAGCGGTTTCGGATACGAATGCTGTGGATGGCACCGCACTAATACTGAGTAATACTCTTATACGGCTTTTAACGTATTAAAACTTTTATTTACGTCCAATACCATTTGCAGTATGCACGTTCTATTGTAAAAAAATTTTTTTTCATCTTGGCTTATTTCGAGTCTAGATTTTGCTTTCACTCGAATTCACGTGTCATTTTTAATAAATAAAAATTTATACGTTTTATGTGTCCTCAACAATATATCTTGATTTTTCTTTGACTCACCTCTCTTTTCTACGTACCCTTCCGAAATGTATGTATGAATAAATGGTTGCAATAAATTCATTAATTCAGCGTACCTGTATCAAACCCGATTCGAATTCAACAATGATAAACTAGGATAGCTCGTACTGACACTACGGACCCATGTGAAAGATCGATTGTCTTACGGAACAATTGACCTGTGATCATTTGGTAACAGGGATATATATTATGATGCTTTGTAATACAAGTGCATTGCGAGTCCCAATCGTAAGTAACATTGCTTTAAATGGCTGTTTCAGGATAGTTTATCATATCGAAGCGAGCGGTAGGTACGTGTACCGTCATCATTCACGCGAGCTCAGGTGCAGACGGCGATTTGTGACGATTCCATTTCGACACCTCTATGCCGCTCTCGTTTATGTCGTGTCGTCCGATCGCGGAAAGGTGCTCGTGTTTCGCGCTCTCATGTATACACAGAAGCAGAAACAATTCTGCGTTTGTAAGCGACGTTAATATCGTCCGCAATCTTGCGGAGGTCGGAACACAGTACGCAAACTTTCCGTAACAATTAACGAACTACATCGCCGCGCGACGCTTTCTCCATTCCGCCGCGAGTAGGTACTCGTTGCGCGGGTCCAACCAACCTTCTCGTGCATTCGTGAGTTGTGACACTTAAATACGTGTCACCAACCGGCTCGACGGCACCGACCGGTCGGTGGCGACTCGGCGTAAACTATTTCGCGGCGACTGAATAGCTCGGAGCTCGAGCTAACGATGCTTTAGCTATCCCCTCGCCTTGCCTCTGCTCGCGTCTGCCAACTCCTTGGAGACTTACGTGTTTATTAACCCCGGGTCGACCCGCCTTCGCACGCCCGCGGCCTCCACAAAGCAATTCGTGGGATCTCTGCCAGATTTTAACTTGGTAATTTCTGTTCTCAATTATGTGCACACATACTTCATGTGTTTGTACGAGATATTTGGGACCCTTCCCCAGACATGCGATTCTCTGACTGCTCCATAATTTAAAAGGATAGACAAACGCTGAAAGTTATAGAGACTATATAAATTTCGTTATAGAGACTGTATTTTGTGTGCAATGAAATGAAAATACACGATGTTAATATCATGTTGGATTAAGAGAAGATTTTTTTAATCAGATGTATATGCATGCAACAAAATTTTCAGCTTCCTGAGTCTCTTTTGCTCATATGAGAGTAAACATTATCAAGTGTGTATCTGCTTACGCATAGCCGCATAATATCTACGTATTAGCACAGCACGAGTACGTTCCCTTTGAACTTCAAACATTCCAATACGCGTATGCAGATCAAATTGATTGAGATTAGAAGCGGTCCGTTATTGCGAATTACTATATACTTGAAATTGTATAGAGCATAGTCAGTTGAAACGCAACTGTATATACGCACGATATTAATTCAATATTGTGCAATTCAATTGTTTGATAAATTTTCACGCGAATTAACAAGATTGATGTAAAAATATACAACTGTAAATTTTCTAATTTATTACTAGTGTTTGCATGTGCGTGCGATCTCGAAAAAATCAACAATACATGAAAATATATCAACATTCTGGAACATTTGATACGCTTTCGATTCTTGCAAACGTAAAATGCCAATATTCCGTGATATTGTACAATCCATGAAAATAAAATAAAAATCGCGAAAGATCACCTTTCAGCCTCGAAACTGTCGAACCATTAAATTGTTTGTCAATATATTAGCGATTTTGATTCAGACCTTTATAGTTTGTGATTCTGCAATCATCTGCGATCAATAGACGAAACTCTACCGGAAATCTTTATTATGGATGAGACTCTTCATTACTTGCGAGTACGCGAGCGCAATTTTTTGACAATTTGTACACTTATTTTTCTCTGCCGCCTTAAAGAAACAGAACTTTATATAAGTGCATGATCGTAAATTCCGTATGTATGAAATGAATAATTACATTTAGCACCGCCACTGACCTGATTGTATTCACACTCGTTGGGTGCACGCTAAATGCATTGGACTTTAATGCACCAGCTCTTTTCACGTTGCCCACTTTGCGGGCCCGCGCAGTACAGATTTTTATTTGTGCCAGGCTTCTTTCACAGTGCTCGCTAAAGGAAATAAATTTAGGTTTTTCAACGAATGTTAAAGAATTCCACTCCGTGTGCTATTTATTTCATTTTACTGTAATACTGACAGAAAAAAAGATTCTTTGATACATCTGTAATGAAATATCCACAGCGTAGTATTGTAAGATTCGAGCGACGATGCATGCGACGTGATGAAAAACTGTTGGAAATTGTTTTCTGCGCGGTAAGACAAAAAAGTAATTGTTGACAAATGGCATGAGATGTTAGTCTATCATAATTAAAACGCGAAGTTAAGCGTAATTACATACATAATTATGAAATACTATTGAGGCAAACTCGTGTATTAGCTTTTTGTTTTTATTTTATTTTCACAGTGATGGAGTTTAAATTATTTCAAAAACACAATTAAAAATTTCCCAATTTGTTGTTTGTTGTTTGTTGATTGGAAAAAAAAATTTTGGTCAGGATGAGCAAAGAGAAAAATGTGGAGAAGAAACAAAGCGAGGAGAAAAAAGAAAAAATAAATTTATCTATATATAAATCATTATTATTAAGCAAATATATTTCAATTTAAATCTTCTTAGGAATTCTTTGTCCCAAGGGAAAAATATAGTGATCCCTGAAAGAATAAAATATATCTGTGACAGTTGCAGGCGCTTCGACATCTTTTCCATGTTAATTTTATTCTTACGTGAAGCATTCATCCGCCACGACGGTTGGTCGTAAGACTATTAATAAAAATTTCCTGGGTTTTATTCTTGCCCGACCGCACCTCGTAAACCGAGAACTCACGGCAGGCTAGCTTCTACCGTACTTTCCCTATTTCTTCGGGCATCTCTTTATGACTACCAACCTCCTCTCCTTCGCGCCCTTTCCTTCGCCTCCCTCCTCTCCCCTACCCACGGCCTCGCTCGGACGTTCGCGAATGTAAGTGCAGCAAAAATTTTCCTTGCGAGTATCGCAAAACCCGCGCCATTAATTTTAAATCCAAGTAAGTCACCTCTGTCGGGGACAGTGACTAATGACTCATATAAACGGTGCGCGCGGTACAGCCAGACGACCCGGTCATCTCTTTAGCCATGAAGAAGCGCCGAGGGGACCGATCTTCGCTGAGAGGCGTCGAGGGTGTGCTTCGTGATTCATAGAGTCTAACTTTTCTCGCCCCCTCGAGGTTTGAAGAGTTCGTGCGGTGCCTTGGGTGACTGATCATTATCTCGTCACTCTCACAGAGGCAAGATGTTAGCGCGTGCTGCACGGCAGGCTGATGCGTCGCGACGCTAATTACGAAATCCTGTCAGAGGATTTTAATTGTTTCCCCCTTTAGAGCGACGTGGCAGAGGATTAATTGCATCCCGTTCGATGAACAGTATTATTTTCGTTATGTCGTGTATTCGTAAACTGTGTCGCAAAATTGCAAAATTTCACAATTGCAAAATTGACTCCTGTTGGAAAGTAACAAACGTTTATTATGTCAAATGGGAAACAAAGCAGCTGTTAAACATCTCGAGATATAATGCTTTTAATTACAATAAAAGTGATTCACCTCAAACGTTAGACAACTTAAGTAAACGCTTAGAATACTTCGTTAGATTGCTCACGCTTATTGTGTTTTTATTAGCATTACAGAGTGCGATTAAGAAACCACGTAATTACAAGCGTGCAAATCAACGTTATGCATAAACTAAACTGCTATCTGCAGTGAAATAGACCCCGTCATGTCGTATCTCGGCCTGGAAAACCTCGGCAGAAAATCCGTGCCGGTCATAAATATGCCGAGATGAACAATTCGGTGCAACTTTTGTATTTAATCGTCCGGCCGGCCGGCCGCCCGTCCGCTCTAGCAACTCGATCCTTCATAACCCACGGAGTACTAACTCGGAGAACAACGGGGGAAACTCCGATAAGTCGTACGAACTACGTAATCCGCACTCGAGTTTCCTGAAGTCCCGGCAACGTCCGGGGCTTCCAGCCGCTTTGCGAACTTATCCATTGAACGATTTGTTGGTATTATCGAATTTGCATGAATCCATCGGTACTCCGAGACTTTCACATTCGAATCCGAGGAAAATCTTATACGGTGCCGATGCGCAATGCCCTCAACGTCAAGAACATTCGCCAGGCGAATTCGTAAAGCCACGAGCAACATAAAGGCGCCATTTGCATAGAAAATATTGCATAAGTAGAGGCAGTGATTTTATCGTTTCTGGATACTGTCTTGATTTCTGATTTGCGTCTAAATTGTACGTTCGTATGTCTGCTGACATGTTATATATTTAATATTAATGATTCTCTCAGTATTCCCCTACTACCTGTCACTTCAATTCTTTTACCAGAATTACCAGAAATGTTTTTTGCAACTTTTCAATTTTTTAAGATAAAATAAACATCAAAGTCGGAAATATAAATTTGAAGAGCAAATTAAACAATCAGACAGTATAATAGAGCGAACTTAAATTGCGCTCATCACGTACTTGAGAGCGTGCCATTCACATTCCTAATATTATTTTGATGTATGTATAAAGGAGATCGGAGAAGTCGTTCGTAAAAGGTTTTGTCATCGTCTGTTTTACATTCACCAGCCATGCTTGCGTATTTACGAGAAAACTTGCGCGAAGCGCACTTTTCCCTACAATCCGGATAAGCAAACCCGTTCGCGAGTTTTCTCGCACGACATCCTTGCAGTCTCACCTATCTCTCTACTGACAATAGTAACTCGTATCTTCCTACACTTGTGTCGTACGATGAAACTGCAAGAATTTTGTGATTTCGTAATTCACATAAATGAAGAAGCTATATTTACTATCTTCTATAATTACTGTTTTCATATTTATTATATTTTGCACCGTTCTAATACTGTTATTTTTTTAAATTTTATTTTACGCGCATTCTTTGAATGAGCGTCATATAATCGTGCCAGTAATTCAATGACGTGCAGATAGAAAAACCGACATACGTTACAGAATTTTAATCTACATTATCAAAGGGTATTACAATGTAAACATGCATGAGAATTGTATAGCGAATGTATGCTATAATAGTAATGAGTTAGGCGTAAGGCACGCAACCTTTTTATCATGAAACGCTGGGGTCTTTGACTTATTGGATAAGAGTTAAAAAGCAACAAATTATTGAACATTCGTATATGCTTATTCTCAGTCATCGGGTAGGTATTACGAGGCAGAAATATATGGTATACGCAGCATGCGATCGGAAGGCTCTCCGTGCGAAAGGACGACCGTTTCGTTATTGCTTGTTCGCGGTGCGATGGAACAATTATGAAGTGGTGTATATGTATTATACTTGGAGGGCCTGAATATTCAACGAAACACGCTATTAGCTTCCTCTCATGGCGAGGCTTGACGTTGCGAGTTAGGTCGCCGACGAGTCACTCCACGCACACGGGCTATTCATCACACTACCGTAATGAAAGCTAATTTATTGTTGGACTTTCAAGAGTCTTGAGAGAGGCGACAGTTACATTCGACTAGTTAATCGGCGCGGCTATTGCCTAAGGTGTTATGCACATGATAACACCGAAGCATAATTATTCTCTACTCTATCTTTATAGGGGTGATCTTTATTAATGAGTTACGGTGGCATAAAAATACGGTAATTTAGCGTTGTTTAATAAACAATATATCTTTGAACATATTATATAATATCTATAAAATTTAATTTTTTTTATAAAAACGAGTAAGGAAACAGAGCAAAGAAAGTGTAAAGATATTTACGATAATATTGTTTGAAACTTAGCGCGCGTTCAACAGCCGCCCGGGTAGCGACAGCGACGCAAGAGCGATACGAGGGGCGGGCGACCGATCGTCTTTTGGGGTTTTGCCGGTTGCTTGCGACGCGAGACTCGCAGCGACGAGCTCGGCTGCGCATTGTGTCGGGAAACGCGGAAGCGAGAGCACGCTTTTGACCGATGATCGTTTTCATTCCGATTGCTTTACAATTGCGTTTCTGTATTCGAGATATATAACATCGTGATCTACCGTTCGAGTGTCGGAACCGAGCATAGAGTAACCGGATCGTAATCGGGTGGTGACATTTATTCGGCATTAATCATAATTGCTTCGAGGCTCACGAAACGGTGAACATTCTTTGTCCCGCACGGGCCAGCGAGGCCTCGGTGTTTTTCTCCCGCGATTGCGGACCGAGGAAAGAGTGCGCGCGTTGTATCTCAATGTGACCTAGAGACAAACGGGACAGTGCCATTACATCGGCATCTCACAACGACGCTGCGCCACGCTGTTCCTGGCTCGAGATTCAATCGAGGAGACCATCCCGAGAGATCCTGGGCTACGCCTGATGCCGTTATCGTCCACCAGATTACTCGACAATGCTAAGTACCCTAAGCATTATTTCTTTCCGATCGATCGGATAACGCGTGTGCCACGCTCCTACATGCTCTTTCGAGCTAATCCGACGGAATTCGGATAAGTCCGTTATGCGACGGACATATTCTCAATTCAGTGCCGTGCGTTAATGAAACCCGTTAGTGCTACCGATGTCCTTGTGCGAAAGGATAATTTGCCCGCGAAAATGAGGAAGCACGTGCGCTCACCGTGAACAAAAGCCACGGCTCACCAGACATTCCTCGAAATCCGGGAGTTTCCATTGCGCACCATTCGACAGGTGTAACCTTGCGACGAATCGCCCATTGTTTCGCATACGTATTCATATTGCGTTAATCCGACACATCGAGTCTTTAATAACATCACGGTGTAACTTTATTCGACAAGTGCGATTGTGTGATTTCCTACGCGAGTGAGAGATTAACGCGTGCTACCTGACGCGATCTCCTTAGACTTGCAGTGCGTTCATTCGAGTCCTCGTATTGTTTGACAAATCAGTCGATGGCTCAGAATCTCCATCCTCTGATAAATGTTTTTATTGCGTGGCACGACGTGATAGTGCTTATGTTCCCTACTTGCGATTTATTATATCTTACTCATTTCATTGCTTCATTACTGTTATATTATTTGCGCTGTGTTATTATTAGCTTTAGGTGTGTTACAATTCATGCATACTCGCTGGCATTCTCTCGTGCACATCACTTGAGTTATAGTTTAATATTTACGTAGCAGTATAATTCTCTCTTTTCTGTCACATGTCAATACTGTGGTCGAAACACGATATTTCGACAAGCTGCTACGCGAGACATTCTCATTTAATAAGATTTTAGTATCTAGTGCTTTATTCTAATCATTATATTAATAGATTTTCTTTCAGTTATTACATTAATTGGTATATCTATCGTTTCTATGTATATTTTAATTCAGGCATTACCGTCTTTATCATTTCTATCGTTATTATGTCCATTAATTGCAACACACAATGCGTTTTATGTACGTGCAGAACATATATGAATCTTTATATGCTTTATGATATTTTGTGAAACAATATATTTTGCTCTCTTAACCTATCAGGAAGAGTTGTTAGTTCAATTGGCTGAGATAACTAAATCCCTGTGGTCTGTTCACCTCAACATAGAACTGTCGAGTCACTTTTCATACTGTTTTTTAAACATTTTTGTCCTTCGAGCCGGATCCGGTGCGCGGCTGCAGGATGAGGCTCAGCCACATTGAGGGTTATTTAGAGCAGCAGCTCACCCTGATGGGCGTGATTGCTGATACGGTGGACAGCTTAATTAATATCGGCCGGTCAAATATTACACCGCAGATGGTGCACACGCGTATTACAGATCTCAAAGATAATTGGAATCAATTCGCTATTCGACACCAAGCCATCGGTGTGGCTATGCGCGCGTTAAATTCCGAGGATACTTCACGATTGCTCAATAACGCATATTTTGTGGAAGGGTTTTATTCATTGACGCATCAATGCTATCTCGAGGAAATAGATAAGTTGAATTTGCTTCTCGTCCCGGAACAAGAGCCAATAACGCCAGCGTCTACGACGCAATCTATTGCAAACAATCCGACGATCTACCACCATGCACGATTGCCTCGGATAGATTTACCTAAGTTCGACGGATCTCAAACTGACTGGCTTTCCTTTAAGGATATGTTCAATTCGCTTGTGATAACGAACCCTGCTCTTACATCCGTCGAAAGATTGCAGTATCTGAAGACGAGTTTGACAGGATCAGCTGCACTGTTACTTAAGAACACAAAACTCACATCCGATAATTTTCAAAAGGCATGGGATGCCTTAATATCTTTTTACGAGAACACAAGGTTACTTGTTAATGAGGCGCTTCAATCGCTATTTGCTCTGAAACGCATGACTAAGGAATCTTCAACTGAAATGGAGCAGCTATACACGAACGTCATGCAAATCTACCGAACTCTCGAGACGCTCCAACGCCCCGTACAACATTGGGACGACATCCTGGTGTTTAATACTGCTCAACGCCTGGATTCGGAGTCGGTTAAGGCCTGGGAAAACCATTTAGGTTCAGCTACGCATCCCCCCACGTGGAATCAGTTTACCACCTTCTTGTTCAATCGCTTACGCTCTCTCCAAGCTTTTGAAAAATGCCGAACGGGCAAATCAGCACCCCGCTCACAACAACCTTCCGCTAAATCCCATTTTCAGGGGAAATCGCAAGACGATAAAGCGGATAAGCCAAACACATGCGTGATTTGTTCAGCGAAACATTATCTAGCTCACTGCCCGCAGTACACCGCTAAAACAGTCCAGCAGCGTATGGCCCTAATTGCGAAACACAGATTGTGTTTCAACTGCCTCGGTTTACATAGAGCTTCGGCATGTCGCGTTACCAAACGCTGCTTAAAGTGTGGGAGCAAACACCACACCACCATTCATCAACCTAACAAAAAATATAGTAAATCTGATTCGACTTCCACCAAGGGCGACTCCAAGGCAAACTTACCGTCTACGATCACGAATGAGCAATCGGCACATTCAACTTCTACTGCTACAAACGTAAAAGCCGTACATTCTACTTCCACTTCAAGAGTCACTGCGTGCGTGTTGTTAGCGACCGCACAGATTTTAATTGAAGATCCCCGAGGGGAAGTTACTAAGGCTCGCGCGTTAATTGACCAAGGGTCTGAGGTGTCATTAGTCACTGAACGACTGGTACAACGGCTGCACCTTCCGAGGAAACACTCGCTCACTCCGTTGATTGGAGTAGGGGCACAGAAAACACGTAGAACACGAGGAGTGGTCACGTTAAAATTGAAGCCACATTTCCAGAGCGAGTTCGAATGTTCTATCAATGCTCTTATCTTACCTAAACTTACAACTTCATTGCCTTCCGTACGTTGTGATATCTCATCGTGGAATCATCTGAAAGGATTACTATACGCGGACCCGGAATTTACAATTCCAGGTTCTATTGACGTCATACTTGGGGCAGACGTTTACTGCAAAATAATCGAGGAAGGAATTGTTAAAGGAGCGGTGGATTCTCCAATCGCGCAATGTACAAAACTTGGCTGGATTGTTTCTGGTCCTGTAGGAAACGATCAGGCATCTCTTCCTGTTCAAAGTCACCACGTCTCAATTGATAACGAGCTCTACGAGTTGATCCAACGACTTTGGGAACTGGAGAAAGTTCCGTCCGCCAATAATTCATCTCTTTCAGCCGAGGATCAGCAATGCGAACTTCACTTCCAAACAACGCACACTCGCGATGAGAATGGACGTTATCAGGTTCGTCTCCCTTTCAAACAATCAGCGGATAAATTAGGCGATTCTTATGCGAAAGCTGTCCAAGTATTGAATAGCCTAACTAAACGATTGACATCCGATCCACGTTATGCGGAAGCATATCATGGATTTATGAATGAATATGAAGAGCTGCAGCATATGACGCTAGTCTCAGACTCCACTCCGGAACCTCCACAAGTGTACTATTTACCACATCACGGGGTACTGCGTGAGAATGATGTGAACAGAATCCGAGTAGTCTTTAATGGATCGAGCATCACGACAACAGGATACTCGTTGAATGAGCTACTCCACACGGGAGCCAAGCTTCAAATTAACGTCTTTGATGTTCTGATCTTTCTTCGCCGATTTCCATATGTCTTTTCGACAGACATGGTGAAGATGTATCGGCAGATTATGTTACACCCCGCTGATCGAGATCTTCAACGAATTTTGTGGATTCTTCAATCCAAAGGCATCATTATCATTCGGATCTTTAAGCTAAACACCGTCACGTATGGGTTGGTCTGCGCGCCATACTTAGCACTTCGGACACTACTGCAACTTATTGAGGATGAGGGTATCCATTACCCCCTTGCCGTTCCTGTTTTAAAGAAAGGACGATATGTGGACGACGTGTTTGGCGGCGCTGACTCACTCACAAAGGCACAGGAAACGGTACAGCAGGTGGTTCACATCTGTGCTGCAGGCGGATTCCCTCTGCATAAATGGGCAGCAAATCAACCGGAAATTCTACAATCAATTCCCCCGGATAAAAGGGCCATTTCATCGCCCGTTAAAATCGACGAGAATGCGACTGTCCACGCGTTGGGATTACATTGGAATCCTCCGACGGACACCTTTCACTTTTCCATCAAGTTACCGCCTACCAAGGTAGCAACAAAACGGGCCATCATGTCGGTCATCGCCAAAATCTTCGATCCTCTGGGCTTCATGGCTCCGGTTATTATAACTGCGAAAGTGATTATCCAGGAATTGTGGACGTTAAAACTAGGCTGGGACGATCCGTTACCTGAGGCTGTATCTCGCAAATGGAGCAAATTCATAGGTCAACTACAAGATAAACCTGACATGGCGATCCCTCGATGGATCGGTGTTAAATCAGATCATCAAACGGAAATACATGGTTTCTGCGACGCCTCCCAACAGGCCATTGCGGCAGCTGTTTACGTACGATCCACTGACAGCACCGGAATTACGAAGGTCACTCTGCTGTGTGCGAAGACAAAAGTCGCTCCTCTGAAGCGTAGTACCATCCCACGTCTTGAACTAGAAGGCGCAGTTCTGGTCACGAAGCTTATCTCTCATGTTCTGAGCATTCTCCAATGGGAAAATCTACCTATTTTTATTTGGTTGGATTCTGCAATCGCGTTTACTTGGATAACGAGTCATCCGTCCCGGTGGAAAGACTTCATACACAATCGAGTTGTTTTTATCCAGAACACTCTACCGCATGCTCAATGGAAATTCGTACCAGGAAAGGAAAATCCGGCTGATTGTGCTACGCGAGGACTCACACCTGCGCAACTTCAAAAGTTTGTGACCTGGTGGCAAGGTCCACCATGGCTGTCAGAGTCATATTCAACATGGCCGAACGAGTTTCGAACTCCTGATATCAAAGATAACCTGGAAGAAAGACCGGTTAAAGTCGTCACGATCTCGAAAGATTTGAGCTGTGAGTTATGGGATCTTGCTTATCGGTACTCAAGCTTAACACGCCTGCTACGCGTTACAGCGACTTGTATGAGAGCGATTGCTCGTTTCCGGCGATCAAACGACGCACTCGTTGGAACACCATTAACTCCTCCAGAATTAAAAAAGGCAAAGCTATTCTGGATAAAAGCGGTGCAACAATTGTACTTCAAACAAGAGCTGAAAACCAAGGTTAACGGGCAACCCCTTGCAAACACCAGCCCACTGCTCAGACTAACACCAATCTTAGACTCCGATGGGTTCCTCCGAGTAGGCGGTCGTCTTGATTCTGCCTTCCTATCGATGAATGCAAAACATCCACTCATTTTGCCCAAAGCATCACCTCTAACAACCTTAATTATTTCTGATGCACACCTACGAACAATGCACGGAGGTACACAACTGACAACCAACCTGATACGGACTGAATACTGGATAGTCGGAGGACGGGCTCCAATACGTTCGTTCATTTTAAAGTGCGTGCGATGCGCGCGATTCAGACAGAAAAGGGCACAGCAATTGATGGGACCACTCCCAGTTGAAAATCTAACGCCATCTCGTGCTTTTCTAAATACGGGCGTTGACTACGCAGGGCCTTTTGTTCTCAAGACCTGGCGAGGAAGAAATGCAAAAACGTATAAAGCTTATATCGCCCTGTTTGTCTGCCACGCCTCCTCAGCTATCCATTTAGAACTGGTGACTGATTATACGACGGACGCCTTCATAGCCGCTTATAAGAGATTCACAGCCAGAAGGGGGATCTGCGCCACCCTTATGAGTGACTGCGGCACTAACTTCAAGGGAGCGGATGCGGAGCTTAAGAAATTATTTTCATCTTCCTCCAAGGAACTTGGAGATTTGGCTGCAATCTTGGCCAATAACGGAACGCAGTGGAAGTTCAATCCTCCTGCTGCTCCTCATTTCGGAGGTAAGTGGGAAGCCGGGGTCAGATCCGTTAAGTTTCATCTCAAACGAGCCGTTGGAGATGCAATGCTCACGTTCGAAGAGATGAATACTCTGTTAACTCAAATTGAGGCTACCCTCAATTCAAGACCTCTCAGTCCACTAACTGACGATCCTGAGGATCTAAATGCATTAACTCCTGGACACTTCCTGATTGGAAGTGCGCCAGCGATAATACCAGAACCGTCCCTTGCTGCGGTTAAAGCCTCTCGCTTATCTCGTTGGCAACTAATCAGCCAAATGTTGCAAAGTTTTTGGACAAGATGGTCGGGGGAGTGTTTGCATCGATATCTTTCCATTTACAAATGGAATAAAGCCTCTCCCTCGTTAACTGTTGGCTCTCTTGTTCTAGTCATCGACGAAAGGTACCCTCCAGCAAAATGGCCATTGGGCCGCATCATCGAGACGTTCCCTGGCCACGACGGTCATATTCGGGTCGTCTCAGTGCGCACGCAACACTCAGTACTTAAGCGACCCATTGTTAAGGTGTGTCCACTCCCGATTCCAGCAGAATCGTTGTAACGTTTTCGTTGACCCAGGTCAACGAAGGCGGGGAGGAGATGTTTGAAACTTAGCGCGCGTTCAACAGCCGCCCGGGTAGCGACAGCGACGCAAGAGCGATACGAGGGGCGGGCGACCGATCGTCTTTTGGGGTTTTGCCGGTTGCTTGCGACGCGAGACTCGCAGCGACGAGCTCGGCTGCGCATTGTGTCGGGAAACGCGGAAGCGAGAGCACGCTTTTGACCGATGATCGTTTTCATTCCGATTGCTTTACAATTGCGTTTCTGTATTCGAGATATATAACATCGTGATCTACCGTTCGAGTGTCGGAACCGAGCATAGAGTAACCGGATCGTAATCGGGTGGTGACATTTATTCGGCATTAATCATAATTGCTTCGAGGCTCACGAAACGGTGAACATTCTTTGTCCCGCACGGGCCAGCGAGGCCTCGGTGTTTTTCTCCCGCGATTGCGGACCGAGGAAAGAGTGCGCGCGTTGTATCTCAATGTGACCTAGAGACAAACGGGACAGTGCCATTACATCGGCATCTCACAACGACGCTGCGCCACGCTGTTCCTGGCTCGAGATTCAATCGAGGAGACCATCCCGAGAGATCCTGGGCTACGCCTGATGCCGTTATCGTCCACCAGATTACTCGACAATGCTAAGTACCCTAAGCATTATTTCTTTCCGATCGATCGGATAACGCGTGTGCCACGCTCCTACATGCTCTTTCGAGCTAATCCGACGGAATTCGGATAAGTCCGTTATGCGACGGACATATTCTCAATTCAGTGCCGTGCGTTAATGAAACCCGTTAGTGCTACCGATGTCCTTGTGCGAAAGGATAATTTGCCCGCGAAAATGAGGAAGCACGTGCGCTCACCGTGAACAAAAGCCACGGCTCACCAGACATTCCTCGAAATCCGGGAGTTTCCATTGCGCACCATTCGACAGGTGTAACCTTGCGACGAATCGCCCATTGTTTCGCATACGTATTCATATTGCGTTAATCCGACACATCGAGTCTTTAATAACATCACGGTGTAACTTTATTCGACAAGTGCGATTGTGTGATTTCCTACGCGAGTGAGAGATTAACGCGTGCTACCTGACGCGATCTCCTTAGACTTGCAGTGCGTTCATTCGAGTCCTCGTATTGTTTGACAAATCAGTCGATGGCTCAGAATCTCCATCCTCTGATAAATGTTTTTATTGCGTGGCACGACGTGATAGTGCTTATGTTCCCTACTTGCGATTTATTATATCTTACTCATTTCATTGCTTCATTACTGTTATATTATTTGCGCTGTGTTATTATTAGCTTTAGGTGTGTTACAATTCATGCATACTCGCTGGCATTCTCTCGTGCACATCACTTGAGTTATAGTTTAATATTTACGTAGCAGTATAATTCTCTCTTTCTGTCACATGTCAATACTGTGGTCGAAACACGATATTTCGACAAGCTGCTACGCGAGACATTCTCATTTAATAAGATTTTAGTATCTAGTGCTTTATTCTAATCATTATATTAATAGATTTTCTTTCAGTTATTACATTAATTGGTATATCTATCGTTTCTATGTATATTTTAATTCAGGCATTACCGTCTTTATCATTTCTATCGTTATTATGTCCATTAATTGCAACACACAATGCGTTTTATGTACGTGCAGAACATATATGAATCTTTATATGCTTTATGATATTTTGTGAAACAATATATTTTGCTCTCTTAACCTATCAGGAAGAGTTGTTAGTTCAATTGGCTGAGATAACTAAATCCCTGTGGTCTGTTCACCTCAACATAGAACTGTCGAGTCACTTTTCATACTGTTTTTTAAACAAAAGTTATTTACGATAATTTTGTTTATTGACATTTTTATGTGCATTTAATTAATATTAAATAAATATATATCTAATAATAATAGAATATATTTAATTACAATAATTTTACATATATATGTCGCCGTTTTAGAATAAGATTTTCTCGAAATACTTTCTTGAAGAACAGGAAATAATATTTAGACAAATTATATAATATTTATAAATCGTACAATGTGAAATATCTCTATAAGAAAGGAGTTATAAAAATATAAAAATATATAATTAATGATAAACGATATCTAATAGAAGTACCAAATAGAGTTTCTAGTCTAAATCTCTTTCAATTTTATTGAATTTATAAAACTTTTCATATCGCTTATACTGTTATAGTCAATAGATAGAAAATTAGATAGAAGTCAACAGATTTCATAATTCTGTATTTTTTAATGAAAAAAATTTAATTTGTATTTAACAGTTTTGAAATACAACAAATTATAGCGTATAAATTCGTATTCTATTATATTTATGGAGAAAATGTAATATTTCAAAGCCACAATAAAAAAAATGGATAAAATTACCAATAAATGACTGTTGATATAAAAATAAATTTATTAATTATATAATTTACTAAATGTATTAAAAATTAATATATTAATATTAACTTATAAATATGTTAAACGATTAATAGCATAATATTTTTTCTATTTTGAGGAAAAAGGAATATATCTAATTAATTTAAATTTTATATAGGTAACTAAAATCACAGTTTATACATTTAACGCATCGTTACACTTGGTACTAAAGATATGATTACCTTTTAATTTATTTTATATTGAGTGTGTTATTGGAAAAATAAAGCAAAGCATTGGTTATAATATTTGTGTATCAAAAATATGATGCAATAAAACTTTCTATGAGAAAATTGCTTGTAAATTGAAAGCACTTTGACTCGAAGAATCCCTAGACAAAGAGAAATACAGTGAACCTGAGCCAGTTTCGCGTATTATTTACACGGCAACTAGATACGATCGATATATTATAAATTCGCGGCACACTGGAGCGTTCACTGCGCAAAGGGCGACGCGTAAACAAACAGGGTGGGTTACAGCTGGCGTCACAAGTCGAAAAATTAACTCACCGAGAAATTGAACGGCACTAAAACGGCGTGCGCGCCGTTAATAAAACCGAGTTACGAGCTGAATCCCGACGGACGGGCTGCCGTTTCGCATCTCTCGTCGGCGCGTTTCCGCGGAGCGATAAACAACGAGCCAGCCGGCCGCACGAGTTGTATCGGGGGTACGCGGTGGCGCGTTATGGTGCGATATCGTCGGAATAAAAGTTCCGCGGAGCATCTGGATCATGCGGTGACTTGGCGCGGAGGGCGAAGATAGCTTCAGCGGGTGACCGCGACGTGGAGGAGCGACGTGGGCGGCTCTCCGTGATCCTCATCCCATCTGCATCGCGACGAGCGACGTTGGCATGAACACTATCCCGCGGGCCGCAGTTAAAAGCACGAGCCATAAATCAGAGTGGCGAAGGAGACGAGGACGGAGAAACAGATGTAGACCGCAAATGGCTGGACATATAGTCGCGCATAAGGATAGAAACGAGCGACAGGAGGAATGGGCGGGGGTAGCAGGGGGGGAGAGATACAAGGAAAATACGTAGAGGATGATACGACAGGTGCCATAAACTTGGCCGGGCGACGATGCCGTTCCGCGTGGAATTAATTAAAATACATATAAAATGAGCCGACACGGTGACCCTCGTTTGGCACTCGCTCCCCCGCCAAATTGAAGCGAACTTATCTACCCCCGCCATCCTGCGTTTCCCCGCCGCGTCCCCTTTGTCGTCTCTTTTAATAATCGTCGACCGACGGCGTTCACCCGCCGTTCTCTTTCGTCGGCTACTTTCATCGTCCGGTTTTGTTGGTTCCTCTCGTCCTATCTCGAAGGATAACGTTCCCCGATATTACCAGAGTCCCTCCCCTCAAGCGAAACCGATCTCTTCGATCCGCAGCGCGACAGGATGCGCTTTGGCGCCGCGGCCGCTTACACTTGCGCGCTAAAAGGAGATATTCGTAACTTTGTTCGTTAGGAACATTCACTCCAAATGGAAGCATTTTACTACCTTACTCGAGATTGAGGCTATTCGAGTTTATCGTGCTACGCGGTGGATGCCACGAAACAAAATGTTAAGCCACTAAAAGTTCCTGAACGAATTCCCGTGCTTGCACACCTTACAAGACGATTCCACGGTAAATTGTCGCGTTAGTTCGGAAAACTCGTCCAGTTTACATGTGGCACGATGCAGATTGAAACTTAGGGAGTGCAGTTTATCTCAATTTAACCGCGGAAATGACGGATAAGTATTCTTTTACGTGATATATTTGTTTATTAAATTGATGACAAGTATATGATATTTCGCGGTGTGAAAAATGAGATTTGTTTCGTCTTCGTATTAAAAATTCGAGACATTCTATACTTTTGCAACATTGTGCTTTTGATAGCGACGCTCTGACTAATTTTTCGCTGCCTGTAAATCGTATTGACAGTCTGCCGAAATTACTGTGAGGATTTTCGTTTAACTGTCCTCCTGTGTCTTTAGCGGCTCGTCGAAAGACGATCGCAAACTTCAAAGGTACCTACCAGCAGTAAGAGTATAATAGTCGATTGCGTACCTCGAGAAATTCCGGGAGTTCCGCGCGAAATCTCTCACCCGTTCGCCTTAATATAGAATTGAATGCCCCTTTGAAATACGTTCTCAGCTGAGAATAATGAAAGGTAATAAATTGATGAAGAGAGCGGCAATCGCGTTCTCTACTCTCGTACGCACCGCCGACTGTGCGTTATTTATTGAACGGCAATGAAATTTACTTGATTTATTTATAAGGTAGAAAGAACCGCGAGAGTGGAGTTTCGTTGAAAGAAAGAAAAAAATAAACATTCTGGGTTTCTGGGAAAACGCGCGCGCGTGTTCCTCGCGTTCTCTGAAAAATTGCATTCTTCATGTTTGATTTACCTTCGCATAGTTATGCAGCTTCGAATGTCAAACAAATTTTTCATCAAAAATTACTCGAGCGCATCAGCATCGTATATTCCTGTGTTCTGTGAATTCTCTCTCTCTCTCTCTCGTCTAATCTCGTCACATTTCAATCGCTCTTCGTGATACTCGGAATCCTTCATGGACGCGAGTGCGACTCGTATCGGACGAGTCATTCTCTCTGTTTCGATAAAGCGTTATAATTCATCGTTTGTTCTCGCGGCGCGCATGCAGCTAACACGTACCCATATGGCGGTCGTGAAAGTGCACTCAGCACCACCGATCCTCATGCATAATCATATATTTACAGTGCGGGGATAATCCCCGTCTCTCCCCATCGTTTCCGCGATTCCGTCCTCTCCCTCTCTCTCCCCGTCTCCTCGTCCATCGTTATCCACCACCGCACGCAACGTATACGCGCGCGCGCGGACGTACCGGCGACGAGCGCATATGCTGCTGTCGTCGGCGCTGCTTTAATTAAATATTTGCATACAGGTGCGCACACGGACGCATACTGCCGCGCAGAGATGTACAATAACATTATATATACGGGCGCATATATCTAAGGTCGCGGCTTTCATCGCGTTCGCCCAGACGCGAAAGGGCCTTGAGAGATTAACCGCAAAGTCGCGCATTTCCGCATACGCGCGAGCGTGCGTGTGTGTGTGTGCAATTGTGATGGTTCGTCGCTCGACCGTATTGGTGTTCTCATACGTAATCTTGTTTAACAAATGTAGAGTACCTTGGAAAGAACATTCCACGTTCCACGGTGTGCGCAGTTACTGCGATATTTAATTAACGGTTATCACGTTTTCAATAATTTTATGACAGTTACCGGACACGTGTTCACGAGTTTTTAATATGTAATTAGGTAACTGTTAGAGTTTGTAGTGTGTGTGCGCGCGCGCGCATGTGTCTGACTGGTATCACGTTATTCCACTCGCTCAATTTCAATTATTTTGCTTTGACTTTACTAACAATAAGTCGTGCTCTGCAATATTCATTTGTCGTGGAGCAGAATTTGTTTTATGTAACGGAACCTGATGTTACAGCGAGCTGTATCTTTTTTATATTGCAAAAAAAGAACTCATATTCGCAATCATATCAGTACATTGTTACTCGCGTGCGTTGGTTGAATTACTTGGACGGCTATTATACTTAATCATACTCGTCTCCCGTTCCACCGACGATCAGATTCATCGGAAGTCATAGAGGTTTATTCACTTCTTTTTTTTCTCTCCCTTCCTCGTTCTCGTGCAACGGCGATATCAGTAGCGCAGAAAGCTATCAGCGTGTTATTATACTATCGAGGATAATCCTCTCAAATTTACATGAGTATCCAATTTTCGTACATCAGGCTCTTCCTGGTTTATTAGCGGCTTCCGGTGGGGGATGTTGTGTATAATAATCAATGACCCATCGATGCATTGGGAACTCATAGCCGCATGATACTGTTTTTAATAACTTCTCGGCATAACATATTCATGAGGCAAATTGTCCTTGCAATTGCTTTTTCACGCGATTACGTATATTATTTTATCCAAACAGTTCTTGCCTCGCTTGTGAACATATTCAGGAATTACACGTTAAACAATGTGCCGGATTATTTAAATCCGCTGCTGATCTTCTTATCTTTTAAATACGTGCAATTAGACGAGACTAAAAATAAATGCTATTGTAATATAAATACAATTCATCTTTTTTGCGAACTTCTTTTAAAACTGCATGTCATATATAAATAGTTACTCGAATCTGCAGCAAATAATTCGCTTAGGTTTCATGATAACATCACTTCCGTCGATCTGTAGTTCTAGGACATCGAGTTAAGCGAACCATCACTATGTGTGGTTTACTACCGAATGAGTCGCTCGCAGATGTACATTTATTCGCGCTGTCCTCTGCTCACTAGAGCATCGCAGATGCATTTCACGAGAATCGCATATGCGGCTCATTCACATCGGGTTATCTCTGGACACTTTAATTGAGGCAGTTAGAAGACGCCTTTTCCGCTTAAATAATTTGTATATAT
This sequence comes from Leptothorax acervorum, assembly GCA_035220615.1. Taxonomy (NCBI): domain Eukaryota; kingdom Metazoa; phylum Arthropoda; class Insecta; order Hymenoptera; family Formicidae; genus Leptothorax; species Leptothorax acervorum. The sequence continues at coordinate 656,258 of JASTWQ010000014.1, forward strand.
TTATTGGCAATTAAGCCATCGAAGAAGTTCCGCGTTAACCCGTGTAGTGACTTATTTCCTGGAACGTAATGACATTCAAATCGTACTGTAATCCCTTCGAAATGCTAATACCATTAAATTGCAGAATTTGATGCTAGATATCCATATACCTATATTGCCTTATATCATAGGTTCTTTCAGAATTTACAACAGTTACTCGGCACATTGAAATTTTTCTTCCCCAATTTACTTATATTCTTTATTTATACATGAATATAAATTCTTCTTTATATACTTACCACTATCATTCTTGAGAAAAATAAAATAAAATTACTTATTAATAAATGAAACTCTTTTAACTTGATTTTGTTTTAACAGTAGGTATACACGCGTAGTGGTTAACTATGACAGATGACAGAAAATCTATGGATAAAGCAATTTCGTGAACGCAGTAGCAGCATTTCTATCATTCGCGGTTATTATGCTTCAGTGTATGTACACTGAAGTACGCTAGCAAGAGACATCGGAAAACATCTGCTTGGCGCGGTTGTGTAGACGCGCGTGCGGAAAGCAGTTCAACACTTTCCATTCGAGGCGCATAAAACTTCCCGATCGTAATCTTGGGTCGTTGTGCGAAGAGTGACATGCACGCCTTGCGCTTAATTCACGAGAGGCGCGGATCAAGATCAATCCTATGGCGGACGAGATATGTCGCGGTTATTTTAGCATGCACACGCGTGACAAACTTTTAACGATGTCCAGATTCCTGTATGTTAATGCATGCCGTGCGCACGTCTCGCAAGTGCTCGGTATCTCGGCAATTAAAGTACAGGAATTTTTATGTAACTTATAAAATTTACACCTAGATTATAAACAATTAAAAAGAGACACGTATACGATTGATTTTGAATAGTTTCAGACATGCGAGCGAAAGAAATCATATTTACGGCAACTCTCAATATTTTATTACATGCAAATTTTACATGCAAGAAGTTTAGAAAGTTTGTACGTAGTAAATAAAATATTCTTATCGATTTATTTAAATAATCAACGTTGCGTGAGTTTTCCTGAATTTAATACATTTATGATCATGCATTCTCTGAATAACACACTGCGCGCACACACAATATTAGTACCAATAAAATTTCGTTAAATTGAATTTACTAAAAATGGAGAACATAGTCGATTTTATAAAACTTGTGTATCTATTTTTATTAGATTATTTTGTTTATATGCTATTATGCAAGCATAAACTTGAAATTAACACTTGATAGTGCATGCAATAAAATTATAACAAGTTTGAACTCATATCTACCGAATGTGCAACGAATGATAATTACGAAGATAGGGTTGAAAAGCGATGATGGAATTTTGAACAAACGTTTATTTATTATACACGGTAGTGATCAGTATTTGAGCACAAATAAATGAAGTAGTCTTTAAGCACTATCAATAATGCCACTCAATCATCAAAGATATATACGTCCTTATTATTATCAAATTTACAGAACTATTTCTAATACGCGGTATTGAAAGACAGCGATAATATATTATGCAATATACTTATATCAGCAAATATTATAATAAGAAATATTATTTAAAGGACGCAATATTTTATTCAGACCAAGTAAACGAATGTTAACAATTACGAATGAACAACTTGTTCCAATGAGCGCAAGCGGTGTTTATTCGGCTTTTGATTGCTTGGTCTGAATCTAGTTTTACGCGTTTCTAGACTGCACATAGATTGCAAACGCATTTCTGAAGTACTTTAAAATATTTTCATGACGTTAGTAAAAAAAAACCACATCTACCTGCGACACGGCCAAAATAATATTGAAATATTACAGAAGTTGTATGTGCTAGTATTTCGTGTTATTGCTTGTGATTGTGTATGCCGCATGTCATAAGACTAGTCATCATTCATGTGCGAGAAAATAGAGATACACGTTGTTAGCATTGTGGCATGTATAAATTTTGCAGCATGACTTTGCTATCGTTCGCAGTTTGTAATATTTACGTTAAGGCCGAACGCAGAACGAAAAGCAATCGAGGAGTGCGAGGTCATTCGTCCTCCATTATTACTGGATAATGTTGGTAATGACTTTGTCACTCACACGAATCAAACCGTTGGACAGTGAGTATCGGTACAATGCACATCGTTACGTTGCAAGTGGGCGTCGAAGCCGAAATAAAAAAGCAGCACTCGCTCATCTAATTTCGCGGCGAAAATCGCCGCGTAATCGCAGCCACATCCGAGTATTTTTCATGCACTCGTATACCGCGCGGATAACGTATTTGAAATTTATGATATAATAAATCGTGGAGCGAATTCGAGGTTTTCCGCGGACGGGCGCAGTCCGTGAATTATCGACTTTCCGGCTTGACGAAAATTCTAAGAGAATTCGCCTACACTCGCGCGGAGGAGGGAACGGTTCAAGGGAGGGATCCTCTCTTTAATCCCGTCGAGAGAGAGAGGGAGCGGCATAAAAAGGGACGAACTAGGCCGAGATCCTCAGGATTCCTACGGGAACAAGAATCGCCACGGACGTTTGCGTTCTTGATGCGAAGCGCCGCTTATGCATGCGACATAAACTAAAAGTGCGGGCGTAGCCGGTGATATACCGTCCGTGGACGGTGGACGAGAGGGCGGTTTATTGTCCATTTGCATTCCTCGTCTCACGTACTTGTATCATCTCTCTCGAATTTCAACCCGCTTTTCTGCCATTGTTTTCCACCCACTCTACCCGTCGCCCCGTCTCTCTTCATCCTTCCCCGTTATCCAACCTTTCTTCTTGGTTTTTTTGCATGTGCATTTCCCTTATTTAACTCGCTCTTTGCTGTACACATCTATTTGTCCATCAAGAGAACATCGAGCGATTAATGTACCTACTCTTTTTTTACTACCATATTTTTCTGCTTTGTATGCGAGTAGGTGAGAGCAGCGTAATACGGGATTTAGAAGGATCGTTTAAAAAATATTTGCCATTCCACTAAAGAATTGAGCCAGATAATCATTGAAGAGTTCTGTAGGATCAAGAATAAGCACGTAGAAATCTCCATCGTAACTCGACAAGTACTTTAGTTGTATATTTTTTTCCACGTAATTGCAGCCTGATTATTTTAGAATAATGAAATTGCCTCTAATTAAATTTCACTTTTTCTTTCTCATAATATGTTACCGGAATATAGGATCATTAATATGAGATTGCAAAGAAACGTTTAATTGTTTCGCTCAATCGAAATTATGTGTGAAGGTAGTGATGTAATTTGAACGTATACAAATATTGTAGCGTAACACACATACACATATCCATTATTAAGTCGCATTAACTCGCTTATAACAGGACCGGGATAAAAATTGCCACTGCTGTAATGACGATAATTAACGGTAGGAGTCGATGACGGCGAGTTAATCGTCCATATTGCGATTTTATCTCTATTTTATGACCTCAATGGCGGGTTGGCCGGAACGCGCCTTCGTGCTTTTCGCGCGGCGGATAAATTTTTATCGCTGCATGCTGGTCATCGCAGTTAATTCATGTCCAGCAAACGCATGTTTTGGGTTCGAAAATAGAATTCGCGGAATTTAATTCGCCGTAATGAATTACGAGGACGGTCGATTCTTAGATAAGGATGGCCGCGCTGTGGTCGTTGGCATTGCTAACTTCATCAAGCATGAGAGAATTAAATCAGCTATTTCTAGGGCCATCTATCATGAATGTGTATAATAGCAAAAAGAAGTAGTATACAAACAAATATAGCTATCAAATACCGATAAATTGCTTTATTTTTATTAAAGTATGGTATATTTTCTGTGGAAATGTAATTATAAAATTAATGTTGTAATAAATTTTATGAAAATATTTTAATTTTTGAATAGAAAAATGTCAAACGTTTGCGATTGTTTGTCTACTTCTTCAAAATATGCAAAATAAACACGATAAGTCGTGATGATAAAAAAGCTCTTTATAAACAGTCCAGTAAAAGGTTAACGACATTCGCGATATAAGCTGTTTAATAGCTAGATGTAGTTATATAGACACACTCATAGCGATGAAATCTTAACTAATTGTAAGTGAGATTGACGCGATGCAGGCGCCAAGAGGCTAATTGCATTTAATGAGAATTAGTGCGAGAGCGTAATAAATTGATTCTTTCTGGAAATGCGCGTAACGGTTGCTACTGTAAACAATTATGTCGATTTCGCTATCATGTGCGTTTTAACTTCCACAAAGAGCTGTAATTTTTGTACAATATAAGGAGTATATTATAATGTTTATCTTCCTACCAATAAGAGAAAAACAAGAAGAGTATACCTACGTTCAAGAAATTGGTTTTATAACTAGGAAATATCTGATATATTATTCGAATTTATAGTATGATGTTATATAAGAAACAATAAAGGTATTTTACTTTGATTTATGTCACAGACAAATACAGAATAAAATATAAAATTTAACAATAATTTTATACTGCTTTTTTTGTTACATTGAGAAAGCAGTCCATATGTAAGGGCAAGCATTTTCTTACTTTCAAGCAAATCTATTGTTACGTCAAAAAATATCTGACATGTACCCGATAGAGATGACATTTTTTGAAAAACCTCTTCTAAGAGCAAAAGCATTGAGATCGCATTTATTTCGCCGATACGCGATAACTCTCGACGCTGTCTCCGCACTTCCATCGCCCGTTCGCCAATCATCCTCGACGACAAGGACAGGCGTATTATGCCGGCTTTCATTTTGGTGGTGTTCTCCTCGCGTGAGCCACGACTTTTCTACCTCTTAAATAAAACATTTTGAGATAGGTCTCTCACGTGTCTGTCACCCTTATCTGCCCGCCATTTTCACCATGTGCTTGTATTGCGTGTGCGACGTGAAACGCCTATTCTCCCTGCCTCTTTTCTCAAATAAAACATTCGCGATACATTATAGGATTAAAAATCGAATTGATAAAAACCGATCACGATCAATTCTGTGAAACATTTCCCGAGGCGGAGGTGTCTTCTGACGTACACGAAGAGGGAGGAAACGTAGACACGGTCGATCTTTCGAAAAAAGAGGAGCACGAATCCTTTTTTTCCCCATCAACCAGGCGAAGGATCAACAAGAGCGACCGAAAAAAACAGAGACCAGAGGGACGATTCTGGATAGGACAGTGGGCGGAATAGAGAGACGAAGGTTCGGGAAAGAGAGAGAAACGGACGAAACGGCCTCTTGACCCCTTTCCAAGGGTGGTCGAGTGGAAGTAGGGTCGATAAATCTCGGTAGCGGGGGTAATCCCCAACGAAGGTTCGTCGGCTTGATAATCGCGGATGTTGCTCCTGACGATAAGGGAGGCTCTCGCGTGCGCTGCACGGTTTAGTGTCGGCGTAATTCAGGATGAGAGCGTGCTGCGTGTCGACGAGAATTGTCGTGGATGTTCCAGAAAAATGGGCTTCCATGCCGGTGTGTCTATGCCGGTCCATCGTCGCTTCTATAGGTCCGGAGCCGAGCTATTTTTTCTCACTCGTTTACCTCACCTTGATACTATGCGGAGAAAAAGTCTTCTGTAAAAAGTCTGCAATAATTTGTATATTATGCTCCCGCGTATTCTGCATTTAACATGTCAACTATTCGAGAAGAAATATTGTCAGCGCGAGCTCTGATCCTTTAATTCTATTATGAACGGGAAAAGTTTTGCACACGCTTTAGTTTATTGGATATTTTAGAAATATAGAAATCAAGAGTGAAACATATACCTACATGAGTAAATATAATGATTTATTATTGAAAATATGTATAGTATTTCTCTTTAGAGAGATATTTAATATTTCTGAATAGGCATTTTGAGGGATCTTTGATTTTAGTTAAACGCATCAGATCTTCGAAATCGACATTAATCCTTTGGTATTTGTCAAAGCTTCATTCAGTTCATAGTACTGTTACGAACTTTATGTACCAAAGGATGGGCAGATGTAGAAGTAGTATACGGGACGCGGTTGAGAAACGGTTCTCCAGGTAGTTTGCGACAGGTCTTAATGTGCAGCACCGTGGTTCTGCGAAGATGGCTTCTTGGTTGCATTGTATCGCTTTAGGGAAACTTGACTTAAGGATACGCTTTGTGTTCAGGCAGCACGGGACGTGAAATCTGTCATATATAGTTTCGAACGACAGAAGATGAAGGAGAACAATTGTAAAACATTCTTGAGGAAGTGGAGTCCTTTGAAAATGGCTTATTTTCGTTGCAGACAAATATTCATAGCGTCAAATATATCTGATCGCAAAACCGAACTTAATCACATATTTGCAAAATGACAAATGAATAAATTGCTCTAAATAATACAAGAACATGTTACAAAAACATGTTTTTGTTTATTGAAAATACATTATTTGCTAGTATTGCAACAATATCCGAAAAATCAGAGTAATTTCAGTTATTTAGCAAGTACTTTGTGCTTCACCAATTCAATCTAATTAATCGATGCGCTGTGAGTAATGGTTCTTTCTTTGATTGATCTAACATGCGAACGGAGAGTCCAAGACGCGCGGATGCAGTGAAGTCTCTCAGTGAGGAGTTCCGCGAGTCGAACACATTTTTCTTGATAAGATAATCAGATATTAAATCGACAAATCGTCTGGCGGCTCTTACGCGAGAGCTGGAAGACTACCATGCGAAGGGTCGGGAAATTGATGAAAAGTCGGATTTCGCGTAAGCACTTCCCGCTAAGCGGATAGCCCGGTTGTTTCTCTTCCGGCCACCTAGTCATTTTCGTGTTTGTCCGCGAACTCCGGATTAAATTATTACGTATACCGGGCCTCACTGAGAGACACACATTGCAGTCGCTAAGCTTCCAATTATGACGTTGAATGTGAATGTGTTATACGCACGCGTGCTATGTGTGTGTGTGTGTGTGTGTGATCGCATCCAGCCGCGTCCGGCTGCGTCTATGTACGGAGCGTTCGTGGATGCCCGCGGGTGCAAAATGGGGGTAGAGTAAATTGGAGGATGGTAATCGGACTCCCAGAGTTTTCTCTAATTCAGGGAATCTCTTTTGTGCTGCCTGTTTTCCGTCCCTCTCATCTCATCGGCCACGGCTATTTCGTTCCTCTCGCTTTTAGCATACAAAATAATGGACGACTCTCAAGTTTCGACGGGACTACATTTCGTAAGCTCTAGTAGCAGCATTCGCATCTTGCTCCTTTGGAATATTCATCGCTCACTGTTTGGTTTTACATTTACTTTGCGTTCTCTCAGTTGCGTTAATGGCAGAGGAAAAACCGGCACACACAGTCGCATACAGAATTATATTATAATAGCAAGAAGAATAGAGATTTATTAAGCAAATTTGCCATTTTATTATGAAAATGATATTTAAAGCATGCATCACTACGTCAACGAATGTTGTATGAAATAGTTTTCAAGCTTTTACTCTAAAACCTTTATACTATATGCATGAAGTTTTAGAAAATAGTTTATCAGTATTTTGCAAACTATCGCGTTGCTGCGTCATTGCGCTTAAAACATAATATTTTCGAATTGTGCACGGTTTTTGTTTGGAATATTTAGTTCCAATGTGATATAATGTTTCCTGCGAAAAATTATTCGTACAATATCGGATTTGCGTGTGATCCGATTTATATGTTGTATAAAAGCTTAATTACTAACATTCACAGATATCTGAAATACTGAATTTCCCGTTCCATATTGGAGGGAAATACGTTTTACATGCGTTATTACGATTACATCCTGTTTAATGTATAAGCACAGTATTACCGGAAAAAGGACAGGGAAATATGCAATTTCAGGTTGACTATATAAATAGGAAAGCAATGTTTTAATTTTTAATTTCTAGCACAGTGAAGTATAAATATGTCAATGTACTATCATTATATAATTTTGTTTTTGGTCTGAATAACGCGTAAAAAAATCCTACGTAAGTTACTCAAATTTGAACGAAATTTGAACGAGCAATAATTTTTACAGTAATGTTGGTTACGTATATCGTTCGATACGCTTAACAGGGTTTTGATCCAACATCATGGATATTCAGAAAGCTCTATAACAGTTCAGAGGTCAATTGTAATTTATCTTCAATTGAGGCTAATCGTCGTAATACCTGGATTCAATACCTGACGGCAAGGGCTCAATCTCTGTAATTAATTGCGAAATGCACTTTACAGAGAAAAAAGAGATTGGATTTCCTGAGATTCAAATATATGGTTTGCTACCAATATAAGACTTATAGACTTAGCACTAAAAAATGCGTTTTTCAATGTTTGTTTAATTATACATGAAGTAATAATCTATAGGTACACAAATATAATGCATCTATATACAGCAATTGGCTATTGATTGGATTTAAATAATTCTGCATATTATATTTTATATAAAGAGTTAAAAATTGTTGCCACTTTTTACGAGTCTAAGATTTTGCGAGAGAAATTTATTCGTTGGGAATGATATCTTTAATAAGAACAAATGAATAATCTGCGTTTCCCGAGTTTTGCATGACCATATTAATCTAGCTATATAAATAAAATGTTATGTATAGTTATACAACTACATATGACGAGTTTTTGGATTATTTGTGCAAAGTAGCAACAAATAAGATATTTAACATCATTTAAATGCTTATCAAATCTAGTGTTTAATAATTTCGAACACTTTCAGAAAAGTGTTACATGTTAATAAATATTAAAAATAGTAAAAATATTTTAATATATACGTTAAAATATTTATTGAATACAATTCTTTTAATTATAATTATATTTATATTTATGTTGAAGAATAGCTTGACAAAGGTCTATATGTGCAAGTAAAAAGTAATAGTTTTAAACTAAATCTACATTTATATTAAAATGAATTAAATAACTTATCTACATTATAGTATTAATAATTTAGCAATTTATTATTACAATAATAATAATGTTTAGAATGACGATAACATTGTTTTATTTTATGCATATTTTATAACTATAGATGCAGACGCATGTGTCTGAACGAACAATGACTTTTACTACTTCTGTAGTTGCAAACCTTTTCTTTATCACAATACATAATGTAAGCGCGGCACAGTTTGTAATTCCTGCGAGCTGTCGCAATGAACATGGTCCATAGTACCTATTCGTAATATCTCACTACGTTTATTCAGAGCGTATTTTGTTGTGAAAGAGGTTCGCACATTCAGTGCTTGCGTAAAAATAAAATACGTATACGATAATTTTTGAAAACGTGGAAAGATAAGCGGCTGCGTTCGCCAAAAATTGTATCGAGAAAGAATACCTGGGAAATGTTTTCTGAGCGGATTCTCTCCGCTCCGATTCTCTTTATCCATATTTTATAGGCATTCCCGGCCCGTAGGAGTAACAGCAGCACGCTTTTTAGAAATATGGTTCCTGCGATTTAAATCCAGATCGCCACATAGGAAAAGCCGGATATGAGCGTACGTTTGCTTACTTCGAATCGCGAAAGTGTTTTGCCGCAGACATTCGTCCGTAAAAATGCATCATCTCGCGTGGCTTTCGAAGATTAATCTCTGAAAAATATTATTTGTTGCATCAGTCTGCAATATATTCTTTAAAAAAAGTCAGTTTTAAACTTCACTTCACGATATCTCGTAAAACGTCCGCGAGTGTAAAACTCTTTAAATATCTCTATGAATGCGCACGTTCGTCTACTCGTCCCCGTTCTTTTTACGTAGACATCACGAAGATGACGTTCCTTCGGGTGAGTGCATACACATACACACGCACGCGCGCGCACTCACACACACACACACATCAATGCGGGAAACGAATTGGAACTTTAAACAAACTCACGGAAGGAATAAAACCCAGCGACCACTCTACGCGGGCTGACTTCCTTCGAAGCTTGCATAATGAATTTTGGAAAAGGAATTCCCTATCGTATTCTTGCTCTCTGTCCTACGCTTCTCACGCTCTTTGATTCTGAACGAGGTAGGAAGGGATCGATACCGCATAGTTACATGTATTTTGCCAGCAATAATTTTCTCCGCCGCTGGGACCGGTGTGCTCCTTTTCCTCTCTAAAAATATTTCGAAGAGATATACACACCATTTAAGGATTCTTACCGTCCTCGCTTGTTCTTTTTGTTCATCTCGCTACGTTGCGCGTTGCTTTTAGTTGTTATTAAAACGGCGAATAGCGACGATGCGACATTGCGCGGCGAATAAGAAATTAATTTTCTTCTCCTCCCGGGGTACCTTGCCCTCGTCTCTCGCAGACTAATCCGATCGCTAATAGACGAGCAAGCCACTCAACTTTATAGTTACAAGCGTAAACTTCATCAGGGGATTCCGATTACTTTTCACGGTAACTGCTGGCCAACGCTTCTATACTTTTACTTCCTTTTTCTTCACGCGCTCCACTCGACTTCCGTGGTGTTGCCTCCCTTTTTTCCTTCCCAATTCCCGTTCCTTCTTCTCGCGTTTGCCACTTCCTTCAATTTCACTTACCCTTTCTGCGTCAGCGCTCTCTCTCTCTCTCGCTCTCTCGCACAAAAAAATGAGAACTGCCTTTATCTCGAAGGTAGAAATAATACGAGCGAGAGTGCACTGCGGAATTTAACAAGTTAAACTGCAAGCTTATTAATTAATATAAGTAATCCTAAGATGTCCATGCACTAGTCTAGTGCATTGTTTCCTCCATGTTATTTCGATATTTTGGCCGTATACCTTTATCCCGACACATTATGCTAATTTAATAATTAATAAATTAGATATGCACCTCTAACTTTGCAGTTGTTGGAAATTGTTAGTAAAGCCGGGGGCGATCGAAATAATTAAATCATAATATGCCGCGCTGTGATGCATAATTTAATGAGTTTGCCGTAATTTAATTCTCAGTTGTGTAATTAATAATACGTCGACGATGTCATTTGTTAGGTAACTTTTCGTCAGCTGTAATAGATCTTCGATTAAATAATAGCGTATGCATGGTTTATGTATTGCTATTACGTGGCTGTAACACGTACATATATGATTATTTCTACATTTTGTCATGTCGGCAAGTGATATCATATTTACAGATGTTTGTGAATATCTTGTTAGGTTATCAACGAGACTCAAAATTTAAACTTCTGTCGACAAGATCTTCTGTCTAATAGCGCTAACTATTCAGAATAGGTTACCCAACATAAGGACTGACCGCCCTTTATTATCCATCTCTGACATTATAACACACACATAATTTATTCTGCAATAAAAGATGTGCACTTCTCCATCTTGTTATACAGCTTCACGAATAAATTTACAATTTTAACGGGAGCTTATTTATGTCCAATATGCATTAGTCATGGTTTCATTTTTTTCTTGAGCCATATAAAATATTTTGCAATTAATTTTATGATAGTCGATACTTTTAAAATTTCATGGAATGGTCTTAATATATTTATAGGCAAAATTTAGACCAAGTTCTTTGTGGGAGACATTAAATCGGAATAAAGACGTTCTTGAAGATCAATAATAATAGCGACAGTAATGTACGGTTATGGTTCAAATGAATGGTTGCTCTTACGTGGCTGCAAGTCGATTGTAATTTTACAAAGAGCATTCTTATCCAGTATGGCTAGATTCGTGCTATCCTCCGACTCTTTTACTTTCCTTCTGCATAATAATCCCGGTCGCGTGCGACGCAATGCGCGGGTGTTAAATTATTTCTGAAATCTCGACGAAAATCTGAGGCTATGAAAAATATTCAAATGTTAGCTTACAGGTAGCATTTTGTTGTTCAAAGATACAGGAGAAAGTGCACCGGAGAAGTACGATAGAGCATTGTACGGGACGGCTGGTGGCAGGAAATATGCAAAGAGACGTTCAAAGAATGATAAAACGGATTTTATATCGCGCCGCGATTTACAAGCTAGATGAAAACTGCAGTAACATTAAAATGTGATGTATAGCTGAGCGTTAGTTTTGAAGTGACTTTGAATATATCCGTGATATGATCTGCTTATTAATTCATTATGAAGCGGATCCGTGATGTTTCTGCAAGCGCTTTAATGATCAATCTCATCCCGGCAAACACCAAGTAACATGTAACTTACATGTAAGTTATATATAACTACCTTATACATGTGTCTTACATATAACTAACATGTTAGTTATAATTTCCTGCTCAACATGTAAGTTACGTATTACTTGGTGTTTGCTGAGATTGATTAATGCCATTATAAAAACTGTCAGTTCAGAGAAATCGATGGCTAGGCTTCGATTTAAGTGACTCTCGAGTATTCCACACTATTTCGTTCCACCCTTAGAGAAAAATCCCTACGTCTGATAACAATGGACATCCCCCTTGTCGTTTATAGGGCTTCGATCGCACCCTAAATTCAGGGTTAGCTTCCTCTTCGCGCGTGATAGATAAACGCATTAGGACATCACGATAACTGCGATGTCCGAATCTCCCCACGTCAGGCGAGATCGACCGGGTTTCACTTTTTTTTTTACCTATTGCGACAATTTGATTGAAACGCTGACGCGATGTTTACGACGCTGTGTGATATGTTGGGGGCATTTTGATCCTATCGGCTTTGAAAAATGAAATAAAGCCCGGGTTCTGGATATCTCGCCGTATCGGACGGTTTCCACTAACCGATTTAGATATTACTTTCGTTCGAAATTTATGTGTTTCATACGTGTGTATCTTCCACTACCGCTGCTATATATCGTGTACCTTGTCATCACACGTACGGTCGAACTGAAGTCACGACTCTCTGCCTCTGAAAATACCTGATTCACCGTCTACACTATATCGTTAACTGTTCGTTAATGTGTCTCTGATATTTATTTAAATGTTTAGAGACCACATGGAGAACGATCTTAATAATCTTTTATATATTCGAAGACTCCGAGGGTTAATAAAATATCGAAAAAATTGTTCATGTCTTTGCGATTTATCGCGTTGCAGAATTGACAATTTCAGATGATGAGTTTTCGTCTACCTTTGACACTCGATAAGGCGCTTCCATGCTCGGCGCTTCGCGCCCCCCCCCCCCCCCCCTGGCGTGCCGCCTTCACCGCGACCTTTATCCCGTCTCTTTTCTTCCCGCCTAAGACGACAGTTAGACTGAAACTAAAACTAACTGCAACCCCCGTAACTATGTAACTGCATTGCACAGCGCGCCACTTGTATAAATTAACTGGAATCTCAAGAAGTAAGTGCCCGGGGAGCAAAGCGCTAGTTGACTTGCTAATGCTATTTACTACTCCGCGTGCACAGTGACGTAACAACCCCCGTCCTCTTGGAAATTGTTCTTCCGAAGACACTCGTTCGAAGCTCACCCGAGCGACAGACGTTCTAATTTCGACGTCCGTCGCCGTCGCCGTCGCGTCATTCGAGACTTTTACTTTCGCTCACATGTACCGGCGCGGCGCGACGCGACGAGTCTACCTGCTACGTCGGAAAAATTAATGCATCGTTAGGTGCATCCGGGATGAGGGCTATAACGAGTTTGCCGGAATGAGCAGACCGCGCATCACAAATTTCATGGATAACGTCATCTCCGCCTTTTACCCCTTTCCTTTGTTAATCTTGGTATTATCCACTACTGAATCTCGGCGCGTGCGTGACCGCCTTTTATTTGTCACGATCCCCGATTTCATTGCGACGCGGAGCAATTATTAAAATTTATGCTCGCAGTCGTTAGATTACGTCCCTCCCCGCGGCAACAATGTCGACAAGCAATAAAATTCCCTCCGACATCCCTTTGGCAAGTACACTTCGTATTTCGCCCCTCCCGCTCTCGGCTCCCGTCGAGCGTCACTTCAACTTCGCTTCGGAGTGGAGCGCTTCGAAAAGTTCGTATCGCTTTCCACTCTCTCTTTATGCCTCGTCACGCGAAAGTTCGTTGAATTTTCGCGGGACTTTTCCACCTCCGTCTCTCATTCTTTTCCAAGCGTGTTTCTTTCTCTCTTTTTTTTTTTTTCTACGCGGATTTCCGTCGCTACGCGAAGGAGGCGGAACAACCCCCTCCCCCCGATGCTCAAGGCTGCCATGGCGTTATACCATTCGACGGGAAAGGTCGACACTCGTCGCGCATTTCCTCGCATTTAAATGGCTCGGGATATAAATATGCAACGAGGCTCGGGTGATTTTATGCGGACTGCACCGGGCGGCGCCGCGGCTGTTTTCGATCCAATTTTCAAGATTGATTCGAAGCAATTTTGCCGCCGATCTCGCATAACACAGTCGACCCAGAAAGTGACCAGAAAAGAAAGCCTAAAAGAACATTGCGTTCGATCTTGCAAGCTGACTACCTATCTATTTTATGAAGCGATATTCAATCATCGCTATGAATTTGACATGAAGAAAAAGTAATCGATGAATTTAATATTATCGCGTCTTTGTTGATATTAATTAAAACCCCAAACTCTATTGACAGTGCTCGGTAAAAACTCACGAACGCAAACAGAAATGTAGTTTAAAGTAAACAAGTATAACCTGGTAGTGCCTCGAGTTATACTTGTCGCAAGACAATATCGTATTTCTTTCGAGTTATAGTATTCGTTTACGTAACTGTTGTGCGAGGAAAGTTTTATTTGACTCGGCATCGTATGTGAAACTTGGTTCTGTAATATTGTAGAAGAATACGTTGCTCTCGCGCGGATATCGTGGTCATTTGGCATCAGTCGTTATAACTGTCGTACAAAGTTTAATCTTTCACTGTTACTGCCGGATGCGACAGTTTATGTTAATAACAAGTGATTTTGCAAAGAATACTAGACGCGAGACTTTATTTTGGTTTGGATCACTTCCTGGGCGGTTTTGCCCCTCGAACATATTCGACCCCATGATGAGATGCATCGGCTGCACCGTAATCAAGCAACAACCTACCTCTCGCGCGCAGCATTTCGGCGCGATCCATTATAGCGGGGTATAAATTATTTAACTCAATGCATACAAATTACTTCAATGTAGCCTCTTTAATCACTTGCGGTTTACTAAAACCGACGCTAGGCGCGCTAACTAACTTCGCGATCGAGCTTCAAATATACGAGCAATTCGCAGTAACGGTTAACTGTGAAATGGCACAGGTGATGTGAATTAACACTATACCTATCATTTTAATTTCAGGGTCACTTCGTGCACTTACTTACATATCATTGGTAATACGCTTCCTCGAATGTGGTATATGCATATCAAGAAGGTAGTAGGTTCGATCAGCGGTTGGACGCGACGCTAATCGATGCGGATAAAGTTGACGCACTTTAAACGCGGCCGCATGCCTAAGTTTTCCCTTCTTTCAGTGGAAATAGAAATAGATATAGAATAATAGTCGGAACTGATATGAGTCTTCCCGGTAGAACAATTACGTGGAACTCTATGAGCAAGTCGTGACACAGTGAGCCGTTTATAACCGCGCCTCGTATGTATCGAACGAAGATTTGCGATCGATTTCAATTTCAAGGATAATCATCAGTTCCGTCATGTACTTTGCCAAAAGTAGAACAAGAACCTAACGCTTCTGTTCTGATCGGCAAAAAAATATATCGATCGAATATGTAGAAGCGATTAATGAAATTGTATGTTACGTGATTCGTTTACTGGAATCGTATCTTGCTTATATTAAAAGTCGCATACTGGACGCGTAATATTATAAAAAAAGGTGGAGTTGCAGCAGGCTTATATCAAAATTGATAAAAATTAAGCTTCAACCCTTCAAATGTTCAAGAAGCCCCGCAGATACACTGAAAAAAATTTATTAATTGCTAGAAAATTGATTTGTAGAAATTTAGTTTCCTTAATTCAAAGAAGTATTAGGTAGATTTGAGACATTTTTCTGAATTTAAAATATTTTCTCAAATCTACCTAATACTTCTTTGAATTAAGGAAAATAAATTTGTATAGAAATCAATTTTCTTGCTAATAATAAATTTTTTTCAGTGTAATTATACTAACCATAAGTCAATTATTTGAAGTGATATAGTAGAGTAAAGGAGAATCTTCGTCAGGATGTTTCTTTTAGCAACTACACGTTTGCTTGCGCTCTTCCTGAAGAACTTCACAAATTGTTGGCTTCAGATGCCGAGAAATCATCACCCGCACCTAAAGGTGAAGAAAGGGGGATGAAGTATTCGGAGACAGCGAAAGTTCTACACTTTGACGTTGCCAACGAAATTTATCCTCGCCTCATTTACTATCTCGTCACGCCGCAGCGTAGCAGTTGACAAAATGTAAATCCGAGCATCGAGCAGGCGGCGGCGACGACGCCGACGGCTCGCTTAAGGGTATAGAGAACCCCGGTGTGTACATGCTCTACATATACATGGCGGATTACGGCCGCGAAACGACGTTCGCCTCATCCGTTGTTACCGCAGATTGCTACGATGCGAATGACAGTGCTTAACTTTTCGTTCGCGCGGAAACTTCAATCTAAACTTTCTTTACCAACGTCGCGTCGCGTCGTGCCGACGATGTGGTCTGAGTTTTTTCGCTCCTAAACTCCAACGGCTCTTCTCTTTTCCGCATCTTAGCTCGCATGACATTTTTGCCGCCTGGGATTTTCCGACGTTAGTTCCCCCCCACGGATGATTCTTCCCCGCGTTGCTACCAGTTTACCGCAACTTCGGCCGCCGCTGCCGCTCGCCGGGGACGCGCGATGTGGTGGAAGAGAAAAAGAGATCTTAGACCACTCAAGTGCCGGTACTACATCCAGGATGAGTTCTGGACAACGACGGAGCCAAGATAGATCATAAAAAATGATCGTCCGCCCTCGTAAAAAACGAAATCTCGTGCAAGGAGCTACGTCCAATCGAGACGAGATGCAATTCGTGCCACGGATATCATCTTTAAGTAGCATTTCGTCGAATCTGTCGGTAACCTCGTGCGGATGTTTATCGAAAAAATTCATGTACCAGTCTACATCTACATCTAAATACGAATTACGTACTTACATAGTCGCATATGTTTTTGAATTCAAGTGGAAATGTAGATTATGATGACGCGTTGGTGAATATACAATATACATAGTCATACATAGCAGATGTTTCTACAAAGTAAAGATGAAGAATATAAATTAAAATACGATTAAAGTGATGTGTATTTATTCTTAATCTAAAATGTCTTGGTTCGAAAAATGAGGATTCTCACCATTCTTCATATGTGATGTAAAATAAAATTTCTATATGTATCAAAAAAATTATCAAATTTATCTCAAACGCGTTGCATATCAAAATATTTAAATAATTGATTATGCTTATGATATATTCCTGAGTACCGTACTCTAAATGTAATGCGTTTATATGCTTGTCTTAGTAAGAACAGCGGCTGCTTCTTCGCGAAAAGAATCGTCGACAGTGCGATAACTTGTAATCGATGCAATCTTCCGACAAGGTTGCGTTCTGTCGATTGACCGTCGTTGTATGCACAATGTTGGTTGCGAGAGCGGGTATCACGGCTCTAAATCCAGGCCACGGAGTTATGCCCCTTAAATCCGAGTCAGGCCGACTGCCAAGAATACTCGAGAAATTTACTGCTCTGAGAATCAAGGGAGCAATAACGTTCTATAAGATTGGAGTTATGTTTCTCGATATATCTTCGCAATGATGATATCTGTTTATACTTGAAATATTTAGTTAGCACAGATTTAATGTTATTATGAGTGGCAGGGGACTGATGGGATTTAACAAATCAACTGCATTCTCAGTACATATATATTTTATTAGCGTCTCTGTGAGAGAATGGGGTCGATACATAACGTGGCATGTATTAGTAAAAGTTCGTATCTACCTTCTTTATTGTTTATTTTTTAACGATTTCCTCATAATTCCGAGAGTAATCTCAGGTGACACGTTAAAAGGACGATTAATAAAATTATTTGCGACGAAGAAGAGGAACAGGTTTGAAAGATTATAAATTAAAAATATGCCAATAAAAATTAGTGACTGATGATGGAAGCTGTTGATAGATTTGTAGCTGAAAGATAATGAAGATTCTTTACATATATATATAATAGATACCTCTTGCCGCATTTGCGACGATCGATGCCACCTCTTTTAAACATTTATAGTGAACTACTCTGGAACTGTCACTTTACTGCGATCAATCTATAATTATTTACATGGCGCCCCGGAAATCGAACTCTAACGATTAGCTTCGTTAATGATTGCGGCACACTAAGATAATAGACAGCCGATGAATAATGTAAGTGACTATGACTACGTTACTGCAGTCAAGTCACGATTCAACTTTAGCGTATATCGTTTCGCGACTGAAATACTCGCCCTTTAATTTTATCATGAAGCGAGATCAAAATAGGATATACTAAATGCCTTTTAATTTTTCATCTGCAGATTTTTTAATTAATTTAAAATGGTCTCTTACTCTACACTACATATACCGAGATATTAATTATTGGAAAGAATTGACAATCTAGGAATTTTTACTAATTAGTTATAAAAAGTAGAAATCGAGGACGGATCTTTATTTCATTTCAAATATTACTTTTCCGACAGAAATTTAATTTAAATGTTATTCTCCCCCTCCCTCTCTCTCTCTCTCTCTCTCTCTCTCTCTCTCTCTCTCTCCTCTCTCTCTCTCTCTCTCCTCTCCTCTCTCTCTCTCTCTCCCTCTCTCTCTCTCCTCTCTCTCTCTCTCTCTCTCTCTCTCTCTCTCCTCCCCCCCCCCCCCCCTCCCTCCCTCCCTCTCTCCCTCCCTCCCTCCTCTTTACCTCTTCTTGTTTTTGTGCAAAGATCGACAATGTTGAATGTGAAATAGCTATATAAAAATATACATGTTCAATTAAATTTTTACTAAGGAAAAATGAATTCTCTATACTCAAATTGCTCAAAGCATGCATATGCACACGAAAGGAAGAAAAGAATATCATAAGACATATTGTGTATGATTCCACAATGTTACTCTTATTATATTACGTATACAAATTTATTTACTAATATTTATTCTTTCTATGTCTATCTTTTTTGCGTTATGAGGATTAAATCTTGCACCTTATTCTATAGAAAAGCTGACACAAAATTACCTTCGTGTTCATTAGAGCACATTAGCACAAAGCCAATGTTTCACTATATTAAGTTCTAGACATAATTTTACCGCATTCGTTGAGTGTACGTCATTAGCTTGACGAATAATGTCATTGGCAACAAAGCTAAGTCTATGACAGAGAATTGTCGCGTTTTCAAAGCAATTCCATTGCATATTTTATTTTGAAAATTATCATTCACAGTTTTCATTTAATATTTTTAATTATTTTTAAATTCTGCTATTGACTATTCGGACATATATGTAACAAATTTTTATATACATTTAATTTTAAACACCACACATATAAATGTAATATAGTGTTGGTGTTATTATTAACTAGCTCTAATAATAGTAATAATTAAGAATAGGAGCAAAACAAATATTGCTAGCAAATAATCGGGGCGTAATCGAGGATAAACGTTTATAATTATTTTGCCTGGCTAAATGAAAGTATAACACCTAAAATAAAATTTATACATTTAATGGATTTAATGCGTTATATAGGATACAATAAGTGCAGCTCTTGTTTCACGATGCTATGGCACGAACTCATTAATTATTACGCGAATATATAATGATATGGTATAAATGCGAATTACACACACACATCAATTATGTTAAAACGTGTACATAAATAATTATTACTAATCCTTCTTGTTCAAAATATAATTTAAAAAGGAAATAATTAAAAATCTCATTTTTCTTCTGCATTATGTACCTATTAGCAGATACACGATCATCTACTATTAAACTACAGAAACATCAACTCATTCAGGATTTATATCAACAAAAATATTAAACTTTTACGCATATTCTACTGTGCTTATTTTAATCTTCTTCATTTATTTCTGTTGATTTTCATTATGTTAATCTAATAAATTGATATTTTTTAATAGACAGTAGAAAAAGTAAAGTCAAAATATATCAAATATTTAATAAAAGTTTTAATTTTTTAGATAGGAATCATTTATTAATGTTTGAAAACGATATGTACTATCTCCTCTCGAGTTTTTTTAGATTGATAAAAAGAGAAAAACAAATAGCAAACTCGTTTTATTTTGCTGATCCTCTGTTGATAAACCTCTACACTTTGCTTACTTTCGCTGTATGTATTTCTTCCGTTTATTCCGTATGTATTCTTTTTTTTTTAAACTTAGCCAATAAAATCTTCGGCGAGAAAATGGAGTCGACTAGGTAACCGCAGAATCATTTCGCCGGATTATCGTGCCGCCGGACTTACTACCGGAAATGATTTCCGCGGCTAATTGAGCGTGCTGCCTCGCGATTCGATTACTTCTCAAACTTACTGTATCATAGTGCGACACCTTTTTCTCTCGCAAGAATGACGAACAATTTACTCCCAGTAGTTTCTATTAAAAATTCGCGTAAAGCATTTGACATCTTGCCTCTGCGATATCGAACAGAACATATTATAAACTTTATAGCAAAGACGCTAGATTATAAACGCCGATTATAAAAAAGCGGATTATATCTTTTTGTCTACAAAATAAATGGAATTGATATCCATCCATCTTGACAAATTATTTTATTGATCAAGCTGACATTATGTCGAAGAAAGAGAGAGGAAAGAAAGGGAGAGAATGATGCATTTTATAAGAAAAAAATGGCAAAATGAAACTAATGTCCTCTCAATATTGTAGGGAGATAGTGTGGGCTAGATTGTGGATTGTGATTCAATCAGAGCATTAGCCGAGTGAATACCGTGAGGTACGATGTGCGATCATTGACCGTTCCATCTGCACGTATTGCGATATCATTCGATTATGATGCCTGAGTGAATCGTAATTATGTCTCGCAATTCGCAGCTGGAATGGGTGACAGTCTGATGGGGGATAGCTGCGACAGCGTTAGGAGCGGAATAGGTCGTCTTAACAGCCCTGGAGACACGGATGGCACATAGAATAATAGGTTACTCCGGCAACCTGGGTTAGTCCTTGTTAGCAAGACCGAGAATGCACAATGTATGCAAACACTGTAGCGCACGTCCCCGTATTCCCCCGAAATGCTCGAATTACTGTTCTTCGTCCAATAGGATGCTCACCTAGCTGTCAGGACGCTTTTGCAGCTCTCTTCGAAGCTAATGGAGAGGCGCGACGATCTGTTTTCCTTAAAGCACTTCAGCCATTTCGCGCGGCGCGTTTATCTCGAGGAAATGGCGCGATACGTCTCGCCTCGTGGTAATTTTCTTTTTGCGAAATATATCGCTTCTCCCCCATATTGCGATGTCGACGCGTCTCGGGCATACCGAGACTGGCATTAAACGTTTGCATTTTCCGCCGTTATTAAAGGCTTTGCTATCCTCCGTAATTACTCGTACCTCTGTTCATCTATTAAAAGTGTGATAGGTACTTACCTGAGAAATGAGGATGCAAATAAAGTAAAATGATATTTTATATACAATTCTTATAATCATGTACCTGCTCTCTTAAAGTGATATCAATTAAGTGGCTCGTGAATATTCGTTAATAGAGAGAATCTGAGCTTTTTCAATAGCATGGCAAAATAATTGATACTTTACGTCATTAAACACAACGGAAAATCGAGACATGCATCAATGGCAATGTCATTATGTTCCGTATTAAGTACGTACTGTATAGCATGTGCGCTCACGTTGTTACACTCGAGCGTGGAGAAATGTCTTTCACGTTCGAAATGGAGAGTATGAGGAGTAATGGAAGCGTAACACAAGTATGTATATGTTGCGCGAATAAATTCGTTTCACGTACCGTAGGAATTTTGCTTTCTCGTGCCATGAGTTCTTTGATCTTAATGGAGAAAGGAAGATGTAAGGTCAAGTAAGGAAAGACAAGAAAAATGCGCTCGTTTGTGTAAAACAGATGAAACGTATTCTCTTTATTCGTATTCGTATGCCATCGAGTTTTATCTTACGCGATCGGACACCTCTCGACTTAACGTGTAACGGATGAAATTCGGACATTAGTGACTATAATTCTAGGGCCAGGCTCGTGTCTATTTACAATAGATCTTTGTACAAAAACTAGCTCCATATAAACAGTAAAATCCACGTTCGTGTGCCGCGTCAGTGATCGGGAACGAAGACGTCGCTCCTTAAGAGGTTCTCTTGAGTTCGGCGAAGTCTTTTGAACGAATTTTATTTTCTGTCTGAGTTGTTATAAAAATTTTGCGTACGAAAAAACATGAGCAGTGATGAGCTTCGAATACGATCACATTAATATCGTTAGTATTTTGAGGATAAGGCTGGAGAATGAGCTTTGATGCTCTCAATCGTGTTACCTTACAATTGCTGTAAGGGCAACTACTTGAAAGTAGTTTTGATAGGTTGTAAAAATTCCAAAAGAATTAGTATGTTGAGGTCCATATATAAAGACGCCGTTTTGTACGCGACTTTGAAACCGGAAGTATGAATATAATAAGGTATAAAGCGTCGTTAAAATTTTCTTTAGCTCTCTTTTGACCCAGCCTCATCTCCCTCGTTATTGACATTAACTACTTTTAGGGGTTAGACTCTTTGTACGTTACGATATATATCGTTTATACCTCAGTATGGCAGTAAAGAAATATTTCTGGACATGTACGGGTATCTCTCTAACTCGCTAATGTCGTTTAGCCTCTCGTCTCCCCCGCAAAATTATATATGAAAATGTAGCGCCGTCCCCGGCGGCATCGGCGTAACGTAATCTCGAGGAGAGACCGCGTTCCCATCAATACGATCTGGAACACACCATCAGCCTCTCTACGGTTTTGTACAGTAAACGTTAAGTGTGTTTCGCGGAGTGGTTCGAAACTCGTGTACCAACTATATGGGAAGATACCACGTTAGACTTCGCGCTCGCGTCTCGGGGATCCACGGATCTCTACATAACGCTGCTCTCCGCCTGTACTCGTTACATTTACACGTGTAAATATAATCGCCGGCGGCGTCTTAGAAGCTCACGAGGTTTTGATCCCGCAGGGAAACCCTCCGAACTTATATACAGCTCTCCTGTATCCGATTCGAGCGTGTCACCACTTCAGGTTGATGGAATTTGCCTTGCGCGGAGATCGACGATGAAACGGGCCTCTGTGGCATCGACGAGAGCCCTTTGCTCGTCCTCTGAAGGCTATAATATACCTGAAAGCAGGAACCACGTCCGATACTCATCAGACTGTTTCGTTGATTAATAAAAGAGAGACATGTGCGTTGTGCAGTACACTCGTTTCAATATGCGAAAACGGTATTAAGCGCGTATTCATCAAAAGATTTTAATATGTTGCATTCAGTCCTTTCATGTCATGTAAAAAAAGATTTCAAGCAAATTAATGAAGTAGCGCGAAAGCAAATGTGTTTATTTTGTCCTGTTATTTACATATATTTATCGATAAGACACGGTTTAAAAATGACATGTCTTTGTATTCTTTCTGCTATATGATTGCAGTGGCTTATAATATATATTTTATAAAGTTATTATCCGGTAATTATAATTTTAATAACTAGGTACCATTTTGGACTACTTTATTGCACTACATTTTTAGTACAATTATTAGTCTAACAAATCGATGTTTGTTATTGATTAATTAATAGGTTTTTGTTTCTCATATTTAATATGGAGCAATTAATTCAGTCATTTAAATAGAAAGCAATCGCTGATAAAGAATAGCGGAAGTCGAATACGAAGACGAGTTATGTACATTGGGACTGGCCTCGTCAAATTATCGAGAAAACTTCGACGTAATTAAACTTACGAAAGCACAGATAACTCAAGACCCTGCTAAACCGGAAAAGTTAAAGTGGGAGACTGCCGCATATTGAAGCAACCGATTCCTCCTCTTGACTAACTTCCCATCACTCCGCTCCAAGCTTCTAATATTTAAAACAGCCTTTCTGATTTAGCTTTGCGGAAGTTAGACGCAATATCTTAACGAAGATCCAATCAGACATTACAAAATAAAAAATGCAGCGCATATTTGATGCGCTCGAACATAGTTCGACCTATTTTTAATGTCGTTGTTCATTCGTTCGCTTATTTGGGCGCAAAAAATTAACGTCTTCTCGTCCTAAAATTTTAATGGAATGTTAAATAAACGCTATTTGTAACATTGCGAAAGATTATAATGTCGTCAATCATATTAAGTTCGTTTATTAAACTCAATATAATTACAATTTTGTTCGAGAATCGCAGCTCTCATTGATTTTTCCCTCGATGAAGAAAAAAGTAGTTTTTCGTAGTAGGGATATTTACGGAACGTCAAGAAATAACGAATAAGATACAATATTTTATCACAATCACTTACGTTCTGGTTGTTACGCTGATTGTAGGCGTCCATCGCCATCTGCTTGAAATCAGCCATCGTGGGCGGATGATTGTAAGCGCTTTGCTGAGACACGTGATTTTGCGGATAATTTATGGTAGGCGTTGGCAGGCAGTCGGTCAACATCGGATCCGGAGGCAGGTCCAGACCGTGCTGAACGATCGGCCTTTTCTCCGGCGAGACGTCCTCGTCGGTGGCGCGATCTTTCTTTCTTCGTTGTGGCGGCGTCTTATAGACGGGGGTATACGTTAGGGGTCTTCTTTCTGCGGACAGATTTACGGAAGCCATGCAGAGACCGAACGACTAATCCGCTTAGTCGATTAAATCAGGAGAAGGGAACTGCTATTTTTTTTTATAAGTACTCTATCTCTTGTAAATGCAAAAATGTAACATAAGCTTCGCGACTGACTCGTCGTAAAGGTTTTTCTTTTTCTTTCTTTTTTTTTTTTGCACCGAGAAAGGTGAAATTTGCAACGAGACTCTGCAAGAATTTTCCCTATTCTATCGATGAAACTTTCATTACGAAAGACGAAATTTACGAGAGATCTCTCGATTTTTAAGTATCTCAATCCAACTTTATTTCCTGACATTATCATTATTCACGCAGCTCGCTCGCCGCGACGTAGTTCGCGTATTAATATCGCAAATGGAAATGTATTTTCATGGAAAAAGTAACATCGCGCTGAAATGAATTTAAATGAGAAGTTTGTTTCATGGACTCGCTTGCTATAAGTATACAAAAACTAATATTACGTGTTTATTATTATACACTTGGAAAATTATATCAGATGAGAGGGTTTTATTATGTTCACGCGAATTTAGAATATGCATAATGCATTCTTTCAAGAGTACATATCCACAATATATTTGCCCTTTTTGTTAATATTTTATGCATTTTTTAATTTGACACAATTATAATATTAATAATAAGCGCTTTCCATTTACATTCAAGTGAGCTGAGTCACTCAGTTATGTGAGTACTTTAGACTCAGAATACTCAGATGAGACGTTAGTTGTTCAGTGAGTAAAAGGTATTTACTTGCTTATTTTGGTGACAAAGCTATCGCATAACAATACGAGTTCATAATCTCACTTTTAATGTGAGTCTAAGGACACGGTCTCGATTGTGAATAAAAATTCAGTTGAATCTCACTTGCCATCAGCATCAAAAGGAACGTGCATTCAACTGAGTTATGACGTCACAAGTGAGAATTAATTGAATTTTGATGTAAATGAAAAGTTACTATTATATATGATTCAACGTACACCAAATTTATAGATAATGTAACATTTTATTGAGAAGATAGGTGTATAATACACCTATACACCCATAGATGTATTCCAAGTTTAATGGAGCAACTTTAATTCGATTTTATATTAAACACGCTGTCGCTATCGCTCGAATTACCGCATCAATTTTTCCAAAGTCTGTACAAAAGTCATCACAGTCGATGATATTTTCATAGAATCCTTTATACGATATAATTTATTATTTAATAGTTTTGCAACCATTAATTTGTACCTCTTATAAAGAATATTATTGAGAAATGTATATAAAGCTATAGACTTGTGTAGACGATAATTGAAATAAAATATATTTATCTTTATACGTCTTCGTATAAAATAAAATGCATATAACTTTCTATATAATATCACTTTGAATGAAAAGTATGTAATTAATGTTTCGTCTTATAGTTGAAGTTCAACGGAAACTTGAAATTTTCATATATTTTTTATTGAAATTATTTACATATCTAAACAATTTTTTTACGTCTAATAATTTCATATTTCTTTGAAAAGAAAAGTAAAGTTGTCATTTTTATCGTGCTCCTAATACTTAGTCGTTTTTCGCATTGTTCTCGATAAAATTGAAAGACAATGCATGTACGACAGACCAGTTTCTTATCGACATAAAAAAAGAGCCACCAATAAATACTCGCGCAAGGTGCAGTTCATGCAACTTTTCCATTGGAATGCTGGCGAACTCACCATACTCGTTGGGTATGATGTCTGGATCGATGTCATCGACCGCCTGCTTGGTCTGAGGGTGCACCGGGGTGGTTGCACCTGCATTAGGCGGCTCGCATACGATGGGAGCGTGCTTTGGACTTCCGGGTCGGCCGGTGGAGTGCTTCCGGTAGAGCGCCGCCAGGATTCCAGCAACGGCCAGGGCCAAAAGGGTCGCCATGGCTGCCAAGCCCAGCAACAACGGATTCAGCATCGATGCATCGGTGTTGCCTGCCGCGACAGTCGATGCAAAATGCTCGATCAACTGGAACTTCTATCGATCTCTCCGGAGAGATATTCCTATTCCCTCGCTAGTGTATAACGCAACCCACCCCGCTTTTCCCAATCCTACGTTCTATCGAACGCGGAATAGAACTTCGCAATTCGTGAAGCAGGAAGCGCTATATAAGTAACTTTTCTTTCATCGCTCGCTCTCTTAACGACATCTCAACGTCGTCGTATCGATGAAAGGAAAGAAAGAAATGGCGATACGTCTAAGAGGTGCGATTGGCCCTTCGTACTTTTCGATTATCCACGCAGATTGTGTCGCGCAACTCGTCGATCGTCGCAGCAAATTCGTGAACGGAATCTGGAAATCACGGTAAATGTTTTGCACGTTTTCCAGCTACTAAATGACCGCCAGGCGTACTTGTTTTGTGTTTTGTAATTCAAGCCTTCCCTTTTGTCTAGGTGAATGAAGGTATCAAAAAGGAAGCGGTTCAGTGTTTCCCTACTACCGACGCGTAATACCGTCCCGAAAAAGTACATACAGCGTAGATCGAAAAGGGATCATTGAACGGAAGTACCGTCTTGGTACACATATATCGCAAAGTGCTACCCTGAAAGTGGCCTGATTGCAAGAGCTAAACTTCCTTTGTGATAATGTCACAAAGTGGCGCGATCGCTAGAGCTTGAGCTGCGCCAGAAAAAGCCTGTTACTGCTGCTCGACGCGACAGTTTCTCAGATAACACGCGTGTCTAAAAAATGTCTTTAAGACTTTATCAGAAGACGTGTTGAAGAAATCTTCAAAATTCTAAAAAGACATATGAAAATTATCGTTAATACCGTAATACGATATTTTTTGAAGCACAGTTATTTACTTTGCTAACTGCAATATTTATTGATTAAAATACATAGCCAATCTGAATGCAACATAAAAATGTTTGTCTGTCAATTAAAATCTTGCACTCCAATATTTTTTTTACTATTTCGGTGACACAACGACACAATATATTATAAAATATCAATACCATTATAAAATTATAATTTTAAGGCCAAATTTCGCATTAATAAAAAGAAGCTGGAATTATATAATAAATCGATGTGTCAATGACATGAGCATCACGATATAATGCAATTGTGATTATAAAACTCAGTTTGTTCCAACTAACTCTATTGCATGCGCATGCATGGTTTCCTCGTTCTCCTTTTAATATTTCGAATAATTCACAATTGCGTGATATTTATGTCATGTTTATTTTCCTCGGGGAAATTATTTATTAGCAGCAAAACACAATTGCACTATTTTGCTTTCAAATAGGCAGATACAATTGCGGAGCCATTCAATATTCAATAACTCGACTCAGATGAGAGAACGCAGATAGTATTCCCTACCTTGTCTCTCCCTTCTCTTTTTTTGAAACGTAGCTGATCATCAAGAAAATAAGCGTCATCAGGTGTTCGCCTTAATAAGCACGATAATAATTAACGAAAGTATGTCTATTACGGAGCTCGATTACAGTTCAACCCCTCTACATAAATGCCCTGTCGCATCGGCGCAATATGTCGCACATATACGAATACCTACTGCTGACCCGCCGTTTTCTGCGTACGCGTGTATGCGTACCTATATCTCTCCGTTTGCGCACGAGCGCGCGAAGCGAGCGTATCTCGCCGCAAGGAGGATATAATTACATCAATTAACGCACACCCTGCCGCTCGCGTATATACCCCGTAAAACTACCCCTTCCTACAAGGACGTTCGTGCAAGTCCATCCTTCCTCTGGGTTATCACGAGCCAGCTCGTGTCACCCCTAAATATAAACCGGCTCGTATACGTGAGCATCGGAAACTATGTCCTGTCGACTCCGCATTTCCTCGTATTCCCTTACGTGTCGCAACTATTTTGCTTGAATTTTTTCAGCTGAAATCGTGCTATGTAAGCTGCCATTGCAAACAAATGCTTCTAGCGCACAACACGTTGGATTCCGATCTGTTGAGATATACAATACAGCAAAATAACAAATACAGCAAAATTGTAATTGATAAAAATATCAGAGAGTGTGCGTATATGGTTTCATTCATGTAACATACAAAATACATATTGTTATTTTACACCGCTGCATCAGCCTCCTTAATAATGGCGGACATTGCAAACACAAGTTCCGCACTTTGCCGTTACATTGCCCGCGGTAACTAAAGCTTAAATGAGCGGTAATTTCTGAAGCGACGAGCTTGCAGCTCAGTTAAAAACACGAAAAGACGGCCACGATTCGCCTTTTGAAGCTCGTTTAGCGCTGGAAGACCGCGGCCTATTCAGGATCTCAAAGAAATGAACGGTGTAAACGAGATCGCTCCTGGGCTAGGCTGCATGTTCAAATTACAGCCTTTGAGGCTTTCTTATTTTCCCAGTTTATTGTTTGCGGTTGCAGTTAAAAGAGGCATAATATGCCCTCTTTCGCGGTTATCCTAATATACATATTTTATGTATAATATAAGTATTATATACGTATAAGAATATTTGTGAAAAAAATATATATATTTATCAAATATTGAGCATTAAAATATTTTAGACACGAGAATAAACCAATTTTTGTCGATTAATAACCATAGCCTCTATTTAGCTATTTTAGCGTCAAACGCTATTCTTGGAAGAATTGCGCTTTAATTTTTTAAAGAATTTATATAGGATTATTAAATTTTAATACTTTTCCTCATAAATTTGTGATACATATATGGACATCAGATTGAAATGCGCTTTATATAGGTAATTATATTCTAACCATTTGTTCTTGAAGTTAATTTCATAATCGTTACACGATTACGCGTATAAAGGGAATGGCATGTACTACGCATTCACTCGGTAAATTAATGCTTCTGTTCGAGCAAATTCTATTTTACGTATCTTACGCTCAGTTAACGACAGTTCCGCATGAACATTGCGCGCGTACTACACCGAGAAGCAGCGAAATCTACGATTATTATTAGCCGGGATTTTAAGACGTTTTATTTTCACGCGGACGTGGAATGCAAAATTACATTAAAGGAATGAAGAAAATAAAAGAGTAAAAATTGTTTTTTTTTTTAGTGCTAACATTTGAATAACTTTTTATATAACTATATTTAATTCAGCGTCTATGCGCAATTTATTACTCAATTTTTCACTGCAATATGTTTAAATACAATATAACAAATACGTTTAAATTGAACGGTAAGTTACACGTAATATTACTGTATGCACTTCGAATTGAGCATGCATTTCGATTTTTACTGTTTGTATAAATAAATGCGTATTTGAAATTTAGTCTTGACAGTATATTCATCAAAAGCATCGCGTGCTTGCGTAAATTGCAAGCGAATAAATTCTCTGCGAAAGTCCATTATGCAAATATTATCGAGCGAGAGGATATGCACCTAAGAGAGGCGCTTCTTAAGGGCTTGCTGAAAAAAGACATTTAAGACGCATGGCATTAAATACATAAAATTTCATCTCTCGGGCATAACGACCGAAGTTTGTTAATAAGAAATTGATAGATTGCTCCTTGTGCTCGCTCTCTGAGCTGTCGGTAGTAAAACCTGGGTAGTGTTTCCGCCTGGTTAATATGCGACAACAGTTCGGCAGCCGATCAGGCAGCCAGTTGGAAAGAGAAAATCATTAAGTCATTGATCGAAATGAGCCGAATTAAGTGCGTGCGAACCAACGCGAGATATTCCAACTTCGTATACAAGGAACATCAACAAGAAGAAGTGGCTTGTCACGTTTAATCCCGATGTGTCGCTCCTTACAAGATCGGCTACCGTCGGCGCTGTTGAAATTTTTAAAAGAGCCGTAAATCCGCTGTTATCCGCAGTCCTGCGGAAGACAGAGATAGTTGGAATTCTCGGCTTGACGGGTACCCAGGGAGCATTCGTGATACTCGTTAAAGTTTGATTAGACTTTGATTGCCGGCGGAAAGCGGACCAATTTAAACTCCGTCTCGCGGACTGAGAATAAAATAAAAAAAACCGAAAGCGAGGAGAGAGAGAGAGAGAACGAGATATAAAGAGAGGAAGAGAGAGAGCAAGCGGAACGACATCCGGCGACCAAGTGAATGCGGACATTACGTCTCGGCTTTGCTGCGTTCCCTTCATGAAAGAATTTAGTCGAGAGCAGGAGCTGTCTCTCGCCTTGTATAACCAACGAGCAGACAGTATGTTTACACCAGAATATGTCCCCGGCACCGGGAGTAATTAAACTTTTTCCAGTGTGAAATTGCAGGGCCGCGCCGATGCATCTAGCGGGGGTATAAGTAGTTGCCCGATCGTGGCGGAAAATTCTAAAAGCGGGTATAATTGCAAGAACGAAGGGATCAACGACGGTCAATATCACTTGAGTTACATCTTGTTCCTTCACGTGGCACAAGTTACAAACAATAACTTTCTTCCGTTTGGCTTTCTTTGAATGAAAAAAATTCAATGCTATTGCAGCGGTGATAAAACACAATTAGAATAAAATGCAATTGTCGCTGACGTGAGAAAGGAACGTTGTTAAGAAAAACGATTCTAAGCACGATCGGAGTGTACTCTGAGACTTTGTGAAAAATATTGATTTTCCACGCGAGACTTAACGTAATTATTATAACGACTCGTATCACGGTTGAAGGATAAAAGGGAGAGGGAATACGCGCGTGTGCACCTCTTGCGCGCGCGATTGTTTGCCTTAAACAGGATTTTAATGCACTCGAGCCGCTCTTTCGCCGCGCGTCGTGTTGACTATGCACTTTGTCTTACCTGCGTAAATAAGGCAGAGGCGAACTCGACGGCGCTGAGAACGCGTCAGGAGGAATTCTTTGAGCCACTTGACGTTGTTGTGCAGGCCCGTGTTAAGCAACGGTGCTACCGGTCATTCAAAAAATCTGTCAGCGGACTGCCAGAGAAAGCAAACTCTCGCAGAGCGCTTTGAATTCAGATATTATTAGCTGACATCTGACGCTATAAGGAACTGTCTTCTCTTTTGTTGATAAAGGTGAATGGCACCACTTAAAATTCTTGCCTGAGTATATTACAGCAGCGTGAGACGAAATTTTTGAAATAACGCTAAAATGCCGGCGTATAATGGGAAAAAAATTAAACAACTTGTAAACTTGCACTGGCCTGTGTTCTCCTGACGTTCCATTACTGCGCCTCTTATCATTTCGTTGTTTAACGAGATCGCATTTAAGTAATCCGACCATCACAAACGCGCATTGTTAACAATTGAGAATTATCTCTGATGCGATTAATAAACGTGTTTTTACGGTAACTAAGGAAAAAATGCTATTTTTGGTACGTTTAACTGTAATTGGAAACGTTCCGAAGATATTTGCAAAAACGCGCAGCTATATTGTGAAATATATTACACACGCTGTCAAATTTCGAACACGCTCGCGGTGTCGCGGAAACAACTTGCTAGCAGCGTTGTGAAATATCACCTGCCAGCAATCCGCTGCATAAGCATCGACGTATTTCGGCTCGCTGGTAGCGCGGGGAAAGAGTTAATATTGACGTTCCCGTTCATCATGTCGGTAGATCTCCTATCTTTCGCGAAGATGTACGGCCTGTTGCGCGTTTTATGAAAACAATGTCAATCGTCGTACGATAAATCGAATCGCTTTGATTCGAGTACCAGCATATCACCGACTCTTTCCTCCTCATCATCTTCTTATCCGACGATACCGAGAACCATCGTGAACGAAGCGAGACGTGTGAAATCATGGGAAAATCAGACTGCACCCGGCGAAGGATACTCGCGACGTAGACGGAGTTCGGATGCGGATTTTTATGGTGGAAATTTTCCGCGAATGAAAGGCCTGAACGACGGGGAACAAGTGAGCCGCTTTTCGGAGCGGGTAAAGTAATTCATCCCAAATCGAAGCAATTCCGTGGAAACGCGAAACCAATTTCGAAAGAATTGCATTCTGAAACCGTCCACGTGGCAGACCCCGAGGCCAAACAATCGACTCTACCACACGTGAGAGAGTGCCAAGACTCTCGGAAGACCTTGAGAACCCTGAGTTAGAGAAGCGATCGATCCTCGGAAAGAATGGTTTCTGGGATATTTCCTTTCCTCGTTCTCGTTAACGAAAGCTGGATGCGGAAGTTTTCCCTTTTTCCGGATAATTATGTTCGCTTTCCTCTCGAACGTCTATATTTAAGGATCCCGGTGTCGAATATAAATGAGGCAAAGCTCAACTTCTTTATCATCTATAATAACAACGCATAAATTTGTATCGCGATGTTTATCGCATCCCTCGCTTGATACAAAACTTTTGGGATTAATCCTAAAATCCTAAAATCCTTTTCGGTGAGTTACGTGACTTATATGCGAATGGAGTTTCCAACAAGAATATTTGGATCGCCCCTAGCAACCCAAGTATCCTTATACCCTTCCAACCTCGGTATCTCGTTTCCGGCTCCTGTTTTTCCTCCGCCTTTCCGCCGTCGCTGCCTCTTCTCTCACGGTGCTACGTTAACGCACCGTGTCTGAAGATAGTGGTAAAAGAAGAGGAGATATCTCTTCTTTTACCGCTATTTTTTATTTCATATAGAACCGGCGCGGGTCGACAAGTCGAGAATATACGCTACCGCACAAAAGGAGAAGGATATTCGTCATCCGCTTAATTTTACTAATGGATCAGCCGGTATCCGTTCAATGAGAGATTACGAAATGGAGGGGTGACAGTAAGAGGCTACTACACAATTTTCTTCTCACTTGTCTTACCTAGCTGCGCCGACTTGTCTTACCGCTTTTATTCCTCGTGCTCGTTTTCTTGTGCCACCGTGGCGTGCCGCGCTGAGTTACCGTTTTTCTCGTTCTCGCGCTGTGGCGAGAGGAACTTCTCGACTTGAATCATATCTTCTTCTCGGCATGTCGGTATCGTTACCGACTAGTGTCTCGTTCGTTCGCGGCCACTTTTTGTTCCTCACAGGAGGTACCGGGTAAGATACGCAAAAACATTTCAGTGGAAGATCGCCTCGCGAACCGCAATGGTTTGTTGGAGTAAAGGAAAAGGGAAGTATTTGTTTCAGAACGTGATAAGCGAGAAGTGCAAAGTGGAGATTCATCTCCATTCTCTGTGTACGGGACATAAATTATTACGGTTATACTGCATCTACTCCATTCTAATATCAAACTTTACCGAACTTTAATAAAAGATTTTCAGAGGTTTTACGTTTACACATGCAAACAAAGGCAATTTATTTAAATATTTATATTATTTTATCTATAGAGAACGTATATTAAGCACGCGCGTCGTGATTGCTACGAAGGAGTAATGTAAAATATTGATTTCGAGGATCAGACTAAACAGACGCAGATGTTAAAAAGGCAGCATAAAAGCTGGCACAGTGCCTTCTGTCGCTAGCGGACGCCTGCGGCTCTTTATAGGACAATGCTAGACGGGGACAATACAAAGAGCCCACAAATTGGCTTCGATGGTTCGTAGACAGGCCGCCATTCGGGCAAATCAGCGCCGCGAGGTTACGGTCGTCAAATCAATATTTGCACCTCGCCACCCTCGCACACAGAGAGCCAGAGTGCAAAGTCAGGCGTGTCGGAATTAGCGAAGAAGGAAGGAAGGAAGGTAGGAGAGAGTAAAGAGGGTTGGACCCCGGCTGGGTGAAGGACGACGACGAGGAGAGGGTGCGGAGGAAACATGAAGATGCAGGGTGGTGGGGACTACGTGGTTGGTGGCGTTGGAAATCGGTGGTAAACTGAATTAACCCCGTGTTGACCCGCGACCGTATGTTACCAATGACTTTCTATTACGTTGCCGGAGCCGCACGGATAGAGTCCATTATAATCGAGCATTGCTCAGGAATGGAAAAGGAATGATCGAGGTGCCGTCAGCCGGGAGCTTGTGCAAATGTTATACTTCCCGATCGTTCGTGCATTGGGCTCCGCTCGCGCGCGAAAGACTTGTTGGATTTGTTGGCCTGGGCTTTTGAAATATTTGCCGAAACAAGAAACACGCAGCAACCTTTTACTTTTGCGTATTAAAGCGGCGGAAGCTTAGCTTCCGTTCGCCGCAGCTAAATTCGAGCACGCCAACCTTTCCAGCAATTTTTGGTATGTAATGCAGTCTGCAGCACATCGATCAAGCCGACGATTACGTTCTTGCGTTTTGGCTTTTTCGTGTCGACGAGCGACAGCACGAACAGACGCTCGGACGATAAGTTCTTTGAGTTTGATGCCTTTCAAGTTTGCAACATGGTTTAACGCCACCAATATTACAAGAAAATGCGCCGAGACGTCAAGGAACGTTTCCCCTTTGCTGTTACGTGAAAGCAGAAAGAGTTTACTGACAACGCGAATAAGTATTCTCTCTGATAAATAAATTTATTAGGGGATTAATATATATATTAAACTTTTTGGCATACGTTCTCTGATTTGTCAGTTTTCATTGATCATAGGATAAACTCGATAGACTTTTCAAATCCGATTCAATATACAAGATTACGTAGAAGACAATATTCCTCTGAATTATGAATTTATTAATCTAATTGGTAAAAACTTAATGAAAAAACAAAGCTGCCTTTTTGTTTTATTATTCCCTCAATATCTTTTTATGTACAAATACGTAAGATGATTTTCGTAGCCTTATAAAAATAAATATCCTAACGGTGTGTACGCTGTGCCTCTCTGATTTAATAAATTTCTTCTGTTTGCTTTCGTTATACTTCGAATTTCTTCGATTTAGGCCAAGGGAAGGAGCCAACTGACCACAACTCAAATCAACGCAGGACGCACGCTGTTTGCCATTTCCCCATGGAATCACATGGGGAGTCGCAGAAAGCCAGTGAAACTGTCACGTCCCGTGCACCGGAGCGGGGTATAGGTGTTCGTTGATTGAGAGTAATCTGTTTTGTTAATTGCAAGGTCCGCAGAGCCCGATACCTGCGGTTGCGTTGTGCTGCGTTCAGCATTACAAACTCTCCTACTGGCAGTAGTCGCTTCCACCTCCATCCGGGTGGTAGACCACCCGTTCACCTCCCGTTCCTCACATCCTGGCTCACAACATCGCCGACCACAGTGTGAGCCTGTCGTCGAGAACAGCGGAGGAGACTACGGGGGTCGGTTAACCGACTAATTGCAATACTGACGCGTCCATTCGCAGTATTTGTGAAATTGCGATCATATCCGCCGTCCTTGCGACGGCTATCATCGGGTATAATAGGCGCTATCCGCGCGCCGCCGTAACCACACCCGCGTCCGAACTGTTCCGAACGCACGCTAATGGACCGTCAAAAGCGAAATTCAGCGTTTTTTTCCGGTCGGACCGCGTCATTTTTCAGAGAGCACGTCCGCTCCGCTCGGTTTTCAACAAGACCCGACGAGAAAAATATAGCGCGATTGTTATTGCTGCAGCAACCGACGATCGACGCGTAAATGCAGGAAGTCGAGAAAGGAAACTGGTTTGGTCGCCGGCCTGATGAATACAATGCAATTACTCTTTTTTATTTCCCGCACAGTTAGCGAAAACTCGACTTCGCGCATGAAAAGTGAATATTTCATTTGCAAAAGGGTACTTCGAAGTCCTATCCGTTCCGCGCAATGCGGAAGCGAGACAATTAACGAGCCATAAGTTCTCTCTCGATCGTACTTTGCATAATGTAAGAAATTTAAATATAATGTAGAGCATATCGTAAAGAACTTTGTGTGATGCTACAACGCGAATTTACATCACTACAGGTTTATTCATTCAGTAACTTTGTAAGTCAACCAAATTGTGCTTATGATTCGCTTACGACTTACTCGGAGACGTTCTTAAGATCATTCTCCTTCCCTTACTTACACGTAATACGAGAATAATCATCTTCGCTAACGAGGAAACTTCTCGTAACTTCCCTACACAGAATGAGCTCCGATATTCTTAAGATAAATAGTTACATTTGTATGATTATCGAAATTTTAAACAGTTTTACGGCTGCTTTCACCAGAAAGTTCTAAACTAAAGCTAGGTTTTTGTATCTCTATTTTCTTGCAGTCGGTATTTATTCAAAATTAAAAAATGAGATCTTTTAATCTTAAGATATTAACATAAGTTCCGTTATATGTATCAAGAAAAGCAAAAAAAAAAGAAACAACACTAAGGGCCAGTTTTTCAATAGTCTGCGCTTAACTTTAATCTAGCTTAACTCACTCTTCGTCTCTTTCTAACTATTCCTTTTAGAAAAAGATGAAGAGTGAGTTTTTTTAGCTAAACTTTAATTTAAACGACCATTGAAAAACTGGCCTTTAAAGTAGTCTTAAGGTTGTCTCGTCAATACAAAAGTGGACTCGGGAAGCTGAATGTACTCACCAGTCGTGTACATAGCGACACCCTTCAGGGTTACCGGCTCAAGTATGGCTGGTTCGCTCCTTCCCTTCGCATTAATCGCGTAGAGAAAAAGTCGATAGCTTCTTCCCGTCGTTAGTCCTGCGACTTCGAAAGTCGGCCCGTTGGGACCCGCCGGTACGGTTTTATTTAGAAGAATCGGACCTCCGTCTTCATCAGACACGACCTCCAGCTGATAACTGTATATCGGAAGACCTCCGTCGTAGCCCTCCAGGCACCGGACCACCAGCCCCGTTCCCGATTTCGTGCCAAGCTCCTCCATATCCAGAGGAGCTGACATCTCCGTGGCACTGCAATTGTGAAGAGCGTACGGGCGACCCGCGGCTATAACCTGAAACAAGCAAAACCGAAGATAAAATGTATTTGCATTGATCGATCAATACGCTCCTTATCGCAATACAAATGATGCGGAGTTCAATTTCTTTCCCCGTAAAAAGAAGCCCAGACCGAGCAGTACGTTCTTAATACTGCTTCCACATAATACTACTGCACACAACTGCATAGTTTAACAATATAGTTTAACCGCTATGTTTACATCGTGCATTCTTTTATATCGCAATTTTCACAATAGGGAAAGAGCGATCGATCTTTCGAGCAACGGCAGTAAACGACTTTACACACGTTCGAAGACTCATATGCATGTCAAATACGAGCACAGTTTGTATCGTCAAAGAAGGCAACCCCCGCATTCTTTGTAGATGCCGTCGATCGATCAAAATGAAAATGTATGGAGCATAGTGATGCCGGAGTATACAATGCATGAAATTTATGAAGGAAATAGCTAGCAACATGACGCACGTCGTGTAAATACTGGAATATTTGAGGCATGCAGTATATACAGATGATTTAAACCGCTTTTAGATCGAATATATCGATACGACTAAGAATCGTGACCGACGTAATGATCGAGAGAATGCTATGTTTCAACCCTATCAAGAAGATCTCCCGATATCAGACGGAGATAAAATCCTATATTACGATTAACGGTAATTACTACTTCTCTCTCGAGATTTTCAAGATTACTAACAGAATTTCTTTTTATAGCACGTTAAATAATCTAACATGAGCTACATATTTCTCGCGCATAAAATAATGTATAGAAATAAAAAGATTATGTAAAAAATTTTCCCCGAGAGTGCACTCGAGAATATATTTGACAGAAACTTTGATATCAGGAGTAATTCATAAACTACGATATATTAATAAAAAAATTAATTTGTCATGTCGAAGAAAAGTGCGATTTATACAGAGTTTTATACAAAATTCTACAAACCTGCAGAATAAAACTTGCAAAAAGATTGGAAAAACTTTATTACGTTTACATAGGACCGAAATATTCTATTTAATATATAATATTCATCATGTTTGTGTGGTTTCCATTTTTTAACAAAATTTGAAATATGTCCATTTTTCATGTTGACATATTGTATTTCGAATTACATCACATGCTCTAAAAATTTCACGAAAGCAATACCGAGTTAAATAATAATATTATGTTGTCTGCGATTCCCAAGAGTCCAAATATATCTGTAGAATGACACATATCTATCACATCAAATTCTTACAAGTAGAACTACTGAAAATAGTCGTACATTTTTTCCAATATTTTCAATAATTCACATTTTTGTCTAAGTCCCAAATTAAAAATTAATTTCTATTAAAATCCATTTAAAGATTACTTCAAGAATATGGCTTTAGTACTTTTTGTTCACAAAAGTGACTTCGCGAGAAACTTCTCGTTTTTAATGATCGATAACAAAGAAATGACTAATTTGCGTCGACAGTTGTATTTAAAATAAAATCAACTTTAAAGTAACGAAGAATATATTATTATAATAGAGTACGACAAAGAAAAGAGGATCACCTTATATGTTTCAATGAAAGTGATTATATCTATGCACACGTATGTATCTTGTATGCTCGTGCTTTAAGCTAAAAGCTCGAAATTTTGAATCGTACGATGGAAGCCGCGTAAGTCGCTGAAACGTAAAGAAGCGAAAAGGTACAGGCGGAAAAGTACTTGCCTGAAAAAGGCAAGGTGTTCGTTGCTTGCCAACTTGGTTGCTCGCCCAGCATGCCACCGTACCGTAATCCATTTCCGTGGCCGGTGTGTAGTTCAGTCTGTGCCCGTGAAACTGTTGGTACTCCTTCAGGCTGTCTGGTGTGCCGGGCGCCGATACGTGGGAGTAACGCGAGTGTGGAACCTCGACGAGCTCGCCGGAATTATTGAATGTCCAATGGAAAGTCAATGGCGCCGGATGGCTCTCCACGGAGCACACTAACGACACGGTCTCCTGTTTCAAAGCGCCAACCACCACTTCGCTCTTGCCCTCCTTGCACACCGGCGCATCTGCAAACAAAGTCGTCGTACTTTGCCAACGGTGGCCTTTCTGCAGCGAACAACGATGGAGTAGCGCGCAAAGTTTGAAGTACAGAGTGATTTATGGCCCGCTTGTCAAGATTAATGTATAACAAAGTGTATGCAAGTCGACGTTCTTCTGCCTCGGGAAATTTCATTGTCCGATGATAAGCATAAAAAGCTATTCTGATTAATTTATGTTTCCCCGGGTCACGCTCCGTACATATAATCGTAAATCAATCAGCATTCCATTCTTGTCGTAGAATAATATTAACGGCGATTTAAATGGATGTTCGACGTTCTGTTTCGTTGCACGGTTGCATCGGTGCTCGCGCGCGCGCGCGCGCACGCCCGATATCCCGGCGAGATCCGCGAGTGTCAAACGGAAGAAGAAGCAGCTCGACACCGTTCAGCCGGTTGCACGGTCGATCGATAGTCTAATAGGAAATTCCCTTGACACCGGTATTTGCGATAGGCGCATGACATGCGGAAGTCCCACGCGGCAGGAGTGATGATTTACGACCGAAGGCTAGGAATCACGGATAGAGAGACTGTCTGGTTGCAATTTGATACAGTCTATGCGATACTAAATTAATTACCAAGATGAGAAGTTGGAGAGATGCTATACGCGTTACGGTACGTACATATCGACGTATATCTCACCAGAGCGATACGTCTGTTTACTAAAGGATGATATCTTACGTAGACATTCTGGAATAACGTCCGTTCTCCAAGTTTGCGGATAAGAGACAGTAGTAGAGAAATCAGGCCGATCTCCTCGCTTAATGCGACGTATTCCGAAGTGAAAATCACTTTGCGAAATGCCACAAGGTGCTTTCTTGGACACGTCTCTCCTAGTATATCTTGCGATTCTTGTATAAACCAAAGATGTGATCGGGGCGTTTATTTTCTTTAAACATCTTTCAACGTAGTCATCTTATTTGATTCGCCTTCCATTAGTAAAAATAATATTTTTATGAAAATTCGCTGTTTCATCGTTCAATAACTCGAACGATTTAGGGAAACGTGACGAAAAACAGTTTTATATTTGACACAGATACGTATTTTTTAAAAAGACACAACTTGAATGATTTCGCAATTTCTTCAGAACAATCATGAACAAATTGTTGGTTTGTTTTGCCTGTAAAATATTCAACAACTACGCCTTTCCCTCTATTCTTTATTCCAGCGAACAAATTAAGTGTTTCATAATAAATGTTCAGAAGCCGTGGAAGTCGAATCACATATGTTTGTTAACTATTCAGTGGTCGGCAATCAATGCTTGTTCATCTATTAATCCTATGATCAAGGTAAAAATCGAGATTAAATAAACTATACCGCTGAAAATTACATTGATGTAAAGAACTCCATTAAGATTAAGTTCCAAAAATAAAGAAATTCTTATAATTATAGAGGTTTATGCGACAGAATTGCTGCTGTTGATAGAGAGTATGTAAATTTTAATTTCTAATTCTTATTAGATTCCAAGTTATCAAGATTTGAATATACTTCAACACATATGTATAACAATGGATGTTAACAAACTTCTGAATTTGTGAATCAAATGTGTGTTGACCGGGAAGCTTTTCGTACTTATACGATTTGCATTGCAAACAGTTAAAGTTGTTGGGAGAACGAAAGCTATAGATCTTATTACTTCATACACTCGTACATATTAGTATTGCAAGAAGTCTCTTATTTTTTCTTAAAAACTTCGCCGTTTTTAAAATTATACGTCATTTACAAGCACATTTCTTTTAAAATATATTAGAATAAAACTACGTAATATAAATTTTTGTGTCTCAATGTGCCTAATAAAGTATAATTGATATGTCGTACAGAATAAGTATGGATTTATTACGCAATGTGATATTATAAATCACATAATAAAAAATATCTAAAACAATTCGCGCGCGAATAAGATGCGAAAGGAATGTCTTTTGCATGGCATGACGCGTTATTCGCACATGTACAATATTATAACGTGACGTGATCACGGATTGTTCGAAGTCCCATGTGAATGCAAAAGATCGACTCCGCAGGGGGGGGGGGGGGGGTTGGAACATCAGGACAGATCCGCGATCTCCTTCAGTTACGTACACCTCGCCGTACGTCTGCTCTCCGGCCTAGCTTAGCACATTGCCAGCCTGCGTTCACCCACACATGAATATTCAACTACGCTTTACATACATTGAATATGCATCGCAGTCCTTCCTTCCCTCTTAGGTCATTTACAAGATGCAGATACGCCAGGCTGGCACCAGGGGCACCGACCATTCTAATAGAATAACCCGCGCGTTCCGTGTGTTTCACAGAAAACTATACACCCTATCTACCGCGCGCTCCCCGCTTCTATTCCCCTTTTATCCTTCACCCTCCCGTCGCATCCCCCGACTTAACCGTCGAGTTCCTTTCTCATGCGTTCGACAAACGCCCCGCTGTACTTGCCTCTGTGCACACCGCGGAGTTGCTTTACCATCGATTAAGTAATTATCGAGGGATCGTAGCTGCGAGAGGGAAATTGGGGAACCAACGCCGCTTATGAAGGACATACGCTCCAATGCTATTACGGCATTGTTTACCCGGGCCAATTTTCGATCGAGATAATTTGGCTATTAATTATATACGAGACACTTACACATTATCTGGAGAGACACCGGATTACTGGCCGTCTTTCCCTCGCTGTTCGCGGCGAGACAGGTGTAATCGCCGGCGGAGTAACGAGTCAATCCTTGGAGAACCAAAGAGTGGTCGCTAAGGACTACACCCGCTGTAGAATTATTCTTCAATTCTTTGCCCTGAAACCACGTAGAAATTGCCGTGTTGCAATAGAATTTGAATTTAGTACAAGTCCGTGTTGCTTAATTGCAATTATAATGTAATTTGAATGCTCGCACACCAACAGATGGGAACTATACTGTAATAAAGAACGCGTGGAACAGTACGCACGCGAGTTATCTAATGGAGAACGAATTACATTTGCATAAAGCGGCGGGAGAACGAACGGGCGCGGGTGTACGCGACAAAACGCAAATGCACCGTGAAATGTTTCCTCGGATATCGTGATAGACACGCGAGTGTTCGCGATACTACTTACATCTTTGAACCAGGCGAGCTTGTACACCTTTGGATTTGCCCGCACTATACACTCGAAGTACACGTCGTCGCCCTCTTTGATGTCATCCGGATTCAGCGTTTCGCCCATCCTTAAGCTGACCACCGGTTGGTATTGTACGTCAAGCCGCCACTTGTCCTCCAACGCGCTGTCTGATATATCAGGATTTTCCGCGCGGCATGTCAAATATTTACCATCGTCCTCTATAGTTGGCACGAAACTGAGGATACTCAAACTCTGATTGTTCTCGATCGGGTACTGTAATTAAATATGCACATTGATTTTTAAATCGAATGCTCCAGCATAGCTGTGACACGCAAAACCGAAAATATAGATTTGATTTCGGTATCGATTTTTCCCCAGTATTGCAGAATCTAATAACGCAGTTGATTTAGGAATCAAATGTTTCAATGTAACGATTCAACATATCGATCCACAAATCAAACATTGTTTTTTGCACAGCTCTATAACGTGGAATTTTCAAAGAAATGATAGGTTTTCTCGAAAAAGAAACTTTAATGTGTGAGAACTCGGAAAATTTGCGCTGTGTTTATATCGTATTTATAACGTAACTACTTTGCGAAAT
Organism: Leptothorax acervorum; assembly: GCA_035220615.1. Classification (NCBI taxonomy): domain Eukaryota; kingdom Metazoa; phylum Arthropoda; class Insecta; order Hymenoptera; family Formicidae; genus Leptothorax; species Leptothorax acervorum. The sequence goes on from JASTWQ010000014.1 coordinate 699,157, forward strand.
TAATTGAGATATATAACTTTGCGCGATATTCAGATTATAAAAGTGGCCGGCCTATTGATCGAATAAACTAATCGGCCCATTAACAAACTCCGCTATATCTTCACACGATTCGCACATTTCTCATTTCCTGCGCGTCGAAAGCGCCATACCATTTTTCATGCGGCGTCACGCGTTTGCTGCTAATATTAATTTAACATCGTTGGAAGCTGTTAGGCCAAAGTGATGCCGAAATAAAAGAGCTCCCGGGGATTAACGGTTTTTTCAAGATTTATGATGCTTAGAGCAACGACGGGAAATGGAGGTCGAAGCGGGTGCGGGTCACATCGCTGACGCTTCCTCTCTCCATCACGGCCCGTGTCCCTCCCGCTTTCACGATGTCATTTTAATGATAGTGCCATCGGGCATATATATCGGAAAAGCCACGTATCCGCATCAGTATCGCGAATACGATGAATGGAAGTAATGGTTCGTCAGGATGAATGTGGTGCGTCGCTGTCTCTCACTCTCTTATACACCGATCGTGGCTCGGTCTCCCTTCCTCACCCTCCGTCTCGCTTTCCCTATCTCTCGTGCATTTTTTTTTTTTTGTAAGCTTCGCTGCGTTGTACTTTCAGTGCGCCTCAGTGCGACGCGATCGAATTTTCCGATAAAACCCTCTGGACAGTCCAACACACGAGCATTGATATATCGCGCAGGTAGATCGTACGCGAACTGACGTTACAGTCACAACGTTTCGCATACGTCGACCGAATGTTACTGGCCTGGCATTTTCAAGCTACTATTTCTAAGAAGATGTAAACACATCCTTATGGATATTTGGGAAAAAAACATTTAACTTAATCGATCTTGTGCCTCTACGCAGATAAGATCAAATTACCAAATCTGATGGTATCTTGATGATGGTATCTTCTCATGCTCTCGCGAAAAATAGCAAATCTAAGATTCTGAAATACGAGCGAATCTTAGCAAAAAGAAAAAAGTACAATCAATTTCTCAATGTAACGACAAGATTGCGAGGCCTAAAAATAAAAAAAAACACAGTTTTCTTTCACATCCCTATCGCATCACATGTAGGAATGAGAGAGATATTCCCTGTGAGAGAGAGAAAAATTTATTCTGCGTTTTCAATTTGTAACGCACTGAAAACCTGACGATGAGCTAACGTATTTACCGTATTTACCTACGTATGAAAAAATTCGTAATTCAACTTTTTGTGAAATATCCCGTTATCACGTATGCGGTAATGGTCGTCACGAGTGCTTCAAACATTTTCGCTCGCAAATGATTATGAAATAATGCCGCAGTAAAAATATATGATATAAGCATAAAACGGTAATGTCACTCTGTTACCATAATCGTTAAATTCTGATACATGGAAATACTGAATACTTTTCAGCGAAGCTTACTTATTATTCTTTTATGTATTGCTGTGCGATCTATGCAATATAATAGAAATAATAAAAAATTCAAACTATTTTAATGCGTATTCTGTGATCTATGTAGATTTTAAATAAAATAATAAATATATATATTATATAAATAAATAATTAATAAAAAGTAAAACGTTATTTTACAATAAGTTATTAAGAATAATGCGAGGAATAATGCAAGGTGAAACTTTACTTTGCTACGGAAACCCATATTATTAGAACCAATTATGTTATATGTTGTTTCATATCTATATAACAATATATGCGAATGGTGGAATTATCATTTATTGCTTCATTATTGTTAACTAACCGCAGCTATAATATCGATCGAGCTATAATATCAGTTTGCATGTCGCTTTAATATCTATGCATAATTATCTTGAATATTATAATATCATGAATATACGCTATAGATACTACATCATTTAATGATCACAAAGATACCGATAAATGTTTCATATTTGCCATTTCAATTGTTAAACTTCAATAACTAACGTATGATATAACGTATGATATAACATTAATTCAGAAGAGATGACAAAAATGATACGATCGTTATTTATTGAATTGATACAATATCGATCGACGCGCGGAACATTTTCGTGTGAAAAAACAAACTCATGGAATACATGACACAAATTCGTGGAATAGCTTCTCTCGGAGCAAGAAAAACAGTTATATTTTGGGAGACGTTTTAAAAATTTAGCGCTCTCGGGCATTACTGAAACATTTCGTGCCACGGGCGATCGCGATGGACGGGGGCATCTACGTCGAAAATAGGAAAAGAAAGTTAAGTCTCGAAAGTTTATCAAGCGAAGATCCACTGTATCGTTCGCGAACTTCTGTACTCTCTCTGTCACTGCGAAAGGAGCGTCGGCGTATGTCGGCAGTCGGGAACCGAGGCGACGGGATGAACGGACGAATAAAGGGGGGATGGAGGGGGTGCGAGAAGTCGTCCTCAAGAAAAACGAAATAACTGCATCGTCCTAACTTCTGGACGAATCGTCGTAAACTGCGGCAAGTTACGGGACGTCGAATTCAGGAATTTTCCCCCGAATTGTGCGACGCACTTCAGCAATGCTTTCCGCTAACCGTTTTCAGAACTCGACACGAATGTTCGCATCAAGCCGATGGGGAGATGGAGGGTAACATATATAATATATATATAAAAACACTCGGCGCAACTTTTCCGAATTACAGTACTCAGGACATATGAATCGTGGTATACAACTACGCTCTTTCGTAGAATACGTGAGCAATTTTGCCGGCTTTCTCCCCTAAGATCGAACTTTGATTCCGAAAATCGCTTGTAAAATTATATATGCACTTGAAGGGTACAGGGAGAAAATGATCCACGTCCACTTTTTGTCGAAATTTGTCATGCTATCTTGTGACATTTTCAAAGAATTTTCATAATTCTTATCTGTTTTTATCAAGAACCGGTTTAAAAAGTTACAACTCATTGGAAATAAGGCCGAAAGATGTAGGTACCGTGCTGGGGAAAAAAACGATCATAATCCACGCGCTTGTGGAGAAGAACCATCAGAGTCCAACATACAATGTAAACACTAAGTAAACATTAAAGCTGCGTTCCGATATTCACTAATTTTATACTAATTTTTTTCAATAGCTTCCTAAGATATCTGATGTCTTGAAATTCAAAATTGCGTCTCGAAATCACTCCGGATGGACATTGATCGTTTTTCTCCTGTACCCTTCATTTGAATCCATAGCATCTGTGCAGTTATGTTAATCCGGTTAAAATATCATCTAGCAAATTTAATACATGTAATGAAAAAGATAACTTTACATCGTAATAAAGTAGCCTTACTGAAATAAGAATCAAATTATCGCTTGAAATATCCAGCAGTGGGAAAAATATTAATACCGCGATACTTGAGGTTAGTCACTCAATTTTACTCGCATCATTTTATAATAAGAGCATTATAAATTTACTTTCGTCGTCAGAAAGTTACAGACTGAGTGTCGACATTTAACATCTTCAAATAAAGAGCCCGAGAGAGGAACTTTTTATTAAGTAGCCGAGAATGTTTGTTCTTCTTCCCGCATTTAAATGACCTCCTTCTTTAGCCTCCTTCTTTAGAATGATGTCTATTTTCGTTTCGCTCTACGACACTTTTTTCACATACAATTTACATGCAATATATAGCGAACTTACGGTTTCAGTCGGCTTGATGATTGGCTTGTTTGCTTTCCACCAAGTAATCATCGCTTCTGGTCGTGAACCGCTCGTGCGACATTCTACATTGTAATTTTTGTCGGCTGAAACTTTCGTTTCCTTCGTCAGGATTTGAACTATCAACGGTTTTACTGCAACAGTGAAAAAATGTGGTTGTTTTCCTGTAATTACAGTAAACTATAGAACGGTTTATTTTTCAGGCATTTTTATTTACAAAAAAAAAGAGCTGCTCCAATTTAATAAGCGGAAAAGCCTATTTTTCGACGAAAAACAAGATGCAATTTGCATGCAACGTATAGTTAGGTACATTTACTATTCGTGGAGGTGTTTTGTCATTTAAAAAGGCAAATGTTTGCACATATAATATAATGTATACGTTATTATATGAGAGATCCTATTGTATTTGCAATTTCCATTTTCCTCTCTTTGTTCATTTAAAAAAAGATGCACGTTACAAAGATAAATAAAGTTACATCGTTAAGCATCGTCTGTGCGTGTATAGCCAAGTTTCTGCTTGAAACTGGCGAATCTTAATTTAATCAACTTTATTCGGATTGTTACTGTTTCGAAGTTGCCTGGCGAGTGAAATCGTGAAAACGCCCCCGTTACTACAAAAGCGATGGTGCTCAGCTTTGTACCAGGAAAAATCCGGGAATAAGATTAAACGGTCGGAAAAACGACGAAACCGGACTACCTAATTTCGAGGGAAACTGGGAAACATATTCGTAAAATCATTCCGAAATTTCGTCGCCCGGCAGACTGAATGAACTTCGCGAGCAATGAAAGAAATTAAAGAACGATGTGGACCGCTCAAAAATCGCGATTAAAATTTTGCTTTTTACATAGCGCAGTAATATACTATCTAATTCGCAAATTCACGAGAATATCGTGAATCCCGAGACTGACTCCTAGAGAGTCTGCGATCATATAAGATTTAAAAAAAAAATAAGTATTATCCAAAGCAGCAAATTATTCTTGTCGATCATTCCTTATTTTTTATCTTACTGAAATATGTAAACGTTTTTTTATTTTTACTACAAAAAATTTTATAGCTCGTTTGCAACTGTTGTTTTATAACTGATTTATTAATTAATGAGTCATTAATTTTATGATTGTTACGATTATTTTAAGATCCTTTGCGAGGACATTGGTAAACTACTATATATTTATTGTAAAATAACTCGTAATCCCAATACTATTGATAAATTTAAAATAGTATAAAACAGCACATTTTCTGACTGTATCAAAATATTAATGCAAAATTGTAATCGTATTGTTGTATGTGATCAATATTAGCCTTAGCGATATCAGTACCAATTTTAATTTCATCAATAGAAAAATTTTAAAATAGAGATCTGATTTTAAAATTTTATCTCTCTATATAGATGTTATGACTGCACAGATGTAAAAACAACCTGAGACGTTACTTAAAAATTGACGAATAAATTTTGAAGGAATTATTCTGAGTGGTGTCTCGTTATTTATTACCTGCATTGCTAAATCTGAAATTTTAGTGATTTGCTTTTTAAGTAAATTAACTCTTGATTCTAATGTCGCAAATGTAATGAATAACTTCATATATCATATTTATTAACAGAGAGACTTAATTCTACAATTACTAAATAATTACTTCGCTTTTATGAATTACAAGCCTATATATAGCTTAATGCCTTAATATATGCATGTCTTATCGTATGCGCTTGTAGCGAATACCTATTTGATATTCATATATCGATCGAAAGCGATCGAATTAGCCAATTCGTAATATAACATTGATGTCATATGGACGTCCTCGTAAATTTTGACGCAAGGTTCATGCGTCGCCACGACCAACCACTCATATACAACCCCTAATTGCCATTAGTTGGTAGCCACTTCTCTGAAATTGGTTCCTCCGTTTCGCTCTACGCTCTCATCCTGATGCGTGCATACACACACACACACGCACACACACTTGCCTGTGTCTACGAATAAATTTGATGACCCTCATGGCCATATATTTGTACTTATAGAAACTTTCGTTCATTCGTATAATCAACTTCCGCGTCCACTCATCCGATAATCAGGAATCCATTTGTGATCAGCTTAATACCGCGCGAGCGATAATACGATTTAGTGATGAAATCGCTTTGTTACGCACGCAATAAAGAATCGGTACAATCTATTTCAAGTAGATGTCTCGGGAGAGATTAGGTTTTAATTAAAACATGTCGAGAGAGAGCGCGATTTGTTCGAGAGTAGCTCAGTTTTGCGCAAGGTGGGTCTGAAATACGTATGAAGGTCCTATAGGAGAGGTGGCACAGATTGTATCGACGGGAGCATCACTTGATGCGCCGGGCATCGCGTGTACGTCGATCGTGATCGCGCCTCACTCTGCCCGAGGAACAAGGAGAAAGGATTGTATCTATTTTCGACGTTCAATTAGAACAAAAGCACGCAAAGCCGGTGTGCAATTGCTTCGAGTAGCGATGTTTGATTCCTGCTACGATATCCGTGGAATCAACTCTTCGACATCGTGGTTCTATTGTCGTTCGTAATTCAGTGATCGCCGACAGCTTTGATAAATTGCTCCGCTCTATCAGTCGTGTTAGATATCGTGTTCGCACGCTTGGCTTTAGTGTTTACCTGAAGCGGCTTGTTAACTTAGCTCATGACTTTTTGCTCGAAAATTCAGAACAAAAGGGATATGTTCGATAAGAGCTGAATGAAATGTCCTGTGTGTGAAGCCATAAAAGAAATCTTCAAGATTATATATATTTTTACATCTAGTTAAATGTTGCACTGAATTCAATCAGGTCAGTCAACCTCGCAACGTCATATGACGAAGGTATACGTCGTTCTTTCTCTTCGCGCCTGCATAGAATCTCTGGTTTTATCGTTAACCGTAATGCGCATTCATCAAGTTTTACTCGCGTATTATCGAGGCGCTGCAGCGCGGCGCGCGGCGCGATGCCATTTGCGTATACCGGCGAACAAACGTCCGTGAATTAACGCTCGCTGCGGGCCGAGCCTTAATGGTTTCACGCGTGTTTACCGTGGCGTTATCGTTTGTTCGAATAATTTCCTACGAGTCGACGCCCTCGGCCGGGGGGCACTTATCAAACCCGGCGCTCTTCGCACCTTCCCATTTATTTCCAGGCGGTTGAACGGCCACCTGCTCCGTCAGAAAGCACGGCGCGACTCTCGGCGCCCGCGCCGACTGAAATCAATGCTCCGAGGAGCCGTCGACGACGACGAAAAGCGCATGGCCCTCGGTGAGTAGAAATCTCCCCGGTCTTATCGGGGAACAAGGTCGAGATAGCTCCCTGATGAATGACGATGATGTCCCGCGCGTCATGGAAACGCGCCGCGACCCAGCCGTGGGGACCGGATTATTAATTATTATCAAGCGAACAGTTCCTGACGCACATGACCGCGCACGAATAAACGTCGCGCGCCCGCGAGGCGCGAAGGTGCGTGCTCGTGTGCGCGCGTGCGTGCGCCGATGCACGCACGACCGGATACGAATTAGCGCAATTGCAATTGGTAAGCCTAGCGAGCCGTTTATCACATTGATGCCGACTTTAATTCTTAACCGGTGGCACGAATTGTCAAGCGTCGCGCAAAAAAAAAAAAAAAACGCGCCCCGACTGTTTGTTTCATCCTTGCAAAAAATTTATGAACAAAGCGCATTTGCATGCTATGCCACAGACACTCAGGACCACTCCGAAAGCTTTCGTCACGCCAACCGCGTCACGCACCTCGTGCCCGCTCACTTATTTTTCACATTCTCGCCGATCGAATCTTGCTACAACAGCACGATACTGTGTGAAATGTCACGACATTACAAGAGTTTTAGTCCTTAATTTTTCTGTTATGTAATAAAATCTCAAATTAATTTTTTTTTCCTAATCAAAAAGTGATTACAAACTTTAGTCTTTAGAATGAGAGACGGGATCTGATTCCATCAATCTCACTCAATTGAGATGAACTTCGAATGCGAAGAGTTAAATCTTGATGAAGAGGGATAATTTATTGTTCAAAGGCGTTTAATAGCTCATTAAAATTTCAAAGTGATTTATGTGACAGCAATTAAGAATGAATTGATATACGCATTCGAACAGGGGAGCGTGGATACGCATGCTTATTATTATTTGTTCCATCGAGCGGATTCGGCACGCATTGCAATGTATAAATTAATAGGCATCACCCGCGGGAATGTACGAAATTATTTGCATACAAGAGTATGCTCGCGCCTACTAGTTGTACATATACTGTCTGATTATTTATGCTTGATAGGATTAGTTGTTTGTGGAAAACTACCTTCCTGCATACCTAACCATAGAATGCAATTCCTTGGAACAAAAGCAAACATCAGCCTAACTTGAAAGAACTGTCCACACAGATGCAAAACATGCGTTTTTTTTTTACATGCAAGTCATAAAATTATATGTTTGATATAAGAATGATTGCTTAAAATAGTAAACTATTATTTTTGTTAGAAATAAGAAATTAGAATTTTGTTAGAAAGAGCAAGCACAGGTTCCTACGATAAATGTAGCATTTTTAAAAACACTCTCACGTTTGGACAAAGGCAAGGATGTAATTTATCACGGCAAGAATATACCAGTCATGAAAGATTGTTCTAATAAAATTGGTGCGCGCCGAGAACGAGGGAGTAGGGTTTCGATTTTATACAACTTTTCTTTATACTATTATTATATATATATAGCCGCGCTGTTAAATAGAGTTAGAGTGCGTTGCAACATGTATCGCGAATCGCCGGGTTAATCCGCGCGTCTCCCTTAACGTATACGACTTAAAGGTTGCCAGAGGCATGCGCGCGTGCAACGTGCGATCGGCGAGATCAATCGGCCCACGAATTAGCGCCTCTTGCAGCTCCGTCAAGCACTAATGCTTTTACGCGTGTTTACATTAACGTTATCGCCGGTTCGAATAGTTTCCCACCCTCTTCCCACCCGCGGCTCTTACGAGTCGAACCCTCTCCAGCCGCCACTTTACACGATATCTTAGCGCGCCGCGAGTACCTTCTTACCTCGCCGCGGCCGTACACACGCACCCACCAACGCGCGAGACATCCGTTCGGGACGATTAACGCGCCCACAGACGTTTACGTTCACGCACACGCGTGCACGGCGTGGGCGTTCTCCGTCACATCTATCGACCGACGACGCCGACAACAACGCTCGCTCGAACACGGACGCGCTGTCGCACGCCAAGTGCTCACGTGGAAACACGGAATCGAAGCTGCGGACCAGGAGGCACGCGATTCACTGATCCGTCTTGCGAGAGGCGTTACCGTTATCTTCATCGGCCAATCTCGTCCGGACGACTAATAGGTTCAGCACGTGAATACCTTGGCCCGGCTATAGGACCACGTGAAAAGGCCTTCGGTGCATGTACTCTCTCTCTCTCTCTCTCTCTGTGACCACTGGGGCGATTCGCCAACGGTGTGTACGATACGAGAGAGCTGCCTAAAACCACGCGGCTACAGAAGGGAAACGCTGATTTGCATCGGTCTCCATCGCCGAACTATTCTCGCGAATTCGTTTCCTTAGACAATGTCAGATTTTGTCGATAGATACGCCGTTTGGTACGTTATTATATGAACATGAAGATTACAGAGCTAGCGGAGAAGAGATTTCGTACGCGACAAACGAGGGTTGTCAGAATGAATTATAATTTAAGCCCGATCTACAATAAGGTTGTAGCGCAGTAGCAGTAGGGAGTAGGCCGTAAGACCGCAAGCCGTAGCGCGATTTCTACGACCAGACTCATCTACAATCAAAATTAACCTTCAACGCCGGCGTCGCCGGCTTCTTCTTCGTTCGACATGATATCGATGAAAATAGGAGAAAATAGAAACGATATAAACACTTCGGACACTTCCCCGTGATTATGCGCGCATACACGTTGATACACGTCTAGCCGTTCGCTGTACGTAGTAGGCATGGTAGTAGGTCGTACGCCGTACGATATGGATTTGGTTCATTTCGCTTACAACTACTGTCACGACCTACTACACCGGAAGTCGCTCTCTTACGACCCACTGCTACTGCGTTAAAACCTGCTTACAACCTTATTGTAGATCGGGCTTTACACGCTTACACATTTGCGGCTAGCAGATGTATCAACGCGTTAAGGATCAGCGACTTCATTACAAAAGTGGCGACACTTGTCGCTCGGTAAAGAGAAATGAACGGCCATTCAGGAAGATATCCCTAGATAGGTAAATATGCGAAACGTAGTTAAATGTTTTTTCTTTCGCGAAATACGCGCGTCAACTTGTCGGTAGTTCCATGTCTACCTCGACGCGCAAATGGAGAACTCTCGTAGCTCGTTATGCACGCGATAATTGCGTACTTACATTAATGATTACACGGAACTACGTACGTATGTGCAGCACTTTACGTCCACTGGGCACGTTTACGTTTAACGGCCGCGTTATATACATATAGCAAAATGTTAGAAAATGTAAACAATAATTTGTTGCATTTCACCGCGAAATAATTATCGAAAATAAAAACGTTACCTAAAACGATAGCTTTATAATGATACGCGTATAAACGTGGTTTCATACTTTGATGCTACGTCATTCCAAAATATCGGGATATTAGTTTATAAAGTGCTTAGTAACAATGCTAACAAGTTTTATCTACGATTTTTTCGCCTCGAAGCAAATTGGACCGGCTATGGCGCACGTTTGATAGATTGAGATTCCCGTAAAAACATGTTTAAGAAACCGCATTGCACGAGCATGCAACATTACAGAGATTGACAAAGTAGGTCGCATAAGTAGAACATTTCTTGATCGCCATTCAGTATGGGCGTACATTAAGGTAATAAATCGGAGATTCGTTTTAAGCATCACCACAGGAGGGGCCTTCATTTTTTCGCGCGAAATGATCGACATGCTGACTCAGCGCTAATTCTCGCTTATAGCCTATTACTCGATGAAAAGCTTTCGACACTCTTCTATTTATGTAAGACATTATTTCGAATACGCTATTTACGCTAACGCAATCTGTACCTACTTCGTAATGCTTGATCTAAATTACGCTGAACGGTATTTTTGTGCGGCGCGTCCATTAACTCATTTAATAGATGTCACTATGAAAAGCAAATGTCACTCATGTTATCATAACATTATAAATTAGAATTGTGACACGCCGCGCGCGAAATTGGTTCATGGCTATGAACTCGAGAAAACGAAAGACAGAACGAGCAACGCAATCGTAATGCAGTTTCGCTAAATAGCACAAGGAATTAGGGAAAGTATAGAATAGGATCGTCAACGACTTACGATTCACATCGAGGATGAGCAATTTCGTTTGCGGTGGCACCAAGTTCGTATTGCTGGCCTGACAGATGAGTCTCGCCTTGAGGTGTTGTCGTCCAATTTTCGGATACGCCAAGTGGTTAACCGTTAACCCATCCTGGGATGGGTGATAGGACTCGTCTATCACGGTATTGTCGAGATACCACGTCAGCTTTGGGGGCGGCTTGCCACCACGAACCTCGCAAATCAGGTTCACGTCGCTTCCCTCGTTGTACCGCTTCTCGATGCCCAAAACGGCCCTCGTCACCCCATCCAATATTATCGGCTTCGATGGTGGCACTGTGCGAACAGCATGCGTCGTTAGAATCCAGCGCGGACGCTAATCGATCGTTCGTCTAGCGAGTAGCGAAACGACAGTCAGCGCGAGAGATGCGTATGCGGTCGATGCGGTGGAATCCGGCAGAACTTTGGCGTTGTAGCAGAATTAACTGTTATAATGGCCGCAAAACAGGTCGTAGTTACGAAGTATATTACCGCGGCAGCTCCCAGTTTGCTAGGCAAACCGCGGCTTACGCCGAGATTAATTTATGCACTGGAAAGTACCGAGTTCGTAAGTCAACGCTCACGACGAGTCGTAATCGAGGAGCAAATGTATATTGTATATCTAAAACCAAACATGCGCGAGCTTTATCGTATCGCGCGAAGAGTTGAACGATTCGTATATTCGACGTTAAATTACATATCGTAAAAGCGATCTCGGGGGCTCGAGATCGAAGGTGCTTCTTGCTCCGATACTTGACGCGACCTCCATTACCGCGCCCTGATCAAAAGGACCGACTTTAATTGTTGCGTGATCACTGGTTGATTGAGTTTCAACCGGGATACAATGCGCTCACCTAGAACGGTTAAGTTCATCCTTTGTTTCCGCGTCGGCAAGTTTCTGAAGTCCACCCGGCACCGATAGATCCCCTCGTCGGTGCTCTCCAGCCGATCAATGCTGAGGTGAGCTGGATTCGTCGCCGTGACAAAAAAAGCTCTTGGTCCCAATGCCGTAGGCGACGACCAAAGGCGGGCGTTGTTGTACTGCCGGCGGCCGCGAACGTCAAAGCTACAACAATCGATTAGCTTCTGCAGTAATTCAAAATCGTAAATCCCATCATTTTTTTCAATTGTTATGAGATACGAGCGCATTATGAATGTATTAACGATACGCGCTGTATTATTAATTACCAATGCTTGATATTATATAATATGGAATTTCAGTGTTTTTCGCTAATAGGCATAAAATACTAGAACGATTCTGATGGAATACGTGTTTTGTAATAAGAGTCCAGTTACCAGTTTATCGCTGATAATTGCCGTTTTGCTCGTTAATCATATACCAAAAACTGTACCAATTTAATTACATAATTTATGATGTAATTGCACCATATCAATTGACATAGCATACTGGCGTTGTTATTAAAAGCTTGTTGTGATTGAATTAATTACAGGATAACTAATGAACGTATGTCCCTTGGTACTTGTGATCGAATGTATAACATCGCTTCAAGACTTCTCGTCGATTATAATTTCATCGATTAAATATTTTTAACTAAATACATCTAATTATCTCCAAATTGAATATCTCTAATCGATAAAATAGTAATCAGCACAATTTGTACTATATTGCAATATTTTATAATATCTATACCTTACATTATAATAAATACTTATGACAGTAAAACCTAACGAAATTGCTATGCTATTTTCTTATCTCATTGCATAACAAAAGCTTTAGAAACGAGCGTAAATTTAATGTGGACCTGGATAGACTAAAAGATTAAGCTCAGAACATTATGTTCGTCGTTCGTGCTCGACGTCGAGACTCACGCCTGCATGTGACCCTACCATCGCACAGCAGCTTCGCTGAAGAATCGTTTGCGGAACTACGATCCAAGACTCGCGATTGGACAGGCCTTGTCTATATACGGAGTCGCATGGGAGCCGTTCCCAGTGCGTGATTGCATATTAAGCATCCGCGGTGAGCAAGAACAGGAGCAAAGGGAGACGGATTAGAGGGACGATCGCGGGATATATAAGAAACTCCGCGTGGGACAGAAAGAAAAGAGGTATCTCGAGAGGGGTGGGGGAGGGGGAGGGGGAAGAGAATACCAGGCGTAGAACCCTCCACGGCTCCTCGTGAGCGACTAAAAGTTAAATTGCGTTCCGCGACTGCACGGGAGTTCGGATTTTCGCTCGTGACTGAGTAGTCCCAAAGCTATCCCACCCTCACGCTCGCCACCGCGGCATTGACGTTGAAATACGATTTAATTCTTCCACTTCGCACTTCCAGTGGACGCGAGAAAGGACGCTTCCGTGACGCGCCACCGACGCTGCCCGCCCGTCTCGTTGTCGTAGACAGGGCATTGGGAAGGAGGGCAGACCTCGAGAAGAGGTCGGGGCACACGTTCCACGAGCTGTCGCCCGGCACGAGAACGACCCGCGGATATAACACGTTCGACCGACTTTTCTCGCGCGCGATAACCCTGAAAAGCGATTTTCCCATATCGGTCTTCTGACTTCAAACCCCGGCGTTTCATCGACGGCGCGGCGGAACGACTCTCAAGATCGATCGGTCGCCTGCCTACTCACCCGACTCGTCGATCACGACCTGAGAGGCTGATTCGTCGAGACTTTCCGGAAAGGCATAGCCTACAGCCATTTCTTCGTTATCTCGGGAGATTGCAGAGCGTAGATGAACTTATGTTGCTTTTTTTTTTTTACAGCTCGCAAAATCTATTCGTAAATGAGTAGCGCGTCATTGAAATACCGAGCGCAGTAAATGAGAGATCTCAGTTAACATTCAATAAGAAACGTTTGTAGATTTCGTGTAGAAAATTAATTTCGTTTATTTCTATTCTAGTATTATATCGCAACTTAACGTTGATTAAGGTCGTCTCACTGTGAACGCTCGAAAAATTCGCTATTTTTATAAATTTTTTTTTGGCAATACCAATGCAGATAATTGAATGAATGTTTTTAGTACTTATTAGGCATGCTTTAAACAACAAAACATATTTTTTGTAGAATTTTTAGTCAAGTTTATTTAATGGAAAATACAACAATGCGAACAAGTAAAAAAAAAAAGGTTGGTCCACGGCGGACATTGTAACTCCTTTTATAATCATCTGAAACAAAAAAACCAAAAAGATTCTTGATTAGTATGAGTGTCGCTATAGCATGAACCTCCAGAAATAATTTATGTTTGAAAATGAAAAAATGGTGGAGGTTTAAAGAAAAAACTTGAATAAAATTATTCAAGTTTTTTCTTTAAACCTCCACCATTTTTTCATTTTCAAACATAAATTATTTCTGGAGGTTCATGCTATAGCGACACTCATACTAATCAAGAATCTTTTTGGTTTTTTTGTTTCAGATGATTATAAAAGGAGTTACAATGTCCGCCGTGGACCAACCTTTTTTTTTTTACTTGTTCGCATTGTTGTATTTTCCATTAAATAAACTTGACTAAAAATTCTACAAAAAATATGTTTTGTTGTTTAAAGCATGCCTAATAAGTACTAAAAACATTCATTCAATTATCTGCATTGGTATTGCCAAAAAAAAATTTATAAAAATAGCGAATTTTTCGAGCGTTCACAGTGAGACGACCCCTTAACGTTGATTAAGATAATATAAACTTTGGATGGCTTATTACGATGATATCTTAAACAATACTTGAGATCTCTGCGAGCAAATGCGTCTTTCATCGCTTTCTATTTAGCTACTACTCTCTGTTACGGCAAGCACTCGTTAAAAAATCGATCACTTTCAAGTCTCACGCGAGGAAAGGAATTCACCAGGTCGCTTCGGTGGATCTAAGTGTCTTGAAACTTTCCTGAGAGAAGAAAACGTAGAATGGAATTGAGTGGATTCGATTTTGCGAAGTGTTATCTATTAAGGTAAAATGCGAAGACCGCCCGAGAGATTGTAAATATTACCGAGCGTTTTGTTCGATCAAGACGCTGAGTATTTGATATTACAGAGTAATATTGAAACTCGAAGATCTAGATCTACGATCGCGAACAAATATTCATATCATGAAGAATGCAGTCAATCGTTTAAGCTCCCTCTGGCCTTCCATTCTCTAAGTAAATGAAAAACCAAATGACCTCCGTATCAATGTAGATAACCGAGGGAAGATTCGATCATCCTCGAGGATTATGAAGGTTTGTTAAATCAATAAAATTAACCAAAGAGAAAGAGAAGAACTGTTTCTTCTTCTTCTTCTTCTTCTTGAATAAGTTACAGCGCGAGAAAATCTTGATGAGACGATATGCACGTTACATGAGTTACTCCTATCACGCACGAAGCATTGAATACATGCGCAAGGAGGAATATACCTAGAAAAGAGCTATGCGCGATCATGCCCGCGTAGCCTCGCAGTTTCCTTTCCTTAACTGTCTGGCGTACGTACGATAAGCGGGCACGATGTCATGCAATAAATATTTTACTGCGAGAGGTCCCGTGAAGAGAAGGGCCGACGTTAGGGTACGTTAGCGAGGCTAAGGGGAGAGGCGTTTTAGTACGGCGGCCGCCTTTAAATTTAAAGTTTCTCGTCGTGGCGAGGATTAAACTGACTTTACAACAAGCGACGACCTGCACCCCCTCCGCACCAAGCAAGCGCCAGCTCCGGCATCTCTGGCATCGCCTCGCATATACACTTTCCGCCGCCCTTCTACCTCGAGACGATGCATCGCCATCCTCCAAGCACATATCTTACACCTTATTACATTTCTTAAATACGACCCACCAGGATACTAACGTCGGCCCTCTCTGGCCGCGGCACTTCTACCGTCCTACCCGACGACTCGACGGTGTGCCGACCATTCTATATGCAAAATTTCACGGGCCGCGGAAGCGAAACGGCGACCCGAGTACCGAATGAACTTCGTTGTGGAAAATAACGCGAAGAATTTCCGGACCTGAGTACTTGGACTTATTCCTTTTTGATTTCTCCGAGGAGATACGCTTTACAGACGATATGGATGACTCTTCTTCCGAGAAGTTTTTCTCACTGCATTTGGCTCTAGCACATTGAGATCTTATAATGAAGATGGAAAGTATTTTTGCACGCAAATAAAAAATATCTCTTTTTGCGATACAAGCAGATGTGAATTCAAGGGCTTCGAGATATTTTGAAGCAATTGGTGATTTTTAGTTTACGGATATCCGGAAATGTCTTACCTGTAAATCGGTTCGTTTCTGCCATCCTTGTACCAAAGCACCATGTTGATCTCGTCGTTATCGGAACCAATGTCGCAAGGAAGCTGCACCTTGTTTCCGATTACACCGTCAATGGAAATGATCGGTACTGTAACAAAGAAAAAGATAAAACTTGAAATAAATTTGCTTTATCCATTGAATATAAATGTAACCTTTTTTAAACGCTTTTCAAATATACATTTGTCATTCTATAATATAATATGATCAATAAGTTCTTTACCATCATAAATTCAAAGTGTTAAACGTCACAGTTAAACCCGCGCAAGAAATTCAGCCAGAAATTGCATTCGATGTATGGACAAAAATGTTATAAATTTCACGACTGTTCCTCTTTTCTGACGACAGAGAAAAATGAGCTGCTTAATCCGCAAGAACGTGGAAGCTATAAACTATATTCAATCTTTAAGCTTTTAACAAGGTATCTATAACACGAAATATTGTTACGGTAGGTAAAACGTTGTTATAATGCGGTTTTCATAGACAAGAAAACACCGGGATTAGATCTCATTACACGAGAATCTAGCGGTGATGTACACGCTGACGGTTAAAGGCGAGCTCGTATCCGAGCTTAAGTCCCGCCATTCTCGTCTGTGATGGGATAGACAGCGGTTAACGGTGGTTTGATGCCGCTACGGTTTTGTCCGCTCGATTAGATTTACATGTAGATGGAGATATCGCGTTTTAATGAGCTGACTCCCTTTCCATCCTCCCTCTCGCTCTCTTTCTCTCTTTTCCGTTCCTGACAGTGACACTGAAGCTATCTTTCCGCGACGGCGCGTTCCCTGACGTCTCATCGGACTTCTCGATCGCTTCTCGAGAAGAAGCGTCGTGCCTCAGGAGCGATCGCTCCCAGGGATCCCATCGATCACCACGCTAGTATTTCGTCGCTCGACGTCTGATCGCAACAGGGTCGGCCAATCTCAAAGTCCACGGATTTCCGTCCTGGACTATAAAGCGCTGACACTTCTACGGAGAAGTGGACGGGGAAAAGGGGGCGAGAATGGCCAGGAAAACGGATCGCCCCGGTCCGAACGGTGACATGGGTACCAAGGGCGCGCGCGTGCGCGCAGGCCCAGGTCTTCACCCCGAAATCCGCGAAGATATTGCGTGAACGTGTGAAGTGTTTGCCGAAGGATCCAGAGCAATCGTGCTGAACGCAACGCTCTGAATCTGAAATTAGAATATCAGCCGACTTTCGGCGGAGCGATAGGTGGGTCGATATGAGAAACGCGATAAGCAAACATATACCGAGCGCAGTCGCTTCTTTGCCTTGCGCTTATCCTGATTCTTGGTAGTAGTATAATAAAGTACTTTCTTGTATATTAGCAAACAGCAATGTGACCTTAAAATCTTAAGCCCTTTCTTCTTAAAGTTAATACGTTAATATATTATATTTAACATGTGCTATACATTGTTAAATATTAAAAAGAATGAAATTTAAACCAGTACCTCAAGTTAAATAACATTTTATTATTTTTAACTACCATGTGTGTCGAAAGTAGGAGCAATGGTGACTCGTAGGAATGGTTAAAAATGACTCAAATTTATTGTATAATTTGACACTACGAATTTAACAATGTATACATATGTAATATGTTATTAACTTAATTAAATAAGTGTTAAACAAGTATATATTTTTTCTAACTTTTTCCTGATTTTCACGTATTTCATATCTTAATGTTATAAATCATGTATGCAAAGATAAACTAATTTTAATTATTGCTCCATCTATTTTGATTGTCGTCAGCAATGCGTTTAATGTAATACGATGCAATACCTAATGTATTCGTTCAACAACGTGACATTTATAAATCGTACGCGATTGCGTTTCACACAATTAAGATATCTTCTCGTTATGGAAAACGATTCTACGGATCGTAAAGCGGACACATTCTTCCGATCTCATTTAATCCCGAGAAAAGTTTCGAAGCGGTCCGGAAGGAAACTCGAGGAAGCTCCGCGCAACTTGCGGAACGTCCGCGGGCGTGACAAGCGCCGCACGCGAAACAATTTCATTTATCACAAGAAAAATAGCGGTTTAACTCCACGAGTGGGCGTATCATACATTTTCCGCGAGTACGTAGGGACGAGACGGGCGAAGGGCGAGCGAGGCGGTGGAAAATGGAAGACAGGGCGGGTCGTTTCTTCTTTGTCGTCGTAGCCGACGACGAGGGAAGAGCACGACCGCGAGTGTATTAGCGTGGATGACATCCCCGACGCCAAGTCGTTACAGTCCCAATAGTACAGTTTATTGTGCTCTCTGCCAGCACTTAGAGTAAATGTAGGAAGACAATTGTCAGTGTGTCAATGCAACACTCCGGGCCGTTTCGCGCCGGGATGAAACATGCGGTTCCGAAATAACTCGCGCGTGTACGTTGTTGACGCAAAAAATTTGCATCGCGGATGAGGCTACCGATACGGCGTGGCACGAGAGCCACAGGCGGGAAAATTATTACCAGACTAATTGGTAGACCCGCGGCGGAAATTGCCCGTAGCACGGATAACCGTGGTGCTGCCGCATTAAAGTTCGCAACGCCGGCCGCGGCCGTCACTCGTTGGAATACACGATTGCCTCGTAAAGATAATTCCGAATGTTTTCCCGCGGCGTCGATCGATGAACCGCGCTCGTTGAATCTACGTAATGTCTATTTTTTCGCGAAAGAACGTGAACGATATCTATCGAAGCGCGATCTCGCACTCGCTAGCTGTACAATCATTATTATGAGTAACATTCTCATTTTGACGCATATACTTAACGACAGCTCCGTCGGTTGATGGAACGATGCCGGTTCTTACTCCGTGTTGTTTACGGAATGGATACTCGAGTCATGGCATGTATCCACGGTCGTGATGAATCCTAAACGCCCACGTCGTTCCCGGTAGAGATCGTTAGAGGGAATCGTTGAGTTAATAAATAATCTTTCTACGTGGAAAACGAATCCATCAACGTTACTCTCGTTAACTACACGATTGGAGGCAACATCAAACGTACGCAAGTGCACGCCCTGGGTCTAGCCTTCCTTTACTGAGCGGGGAAACCATAAATAAGTAATCTTCCCGTTTCTACGAATGCGCGGGAGGGCCCTGAATCTCGAAGATGATCGCCTTGGGTGAACGCGCGCGCAGGATGCCACGTTTATTTTCCTTTTTATTGACGACGTAAATTTAACGGATTTTATTTTTTTTCTCCTCTCTGATCTCTATTTTCCTCCTTCGCGGCTCCGCTCGCCATCAGGAAATGAAATACAACGTTATTTCAATGGCGGAGCGTACGCAGCTATTTTTTCCTCAGCTGATAGCCGCAAATATGTTACCAAACGATGAGTGATTCTGAAAAGCTATGTGTTCAAAGGCCAAATCCACAAACGTGAAAAAATAGCCGAATAAATAAATAAATTGCAGTAAATATGATATCGATTAGGCATATAACAGTTTCGGTATACATCCAATGATAATTTTGAAAAGTTCAAAGTAAAATCTAGTGGCATTTAACATTCAAATTATCAGTAAAAAAAAAAGGGCAAATTTCTCAATGTATCCAGATCAAAATTTTGTCTGTAAAATTTAAGAATACCCTTTATATTCGACCAAATTACGACAACGACTCGTATCGAATAACGAAACCATTCAAGATTTAAAATGTATAAATAGCCAACTCGGTTAGCTAATCGGTTAGCTAATCGAACGTCAGTTGTTTGATATTCCTCTTTCTTCTTTTAGTACTATTAATCAAGCGATAAAACGAACGTTATATATATCGTAACCCTGCGCTTTAAAATTACAGCTCTAGACGATTTGGCTGGCAGAAATAGGAATGACGCCCGGGGCAACTTATTCTCGACAAAGTAATATTTCAAACGATTTAATATTAATCACGTGTTACGTGAACGTTGCTCATTGGTACGTGGATGAACGGTAATTCTCTGATATATTGACTTCATAAGGAAGATCCGAAGAAAATAACGCGTACGAGACGTCAAGACGTTTGTAAAATGATAAAATATTTTTTTCGTTTGTATTCTTAAGGCACATACAAGGCATATGGGCATAATTTACATAAGCATGGTCGAATGACTTAATGGAAGAGCATACGCGAGTTTGATTATATATTAAACATGCCCATGTTTTCAACAATAATAGGTCTTAAGTGTGGAGATACTCGGAGCTAAATTGATATAGATGATGACGAAAGGTACTTGCGGTCGGTGTGGGCCGTGTGGCAGTTGTGGCACGCGTAGAAAATACATTTAAGACGTTCGATGAAGCGCAGACGCCGGAATCATTTGTCATATTCGTAACTAGCACGTAGATGGGTGCACCAATTTACATCAAGACGTGATCGGTCATATATCTACGGTGGCGAGAGTACTTTAGTGCCGCTTAATTATTTCCTCGTAAACAGAATCATGAACGATACATGCATGTAAAGCGTTTGGACATTCCAATAAGTTCGTTTCTTAATTAAGTTCCTGTTGGATTATCAAGAAAAACGCGAATATGACGACACTCCGCAAGTTATTGCAATAACAAGGAATCCTCTAATCAACAGTTCAGCGAAGTTTGGAAACAAGAACAGTCGTTACTGCAACACTAGCGGTAGGTACGACAAAGTATTCGATGAGGGAGAATAATTCATAATTTTATATAATCCCGCGCTGCAGGTATATTATATGCGAAGCTTCGATTTTTAAAGTAGACCGTCTACTCCGAGTGAAGTACTGTGAAGTACGTGCAGCGGTTATCGTGTACGGGTGGAAAATGCTATTCAAGCCGGCAGTGCGACGAGGTAAGAATCGATAGAGTCAGTCGCTTGCCTAATAGACTTAGATAAATCATCTTGTCCCCGAAAGATAATCAAATACTATTCACCGGCGAAGTATACAGGTCGGCGTCGAATCGAGTTTATTTATCAATCGCGTGCTTAATCTCTACTAATTACCATAGCCATTACGCCGTGACTTTTACTAACTACAACTTTTGCCACCTGACCACCGCGGCACTGAAAAAATTATTGCACACCTAGCATCAATCTATTTCAACCGCTTCATTCTAGCAGCTTTATTTCAATTATTCATGATGATTCCACAACATTGTCATTACAAATAGCTATTACATTTGCATGATTTAAATTTACATTTATATGATATTAACGTAAAACAAAAATAAAATTGTTAAAATTCAAATCGCAGTCAAAATCTATAAGAGTTTTTATGATTCGCAATTATAAGTTTGCAATTAATTAATTCGTAATTTGTTTTCGAACGGTACTTTATTAGCATGAGGCGTTATATATTTTATAATTTATTTTGTGCTAATGAGTTGTTACAACGTTCTTACTTCAGGCATTATCGCGGTCCAATCGATTATTTATACGATTTTTAAGGATTCCGTTTGTTGATCTCGCAACAAATTATGTATATCGTCAATTTGCCCTAGCTAAGCAAAGCCGATTTGCAAGGCGTTGTAACAACAAATTATATATTAGCAACCGGGTAAAGCCGACTATAATCTACTTATGTATTTTGCTCGAAAAATAAATTCAGCTCAGCCTTTAGATAATCGCGTGAATTTTCTCGATATCATTATTTATAAAAGTATTTGATGTTGGCACAAACATATAAATATATCATGCAATAAAATTAATTTCTAAAAAAGTAAAAGTAAATGTAAAACACGGGGAGAGCGATACAGCTGACTGTGAAAAATATGCTCTCATTATGAAAATATCTTGTTTGTAAGTATTTCTGCGATCATGGAAATCTTAGTTAGAGTTCTAAAGAATTTAATTTAGTTTATATATACCCAGTGTTGAGATGATATCTGATATCTCTTGTTACATTCATTGCTATCGTTTGAAAAACAGAGTGAATTATTAAATCACATAAATGGCTTGGTATTGTAGAGGAGTACGCCGCGTAAAGGTATCTGAGTCCCCGCTTTATACGATAATAAATGGCGCAATATAAAAACGCGTATAAGCTGTTTGCAGCGCGGACGTTACGACTCGATGGGCGAAATGGATGTGCAAACAAAGAAGTTCCATTTTCGCCGTTCACGCGCATCTTCCCGCGAATATGTAGATCATCGTAAAAATTCATGGCGCTAAAGAGCGCTTTTGCCCATTCCCGTATTTACGCAGAACGTATTTTAAAAATCATTGTAACCAGAGGCCCCCCCCCCCCCCTACGGCGCATTTGGTCGCAGACAAGAAATCTTGTATTTTCCTCGTAGAGTGCGGGATGCTTTAAACTCCTCTTTACGACGCTCTATAGTCGCATCACGATCCTTGCGTCTGTTTCCTTCGCGAATAACAGCTTTCGCATAGAACAGAACAGTTATGTAGCGGAGCTTTACAGTTCTCGAGTTCCGCCGGAGACATTAATCTCTCTCTTATGAGTTACGGGGATATGTACATGTATATATACTTATAAGTATACATATATGTACACACATAAGATACAAGAAGTTCACAATCGGTGTTACAATCCTTAAAAATAGTATTAATAAAATAATAAAATGGAGAAGATAATAAAAACTAATTATCATTATATATACAAAAACGGAAATTGTCGAGCTTTTATCACTCGTATTTTGTATTATATCTTACTTTTCGTACATCGGGATATTATACCGTGAAAAATATTGTATAAATGCGTCATGCTATGGGTACTTTGAATTATTTCTAGCTTTCTTCCAGTAAGCTCTGCATTTTACACAATAAGCTAATTGGGTTACTCATAATCTATTGATTTAATACGTTACATGCTGTTACATACATTGCATAGATATTTCTGAAACGAAAGACGTGAAGCGATTTTGTTTCTGTCCCTTACGATCTCCTTTCGTGCAAACTTGGTTTTTTTACGACTGACAGCCTTCACACGACATAGCACCGCGATATAATTTTATGGTCCTCCAGTGGCACTAAGTAGCAAAAAAAAAAAAAATAATCTCTCGATCGTGGGAGTAATGACTTGCATGTCGGTCAACCTGGTTCTACTTTAGCTGGGGCGATTATGGACGTCGTGCATTAAAGTCAAGTACTGGCATATCGCAACCAGGCACTCTTTGAAATATCGGATATCGGTACCGAAATATTTCCCACGAAAGCGTGACTTTGCAAGATCTATAATCATGGGATCGGTGCGATATGTTGAATTATGTTGCTTCCATTGCACACAAAAGCTGCAATGTTTCGGCCCAATTCGTCGTTACAAGGTTCACTTTTTTCTTAGCATACTTTTACGATGAAGATATATATACGTAAGTGGGAAAGAAACGCGACTGCGACGTTAAGTAGTAGAAAACGAGGCAAGATTCGAAAATAAATAACGGGTCTCGGTACGGTTATTTCATTATTCCACGGTATTCGTAGGTGTACATTATTCTTTAAGCACAAACGCGCAGGATTATAATTTACAATCGTGATATCAGGCCAGCTGCTCTCCTCCGATCAAGGAGCAAGAGAGAAATAAACAGCCTCTCGCCGTGCGATCTCAATTATCGCGCGGCGCAGAACCTTGGATGGCAGATCATTTGCCAGGGTCTAATACCGGGTCTCGCTCGGTTCCCACCTCATGATTTATAGATTACTAAATAATAATCGTCGTCGCATACTCACGCGATTGCGACGACGCGTCTGATGGTGGTAGTGCTGAGCGCATCGCGGGAATTGCAATCATCGATGCGAATATATACGATCAAAGAACGCGTGTATACGCGTGCGTCTCCGCGTGCGTGGCCCCGCAGTCCACCTCTTTGCCCCCCCCCCCCTGCCGATCGGTGCCGGCGGAGAAAAATAAACACAAACTGCGGCGGGCGCAATTACCGCAGCCGCATCGAGCATCCCGCAATTATCGGGAGTCTCGATGCTCGTTACGCGAAGCGGGAAAAGGTGAAATCACTTTGTTGGCTGCGGCGACGGAGAAGTTGTAGGTAATAATCATCGATCGCGCGGGGAGAGAAGCGCCAAAAAGTATACACGAAAGAACGATCGATCCGCGAGAGAATCTCGCACGGCTGATATTCTGCGGCTTCTCACGCATGGAAAATTTCGTTCGATGAATCGCCAATCGTTGCAGTAATTACACGCAATGCAACTGTTCCAATTATGTGCGAGATTTTCATTTAATCAAATACACCCATTCGAACGCGAACGCCGATAATTATATAAGCACGAGGCGATGTAGCTCCGGTATGAATTCATAAAGCAATCGATTACATGATGTAACGAGAAAGAGAGATAGATAGATAGATAGACAGATAGATAGAGAAAGAGAGAGAGAGGGGGAGAAGAAAATTCTATCCCATATAAAAATTGATATGGCAAAATAAAATTACACGGAATGTCGGAATCGCGGTATAAATTACGACGTTATGTTTGTTTACAGATAAAGCGAACGCCCCGGCGCCAGGGTGCTCTGGAGAAATCATCGCGATGCAATATGTATTATGCAGCAACAACGGAGTTTCAAATTGGTTACCTCGCGGATGAAATCGACTACTGTGCGAATAAAATTCCACGATTCGCACTGCGGCTCGATACGACGTTACCGCGCTGTAAGCCGAAACCGCACGCGGACGAGCGCGCCCGTTTCGTTGGAGAAAATGAAAAGACGGGAGTAGAGAGCGGTTCGTCGGAGGCGCGCCAGTTTTAGGCGCCCATTTAAAATTACGGCGAAAGCGCGCGCCGTGCCCCAGTGCTTTCCAATTTTCGCGCGGAGCACAAGAACGTGCTAAACGACCTTGGCGCGGAGCTCTATCGGCTGGTAGCACCCATCCCTGGTTCTCGCCCCCATAATCCTTTCTCCTGTTTCTATTTTTCCCAGACACTGAGTATGTGCCGCCGAGCGTGAAAGCCGTGTGCGGAATAGCATTTGGTGTCTACCCTCGCAGGTTTTAACGGGCAGTCCCGTATGCCAGACGCGTGCCAAGTTTCCCTGCTCTCCTTCTCTCGCGTCATTCTCATCCTCGTATGTGTGTGTTCTGTGTCTCTGTACGTGTGTGCATGTGCATGTGCGTGTGGGCGTGTGTGCATCTGACCCTCGAGAGGAAGAACCCGCGGAAACAGCTCCTATTTTCGCTCCGCACACATCTCTCTCTTCGTGCCGCCGCATCTCGCCACCCTTCCCGTCCTGAAACGCGGAGGATATCTCGCCTCCAGCAGCATCCGCGGCCACTTTCGAACTCGGCGCCATGTGCGTTCGTCCGCCTCCTCCTTTTCTTTATTTTCCTCGTCTGCACGACGTCTGGTCCCACCTCCTGATGTGTGTTCCGTTTCTTCCTGGTTCTTCCGTTCGCGAATCCGACAATATCCCTACAATACGGGACATCGGACACCGCGGGATCTCGTTGCAACTAGAACTCTTCGAGTTTTCAGGAGATGCGGTCAAAGCGAATACTCTCGTCTCCGAATATAATGCTTCTCACGTTATCTCGCGCGGCGCTACATAATGCATTTCATCGCATGGAGATAAAATCGTCGTTTCGCAGGTACGATATACATATATAATGCATTTCATTTACGTGATACTTTTTAATCCGATTAACTCAGAAATGCAGACAAACTAAATTGATCTATCTGCATGATTTACCAGTGATTCACGAAACTAATCTAAATGCATTGCATTATAGAACAATTATCCACGATTAACTGATTCGAAGAAGACAATCGACAAACATGACCTTTTTTAATATCAATTTAGGTAACATATTAACAAACAAATATCTACAATCTCTTGTTATAGATATTTTCATCAATTTTCAAAAGAAATTCGTAGCAACGGTACGATTTAATCAATTTCATAAATTACTGTATGTAATTAGAAGTAAAAAATATTATCGTAAAATAATATATGTAATGTTATATTCACGTTATTTTTTTAGAAGATAGAAATATATTTTTTCTTGTTGAAAATTGGCAGTATATTAAAAGATGTTATCGATCTTTACGAGTTGATATAGAATTCATGATAGAAGAATCTTTATACTCTTCCTGTCAATACTCTTTAACGTCTGCTAGTTTCTTTAATGTGTGAAGATTCTCTTTACTAATTCACAAAGTTAAAGAAATAATTTATAAAAAGATGTATTTTCCGTTGTAGCAGATATTTCAACGAATTATTTACAAGACAGCATTTCGACTCACCCCATTTTATTAATACGATTCGATCACAGACAAGCGAAATTAAAGCCGAATGCATTATAGCAACAAATTCTGGAGTCGACTAACTCGGGATAAAAATAAGCGCCAGCGGCATTATAAGAAAACGTAAAAACATATTTGAAGGACTTTTTGTTTAGCCAAACCCTCCATCCGAGTTTTAAAGCTGCAGCTTTCCCGTGGACATTGTTCTACAGAAACCTGCTTTTCAGGGAAGAGAAGACAGATTTGAGTGCTCCTTCGATAAAGTTCCAAACCGTTCTTTGTATCCTGTTACTTATTTACTCCCGTTAAAAGAACGTCCCGACTGAGGAAAAAAGGCTGCAGGGAATCGAGGAAAGAAGGTTTCCAGTATAGTACATTGGCGAGCTTTAAAGATCTTTTCAATCGGGGTACATCCTAAATGCATAGCACGGGCTTGGACGTTGCGTTATCTCGTATTCGGCAATATGCTCGTATTTATCCATCCAAAAGAATTTTCCAATACTGCAACGGGTACTGATGAGTTATTGTGCTCAGCGGCGAGTATCAGGGCGCATGTCGCGAATATTTATTCACGTGCGAACTTTCGATGCAGTTCAGCTATCCCGCGATTCCTCAATAACCGTGCCGCGCGTCAGTAATTAGAATACTGGAATATTTTAATTTGTATATCGCCAGCGCTTTTATTACTGGTTATTTTTCAATGCTAAGTGACTTTTAAATGATTTACTTCATTAAATATTGTAATTAGAATAAGTCAGAGAAATTTTCTGACGTCCGTTTAAAGCGATAATTTCGAATAATTTATATTCCCGATATTTTCCTAATAATCTTATTTTTATCGTTATGTATTATTATCGATTTTATCATTAGGAAACTGATGAAATCGTTACAAGTCCCAATCACGGGAGATTGCTCGCACATATAATTTTTCTTTGTTGAATTTCCGACGCGCGTGAAGAAGAGAGTCGAAAGAGTAAAGCTAATGAGGATAGAGCCCAAAGAAGAACGTGATATACCACACGGCGAACATGAACGGGCAGGAAAGTCTGAAATCACGTGGCAGTAAACTAACTGGAGCTTTCGGTATATACCCTTCCGCGTATCCCGAAAGAGGGCTTTCCGGCGTACGAACGGCGCGTACGACGTGTTATCCGGCTCGAGATTACTTCTTGGAGCGGAAATAGGACGTCGGCTAAGACGCCGTTTCGAAATTATCGTATAATTTTGCGCAGGTACAGTCGCCGCCGCCGACGAAAATAATAGCGAAGACTAGAGCGCGAGTCAAGAAGACAGACCTCAATTTTCTTAAGTAAATTATTGCGCAGAAAGGCTGAAAGGCTCGCGTACGTACCACGTTAATGTGCTGATAGCATGAATATTAGGACAAAGTTCAGCTAACAATAAGTTGAGCATAGCTTTATAAAGAAATTGAAGAACAATTCGGGCTAATTGATTTGAATTATAAAACGTGGTACGAATATATTGTCACATTCGCGTATACTTTTCCTATGTTCGAAACAAGATTTCAATATTTTGAGATATCCTGTATATGTACATATGTATAATATTTATATTGACAAGCATAGTCATATAATACTGTTGAAAAGGTCGAGTCACCGCAAAACTAGTTTGATTCGGTATCTATTTTTCATCTGTTATCATTTTCTACATTGTCCGGAATTTTTCAAATGTTTTCTAGAGAACGAGGTCAATGGAAAATTTTATAAATATTGTAATAGTTGCAATTTGATTATAAATTGTACAATGGCATAGAAAAGAACGGACAAGTATTTTGTGTATAGAAATCATCACGTTACGTCAAATGTTCAATGTAAAAATTATATTTCATTTAATTGAGAGACAATTCAGTGCGGATATATCGATTCATTGGTAGTTTAACTTCTTTGAGCGCGCGGTACCCGGTATTGATTCGACCCGGAGTCTCGGATTACCTAATTAACGGATCCTTCTATCTATTCCGGAATCTGCTCAGTCACCGCCTCTGTGCGACGCTCATTACTCTTTGATCGAGCGGGTTAAGCGCGAGTATAATTCTCAAAGGAAAATTTTAAGCGGACGAGACGCGACGCGGATAAGATGTAAAGAGACAGCGATACATGTTCTCGGTTGGGAGTCGGTGAAAGATAAAAAGAATAGCACTCGTTTCAAGAATTGACAAATAAAGAGAAAGTGAGGGAGAGATGGAGGGGGGGGGGGGAGAAGAGAGATAGTAGTAACGAAAAAGAAAGAAGAGGAATTTGAACGAGCCGCGGGACAGTTAAATAGCCCGTTACCATCGATCGTGTGTAACTTGCGAGACTCGAGTGACTTCTCCATTACCTCCCATGCGATCCTTCCACGTCAGAAGTTCGTTTTAATGCGTTCGCATCGAGATGGGTGCTGGCGACCCTGGCAAGCCCTCTCAAGTGTCGTCTGGCGACTTGGTGGGAACTTTCAGCGAGTTCCATTCGCGGCGATTCAAAATGGAGCATTCGCTCGAGCGCATCCTTTCTCGATATTATATATCGAGTAATCTGAGACAACATGGCGAGCCGGACGCTGCCATGTAATTGTAATTGCGACACGGAGTTTCTGGAACAATATGCATCCGGACGTATCGAAATTAGATACTGCGATGAGCTCGGAGTATTCGCGGTGCGCCAAGTCTGTCCAAGTTTCTGGCGTGCATTACCGAGGATTGGATCGGTGCAACGATACGTCCTCACTATGATCTAAATCACGCGGGAATGTCGGGGAAATCCATTTCGGACCGTCGTCGCGCTGACTGCTATCGCCGTGCTGATTAATAGGAATACCAAATTCTCGCGGTCGTACTTAAAATTCCGAATTATACGGCTGAATAGATGGCTTCGTGTTAAGATAATATTGATTCGGCGTAACGATATATATACGTTACGACGTTCGGATTAACCTCGGCTTAAGATCGTTATTTTAAGAAGATATTTGATATCTGCGCAAATATTAAATTTCGCAAACTTGACGCTGCCAAATGCATGATATTAAATAATTCAATCAATATCGCGTATCGGCAGCATGCGAATATGATCTTATCGTCGAATTTATTTCGTTTAAATAACATCATTTAATATATCATTTAGCAAATTGAATAAATTGTCGTGCTACTTGCTCAATTTGTTATCCATATACCTATCGTTGATACGTGGAACATGATAACAGAAAACGGAAATTATTCTAAATCTAAAAATCAAATTGTGATAAATAAGTTATTACAGTTCTAATTATTGCTTTGAGAATAGAATGGGAGTATAGAAGTTTGAGTGACATAAATTAATGAAAACATGAATAAATGAAACATGAATTTAACGTCATTGAGCGTCATTGCAAGGAGTTCTAATTTTGTTAACGTACGGAAAAATAATTTTGATCGGAATCCACAATGCAGAAAATTTTTAGTGAACGTGTTGATCAACCCCAAGAATATTCCGTAGCAATAACGCATTTCCGGAATGTGGTTCGTCAGATACGCTGCTCCTGTTATTTCAGGCTCACGGTCCAGAACAGGTTCTGTGTGACCAATTCGGTTCAATGAAGCTTCGAGAGCATGATCTGGATACTAAGCTCACCCCGATTCCGCTGACCAATCTCATTACAGCGAACCCAACGACACGGTTGAAAACTTATCCTTAAGCCGTATTGTTTCAAGGAATCGAATAGTACGTAAGTGCACGAATGAATTATTCGAACTATTTGTCACCGCAACTACAATGAAGTATATAGAAGTTTCTTTAGATATTATCTTTTTTCAAACATAATTAATTACAAATTTTGCGCAAAAAATTATTTTTATATTTTAAGTTCTGAGTTTCTCTCCTGCCTTTGAATTTTCTTTGCAAATATACATGATTAGATTAGAGGCTTCAGATATATTGAATAATTGCCTTGATACTCGAAACATTCTAGTTCTCAAGTTTCGTGAGTCGGAAATTGTTAATTAGAGTCATTTAATTTATAAACATCTTAATTATTAAGCATTTTACTAACAATAAGATTTAATACATATAATCAATTTTCAATCAATCACATTTTTAGATTTGCTATGTCCAAAACTTCCATAATTGTTTTTAATTCTAACACGATATCAGTACTAAAAAAAAAGTATTTAGTGGCTTTATGTTTAATTCGCAATAAAAAGCAAAAGATTCATATTTTCCGCGTATACTGCGCTAAATATATTTCCGCTTGTTAGTAGACTTCGCGTCAACATCGTAGGTATCAATCAGGAACACAGCATTGCCAATAAAATTTACATTATTTAGTGCACTTGTTCACCCTGGGTGCTTGTACTCAGATTACGACGGTTTCGTGACTATACTCGACAGGAAGTTCCGTTCTCGAAAGTATTGATATTAGAATGAAATCCGATAATCCCATTTTTAATCTTTCGACAACTGAGACACGAGAGAATGGATCGTGAAACTACTTCATCTATTTATTTCTCTGGATCACGAAAAAATACTAAAAAATTTCTTCGCGCGTGATCGCCGCGATTCCACGAACCGGGATGATATAATCCGCAGCTTTCGTTTGAGTCGGGATAAATGAAGCCGGGGATAGTGTGTATTGAGCTCCAACACGTTAGCCTGAACAATGGAACAGAGGGTTATTAAAGAATAACTTCGCGTACCGGACTTCTCCCGCAATCGATCAGCGCGCTCAAGGGTGTCGTCGTTTGCCGTTCGAACAAGGTACACTTTGTGATATTGTAAACGTGCTCCGCAAAATGAGTTGGCAGCCAATTCACTTATAATTGTCAATAAAGTTACTCCGAACAAAATTCATTTATTAAATAGTCCGTCGTGCTAGATGCTAAAACCAGAGAAGGCGCGCAATGTTCGATATCGTATTAATTGTAGCTTCGAAAGAACAATTCTGTACTCTTGAATCTTTTTCTACGCATCGTTACTCGTGTATACGCAATAAGACGAGAAGTTTAACAGCATTGGTAGTAAAGCCAGTCGACCAACCCCACGTTTAAGCCGACGAGACCGCATTGCACCGAAAATTTCGTTAACACCTCACCACCAGTTTGCTGAACTAATACGTTTTGCAATGTTTGTTTTATGTCCCTTTCGTGTTTCGCCCTGTTCTCTTGTTCGTTGTAATACGGCGTTCTTGATTTCCAGTACTTTTACTGATGGTTTCTCGCGATCTCGTCTCTTTTTATATTTTTCTAGAAGAACAATCCTCAAACTTTACTTTATATTTTCGTATTATTTTATAATAAATTTTTAAAGAAAAAGATGGCTGGAAATCAACGCACCGATCATTTATTTCAAGTTTCATTAAATTTGCTTTATACGTTTTCTACTTCTGCTTATATTTCTTATTATTCTTCAGAGACTTTTAATCACAGTTTTATGATACAGTTGTAATTTTTCAGCGAAGAATATTACGACTTAAATAGAAACCTGGAATTGTCTTCTTCGCAAGGTAGATCAATTTACCACGATGTTCCAATCAATTGGAATCTAAAACTCGCGTGGCCAACGCTATAGTGCACGCGGTAGATAGCGAAATTGTACGACCAATGAAATATCTGCCGTCGTCCGGCATCGCCCGAAGATTTGTCAAACGGGGAATTGATTTAGGTCCGGGGGCTTAACCCCTGAGGGAGCCCGCAGCACCAGTTGGTTTCCCTTAGAATTCGTCCGATCGAAGATCCGCGTACGACTTGCACGCAAATAAATTGAGATCCTTATACTGGTCAAGAGGCTGAAAATCATGTCTAATATATTTCCATTTATTTATACCCACATCGAATCGCGCGTGATAAATTGCATTTATAATAGTGGGTCACGATGTCTTTAGATTACAGCTTTTCATAACTTTTCCGCAGGTTCGGTCATAAACCTATTTTTTAAAGAATATAATAAGAATATAATAAGTGTCTTTTCGTATAATAGAGAGGGGTCAGACAATGGATTTGCGCGAGTTTGCGTTAAACTAATTACGCGCGTAAGGCAAAGCCCGAAATGTTAATTTAATCGGGCAACGTTAATTATTGTTATTATGAGTATGCGTCTGTCTACAAAGTTATGAGATGCCCTTTTTTACGGAGTAGTATTATGAGCGTCATTACAGTTGCGTAACGAGGAGTCACAGTTACGACACAGAAACGCGTAAGTGTTTAATGTCGTAAATAACATTTTAAAAAATTGCGGTTTAGCCGTACGTAATATTGCAAACGCTGTACCGCAAAATTCAGGAGCTACAAGGTTCTTACGAGCTAGCAACCTACAATTCTATCGTAGATAGAATCATGACAAAGAGGCTATTGCGACAGCAAGGATCCACGAAATGGACCATGAGCGCCCTTTACGGCAGTTTACTCTTGTCATAAAAGCAAAGCGACTTTTTCTTTAGTCGGGATAGAAAGAAAACGAATATTGGGTATGTGTGTGCTCGTCACGGTATATTCTACATCGTAAATAAGGTGAAACACGTTCCCGGGCTAACACGGGCCATTAAATTCATTTTTTGTTCCATTAACCCTTGCGTACGTGATGGCGAGTGTGATCTCGTACAGTGCGAGAGATATAGTGCAAGAAAACTGACGGTCAACCAAACGAAAATCGATAAAATACGTAGAAACCTAACATATCAAAATAGGTCATAAATTGTGTACACTGTGTATATACTGTTTTGTGACGAGATGAATTAAAGCGTATAAAAATGCTATGCTAAATTGAAGTTTTGTAAATTCATAATTTTTGCGGCCTGTGTTAACATCCATTGAATCGAGCATAAAAACGAACAAGAGAGTTTGGTTTTAATAAAAATATACTAGTGGCTAATTGTTTGACTAACAAAAAATCGACAATACGAAAATAATGTGGAAACTCTTGAAATAATCATGACTTGTGAAAGTTACATGATTTTCTAATGCAATCTTCGAATGTCATTTCGCTTATATATAGACTGTAGACCGTATTGAGAACTTAAAATATTTAAGGCCGGTTTTCTTAATCGGATCTTATATTTGAGACCGTCTTAAGTACAATCTTAAGATGTCATGAACCAATCACAGAGCCGTATTAGCCTCTTAAGAAATTACTTAAGTTTAAGACGATCTTGAAATAAGTTCCGACTATGAATACCGGCCTAAATCTTGATACATATACCTATACATAAGAGTTACATATCTAGGATTATCGATAGAAATATATATAAATATTCTTCTTTCGCTATTAATATCGCGTATTAAAACTACCGATGCTATTTCTACTTTTTACCGTAATTTGGAATATCTGGCTAATTATAAATTCATCTATTACACAAACATTTCATAGTGCCTAGAAATAGTATGGAAACTTTCTAAAAACATACATTTTTTCCTTTATATATGTATGAATGAAACAATAATTAACAAAGCATTAAATTCTTATACATGTTTCATTCAATTATGCTGAAATAATTGGATCGAAACGTGAAGCGAGTGTGTTACTTATTTTCGGGAATAAAGTCTGTTCAGCGAATGAACATATAGCTAAACGTCGCTCGAGATGTTCGGAAATCGGGCATTAATCTAATTGTCCTCTCTCCTCAGTTACCGCCATAAATTACAGGTTTCCAATTTCCAGAAGCCGAATTGTTGTGCCTAGCGCAGGTGGACGTGGTTAAGGAAGCGGAAACGACGGAAGGAGAGGACATACGTCGGTCATACCGGGTGCGTTTAATTATCCACGTACTCAGCGAGCTCTCAGAAGGATGCAGCGGTGGCCGGCGTTGAATTTCCTGTAGGTGGACGTCTGAAAATCTTGTTACAGTTTAATTGTTAATTTACCACCTCAGCTACCAGGAACACCTTGGACTCGGCGCAGCTAGGGACAAAATGGGATTCGTCGAGCGCTTTCAAGAGAATAGGGACCGAGAGGAAGTACCGAAGGGACGCAAAATCGCTCAAGCAAGAGACGAATATCCCATAAAAGCAAGTTTGATCTTCGCCGAGGTCCAGGAACAAGACACGAAAATTTGTCCCGAGTGCAGCACAGTCGGATTATTGTCATTATATATTCCTGGCTGGAGAGGTAGGCTTCCCTATGGTCCTAGGTGCGTGTCCGTAAGGACGAATCAATATCTTATAAACCGGACTCTATTAAGCCGCGTTTAAAGGGAGATAGGTTCTTCCTCGACCGAAACGTCCTGTTCAAACGCTCGATCGCAATGGCGTGGCGTTTTTCTACTGTGTTATAAAAGTTTGTTTAAATTGAAATTTCTTCACACGAAGAACTTCTTAGTATTTCGGCATGGTTTGCATTTTAGAGCACTCCGAATTCTGTTCTTTCATCTATCGCGACTCACTCGCTACGGATATGCGCGCTGTTACGTGCCGCAACGTGTATCTCACGTACATATTTATGATTTGTATTCCTAAAACTTTTTGCAAGACAGTTTTTCCAAACAAATGCCTAAAAACTAAACCCTAATAAACCTAAGGTCCCGCTATCAGTCTAGACCCTTACCCTGCGAACTATTTACTTTCTCCTACTTTTTATCTAATATTTTTTCTGAACTTCCGACCTACAACAATAAAAACTAGTTCTATCCTAACAGATCACTGCGTCATATATCAACCTTTCCTTGTTCTTTTAAGACGCCGCGCCAATCACTACTTCCGATATTAGGACGCGTTATTGGTTAACATATCAACGGAAATTCAACTAATTCCCTTAAGCGAGGATCCCTCTTGAACTGTAAGAGTTAGTTCTTTATAGTCGTTACTCGAAGCGCGAACACATCTTCGACTCATACCACTTGCTCTGTGCCAAATAAAGTCTTGTAAAAGGACAGCTGCCTACTTTTTATTTGATTAAAATATTACGTTGCGTTTCGCACGTAACAGCGCGTGCATACACATTTGCAAGTGTTTAATTACAATTTTCAATGCAATTTTACGCTGAATGTCTTGCTCCACATATCGTACGTATTATTACGTAACATATATGTCGGCACGTATATCCGGCATATACAACGGTTTCTGTCAAAAGTAAGTTCCTAACAGTCTAATCAAATTGGATGAACGAACATCTCGAGTTTCCTAAACTCCGAAGACGTGTATAAACTTATCCGCGGCTCTACCTCTTCCTTCCTCCCCCTTCCTTCGAGTCCTACGGACGACATCACGCGAAACGCCGACAAGATATTTTAAGTCGGCACGTTTCGCAAATTTGGTAATTTTGGTGGAAATTCCGGTTGTGCCGAAACTTCGACAAGGAAATACTAGATAGCGCGTTCCATCTAGTTCCGTTACTAGGTACGCACCTAATTATAATGTACGTACTTTGGCGCAACATCTGTTATTATTACTGTCATGCAACTTCGATCCCTTGTGCCTAATACCATGGAAATGATTTATTCACACAAGAATTTTATACTGTAATCGTAGACGAAAATAACCGTGAAATAAACGTGAATACTTATGTATAAGTAAAGTTATTTTTAAAGAGCATCCAAATGTTTTAGTGTTGCAGGATGTCCGATTGATTTTTAACAGAGCGAAATGTAGAAAATAAATTTTTACTCTCTCCTAATTTTACGACAAATCAATAACTGATTAGCACAAATAATACTCCAGTTCAAACATATTTCGCACTTTGAACTTTTCGTAATTTAAATGTATTCTGTCCATTACTATTTTTGAATTGAGAACGTGACATAACAAAAAAAAATAGTCGGATGGAACAATGCAAATAATGGAAAATCATGTACGATATATTTGACATTTAGTTAACAAGATTTTGTGCATTTTTGTGAAATGGCACGCTTAACCTTTAAAGGGCCGCGAGACGTACGTTATAACGTTTCGAAAAATCGTATATTAAACATATGTATTTTTTATTGGGGCATGATTTAGGAAAAAACTGCGACTATTTAAAAATTAACATACGATTAATATTGAGAGTACCAAACGAAATCTCAAGTAATCATATTATAATTAGTATGCAGTATGCACGTGGCTGAAACTAATTGACAATTTTTATATCATAATTTATTAAAATCACATAAATAATTAGCATGAAGTAATAATAGCACATTAATTTGAACATATAGTGATTTTCTAAGGGATCGAGAATGATTTTCGGAGCAAAATCAATTTTGTTTTCGCAATAATTTCACAATATCTCGTAAACTAATTGTTTAAAACAAACGATTTTACGCTTGTTGGAAACGGTGGAATCTTAGCTTTCAAACAAGACCAAGATCAATTTGCTACGATTTTTCTATATAAAGATATTGGCGGTTATATTGACCCGGTGATCAATCCAGTGGAGGAGTTAGCCAGCGCGCGCGGCATTTCTTTGATGGCGGCGTATCATGTTTCAAAACACTTGTGCTACACCTGTTTTCGCACTAGTGTTTTGGTAACGTATTAGCATACCTGTCAAATCACAAGCAAAAAATGTGTGCGGCCTTCTTTCATGAATGGGCGCGCGCGTCGGATTTTGAAAACGTTATAACTTAGCGAAGAGTTGACGTACAGACATGCGATAAAAACGAATCTTCTGCGTTTCACGTCCTGCATGTGTTTATGCTCAATGCATACCATCTTATCATGATACGTGTACATATGTATACACATCTATAATATAATATATAAATTATGTAAAGAAAAGCTTTCTAGCTGTT
This sequence comes from Leptothorax acervorum, assembly GCA_035220615.1. Lineage (NCBI taxonomy): Eukaryota > Metazoa > Arthropoda > Insecta > Hymenoptera > Formicidae > Leptothorax > Leptothorax acervorum. The sequence continues at coordinate 736,149 of JASTWQ010000014.1, forward strand.
TTTCTCGGATAAAAATAATCTTTACTCAGAAGAATTCGTCGTATAATTATTCTTTGAAACGCGATAATCTTTTAAATAATTAGCAATCACAAGTCCGTGCAACTGATTAAGTAACTATTAATACTATTATGATTAATATTTCACAAGCGTGTAATTCATTTAAGTAGATACTTTACGTTATTTATTCCTTCAAAGAAAGAATAGAAGCAGTAGGAAATGAGATTTCTAAATTATCGTCTCGATGTAATATTTACGGGCGATAAGTTATATAAGTAATTATTATAAGTCAAATGCAGATGTGATCTTTATGCTAAGTCAATATTCATCACAGTAAATATCTTTGTACTTATTTTATGCTTTTGTATAATTTCTTTTAATAATAAGCCAGACATATCCGTAAAAATGTCGACAATCCACACTTATGAACAAAAAATATGAAGTACTCTTTTTCCTTTCTGCATTTATTGGACATTAATAAGTGAAGGATAAGAATAATGCAATGTAATCCATTTATATGTTATTTTGCTGACTACGATCACTGACTTATTTAGGCGAAATTAAATTAGCAGGAGTAACAAACGCAATTACCGGAAATAGTTTAATACTAGTTGTTTGTCGAGGAAGTATTTAATTGGAAATTTATTTAGTCAACATCACGATGTCTGGAATGTGAAATTTCTTGCAAAATATTCGATGTTCTAACCTTGCGGCATACCGTCTACATGCATAAATATGTAGTGATAAGCGTAGCGGAAGCTCGTTAAATCCCGCGTGTCTTCCGGTATATGTTCCCGGTATATGTACGCCGACCTATCGTTTTACGATCACGAAACCTCATCGCGAATGAGATTCGCGTATAGCTTTGAAAAATTAATGAAACCCCGTTTCAATCTTGATTCCAATCTAATTCTTTGCTTCTACAGTGATTCACATTTTTATTTAACATACAGTCATTAAAAGGCCAAAACGACGCGTGTATCTCATAATAGGAGCACAAGTATATGCGTGTAAATTTCACTAAGTAAGATAAGAGACCGACGTTATCATAATGCTTACGTATTACCGCGCAAGACTAATGGCCGCAGAAAGATTAACGCGCATTATAAACAGCGGAACTTCTTTAAAAGCAACATATAATCTGTGTTTCTTTGGGTACTTTGTCCATAATTCTCTCATCAGCTGCTTATGAACTTGTCCATCGTCAACTTTTTACTCCGCTTGTTGTCAGTAATTTTACCTATCTATCGGGTAAACAAAGTAAACTGATTTGTAAGTAAGCGAGGCAATTTTTTACGCAATAAAATACATTGTTAATCGATATAATGCGACGCAATGGATGGGACTATTCGTGGTTGAAACGGAATTTAACCATATTTTTCGTGGAACATGTCATTTCTATGTGTGTTTTTCTGATTGCGATCGATATTCGATATTTGACTGCTTCTATGTCGACTGATTTCTCGCGAGACCGGGTAAAATTTCGACATTTATTATTCGAATTCGTGAATTATAAATGGAGCGTAATGCTACCCGAGCCTTTGGTCAAGCACATGTTGTTTAATTGGTATATAAAAAAATAAAATGCAGCGAACATTTTGTACACATAATAACTTTTGTGTTTTGCTCAACAAGAGAACCAATTATAGATGCTACAATATTAACGAAAAGTAATAATCTTTACAAGGATATTTGCCTTTGCTGCTAACGTTCGTAACTCCCTTTGGCGTCAATTGATTATTAATACCTACTATCGGCAATTGATTTGGTATTCTATATTTAATCGATAATGATGTACGCTTTCGTGAAATGGGACCATGTGGAAATAAATACATTTTGCTCTTTCGATATTAATATGCTCTCTGTATACATACATATATAAACTAAACACTCTTTTGCTGCACATTTATATCTCGAAGTTTTCGAACTGTAGTACGAGCCGATAGCGACTGCGCCGGTTCCCGAAAAATTATAGGGTGAGGTCTTTCCCGCTTTTTCAACCTTACGGAATGTTAGCGCGAGTTAGTGAACCGTTGCGCCGAAATTAATAGATCTCCGGTCTCCTGCTTCCGGAAGGTGAAAAGAGCCTTGATAAACAGCACGGACTCTGTATCGCTACCGCTTTAAAATTTATGTTCCGCCGCGGGCTTCAGGTCCGCGCAGTGATTTTTCATTGGACCCTTTGCCCGGCATCGGCGAAAGAAAAAGCGATACACGGCAGTCGAAGTGTCTATGGTACGCCGGAAATGCAATCGATCTTTTTTACTCATGGTCGTAAACGCATCCGCCGCGTGCAGCCGTTATGTTACCCGTTCTGAAACTTGGCAATCGACCGTTGATAGTTTCCACGTATCAAAAGACATACATACTGTTTTACTCTTTCTACGTACACTGATTTATTTCGCATTATATACGGTATATTTATTTTTGTAAAAATATATACTACCTATCCTTTAATAAATCCAATATTCATTTCGTTGTAATTTGAATATCTCAGTTGGGTTGCAATTGTCCTAGCAATTTTTTAATAAAATTTTTTGATATTAATATGATTGTTCACGAATTAAATTTTGAACTCACAATCAGTCACAATTAAAAAAATTTATCTTGTTTATCATGGATATTCAAAACGTTAATTTTGAAAATGGTTATATAATTAAATTTCAATAAAATATTAACGTATAGGTGAATGTTACTTATTTATTTTAATGTAGACGATCCCATCATAACCTGCGGCGTTTCAAAGGAAACTATTCATATAATATTTTTCGATAACTTGCAAACAGGGATCCAGACCGGAAGGATATTTCAGTTCGACTCCGGTTATGGTTTAATAAAACATCAAATAACTGTTCCGGCTTCAGTTTCTTGACCAGTGAAGAAAATCAAAACCGTTAAAATTACGGTTTCTTTCGGTTATAGTTATGCGTGCGGAGGGAGAGGGATTTAAAATGATTTTTTTTCTACATTTATTCTGTTAAACTGTGTATGTGTATATGTGGAGAGAGAAATAGAAATTAAAAAATTATATTATTTAATAAAATAACAAAAAATGTAGAAAAAATTAATTTATATGTTTATATTAGAAAATAAGGAAAAAAACAATACCAAAGTATTCGAATAATTCTTGGTAGACGAAAAATCGTGGATATTCTTTCTCTTCAAAAAAACAGAAATAATGTAAATAGGTAAAATATTTAAAATAATAAAAGTAATGAATTGTATATCTATAGATTAAGAACCAAAAAAAACCAAAAAACCGTAAACTGAAAATAATTTTATTGCGGTTCGGTTGTGATTTCGGTGTCATAAACTTTTCAGAATTTGATACCTACTATTTACTGTTTCGGTTCAACTAAAGAAAGGGATATGGGACAGTTTTCGGTTTCGATTCCAGTTCGGTCCGGCGGGTCCCTGCTTGCAAACAAACACATGACGGGAAAAGACGATACGCCGTCTATAATAAGTTTTAACATGTTAAGTTTGCATAATTGGAAACATGAGACTATGTTTAAGCGAAACAAATTGTCGAGCTTAAGAGAAGATGTATTATTATCATGTGCTATAAACGTTTTCCTTTATGAGATTATGAGGAAACCGAAAATCGGTCTCATCAAGGTGAAGAATTTTTAATCTTCGGTCTTTCCTGGCGTTTTGTCTCCTCTTTTTGCCTGCTGGCGAAATGTCGGATGGCGGCAGGCAAAACGTCTGATCATACTAGAAGGGCCTGAGATAACTGCGCAATGGGGTAGTTTTCGTGGGGATGGAGAAGCCAAGGGATTCGCGAGGCTGGAGGTCCATGAGAGTTATCAGAGATGACGAAGCGTTCCCAGGATGGTCCTTACCGTTTTCTGCCAACCCCCTCGGTGCCAACGCGTTTTACCAGGCTCGTTCACAGCAGAGCCAACATTAGCCAATGTCACCCTCTTTCTGTTTCAAATGACTTTATTACCGTCTAATTAACCGCACAAAAGATGCAACGTATATGTAATTAACTATAACACCGCTATAAACATATTATTGAAAACTAGGTAGCTGTGGCTACAACAAAAGCGGGAAATAATTAAAGAATTGGAATTTTTCACAGATTTAAATTTCTATGCTATTTCATAAATTTTTAAACTATTCTTTAACTAATAAAAATTGAAGAACATAAATAGCGAGGGGGATTTTAATAAATTTTTATCAGAAGATACAAGTAGTTTTTTGTACCTTCTTTCAGATTTAATTAAAAATCCAAAAATTATATATAAATTATATATGCACTATCTCAATTATATATAATTACAGAGATTTAGAAAGAATTAGACTATAAAATATCATTTTATAGCACACATTCATTATTATTATTTATTATCGATATCGAATATACTGAGATCATCGAACTTTTGTAATCAACCCTTTAACGCTGATATAGTAGCTATTTATGTAATAAGATAATGTCAGTCACTAATAAACAACTTCCCTGACACGTCGTTATCGCGAGGCTTGAAGGGAAGCTGCGGAATTCGCAAGGATGGCAAAAGGTTGATGCAACCTGAATTATCTTCTTGTAGGTTTTCGGTGATTCATCATTCTCGAAGACAGTCGCTTCCTTCCGGTGTCGGATATGCGATGCTTCATAAACTTCTTTGATACGAGATAGGAATAAAAGATGACCCCGCTGAGAAACGATGTTAGAAAATGCCTTGCACTGCGAACGCGTTTAAAAAATAGATTTTGAAAAGTCCGTTTTTTGGAATTTTATGTGACCTGTTATCATTTATCATTTCGTACCGCCGAGGTAATTGCCCGCGACAGAAATAAATATATATTTTTCTTTAATACGTGGTGCGAGGCTAGTCGACTTTTACAATCATAATAATTCTCTCGTTTGTAATGTGAGAAGCTGGCGACATTAAGGCGACATAAATCTTCAGTTCCGTTAATAAACCTTTCCACGGCAGCAAGTAGGTATATCGAATAGTAGTAAACCTCCATAATGTTACGCAATGACTTGAATCCAAAAACACTCATTACTCACTTATACGACACGCTGTTTCTCGCATTAAAAGCTTAATAAGTTAGCACTAGTCCTCATAATAACCCTCATAAATTTGCGCTTCTACACACTGTACTAGAAGCTAATTAAGTTAGCAGTAACGCAGTAGGACGTCAAGAAACGATAGGCAGGTATATAATTACTACGATCATATTCCGTAATGAATGTGTCGCAACGTTACAAAATATGACAAAATATGACGTTTGGATCAAATGATAAAATAAATAACAACGTTAGATCAATTTTTTTAATATCAACTATTTTTATATAGGCGTATGCATCTACGTTGTTTGCTATATAATGTAAGAATGGCATTACAGATTGATTAAATCACCGAAAGAGGCACCGTGCGGTAATAAGTTAGCGTAATATACTGCATTACGGTGGTATGTAAATGCGGTATCAGTAGCCCTTACGAATCCACATCGTAAAATATAATCAATCTCCGTAATGCGGACCTGTAATGAACGTCCGGGAACCCATTATCCTTCGCTTTACCGCGGTACAAAGTAATATTTAAACGCGCGTTTCGGCCTGCGGCATTCTCATAGTATGTTAATCAACTCGTACGAATAGCCGCATATTTCACGTGAAAAACGGAAAACGAAAATACTGATTCGACCGGTATCATCCGCGAGCTGACGTTGAAATTAATTGCGGCGCGCGAGCTGCACGCGCCTTGAATTATTGTGCCCGATTTTTTAGCTCGTGCGCGTGCTTGGCGCATTCTAAATCCGGATTCACTCCTAACGCATGCTAACGGCGAATGCGAGAAATTGCACGTGACAAATAAATTCGTAGCTTATTTTTATACGTACGTGAGCGAAATGCGGAAGTATACGCGCGCATGTACGCACGCATGCACGCGGTGGATAGGTAAGAAATGTAACGGATTATATTTCCGTAATATAGAGGCCGAGGAATACTCCCTTTTTCTCCAAATAACGTCACCTTATGCAGTTACGCAGAAAGACACCGAACAAGCAGACTCTCGTCTGTTATCGTAAATAATCATCAGCCAGACGAGGTGAATAATGGCCCGTCAAGTTTCCCAACTTTTTTTAAACGTCGGCGAGAGATTAATGCATGCGTCGGTGGTCGGTGGTTCATATAAGCATGTACGCCTGGCATATATGCTTTTATCCATCAATTATTGCTGGTAGTGCGGTGTCCGTCAATGTGAATTACAGGAAAGGCCACAGGAACAATATGCCTGGTCAAGAAGGGCAAGAGCAATACAATAGAAAGCAAGAAATCAATTGCGAAGCGGTGTATAATACTTTCGCTTTCCCTTGCCTATACCGGTAATTGATCAATTATTCCCATAATTAGTCAATCGTAATTAAAGCAAGCGTTACCAAATTTGCACAGATAATCGATTAGCAGTTCACTTTAAGTTTGAAACTTATGCCAGATTTACTTTTCGTGTGGACTTTAATACGATTCTCTGAAGAAGTCAATTTACTTCGCATTAGTATTAAAGTTTTATTCATGTTTGTTAAATGTAATGAAAAAGAGATGTGTCATGGAAGAAAAGATCGATGAGATTCGTGAAATTTTACCCGCACATTAGTCAAATAGTTACGCGTTAGCGTGTATGGAATTCTATCTCCGAAAGTGTAATCGCGCGAATATAGCAAAGAGCAGGGGCAGATATTGCACCAGCAGAAACATTTCTCTTCCCCGGTATGTAACACCCTTTTCTGGCGGCGCTAACGCCGGAAGTGCGACCACCACCGTAGCCGCAACCTCTTTCCGCCGTGTCCCGTGCGGTTATCGTCGACCGCGACGTAAAATTTATGGGAAATCTCCATTCGGCGGCAGCCAGCGCGCAGCGGTGCGCCTTATGGTACGCGCATCGGAAAACGAAGAAATCGGTACGTGCGACAATCCTTATCCGATCTTTCACCGCCGGACGAAGAGCCGCAGCCATACCCCGTCGCGTAGTCGACTATACGTTCGTACAGTTTCACCCCTTATCCCCCGTTTACTCAACCCGCGTTTTCGCCCTCCGCTCTCTGGGCGTCTGACCCAAAAGTAATAATGCAATATTGGGACGTCTTCGTAGGGAGCTCTCGAAGCTACTTTTCGCATTTCCGCCGCCGGCGGACTCTCGCGCCAGTATAGTCACCATTATTTATAAGGGCTGCGTGCCCGGCATACAGCAGCGTGCCCACCTAACGTGTGAGGTCACATGCACCGGGGTCGCATGGCCAGTAGCGCAGCAGCGACTTATAGAAGAAGGTAAGAGAAGGTGATGCAAAGAAGCGGCTTTTCGCAGTTGACACGCGATCCTACGACGTGATCGTGCCACTCACTCACTTCACGAGAAGCCGCCACGAGAGACGATGGGCCACGTGCCGCGTTCTACATCGTGCATATATGTATACCGCCCCGACGCGGAAGGAAAGACCGATTTAGAACCTTCCCTTCAGCCAGGAATCGCGGCCGTGCCGACGGTGATTTTATCGCATCGACCGGGAATCGACTCTCCTACCTGTAATTTCAGGTAATACGCGGATATGATCCCTCCCTCGCCGCGCTACCGCATCCACGCTCTCATTGCTGACTCTTCCGATATGCAAATCGTATCTTCGTGCATGATGCACAGGACGAATCCTTTCTAGACTTTACACCATGCCGAGGTTTTATGAAATGTGAAATAAACTCTCGAATATTTTGCTTGCACAGTATACGCTACAAATTGAATTTGTGTTGTTAATTACAATTTGTATGAGATGCTTTGTACCTTCTTTCACCTAATGGAATTGGAGGTCTTAGAAAATTCGCGCGTTGACTTAATGGATAAAAAAGGGAGTTATAATTAAAAAAATATTTTTAACGGAAACGCGGAAAATTCGTTTTTAGACTATTATATTTAAGCATTAGCTTAATTAAGAAAGTAATTGATAACAAAGAGTAAAAATAAGAGCTGATAAGTTGAACTCCAAAAGTGTAAATAAGTCGTAGAACTTTATATCTCAATTAAAACAAAGAAAATTTTACTTTGATAAAATTTGAAACTTAATTACCAAGTAACTTGGTTAGATATAATGTTGAAGAAAGTTACGCGGCATTTCTTATAAAGTGGATAAAGTGGTCCTGATTTAAATTTTCATCAAAGAAAAATTAAGTAATGACAAAAACTAAGCCGAAAAACAGCTTAATCCGTTACTATTATTATTCCTGCTATTGATTTTTCTATTTCCCCATTCTATCTACTTTCAATTATATAAATATTTTTCTACCTTACCAATTAACTTTTCTTTAGTAAAACTTCAATCAATTCTCATTTATTTCGCAGCTCATAACATTTAACTTTAAATATTTACGTAACTTAAAATAAATTCAGTTAAAATAAGATTAATTTAAAATTAACCCTCCATCTGGGTCTTTAAAGACCCAAGCAAAATTTCTTTCTTGCATTTTTTTCGTGGAGAAAAGAAGGCAATGTTTGGTATCCCCCCCCCCCCCCCCTAAAAAAAGTTAACAATAGAGGTGTTTCGCTGCCGCGGTAACACCGGTTCCCGTCAATGCGTGTTCGAGAAACGACCGGGCAAAGTTAAGTCTGTGAAAACATGATGGATGACGAAGAATTAAATAAAAACTTTGTTAGCTTTTAAAACCTTAATGAAACATAATTCATATTATATACAAATCGTTAAATTGCTAATCGTTTATATTAAAAGCCATCAACGTTAAATTTTATTGACATTCTTGTCGATTTAGAAATACAGCTTTCAGTTCGCCGAGGAGCATGTAAGTACATAAATAAATCGATGAAAAATATATGAAGCTATCTATACGTAAATGTCGTAAATTAATCTTTTACTGTGCTTTTGAAACATTGCACGTTAAAGCGAGATATAATACAGCTAAGACGAACTTTAATGCACTAACGAGAGCGCGCTAAACGAACGATCCAAGACGCAACAACTAGCGATAAACGCTATAAACCCAAATCCCCCGAGTACAACCGTTACGAGGGTAACGGCTCAAGGATGAGGAGGGTGTCACGCCGTACGTCCTGACCGTGCATCATTCTCCGAACCGGTAACCACCAGTCACTACCCCTTCACGACTGCCATACATCGCCTGTATCCAACGACTCAATGCACAAATATCCCACGTACGTTCCATTACGTGACGAATGTCACTGGCATCGGCCTTCCCTATTCGTCCCGAAAGACAAGATTACCAGCTAAAATCCTCTTTTCTCCGTATAGCGGAAGCTTCCCGACATTCGCGCCACTTTCGGATAGTCGCAAAGTCGAAATAAAGGCTTTCATGCAGTTGTATGGGGATTATAACGTGACGAAAAGACGCGACGTGACGTAAACTCGCATTTTCTTCCGAGAACACACGAATGGCACGAACGATTATGCTATTTGCGAAAGCGTTGAATTCTATTTGCGCGATTTTCTGTTATGTAATTTATGAGATTTGTGGCCATTGGATCACCCGACGCACTGGATTAGCCAAATTAATTTTGAAATTACATAATCACGCATAATACATAATAATGTAGGTTTATAGTGATAGGTACCTATTGTGAATTATGTAGAGTATTCACAAACTGTTACTGTTTATACCAAGATTTAAATACTGTAATTGGCATAATACATGATATATGTTTGTTACGGCTTCTCTCTATTGGAATATTTATATAAGATTTATATTATGGAATTGTTGTAATCATTATTTATAAATATTAGAGATCCTATGTGCACATTTGTTATATAAATTTAATAAATGTAAAATAAAAAAGCTCTATGTTTACATTTATTTATATTTATATTTATTTACATTTATTTTCATAAATATAAATAAATCGCTCGTTCTCTATGTCGTTTATATCCAATTTTGGCAATGACCAAACATACCGAAACTTAATAACAATTAAACAGGCTGGACAAGAGGTTTATTTTTTCTTTTCATGTAAACGACAGGCGTTATAAGCGCGCGAAGGGGCGACAATCGAGTATTTTATTCTCGTAATAAGAATTGCTGCTGCCAAGTGAATCCAAAGAAATGTCGATGGAAAGTGGAGTGCTAGAAAGTGGAACTGAGGTTTACAAAGGAGCGCGATTATCCTGCCGCTACACTGAGGATCTAATACGGATCGAGCTACGGATTTCCGAGAGTACAAGGAGCCTAAGCCGAATCCTCTTCTCCCCCCTTTTTCATTCGCGCCGTTGTCTTGTCTTCCCTGCAGTATCATCCACGGCGAGAAAAGCTTCTCATTCTCGCTTCCCGTTCTTGATGCCCCAATACCATTAGAGCCGACCGTATGATATCCACGGCCGTTTCGGCACGTAGACTCTCGAAATTCAATGGCACTATGGCTCTTTTCTCAATAAGAAGGAAAATTTTATAAAAGATCCCCGCGGTCTCGCCGGATCTTATTTAGATCAGATCGATGGAGTGCCTCTTAATGGCGCGGTTTGGCGACCCTTCCGGATCCTCCACCTTACATGAATCATACGTGAAACTCTGTACGCCCGTGTGTATGTATGTATAATGTATATGTATGTTTCGTACGTGGGTGCGAAATTCTATCGCCCACTTTTGAAGCAACGTCCCCGAATCCAACCGACTCGGAAAAAGCAATCGTTAAAACGGGCTCAGCGCGCCGGCTCGGACAGCTTTTCACCAGGGACGGTCTGCAAAGCTCCGCCATGACCTCAGAGAGCTTAAGCACAATGCTTTCCAAGAATATCCGCACACGGAAGATCGTCAAAAGCGAATATCAGCGGGATTTTGGAAAACGTAGAAACGTCCTTAATATCGCAAGATATTAAATATTTAACTGCTGAAATTTTCATAGAAGTATCGATTTCAGATTTTAATGCAGCTTTTAATTGCCTAAGCTTATAGACTATGGGGAGCGATTTAAAATTACATTTTTCTCGTTTTCCAAAAGAACTTTAAAAAGACTAAACAAAAAATACAATTTTATATTATATATAGTATATTTATCTTTTCGTTTAATAACGATAAAAGTGTGTAAGAAGTTTTATATCATCTATTATACATGCAAGTGTGTTTCATTCACCCGTTACCGTCCGTTCGCATGTTAGAGCTCGCGAGATAGCGATAAACTTGCAGTGTTAAATGGGTAAATGTACACAATACTATTTAACGCTGTTCGAAGCAGTAGTGTGCAATTGAATATCGTATCGGTCGCGGACATTGTTTGATATTGTTTCGACTGCTGCTTAACGTGTTTAGATACGGAGAATATGTTCCGTGCTTTCTGTGTGTTGGAATTAATCAGATGGGACAGGCGGTAATTCTTCAGGATGTATAGTCTCCAATGTTATGCGATCGCTCTAGCTGTTACTGCGTTTGATAAATCGTTCGGCAAACACGGTGAATTGGAAAGATACATTAGCAAGACGAATGACGAAATTAAAAAAAAAAAGAGGGGCGTCAAGTGCTGATGGCGCCGGCGAGGATAAATGGGAATCGCAAAAATCATGCTGCCGTCGACGCATATGCCACGTGCCGCGCCAGAATGCGATTACATTTCAATAGTTCGTTTATTTCTACGATACGAGATAATATGAATCAGGCTCTACGTTACTTTTACATATTTATTATTATTCAAATGAGATAATCATTTCTAAATCTTGTGCCATTTTACGTTGCAACGAAAAAATAATTAATACCGAGGAAATGGATTACGGTAATCAAACTCTACACGGAAATATTACCGCGCAAGATAATGCGGGGGACGATCGGCGCAAGCGGAGAAATCCATGGTGCATTAAACACTTCTTGCTGCACGAAAGTACACCACGAGAAACGATAGAAAACGAGGCATTTCTTCGTGCGGTCCTCTTAGCTTTTATAGCGGTTTCGTCGAGTAGTAATTTCGCGCCATTGCCGTTCTTGGTTGTAGAAAGATGGTGTGAGGAGATGGTCAGTCGAACGCAGTGCACGCGCGAACGTAATTCCGTTTTCTGCTGTCCACTGCGTCCTTAAAGCGCTTCCGCATTATGCGTCCATTCCGCAAATGGACGCGCATTCAACGTGTTAAACGAATATTTGTTTGACCTATTGTACTAAGCTCATTCACGTATTCCTATTTGCATGTATCTATCAAGACTTTCATCTTGTTATGCGTTATCGTGTTTGATAAAAAGATAAGAGACAATTTGGATGACTCAATTTATAATTCTATTTTTTTTTTTTTTCTTACTTACCGACTCACAACTTTATTCTTAAAAAAGAAATAAAAGAAACGTCTCAGAATATATTTTTTTTTACATATGCTTCATAAGATCTCTTAAATTGCACAGTTTCGAGTGAAAAGTATTCGCTCAACCGCATTGCGCACACGAGTGAGGAAGGTTCGCGTGTTTATTAGGAGAAATGTATGCGGATACATGCGAGGACAATATGTGGCTGGTAATCGAACCGGCAAATCAACTAGAATCGCGCGATCGAATCTAGTTGGAATTTCAGCGAAATTCGGCCCCGAGGCGGCTCAACACCGCGCGCACGAGCGCACGTGCCTCCTCGCCCTTCCACCTTTCTCGAGGTCTCTCCATGAGCTATTTCTCTCCCGGGCGATTCAGGATAGCGTGCCTGAAACACGAGTCCGATATTATCGCTCGGCGTGCAATTTTGCCCCGTAGTTACGGCACGGTACGAAAAGGGACTCCGCGATCGATGACCGCGAGACGGACGAGGTGAACACTCATGATCGCGCCGGCATGTTAATTGGCTGACACTAAATAATGCCTTCACCTGATACCGGGCGTTAGTCGCGGGCAAGGACAGCGCGCAGCTGCGAGAATTAATTTCTAGTCGCGCGGTTAAGCCCGACTATGTTCCCATCCCCGTTTTCACGGTGTTCTGCAATTTCGTTCCGCGTAACAGATGCGGTATCGTATTCACGATATGTCGCCGTTACACAGACAACGCATCGCATCCCATATTATCAACTTAGATGACAGTATAGTGTGTTGATCACGAGGAGAGAACGATAATTAACGGTACTGATGCGACGAATTGCTGTCGGAAATGCGCGTACCCCGATTTGTCGACGCGGATTTTCGCGATCTGCGATAATCGCCGCTTTTAACTCAGGTAATCACATGTTGCCGTGTTCTAAATCGAAAAAAAAAAATATTTTCTAAGTGTAGTAGGTCGAATCGAAAATTCAACCCATTACGTGGCAAAGTTTTCTTCACAGCAGTTGATTCGCTCGTGCTCGGTTCGCACGCGACGTAAGTAGATCGAAACATCGTATACGCTAATTTTCTAAGTCGGCGATTCAGTGGAATCGATAAATGTCGAAAATATAATTTTTCCATTTTTCGCCCGTTTGAGAGAATTGATTACAACTCGTACTCGTTTAGAAACATCGATACAATAAGTAAATTACAATCTCTATCGACGTCTTAATTTATCGCGCGTGTTTATTCCAACAAATAAATGAAAATTCAGCCATCGTTATTATTTCGAAGCTGCCCGTTTTGCACAAGGAGAGGAAAACAGCGAAAATCATTTCACTGCGCGATTATCTGCATCATCGATAGAAACTCCATTGCTCGTCGCGGTGTTATCGCGCGATGGCCTACGCAAACCGATTAATCAGGTTCCGCAAAATACCCCGAAACTGGCGTCAGGCGAACGGGCCAATGGTCCGGGCCATTACCGAATCAGAATTGTTTCCGAAATTCCGTGTAATCTGATAGGAACGCGATCTGGTGGTTTGCATGATGTACGCAAATAATTCTAAAAATAAAAGAGAGGAAACATTTTGCCGCGCAAACGTGTGTGTCTTGCTGCAGGCGAAACGAAATTATGATCTGTTACAGATAATAACTTTCACGGCGAACGTAAATTCGAATTGCCAGTTTTCGATCCCGTTTTATCCGATATGAATGCCTGTCCTGTCGATTTTGTCGGTAACATATGGGTAAATAATATTGGCGTCTCGCGGTTTACGCCGTACGTCTCTATAATTTATCGTTGCGTTATTCGATGCATAATTTTAATATTTACTAGTTACTAGTAAATCCGAGTATTTTACGTCGCGGAATTGACGAATTCTTTTAGGAAAGCGCTTACTAATTAAACGACAATTTTTTAATGTTGGGTCTTTTTAAAGAACACAGTTATATCGATCCATACATGAGTCACATAATAATTTAAAATTATGTTGAATATATATTTAATATAAGGAGTTTTATATAATCAGAATCTACTACTTTTTGTAATTCATTTGTGATCGGGATATTATCGCATACTGTATGAACAAACTGATAAAAAGTAACACAGTCAATATATCATTTTTAACAATTAATAATAATAAAGTTGCTATCATGTTATCAGCTGTTCACTACTTCAATAATATGGTTAAGTAGAATTGCTTAACTGTTTCAATAATATAATTATTAAATAGAATTATATAATAACTTATTTTAATTCTATTCACACAAAAAACAATTCTATAATTTACAAATTGGAATAAACATGTAATATAAGCTTTATACGCCTTTGATATCAGTTGTAGGTTCTCAGAATCGTTAGTTCCGAAAATCGTTAAGTTCTGGAAAAGGCTACAGGAATTCTACCGGTAATATCTTGATAATATATGGATTAGTTAACCACTCCGTAATTAACTCTAATTAACTAATGCATTGGCCGCGTGTCCGTTTGTGCATACTGCGAACTCCCATTCCCATTACATCTGCCGCCTCAAGGAACAGGAGCTACAGGATTCCCAGTGCATACGAAGGGTTCTCATCTTGTACTGTATATTGCCGGCAAAATTACGGATTAGACGTCTGTCACAATGAATATTCCCACGAATATCATGGCAATATAGAGCCCGGGCATGGCAATTTTATGACAGTTGAATTTATATATATACGGCGCGATATTAAGTGAAAATGGTGCTACCTCGACTGGTAATATTTTAAATAAAAAACTTTACAAGCGCGACTTTATTCTTGCAATAGCTAGAACGTTAATGTCTCGGTGGAATAACGAATGCGTTCTCACGCAAATATTTCGCAACAATGTATCAGATGGAAAATCGGCGCGGCGCATTCTGGGCTTTACCGTAGATCGATTGTGTTTCGGATTTGAATGGAAACAATTCCGCACCGCTATCGGTTTACGACACCGCCGCGCCGTAATCCTGCATTGGCGCTGGCGATGTATGCGGATTGTGTAATCAGATTTTCGAAAAATTCTCGAAACCACGCAGGCGTACATACGGCTAATGGTGCCATATTGTTATGTTAAACTGTTTCCGACATTGCGTGTAATCTGAAAACGCCAATTAACCGCAACCTATATAAATAAATACTCATAGCATCTCGCATTATCAATGAGCGGAACAAGATTGTAACGATCCATTCAACGACGAATATACAGATAATCGATGAAAAAACTACGACAGTTCAAAGAGCATTTAAAGACAAGAAGTTCATCACCAGTTGTGCGAGATTTTTGGATCCCATTAACGCAGAGTTAACGGTAATACGAACGGTGTGGATAATGACTCACAATAGGGGGTACTCATTAGATAAAACTGCCAGAAATGCATGGAACATGAATGTACCGTTGTAGTCAACTATCAGATTTGTGGTATTGCACACCGAAATCGGAGAGATCAGTACCTAATCCGGTCCGGAGTAGTTCGGCGAACGGTAAACTGAACGTCGCCGCGCCGAGTTAATAACGTAACAACTTCGAGTAAACGTACACGGAAACGATACGTTCTAGCAACGGGTCGCCCGTTACGCAATACTGAAAGATCATGGCGTGGTCGACTCTGATTCCCCGCCGCGGCGAAGAGGAGAGTTTCAGCAGTTTCCGCTCTCCGTTCATCCGTGAGTAGCTATCTCTTGCCTGTCCCACATATAATGAATAACTTAAGGCTCCGCGTAATCCTCTATTTTCCCCTCCGCGTACCACGTTGATATTCCTACATCTCCGAAGCTGTCCCAAGCTTTAGGAAACTTTCCCGGCAGATGTATGTCGCGTAACAACTTCGGTGCGCAAGGCACGCTCGGCGTAATCAGATTCTTGCGAAATGAACCGAGCGCGTGCGTGATGAACGCCCGGATTTGTAACGCAAATCGAGCATTGAGCTCCTAAAATCGATCATAATCCGCGGAGACATGATGATTCAATGCGAACGCTGGCCGAGGCACAATTGCCGAAAAAGGACCGAGTTTATGTCGTGAGCCTGTATGGCGTGAATGGTAACGGCAGGAAGCTGGTGTTGCGCGCGGGCATTATTTTTCGTTTTATTCGACAACAGCGTCGTTTACAACGACGAAAAGCACCGTTAATATTGATAAAACCGTTTTACCGTGCCGGAACGGCGGCGCTTAATATCCACCCTAACGCGCGCGTCCCTTTTTTCTACGCACCCTTGCGAATTGTCACGACTTAGGTAGTTCTTTGACAGTCGTCATCGACCCTGCCCTGCACTCTCCGATCCAATCATCTCCCTTCATAAATGCTTTTTTCTCTTTCTGCCCTTCTCTTTTTCTCTGTCCATCCCTCAGCAATCCGACATCCCTTTCTAGCGGTTCATGGCGGCTTCCCCCTTCCGTAAATAAACAGTAAAAGTACTAGCCCAATAATAGCAGCGGCAGTGATTGATACCCGGTCTGCAATAATACTGGGTGGTTGAATAAAAAGTCCCCGATGGACGATGGACGACCGATGGACAGGCCGTACAACGTGCTGGAGAACCCGAGCACTAATGATCGATACATCAATCAGTCGGAATCGCCCCGCGTGATTTTCGTTTCATTAAATATCTACAAAATGCGCGATGCACCCGCGTCGACCGTTTTATTTCTCGTTTCTCGTTGCCCTCGCCGCCAAGGGATCATTATTTTCTTTCGCTTCTGCCCTTTCACTATTACGGGCTCGTTTCCCGGACCTTCCACCACGTATGCGGCTTTCTGCAGTTTTAACCGAACAATGTATCTCGCGATTGTGCTGCCGGGCGAATCAGAGCAGTGCATTAGCGCGGACGATTGATGCGAGCGATCCAGCAAAATAGTCAGTATACGCGATAAAAGCATTTCTTCCTCGATGCCGTTGACAATTATTTACATTTCGCATTATTTAAACAATTATGATATGCTTCATCACCTATGTGAGATATATGTGTGATTAAATCTATTACATATAACTTTATAAAACATAAAATGTAAGCATAGTATTAAAATTTATTTATTTTGACGTGTTTTGCAATCTTCAAGTTTTTAAAATTTTAATTAATTGTCTACCTATGAAATAAATGTCCACCAGTGAAAAGCGCGTTTATAGTTTTTCCACATTTTAGTCCAAACTTTAGTCCATAAATGCATTGTAATCAATCTCGCTTCCCTTTTTCATTCGTTCTATGTTGCTTTTACAATTGCAAATAAGATGAATAAAATAGCCTTGTAGAGAGTGAGGACCGAACATTATTCGGAGCAATAAAGCTTGTCAGCGACAAACCAAAAAGGCTAGCTGGCCATGCGTTTTCCCGGCAGTCATAAATTTCCTTCCTCTGCATCTAGCAACAATTCATCGTCATTTTCGGAGTCTTTCTCGCACCGTAAGGCCTAAAGAATGTAGAAAAGATGAGGAATGGTATCCGCCAGTCACGATTTAATGTTCTCGCTCTTGGGTGTGAAAACGTTGATCGATCGCCGAACGCGCCAGTGAAGGGTAGCCAGGTAAGACGACAAGAGATATCTCCTTATGTGAATCTACTTTACCGGAGGAATCTATTTGCCTCTCATTCCTATTTTCGAATATTGCGCGAATTTTAGAACGAATAACCGCGATATGTCTTACGAGAAATCGAAATGCTTTACATTAACTATCTATCGAATACTAGAAATTTTTGCTCATTGTCGTAAATTATGTAATCAAAAAGCTCAATATATTTTGTACGTCTGTCGTTAATAGAAATTCTTTTAATAGAAAAATATGTATAGTAGAATCTAAATTTGTCACGCGTAAATTGGCAGACGAATACAGTTTTAATGGATTGTTAATTGTCTATATTTTCGCGCGAAGGAACCTTATGCAACGTGAGACACATCGCGCACTCGCTTATAACCCCGTACCTATATCTACACACCCGCGATACGTTCACGCCATGTTGTAATTACCTATTAGGTTGGCTGGCGCAATGCACTTTATAACCGGCATGCACCCTTTTAACGCCCTTCGCGCGGTTGTACCAGCGATCGCGCGAGAGGGTATCCGCGAGGAAAATTACTATCGAGCATCACGGCGGCTACGTGTCCGTATTATATCGCCACCACGAACGCCGCGTAATCCAATTATTTATTAACTCCTTCGTGCAACAGAACACAAACATGTAAATGTAGCTTATAACGTAGACGCTTTAACGTAATCGTGATAATCGCCGAATATTTACTGAAAAATTTAGGTAGAGTTTAGATTTTACTCGATTTGATGGCATTTCTCTCAGGAAGAAATTTTAACGAGTACTTCAATATTTTAACTAGAAAGTTCAGCGAAATATAGATATATCCGTGCATTAATTATGGCTAATCCAATGACGAAATCGTAAGGCGCGAAAAACCAATATAAACACGAGAGTCTTAGTTAAGAAGCTAAAACTGCCCGTACATCTCTGAATAATATAGCTGTCAGTTAGAAATGCTATCTCAGTCTATGATGCGCATATGTAATTACAATTCTACATTTTAATGGACCTGACAACGTACAGCATGCACAGTGTAATTTAAGATTCATTATTCTGGGGATTCTCTTTACGATACTTTTATTATCGTATAAATTTTTTAATGTCCCGTTGGTCGTGGAAGATAAAATACGATTATCCGCATTGCGTGGGATAAGTGCCTGACTTATATTCAGTTCGTGTAAAGTAACCCAATTATTTATGAACTTCCTGCGAAGATACTGCTGTGAGTTTACGCGAGCTACGTGTACACAAAGTTCTAAGATTTCCAGACGGTTGAAATTCGACCTCCGGCATGTATTTTGAAGTTTTTGGGCTTCAAACTTGTGCGTCAAGTGACTCGAGGTAGGACTTGAGATGAAAGAGATCAAATAATTTATCATATTTTATTCACGCTATAATGTCGAATATGCCATAATAGAACGTTAATGAAAAAATTAAAATATTGACGAACACAAATCGAAGATAAACTGGAACAAATCTCTATCTCGTCCATTAAGCTGGCAAAAACGTTTAACAATCGTAATCGAATAAAACAGGAATTTAATACTTAACTCATCGTCAATTTGTTCCCGATTTTGTTTCATCGGTGAAAATTAGTGACTATGCTGGCTTAAACTTGATGCATTTGAAAGCAAATTAATTATTTGCTTTCAAACGGATAACTGCATGGGTTTATTTTCTGACATTGGAAAGGAGAGGAGAGGATATTAAAATAAAGAGAAATATGAGGCAATAAAATCGTAAATACCTATTAAGATATTGGAATTAGCGTTTTATATTCTAATTTTCGTTGCTTTATCTAAATTTATAATAACATTTCTTATTATTTTGTAAGGCGATATAGCAAGCGGGAGAACGTGAAATAGGATTAATAAGACTTAAAGGGTATTACTGCAAGTATTGTATTGGGTCCTCTGTGAAGTAATCTAATTATTTATTACCTGCTCGAGAAGAGCTAAAGTAAGTTTGCGCAAAATGTGTGCACACTCCGATTGATAGTGACGTCCATGTTGAGTTTCGATCTCGCAAAGTTCAGCTAGGCGATGCGTCACACTTTAGTACTTTGCAACTTTAATCTGGCGGTAAATAACTAAACTTGTCGACTAAAGATTAAAGCAAGACTACATTAATTATAATACAAGCCCGCATTACCTATTGCAAAACATCACCTAAGTGTTTACAGTGTACGCTCGTGCTTATATTTTTCTGCTTATATCGTATTCATATTTTTGCTTATAGCGTACTACATTTCACACTTTATTTTGTAATTCTCAGACCAAAAAGATTGGAATTTCCGATTTCCAAGTAGAATTATTTTCGTAAATCGATAACAATATTTATAATGTATATAAGAAATTGTTTAAAATACTATAAAAGCATAGAACATTTTAAAGTGTCTAAACTAAGAATTTAATCGTTATATTTTTTTCCAATATCGTATTTTATATCTTATAGTCTAGTGATTCTATATCTATATACTAGTATATTTCCATAGTTCTATATATACATATATACTAGTACATTTCTAGATCCATAGTATATTTTCAGACTAGACGGACTTTATATCATTTTACTTGACTGACAACCTCGACATGGCTATTCTCACAAATTTACATTTTTATATCGCGCTTTTACACACTCGTCCATTTTATTGCACATTTCGTATCGCGGACAACATCTGTTCGCGTAATGTCGTAAAATACAAACCCCGCGAAACCTGACTGCTACAATCCTGTTTAGACGCCTTGCTTCCATTATGGGTATATATAGGGCCATCGGTTGCGAAAACTTTCGAGACCTGAAAACGCCAAAGCTCAAGCTGTGTGAACTTTTGACCTAGCCTCCTCCACTCTGTAGTCTGCCTTGGTCCGTTTCGTAGTCAAATGTGCAAACAAGTTGTTCTCTTGAAGTTTCTACTTTCAGCTTAATATGCGGGTTCCGCTTGCTTATGACCGAGACGCCGCATAATGTTAGCGTACGAGTTTCACACTTACGTGTTGCGTTTACCGCCACTCGAGACATGTCAATACTTTATGTACTTTATTTTTATTAATATAATTAATTAATTTATTCAAAAGAAAAGTATAAGAAAAGACAAAAGATGCTCTCAATGATCACAGATTTCGCCATATTTGCGTTAAATAACGGAAGATTAATAAACAGAATGATTTGGACAGGATGAAATATATTCTTCAGACGCGATTTATAACATTTCGATATTGAAAATTTGCGACATTGGACTTGGATGACATCCGGTTTACACGATCATCCACCATGTCTCCCTTGTCATCTTCAAACCAGTCGAATTAAAGGAAAAATAGATAATCGGGAATCGTGCCAGAAACTGACGATGAAAACTGCCGGCGATATTTTCCCTCGAATCGCGATAACGAGGCCTTAATTAGGTAGAAGCATGACGGCTACGAGGCTCGCGAGTACAGCTACTCCTCTGCATGCGTATATTCATCATCGAAATCATTATTAATTAGCGTCTAATATCGTGCTTCGTTAGCATTTGTAAGCTCTTGGCAAGTTTCTCTCTCAGGTAAAAGCTAGTGTCGGACGAATTGGAGCGACGCCAACTCGCCGGACTCGTTTGAAAGATATGTCTCGGCCCGATAACAATTCCACCTTTTCTGCCTTTTTCCAGCTCTCTTCAAGCTTCAAGCTCGTTCGCGCGCGTTCATCTGTTGTTACAGGCGAGACAAAGCTACGAACAACAAGCGCGCGAATGCGACGTCTATGCGATAGCAAAGTTTGAAACCTGCGACCTATGACGAAAGGATGAGAGTAACACAGTTGAGAATGCTACATTTTCTTGATGAAGGCGAGTTTTCCTTTTTAAATCATCGCGTTAACCATTCTGGTTCGTGCTACGTGATTCTTAAGCATTGTAGAAACACCCAATTAAAATTCTCACGTCAAAAATTAATGGGTTATGTACACGAAGTTCATGCAGAAATTTGCTCATAAACTGTTTACGTTACTAATTTATTATGGGATATCTGCAAGGTAAAAATCGGCGAGTCACGGAGAGCCAGGGCTTGTCTCAACTCTCTTGACCTTTTTGCTTAGAGTCGCGCGGACTCATTGCTCGTGCGCGATGTAACAAAAAGCCGCACGTACCGATCGCCTCGCGTGATCAAGCTAGCACGGCAGTTTAATTAATTGGTCCGCTTCAAAAGCGAATATTAATCGTTCGTAGCACTCGGTTACAATCTCCGGCTCGGGGTGTGTTTCACAAGAGGATTTTCTCCACCGGTATACAAAATGCTCGAGGGAAAACCGCCCGCTGCGCGATCCGCGAAGATGAAGATACTTCGTATCGAAGCAACTCACGGAGGCGGTCGGCTTTATTCTCATTTCGGCTCCTGACGAAGCAGCAAAGCCAGGCAATCGCAAAATGCGATCGAGATCGGTCTTCCTTGTCCTTTTTTTTTTTTTTGCGAATTGCCGCGAAAGTTAAAAGCGAACCCAATGATGGAGCAGAAGATGTATCGCTCCCTTGCGTATAATGAGTTCTCTAACTCCAGATTGCCGAGTGCAGAAGAAGATTACATACATAGGATTCCGAATGAGATTTTTGATAGCAATAGTTACTAATGTACATATTCAAGTTATTTATACTGAAAACTAAATTAAATAAATATTTTTTTAAAATATATTCTCGTGTATCTGTATAATATTATTATTTTTTATAGTATCGAGTTTGTCTCTTATTGTTATTCTAGCATTTGATTTTATTGTCTCAATACTATTTCATTGTTAATGTAACTAATGCACGCATATACAATATTTTCGCAATAAAGTACGCGATAAAAAATGTTTCACTGTTCAGTTTGCAGTTTTCCCCTACGTTAAATACATTATACGTTTTGTTTATTGTTTGTTCACGCAATTTCCATTGTGATAGCGTCTCTCATTAACCGAATAAGATATTATCGAATATTACAGTTAGTACAAAGGTAACCTTACGAAGATGACCTTTGAACGAGATGCATATCAGAAAACACACATACAGTACTCGCGTGTCCATTATTTATTAATTTAGCTCGAAGATGTACCATGTACTATATAATTAGGTGAGCCTCCTGACTGACATATTCCTCTTTTCAATTCGTGAAGCGAAGCTCTACGTAGAGTTCATCGCGCTTTTAATCCGGAGTGACAAAGAGAATGCTAACGATGGAAGGCGATAGCGCGAATTTTTCTCACGGGTGTCATTTATCATAGAGCTTCATAACTATCTCGTAGCCGGAATGATACTTGCATATTTAAGACGACTAAGATTAATTACGGATTTAGGAAAAAATTATCATCGAAGAGAAGTATTCAAGAGCGCCCGCTCGCGCAACGAGCCCCCCCTCTACACGCATTTATATCTCGTGAATAAGCAAATATTTTAATGACTCGGGCAGCATGAATTATTGCGCAACGTTGCGATAAAAAGTCTCTTTCAATCTTTCCGACACCATTGCCTGAATCCATAACGCGCAAAGTAAAAAATATCATTGCGATAGGATGAATATTACGCCTAGGGATTACAAATTATTGATTACATAAGGCGCAAAAATATATCTATGCTGAAGATCTTACAGAATGTTTATTTTTCCAATAATTAAATTATTAGATTTTATATCATAACTGTTCTGTTTCACTTATTATTATTATTGTTTAAATTATATATCGATAAATATTTTGTAACCAAATTTAATATTCTTAGGTTTAGTAAATATAGTGAATTTAAGGTGAATGTTCTCTTGCCGTGCAGAATTTCATAATGGATTCTCTTAAATTGAAAAAATCCTTTACTTCGATTCTCTTTAAAGTTACAGAAATATGAGTTTTAAAAAATCAGAGTTCTACGCTATCGGTAATTTGTTCGTTACATGCATATCGTAAAGTGTAGAATTTAATACGCAAATACGCGCGTAAGAGAATTTTTGTAAGAATATGAACGCGTACGTTCACATATATACCCATCGTCAAATGTTTGTTCGGCCAGAAACGATCGATCGACCGACTCACGAGCCCTCAAATAAAACATTCTTTTCTCTGTGCGATGTTTGCATCACAAACTGTTTGGCGTCTACCATATTCCTTTCCATTGTTATTCTTATCCCAGTACGCTTTCCGTCAACGGAACGTACGCGGAGTGTGAGCGTATTCACCAGCGAGCTGCTCCGAGAGAGGTGAATTATTTTGCCATCAACTTATTTCTTCAAACATGACCTCTCGATGCAACAAGAGGGGCATTTACGTCCGAATTTACCTTTGAATGCGAGCGGTTTATCGAGTTCTCACTCGAAATACTTGAGAATACACTGCGTCGAGATAATAATCTTTATCGCACGTCACGTCTTCGTATAATAGGTACGCAGTGAAATTTATGTCTCGTCATAAACGATGCTATAGCGTGCTAGGTTGTTATCGACTGTTAGACGATTATATTAGCTATTTTTCAGCGTTTTAAAAGTTTTTAAACGCCCAGCAACATTTTCCGTCGGCCAATATTTATGCGAGCGCTGTCTGAATGATTATTCTTTTACGGTCAAATTATGCGTTCTGATGTTTATTATATCATCCTGAAAGAGAAGGACAAGCCTGTGAAAGCACAGTCTCTATCGTCTCGTTTGGACAATACGAGCGACGCGACGCGTCGATATTGCCTAATAAAGATTATGAGTGATAAATTTTCGCTCGTTTACTCGGCGCGCTTTATCCGATGATTAATAAAATGTCATACGTCAGGATTACGAATGATACGCACAAACGACCGTATGTTTCCTAATAATGCACAAATGCAGTTGTATAATTAAACACGTCATATTGCTGGAAGTGATGTCAAGTGGGAAATTACATTATCGCAAACGCGATACATAGTTTCATTGAATGAGGGGCGGTCCGACATTATGTAGTAACGACAAAACGATGAGGCGGATCACTGACGAATGATAAAAGCTTTCGCGAGATGTATTATGCGTGTATCTGTATCACGATACGCGTGTTAAGTAATTGACGCAGGGATAACGGAGGTACATTACCGGCGGTATTTCTTTTCAGCCGTCGTGAACGCACCAAATGACTTTGTTAATCTTGTCGTCAGCAGGATGTATTTCCCGATGAGCGTGCGACAAAATATTTTCCCATCGAGTTGCGCTGAAATAGCGACCTAGTCTGGTCAACATTTCCCTGAATCCGTGCTATTAACATCGCGCATACATGCGAGAATTTTGAGCACGGCCGACATATGTATGTCTAAAATACCACACATGCTATTTGTTTAATCGGTATCAGCGCTATAAAAACGATTGAGAAGAAATGGAGCACCACAAAAATAATCCGGAAGAAATTATTAAAATGGCATGGCGCGGCAGTACATGTGAAGAGTCGAGATCAATGTTGGCCACCGTTTTCCAGCAACCAGTAACGATACTGCTGGATAATATCATTACGGAAGTCGACCGTAATTACGAATATATTAATTTTCCCTTTTTCTTGCATATATATTGAATCAGTTATAAGAAAAAATCAAACAACAATTTTGTCAAGAACCGATATGTGCACTTTTAAAATAAGTCTCTCGATTTATCTGTCAAAGCGTTCACTCGACCGTTCTTTTGTGCTGTTTTCCAGCTCGAATCCAAGCTGACGTACTATTTTAAATCACACGAATTTGTATTACAATACAAAGTTCTGTGATCCTTTAGTTCTCAGTTAGCTATTAAGATTCATTATGTTTTTTGTAGACGGTTGTAGAAGAGGATCTCTTTTATGCAGATCATTCGGTAAGAGTTCTCATTACGATTATTACTGTTCCATCGTACAAAGAGTGATAGAGTACGATTCTCGGTTCAAAGCTTTAACGCGCGGAGAATGTAGACACTTCTCGTCATATATTATTCAAAGCGAAGTGTCGATTACAAGCACCTGGCTTATGTGAAACGACATGGGGTCGGCGCGTCGCAAGCTGCGTGTATCTGATATCGAATTATGACATTGGAAAATTAGGTCGAGCTGCCCTCCCGCGTGAAGTAGTGATTCGTCACGGTAGTCGTGGTCTAGCGTATCGTCCCACGAGTCTCGTGTAAGATCGGATAGCGGATATTCAACGACGTTCCGCCATTAACTACCGTGACCGTCACTCCTGCGGGAGTACGCGCGTCGGGATTATCGTAATATCGCGCGACCCTATGAGGGAACGGGATTTGTGTCACGGACGGAATCTCAAACGGACTGTCAAAACATCCTGGCGCTGCACATCCCCGCGGCATTTTCCGAACATCACTTTATCTTCAAGGGAATTCTGCTTTTATGCGCGCTCCACGCGAACCGAGAATAGAATCTTCAAACTTCGTGCTTCGAATTTATTGGAAATCCCGAAGATGCCTGATACAAATTGGTAAGAAAGCACCGCGTATTTCTCTTTTTCCTCAGCGCGAACGTCAAGTTTCTATTGATTTTGGCATAACTATACGCTCCGAAGTCACTGTATCGAGATGTAACCGTACCGAGCGTACCACGTATTGAAAAATAATTTCGCTTGTTCTTGCATTTGCTAACGAGAAATAGGCCATCCACTCGCGAGAAGAAACGAACGTCACGTTTATCTCAAATTTCGAATAACGAGAGAAATGCATGTCGCGCTCATGAAATGGACGGTTCGCCGATAGTGAGACTATAATGGTCAAGGGGTCATACCTGATTAGGTAGACAATGCGAATTGCGAAGCGCGACAGAGGAAGCATTTGAAACTCTGTATAGTCCGTACATATGTGCATGCATATACATGAGTATGTACGAAACAACGGTCCCGTTCAAAATTTTGAAATCCTTTCACAGCTGTCGGCCCAGGGCAATGCAAAAATTAATCGTGGTACGAGCATAACTAAGCGAACACGACCATTTCGGTCCATTTCGGTGTAAAATGTCCGGATTATCTTTTGCCATATAAAAATCATGCGATTGCTCGTTAAAAACAGTAGAAGCGCCTTCAGTCGCGCGCAGGGAACATGACAAATTATGCTGACTCGTTCCGCAATTCTCGACGTCTGACCCGAAAAACCGTAAATCCAATTTAGAGAAGGGCCACCGGTGTTTATCAGTTTTATACGAGCATTCGTCAGCGAAAGAGGGTTTCGCACGAGATTATCCGGTAAGTCTCTATAAAAATCTAAACACGCGCGCGACACAATGGCTCCTTAAAAGCGATCCCATCGCGATTTTACGTCTTCTCATCTTCAACAAAAGGATATCGCAGCCTTCCTGAATGTATCGGGCTAAAAGGAGCCGAACGTTTTATTGGCGTTTCCGCAGATTGGACCTACGACAGGTATACAGAAATCCTTTTGTGCCAGAGATATACTACCTACGTCGCTTGTTTGGGATTTATATTCTCCGTCTACCGGTGTGCTTCCGCGTTGGCACGTATGTGCGACTCTCCTCACATCTCCGCTATGTATTGCATTAACTTGGACGAATGTCATTTCTCGCGTGTGTACGGACCGTATATGTAAAACTTATGTACTACGCGCGGTGCAGTCACGCCGCACAAAGCAAGCGCTATTCCACTAACGACGATGAAGTAGTATATGCGCGTGATTAAGTCGTACAAAAATAGAATTTCTCGTTTCTGCAACTTCTATGCAAGAGAGAATGCTGATGACCTGCAGTATGCTCATTTCATGTAAGTTATATAACAATCACAAACGAGAAACCACACGAAATTATTCTTTTATACGACAGATATTGATGTAATAATATAATCTAGCATAATAGCACACAGAAAGAATATAAAAATGTATAATAATACTCGTAGAAGAAAACAATGATGATGACATGAACAATCTATATACGTAGAAATATATATATGATGATGATGAGCTTTTACTAATCTCTATTTACTTTCGGAAGTATACTCAAATAATTTCATGATTCATTTTTCAACGATAAGATTATAGAGTAGTGCCTACTTATAATGGGAAAATTTCTACATAGTCGGATTCTATTTCGCGAACGTGTTACCACAAAGTCTTCTTTTAGAAGATTTCATTATTAGAAACATATTATAATATATCGCTGAAATGTTATGAATTTTGTTCGTCGTGTACGCGAATATAAGACGAGCTTAAGTCGTCGCAAAACGATGCTTTATTCATCTTAAAACGGATTAGTGCTTCGCGGCTGTATAATAGCGATAAGAATAAGCGTCACCGATATACATTTGAAACGCTGAATCTTCTTGAAGGGCTAGATATACATCCTAGGCTTACAATAATCCATTTATGCACTTATATTAATCATATGCGGCACAGATATATCCTTTCTTGCATATAATAATTCTCCATTGTTTCAATTGCCCGATGTGTCAATTGCATCTGTATGCGTTTGTTATATTCTAAGAAACAAAAAATCGCTCAACGCTAACAATTAAATCAGTTTCAAGTTTACGGAAATCCATGGAATGCCCGGAAACGAGTGAAATGCGCGTACGCGGAGAGGCTGAGTGGTAGGAATAGCTAACCGTCAGTTAGATAATTAACGCACTCGGCGGCACTTCCAATTAGCACGGATAGGCAATTAGCATATAAGCGCGAGGATCGATGGCAGTTTGTACATAGTGGACGGTATACGCGAGCGAGAGAGCCGGACATTCGCGCTGTGCAATATGCAAAAACGAAGGACGGGAAGATCTATGCCCATTAATAATCATTTAGCGAACCCAGCTCGGATAATATATTAAAACCGTTTTGTTGGGTTATTTATGGATCGCGAGCATCGAACGCCTTTAATTTATCTCTTACCGCTTAAACGGCAGGATTTCGCCATATTTTTATCTCTCTCGCAGCGCTCGCCGAAAATTAAATTTTTTAAATTTACGTCACTCTCGTGCTCGATACGGTTCTCGTGAATTTATACGTCGTATCAGATTCACGGCCGTAGTTGTTTATCGTATTTCTCTAGCGTGCAATAATTAACGATTTTACAATAATTGGAAAAGAGGATTGTTTACGCTGCCTGCGAGTTAAATGGATACGAGTATTAACTTCCGCGCTGCTATGAAGTGAATCGATTCAATTTTCGAACAGCACATTCAATTCGAACCCAGGCGCAACTTTGCTCAACGGAGAAAACAGAACAGATAGATACAACAGATCTTACTCAAATGTAAAAGTTTATCCGAACTCGAAATCCCAAAGAGACATTTGATATGCTACGTCATAGCAAGTTCGTTCATTTTAGCTGGAAAATATAAACAGTACATGACTACGTTCTTTTCTTTCTCTCTTTCTCTCTCTCTCTCTCTCTCTCTCTCTCTCTCTCTCTCTCTCTCTCTCTTTCTAGGTGAATTTCATACTTGTGTATAGGATATCTTGTACACAACATTTGTTTACTGAAAAAGTTGGAGAGAAATCACCAAAATCAACGAAGTTTACAAGTGATATATATGTATCAACGGTGAAATTCGTTAAAACAAAACGCTTTCATGGGGCAAAATCGAAAACTGCAATATTGAAAAAGCTTTGATGACAAAACGCGAAGTGTGACGTTTCGAATTCTGATAAAACCGGACAGGCAGATGTGAAATTTTCCGTGGTATATAATCGCGGAATTTCATTAAACCAAAATTATTAAAACTAAGCGAAGATGCTGACGCAATAAAGAATGAAGGTGAAACGAAAGGAGGAAAAAGGAATGTGGCGGGAAAACTGCTGGCAGCGCGAGCGTCGAGAAAAAACCGGCCACTTACGCCATCCTATCCTCGATGATATTCTTCTGTTGTGAGTTTTTCTCTCTTCTTGTTTCTCTCTTCTTCATCTCATAATATCTAATGTGTTTCATTCTGTTGACGCGGATTAACGAGGGATTCTTAACCGTTGAGCATCATGTGCTACCGAGTTGCACAACGTTTTAATCATTGTCTGACGTTAATTACCTTAATCAATTCAGAACGCACTCCGTATGTCGCATGAATGGCAAAAATGATTACGAATTAAATATATAATCAATTATTGATTACATATATGTGCCGAGTATAAGAGAAAAGCTCCAAGCATTTTTCATCGGTTATCAACAAAATTTAATCGCTTAATTGCGGCTGACAGCAATACAAAACCTGTTTATGGTAGATACGATAAAGATATTGTGTATTCAAATGTACCATTAAATATGCAAAGCAGCGAGAAAGCAGTTTCTGAGCAAAACTAGCTATTATGTCGACAGAAAGCAATCATTACGCATACTTAAGCTTCAACTGGATATCATAAAAGTAGGAAAAACGAATATTAAAAGAAATGATAAACGCGCAGACAGTATCCAAAAGTAACAAAACGTGAGAAGGCGGTAATTAAATAAATAACATATAATTTATTCTAAACACTCTTTGGAGATTCAAGATACCAGAAAATATCGAGCAAATTATATAAATTGTCGATTTATGCGATAAAGAGATTTGCATTTTACACATCTTTTCACACAGATAAATATCCGGCGAATTTAATAACAAAATGGAATTTTTTTTCAATATTTCATTATACACGTTTTAAGATAATTTGAAATAGTAGGATATTTTGATAGTATATCCATTGGAATATCCATGAATAGACATAACGGATTTATTCGCTATATAGGTATCCGATAATAGAATGACGAGCGTATCTACACGCGAACCGAGTAAAACCCCAATTCATCATTAAATTATAGTTATACTAAGCGAATTTTCGATTTATTCAATACTAATAATATTTATATATAGATATAATATACGATATACCTTTGCTTTTATTAATCACACATTTTACAAATACAAAACCTTCCTGTTATCTTATTCATTGATTGTTCGTAATTGTTTCCTCCTCGAAAATTGATTTTTATCGAAAAACCACTTCTCGAACCATCATGGTGTATATGTATAATGGATGTTCGAGGCGACGCGAGTACGCGGGAATGCGCGCGTGTAAAACGTCGTGGGAGAACTTAATTTCACGTCGTACCGCTCCGATACGTCGAGGGAATTCGGTTTATACGGGCGTCGGACGTCGCAATGGAGAGGGCGGTCCCGGGTTTGCGCCGCGGGCCCGGCCGTCGCGTCGCCGCTGAGCGACCGAAGTTCCCGTGTCTCGCTGAAAGCGTGTAACTGTTACCCGAACCCAGGGGATTACTGGTAATCTGCGGTAAGCTAAGATACGTGCAGCGCAGGTACCGACAACCTGTTTCGGATATTGTTACGACGAGTGGCCGGCAGCCGACGCGTTCCGCCGACAGTCGTTTCGGATTCGACAGGGGGGAATCCCTAGCGAAACCGTCTTCCTATACCTCACGCGCTGCGCAAGTTCTCGCTCGTGGACTCGTTAGCGCCGACGTACCTACCGACAAGGGATGTAGCCGATGTAGCCGGGCGCGAATTAACCGGTTAGAAAGTTACGTGGAATCACTGCCGCGGAAAGATAGAAACCGGAGTTACGACAGGAGCACCGCTCCTGGTTCGTCGTTACGTTCATCGGGCACAAACCGACAAGACGAGATTTTTCTCGGCCGCGCGCCGTTTCCAGTCTCGGTGGACTGCTCCACGGTGCCCGTAATACCATCGTCGCCAAACGGAAAAAAATCCATTCGCCCGATTTGCATAATTCCGGAATTAGAAATTAAGATCTAGGTTGATTAGAATAATCTGCATGAAAATGTCGTTCGACTGTCGCATCCTGATTTTGTACAAATTTAATCTCGGCCGATTTAAAACTCTTACACGGAAGATGGTGCGTACACCGTATGAGAGAATGGTCGGCAGCAGCCAGCACAAGTGAATTCCTCGGGCAGCTTCGTTAGTATGCATATCGAAATAAAGTGGACGAAGCAAAGAGGAAAAATCTGGTATACTTAAAATAAATCGCCAAACCCGGACTTGACCCAACTAGAAGTATCATGTCACGGGTTGCATTTTCATTGCTCTTTCAAGGCTCGCAGGAAACTTAAACAGAGTCTTTAAAAGTACTTTATATCCGAACACTACGGTATACATTAAGAAAACTGTTGCTCGCAATCGAGGTATCTCATTTACGATGTAAATGGGAAAGAACGGCGTCATAATCTAGCCCTGTAACTACAACGTAACGGACGAGTAAGTTGAAAGTAAAAAAAAAAACAGGAACACGTAAATCTGTTCGCACGTTAGTGTCGAAGTTAACGACACTGCGTTACTATTCGCCATAAAGCTTTTTTTTTTCCCATACCGCTGCGAAACTTCGGCGCAATAATTACCGACTTTAGCGGCCCGATGGTATCGCGCCAGTGTCACGATTATTACCCGAAGTGTGACGAAATCTCGATATGCGTTTTTCGCAGTCGCGTGCAAGCACGACTTCCGCACCTCCTCCCTAACGGGAAAGCACGGGCAAAAATTTCTATGACTTCGAATGATATGCGAGACGAGTAAAAAACGGTCGTAAAAGAAATAAACTGCACGCGCGCGGCACATATAGGTACCAGTCATATTTACGAGAAAAAAGTCGTAACACTACAGGCTATGAATTACAGATAAATGGAAAAAGGAGGAAACGTCCGGTGATCGAGCGCCGCGACGAAAATTTTACGACGACGATAACTTTCTTTCCTTCGCGTTAAAATACGTCTTGTAATAGACAGTGCATCGAACTGCAACGCGAGAATTTCGTTCATGCACGAATTAACTTGATATACCGCGCAACGCGGCGACAGCGACAGCGTCGAACAATCGCTCATAAAATAGATTTCGCTTCCGCGCCGTCGCGAAATATCGCGCCAAAAATGTTTGGAAAAACATGTTCTTACAGCTACGCGCTTTAAAGTATTCAAGGCGTGATAAATTTCACGCGATATCTGCGATGATGATGCGTGAAAAATTTGTCACGCGTTTTGCCACAGGTTTTTAAGTTTTATCGCGGCGGCCGCGGCGTCGAAACGTATCGAAATTCCGCGTCACCAGTCACGAGTTAAGCTCATAGTATTGACATATTGAAGTGGATCCACTCGTTACCCGCGCTGCAGTTTTGCAGAACGAGACCCGCGGGAGCGATATTCTGAATTTTCGCTATCACGTGTATGAGAGGCCCGCGAGAAATACGTAGTTCGGAATGCGCGTTCGCACGCAGCCACCATTGTTGCCGGGCTTGCAGCGGATTACAGTAATATGAAATATGTCGCTTCTTGACAGAATTGCGCGAATTACGACATATGAAATGCTCGCGGCGGCGCGGGCGCGGGCGTGGGTTCATTCTCGCCGCGCGGCGCGAAACAAATTTTATATCACGCGCCGCATCTTGCGTCGCGAAGCGTTTTTCGCACTATTCTGCAATATGCAATTATCACGATGAGTTTACGTCGTTTTTTCGATATTTTACATGTCATTAATAATTGTGCAGCGCGTTCGTTTAGACAGATTTCCATCGAGCAATAAAGTCTACTTCTCACCCTTGAGGAGTATTGTTACTGGCATTATCATTCTTAGCGCATGGTTAAACAGAAGGTAAGAAATGTTTTAATGACCGATAAATGTAAAATAAGTACGCTTTAAATAAGAGGATCTCAACAAAGAAGTATGCCGTGCTAAACTTTAATCACGATTGTATCCAACAAATGCGGTGAACCGAGATCGCGTGCAAATAATCATTCGGCGTTTCTGTTAAAGATGGTACGCAATAATTCTCGCGTTTATCCACATTCTTATATAATTACCCTCTTCAAGCAAGCCTTAATATTTTTTTATCATACGAACGTGTATATCCGATGTATCTTAATCGCTTTCACGGAAAGAGGTCGTTCAACAATAAGGCAAAATACGTCTCGTCATCTCGCCGCTGTTCGTCAATCACCTTTAAATAAACTTTTCGTTGACGGAAAGGGGTTACTCACCTAAATCGTATAATAATTATCATTTTGGTCCCTTTAAGTTTTTACACGCACGTAATGTTGTTATTTAGCATACAGAGGTCGCCTAAGAATAACAAGTGCACTGCCAATTCCAATTAATCTTCCCAGGATTAGACTCGAGATAATCCTGAATATTCGCGTGTCGGGTATGAAACATACATGTTACGTCGCTTGATCGTCTCCGCCTTGTTTTAGATTCGCGATAATGCTGCTTTTACCTTGCCCCGGCTATTATTTCGATAAGGTTGTTACACGACTATATACGACGGTGAAGAGATCTCCTATTTTTTAACGACAACGCGAAAGTATAATAATATTGTCCGCGTCGTTACGCTAATAATCGTTTTTGCGACTCCTGTAATTACATCGATCGCGATAAAATGACATTCGCGCAAACGCAGAGTGACTGTCACATTCGCCTTTACGAGCTTCTGCTATTTCTGAATTCTAGAACAAGCCGACCCGTGTTTCCATTAAGTCATACACCGACGCGGAAGGTGTATACGGCGGATGAAATCGCGTGCAAATTATCGTCTTGACCGGCGGCGCGCAAGAGGCCCTTCTCGCCCCTTCCGCAGTGCCACCTTCTACCCTATGGAGAATGACAAATGGCCACCCATTAGGTCGATTTCGTGGTCATTCCGTCGTTGCCCTCGCTTCGGCTTTGCCGACAAAAAAATTAATTACCACAACGACGTAGCTGTGATTTCGAAAGCTGTTGTTGGAAAGTACTCTCGCTGTTAGAAACGTGAGGTATTTAAAGTCTACACATCGTCTATACTAATAAATCTATATTAACTCTTTAAGAAACTTATTAACAATCAACTGTATCAGCTACGTAACTTAAAATAAAAATAAGTAAAAGAACGTCTTTATTTCTCGTGAGATATTTTTTAAATGAAAAAAATATAAAAGCATTACATTTTGTAAATTTAAAAATTTTTGAAAAAGCTTTTTGAAGCTTGCATTTCGCAAAACTGTCTCTACTGGGATTTAAAAGTTTTAAAAAATTTTGTTCATGTAAAAAAAGTAAGTTTTTTTTAAGCGGAAATATATTCTGTAACATATTTTTCATATATTGTAACTTAGTGAAAACTGTTATGCAGTCTCTATTAAAACGTTAGCCCATCATGATGAGTTCTGGTTTACATTTTACGATGCCAGTATATGTTTGTGAAAACATAGCATAAAAAGATTCTCTTTATAGTACAAAGTACATTTCCCGATGATGTGCACATTAAAGTTCTTTCCGGTTTTGCGGTTTCAGTTATTTACTGAAAGTGCACGCCGCGTACAGCACTAGTCACTAGACATTAAAAACCACAGAATGCTATAAAAATAAACACATCTCTCATCACCGGCATTTATTCGCCGCTTTTTTAACGCATTGGACTACGAGATTAGCCTCATTAGGGAGAAATCGAATGCTATTATTTCGCGATACCGGAACGCGGCAAAATAGATGCGTCTGGCCTTATTCTGCGCGAATAAACATGAAAGCGTCGTTAATTAACGCGACGCGTTAGTTACGCGTGTACTGCGTACCTACACGTCGGTTGTCTTTCGCCGCTCGCAACACCTGTTGAAGTAGAAGTCAGACAAACCTTATGAAAACATAGGCTAACGTTTCACCACGGTGTAAAATAATTGTATAACGAAACCCCGAGTAATTTCGATCGTAATTAACTGCCTTTGAATCGGCGATGTTCTTTGCAAGAACCTGCTCATATTACGTGCAAATAAAATTTCTGTCGACAACGATATATATATATATATGTATATGTGAATACTTTACGACATATTTCATATTTTAGATTAAAAATATGAAATCATGACAAAATTTAAAATATCTCAGGAAATTCTTAAAAGAGCTTTATCAGTGTTTTGAAAACGTCTCGACAAGATCTGCAACTTTTATCTTAAAGAAAAAAACCAGTTTCATTTAAGAAATTAGTCGTCTTTAAAATTTCTTGAAAACGACGATATCTACGACATGACTCACATCGGAATCATGTGTCCCCCTTTAGACCATACAACTTTTGTCTGAAACATTTTTCCGTATTTTCCATATTATATTTTTCGAGATATTTGCCTGCGTCGATTAAAATAACTCACCCTGTATATCTACTTTATTTTCTTCGAAAGTATTCTGGAATTTCCTCTAAGGGAATAGTGGATCGAGCATGAAATTTGCCTGACGAAAATTTTGAGGCACCAGCATGGGTGCGATCGATTTTGCGTCTCTTACAATATACATGAATTGCATGCTCAATTGCAATTCCCTATGAAATAACCGAAGATTACTTGGTGCTTTTTTGTTCCCTTCAGTGCTCAAGGGCGGATTTTCTATCCTACTTTCTGCCTTCCTATTCCTTTACTCACTAAATATACTTCAATATTGAGGAACGACTTGTTTATTCGCTTATCTTTTTGCGATAATACTCATCCACATTTATGATTGAAATGATACATGTAGGAATGTCATTATAATTGGCTCATTTTCAATCATAAACGTATACGTACATTGACTATAAATATCATTTATTATTACATTATTAGTTCCTAGAATTGTAGAGAATATATTCAGTGATTGTCAATTACAGCTATAACATTAGTCCGTCTGGTCATTCAATATGTCATCAGTGACAATCTGAATATTCCCACAGATATTCCCATTAAACTGTTACATTATTCTCTCAGTAAATATAGACACTGAAGATACATTTGTATCAGAGTTAAAATTCGCGAAAATATCAAAGGCCATTCGCCCTTTGTTGCAAAGTCGATGAAAGCTAATAATTATGTATGCTCTAATCTAGATTATAGTATATCGGAATTAAATATGCGAAAAGAAAAATATTTTATTAGTACCTATTTATATTACATCTATGATATAAGAATAGAGAGAGAAATAAATGGTGCGATAGGGCGGAAATTTTTTCAAAGGAATTTCGCAAAAGTGTAAAATTGGCGTCACATTATTTTCGCCCTCGCAGCCGAATGAGGCCGAACTCCGCTATTGAAACTCCAATTTTTTTCTCTTCACGTCCCCACTGTAGAACATCCTTTTTTATCGCGCAGCTATAAATTTAAGAGGGGCTTAGCGCCGTGGTTTAATTAAACTAGTTTAGCCGTCATTCTCTTCCCTAAGCCTTCTCCTACGTGCTGTGCCTGAATCGATCGGATACCTTCGTCCTACAATTTTCTTTATCGTTAATCCGGCAGGGTGTTAAATTAATTTTAGGTAGCGCATATTACATACAAAGGACCAAGTATAATAAGAGACGCGCGCGCATAGTGAAATGAACACGATGGCAAAAGTTTTCTAATAATCGATCCGCGAAAGTTTGCCATCTATTCTTCTGGTTACTCTAAATATGCCAAGCAATCAATAACGCAGAAAAAAAATATGTGATCATATTTTTAGTACGGATACGTCAGACATTAGGTTATTATAGCATCGCTCATCGTCCGAGGATAGCTAGGCAACTTTAATACTAGTTTCCCGCTTCGTAAGAGATCTTTGACATTTATGAGTTCATTGCGTTGCTTATCGCTTGAGTAATTTATGAAGACCTAAATATTGCTTGTCTATATTAATGATAGTTTTAACGCAATTGATGTATCTATAGAAACTTTTTCTATTAGAAAAGAGAAGAGACAGAAGAGAAAAGATTTACAACTCGGAGATAATATTAAAACTAGATACTTGGTACTAGATGTTAACTAGATAGAAAAAAATTATTCAAAGTTT
Organism: Leptothorax acervorum; assembly: GCA_035220615.1. NCBI lineage: Eukaryota > Metazoa > Arthropoda > Insecta > Hymenoptera > Formicidae > Leptothorax > Leptothorax acervorum. The sequence continues at coordinate 773,559 of JASTWQ010000014.1, forward strand.
AAACAATATTGATGGTTGTTAGAAATTTGAATAATTGTTTAAAATTGCTTCTCTCTAAAATCTATTTCTCCTTGTTCTACATTATCTTTGAAATCGCGTACGCGAGTGTCGTTTGATGAACACAATTACGTTTACGTAATAGCGCGAGAGATTTTAATCACAGAACAGTATTCCTATCGCTAATGATATGCATCGACCTCGCGCGGCCGCGTACCGGTCGGATTAAAATTCCTACAATTATGATTTACATTGAAGATCCGACTACTGTGATAAAATAACATGCCGTATGTTATCTTAATTTTTTAATACTCGTACATAACTCTTCGGCGTCGCGGCACGATGCACACACAGTAGCGCCTCAAGGACAGTTTCGACACGTGCGAAGTGCCCGTTTAATTATGGGACATCGGAGAACTGCCGCTAATGATATTCAGAAGCACCTTTCCATTTATATCCCCCTTTATCGACTACATCGTACTCGGGTTTCGTGGAGTCCGCGTTCTCGGGGGCGAAGCCGGAACATGGCAGAGCAAAACTTCCTTGGATGAGGTCGACGATAATAATCCGCTGTTTAAAGTTTATAACAGCCTCGTGACGAAGACCGTGGAGATTTGATTTAATTCATCGCATCACGATCTTCGACCTGCGAAATATTACGCGCCGCGGCTTTAGAATATTATATCTTGACACTTTCATTGTAGCGAAGTACCTAGGCGTCACGTCCAGAAAACTATAAGTACTATATTTTCGACAAAAGAATTTTCTGCTCTCTATATAAATATATAAATTTTAATTTTTATATTATTTATAATCAATAACATATCGCGCGCGCAGTGACGTACACAGAGAGAAATGTTTTGTTGAAATTACAAAATTTTGTTAAGATGGAAAACTTTTTTAGTTAACTGAACAAAATTTTGTTCAGTTAACTAAAAAAGTTTGCCATCTTAACAAAATTTTGTAATTTTAACAAAACATTTCTCTACAGTGCCAACTAACGTTTTTACCAAATTCTTCGTTTTTACCGTCGGTTATTGACACGCCAGTGAACCGGCGTATATTTGTCGCAAGCACCTCGTGACCCGGTCGTACCGAAAGGGTTAAGCCCAGTTGTAAATCAGGCATAACTAGTGACGTAACGGGGCGCATTACTCACTTGGCTTATCTAGATCGGATAGTTCCACAGACGGCGAGTATGCCGTGGCGGCTACCAAGACCAGCATCGTCGTCGTCGTCGTCGTCACGACACTCCACCACCGCCACCTCCACCACATTTTGTCCCCCTTTCACGCGCACTGCACACACCCTCGACCCCCTAACGGCCCCTGCGCGCCCCCTCTTCAGTCGTTACGTTGTCTCGCGGCCGTTGCGAGCCGGCACTAATTGCAACCCCCGACGCTGCTGCCGTTCTCGTCGTTGATGCCGTTGTCGTTGCTGTTGCTTCTGCCGCCGCTGCTGCATTGCGCCGCCATCCACATCATCCACCGTTCTTTGCCGTCGTTGTTGCTGCCGTAGCCGTCGCCGTAAACCGACATGCCACGCAGCCGTCCCCTATAATCTATCTTGTCGCTCACCTACCCGTCGTCATTTAATGAGACGCCGGCTATTTGTCTTTCGAGCCTCTCAAGAACGAAACACCGGACCTTTAATGACGATGTATGCTATCGCCATACAGGTATTCCCATCTTACTCTACGATCATCGTTCTTCCTGAGGTCCCTTCGCGTAAGATTCTTCTCAGGTTGGACGATTTGAGCACGCGCGATCGATCTCCCCGGCGGATTTTCCGATCGACGTATGCGCGATTCTTCAACCACGGATATCGCGAGTAGTTGAAACTTTATCCGCTCCGGGCCATTTACGCCGTTTGTTATCGGTCCCTTTTTTCTATTCCATGACCGATGCGTTCTGTCAGGTAAATTTTTCGCTGCTGCGGGATTCCATGGGGCGTATTGGGCGAACGGATGATCACTGGATTTGCCGGATAAACGGATTCGGTAACGGAGCGAAGCCGTCTCCGTTGACAGGTTCCGAGTAGCGATTGTAGTTTTATCGTCGCGGAGTGCAGAGCGACGGATGCAGGCTCCTCTCGAAAGCGGTTCACTTCGGATTCTGAGCGTCTCTGTCTCTATGCCCGTCGCGAATCCCGCTAATGCATTCGATCGTACGGCAAACCTTCACGGAATGAAACAAGATATCCGCCGGGCCTTTTGCAAACTGAACTTGCAAAGTGGGTTTGACGTGACCCGATATTCTGATAGTCGAAACTTCAGCACGATAGACGTCCAATCGCAACAGTGATCGGCGAATCTGACAAATTTTCAAAACACCTTAAAACACCTTTATTTCTTCTGATCAAGAATACATGCGATGTCGTTCGGAAATAAGAAGATTCAATGCAAATTTTGAGACACTCGTAAAAATCATTCGTCTCAAAACCGGATTATTCGAATTTCTTCTAAACTTCGAGTGATGAAATTGAATAAAGCTGTTTGTCCTCCAACGATTGAAATTATGTAGACGTCGGAAATTTCGAAACGGAGCATTTGCCCGTCATGGAACAAATTCGCTCTTCATCATTGATTGCACTTTCTGCCGCTATATTTCGCTCTTATATTTCAGTATAATGGTCTTGTCGAGCAGCAGTAAAAAATCAATGCATTAACGATGAACTGCATGAACTGCTATATAAAAGTTGTCGACCAATTTATACACGATATTTATACACGACGCTGCGTGTCAATTAAAGTGCCGCAAATAGACCTAATTGTAACGCACGTTGCTATGGTTAATCGAACACGGTGCTACATAAGTATCCGGATAGCATTTATACTTGGAACGCAGTGCGCGGCCGATCGAGGGCTTCGATCTTTTCGCACTTACCCCTCGACCTTGCGGCGGCCGAGCGTGCGGCGAGCGAGCATGTGAATTACGCGCGCACTCGCGAGACGATCGTACAATGCGCCCGGAGTACGATAAATTATCGAAATTAGCATAAAAAGAAAGAAGAAGACGTTAAACGGAAGAATCGCGAAATCCACTCGCGTTAAACTTCAGCGATATCGCGCCTAAACACCGGAAAAACGCGATCGTGCCGCCGTGCAACTCGCGGATCGTAACTTCCGGATCATCGATCGGCACTCGCGGAGCGGGTCGCGAAGGCGGTCGACCTGGTGACCCGTGGACAATGACACCGCGCGCTTTTGCTCCGATTTTGATTCATGGATCACTCGTTCGCGTCGCGTTACCACGCTTAAGCGCACGATAACGAACCTCCCCTGCGATGAAGCCACATCGAGTCCTGACCCGCGGCGGCTCGGTACTGAAACCATTGAATGTCGTGGGGAACCCTCGCAAGCCGCGTCGGCTTCCTCCGCTCGTGCTCGGTCGTCTTCGGGCACGCTCGCGCCGTTCATCCCGCTCTGGACCCCGGCTTTGTCCTCCGCCTCTCGCTCGCTCGCTCGCGCGTTTTACTCCGAAACTCCCACATTCGGCGCGCATCTCCTGTCTCCGTCCTGGAGACCGCTATGATTTACAGGCGCAGCTAATGAGTCGCCATAATCGCCGCGCGGTCCAGCCGCGGATGTGCGTGAACGTAAGATTTTCGGCAGAACGTGAGAGAACGCGACGCGAAAGTCGATGGTGGGGCGGAATGCCAGGGTCACTATACATTCTTACGAAATTAATGAATGCTTCACGACAGAGGAAAAGAAATTCTTACGAAGGAATCGAACTGGCTTTCAGAACGTAGATTTTATCGAGAAAACGGAATGCGACGCTTCCTAATTAAATGTATCATGAATGAACCTTAGTGAAGCTGATTACGTTTTCTGCTATTCGTATATTTTTAAGACTTCAGACTTCTCCCGCCGAATCTATACCTAGACTTTGAAGATCTATAGAACTCGCGTGTACTTGTTGAAAGAGAATATTGCACGTAACGATAAATATGTCCTCCAAGAATGAGAGCATGTACTTACATTATAGAGTGTGTTCATGAAAACTGATAGTTCGTGCGTATCTAGCGCATGCACGAGATAACGGCCCTCGAAGCTTCATGACTCTCTCTACGAGAACTCGCTCCAATCACGATAAATTCCGGCTTTCGTGTTTCCATCGCTATCGGCAATCGCCTGCAAATCACTTCCTAATCCTCATCGAGTAGTAGTATCTACGAAGGTACCCTTCCTAAATCCGCTTTGAATGTTCAAGAATGTTCCTATATTGCGTGTCCTATATCGTTAATTTTTCATCTACCATGAAACGTCGATTTAAAACTTCACTTAAACGTTGATTCCTCGTTTATCTCAGATTTTAATATTGTGTATTAAAATATTTGACTAAAAATTACGATATATATGGAACGATTTTCATTCTCGCAACTATTGTAGAAAGAAATACTAGAAATTAATAATTTCCCTCAAAAATCCAAATACGTTCCTTGTACCCAGAATATCGTGTCGCATTCGCTTTTTGAAATGCATTTATATGTATAAGAAAATCATATTGAAATATATGACGTAATAAGTGAGGCGTTTCTCACCAATCTTCCATTAATTCATTATTTTATTAATTATTAATCGATGAATCAAAATGTTAATGACCGCATTAAATGATATTTAGGTGCATTGTTATGTTAATAGCTATTTTCATATTTTAATAAATTTTATACATTAATTCGTGATTATATACATTAGATTTTATTACGCGATCCCATGCGAGGACACAGAAAATCGATATCCAATAATAAACAATATTTAATAACGTTTATGCGTTCTAATTACATCGATATCCAAAGCCAACCATAATTGATGGATGTCGCTGTTTGCCTAACGTTTCACAATCTTGATAAAGTTACGCATTCTAATTGATACAACATTGATCTAAAATATTTGTGCAAATATTCCGTTTCCGTGAGCAGTAAAATATAAACCGACATTATATTTCTACCGCAGCGTATTTGCTATTTGGACAATCACACGAAAGCGCAAACATTATTTAGAGGACACGGCTAGTCCGATCGATTTCCGCGAAGTGTGGTGACACGCAATCGATTCTCGGGTCATTGGTCTGAGACCAGTAAATTAATATTCCGCTGAAAATAACTCTCGATATACAGAATAAAATGCACTTGCCTTTCAGTCAAAGATAATTTTAGATAGAAAAGTTCTTTTTCACAGAGAGCTGTTTCTCCTACAGTTGTACTGTTGTAGTATCCTTTGACTTTTCGAAATATCAGCCAACACGTTTCGCTTATTCCGCGTCAAAAGAGCATCGCTGATATATAACGTTAATATTTTATTAACAATACGCACACGTGTTACTTAGCCGTAAAACCGTCCGCTTGCACACCGAGTTTAAAAGTAATCGTTCAAAGAGGCGCAATCGGCGGCCCTCATCTAGCACATGCACACAAGCTCGACGCTGCGTGCTTCGTTTCATCCCGAATCGCCGATATTTTACATTGGGCACAGAGCCTGCTTTCATGGATGCCCAGCGAATTGGAACTCGACACCGCGTCATGCATCATGGTACATCGTCGGACACCCAGGTTGTTAATCCAAAGCGCAAGCTGGATACGATGTTATAGGCTTCCCTGTGTACTCTTCGACTTGTCGAATAAACCATGAAGCCTGTCAGTCACATTGCCTCCTCGTCTTCCCGACCACCAATGCTCTCGCGTCTCTCAATGGAATCTGAAAATCGGATTTTACCCGTCGTTCGACAGGTGCCACAAAGGCAATCGATTATACCGTGCGGGTCTGAGAGCGAGCTTCAATTCGGATATCTTAATTGCACGCCCACCCGTTGCTTTGATAACTATTTTAATTCCAGTCTTTATAGGCGATCGGGTTTTAATGACGACTGTGATAGCGATCGATACACAATGTCGCGTATAAATCAAAGAAAGTGCCTCGTCTTCAGTGATATTAAGTATAGGTACACAGTATACATTTTCCAATTATTTGCGCCAAAAACAAACACGTACCAACAAAACTTGGCATTCACCTCGATCGTTACGCTCGAAGCTCGTTAAGCCGGCTCTCAAAGAATATATTAAAAAATATACGCATGGTAAAATATTCATTCAAAAATACGGTAAACTACATGCACTTCGATATGAGCGCGATGTAGCCGCGCGCGCTTCTCTTCTTACCATACCATTTAACAAATAATCCCGACATTCGCAGCATCGCGCGCTTCCCACTGTCTATTGTGCTCGCAAATCACTTGCCCGCTAAGACATCTGTGTGAATAATGGTGCCGCGTCTCTTATTACTGCGATTTTCGCAGAGTCACAATAATGCTCTCTTCCCAGTGCCAGTGTTGTGAAAGAACCCAGATTCCTAAAATCTTTCTGGTAGAGTAGAGGCGAGAGCATTGGGACGCGAAAACGCGGCGCTCCTGTTCGATCATAAGCGCGTCATTAATCACCGGACTAATGGCTCTCACTATTTCCACTATTGTCGCCATTATCGGCAAAATCGATCGGGGAAATGGAAAACCGCCCGTTCGTTTGTTTCGCCCGAAAGAAACGAGCGGGTTGGCTAAGTAGAGGGTGAGAAACACTCGATGGTCCCGTAACAGTTAACGGTGGTGCGAGATGGCCGGGGATGTAACGCGAATGGCGCAGGGAACGGGAAAGAGCCGTTCCGGAATTTATGCTGGTGTTTACGTGAAGTGGACGGCGTTCCACGGTGTGAAACGTGGTGGGTAAGAATAGTTATTACGATCTATCTCGAACCGCCGCGCCGCGTCCGTCTTTCGTCGAAGAGACGGAAAATTCTGTCTCGTCTTTTTAGACCTCTACCGCGTGTATCTTGCGTCGCTTCGCGATTTTTCTCCCTTCATTCCGTAACGATCAATGGGAAAAAAATAGACGAGAGAAACGGTGAATCGACGGTGGATTCCCGGGATTATGGGCAGACCAAGTTTTTCTTAACTTTCTGGGGGGACCAGGTATGTCGAGGCGGGAACGTTCCTGAATATCCATTACTCCGTGCAATTTCCAGAACCCCCCGGCCGCAATCAGAGGAGGAAAATGACTGCCCTAATGTAATTTTACGAGATTCCCGTCTTTTGCGTCCGGAAGTTTCCTGATTTAGCGTCGAATGGTTCGCGGACGCTGTATCCCTTTGGTTTTTAGTTATGAACCATTTTAAAATGAATTATCAGTATGAACCGCGGCGCTGGCGGAACAGACGTTATTGAACTGGGCCGGTGGTAAAAGTTATGAATTACTTCTGGAGAAGTAGCAAACTCGGGCGAACTTTCGTGAAGCCGAAATCAAGTTTAACATCAACCTACGCCACGTTTCACACTTACGTTTCCCTGAGATATCACTTTCGACTCTATCCGCCATATGTTCGTATGAGAATTTCTGTCTTTACCGAAAAACCTCGTACATCAAAATTCATTGCTGCTTTATCATTTATATATTGCCGTAACTCTCAGAAACTGCCGTTACAACTTTACCAACTATTGCATAATTAAACGTAACGTTAAAACCACACGGCCCACCGTGCAATGTAATTCACGAAGCGATATCAAGATGAAATTCCACGGCGTCGTTTTTATTGGTTTTCGTATGCACGGATTGTTATCGCGCGATTTATCTGAAATATTTTAATGTCCCTTCTTTTTTACATTTTGTTTGAGTAACCTGCGGCGAGGGGTATGCCAGAAAGGTGTGAAAGGCGAGAGATGCCGCGATCGCCTCATGAAAAACGTGTTCGGGCAACGATAATGGAGGACAAGGCGTGCTACGAATATCACGTTCTTTCGCACGAAGCGATCTGCATCATCGTTACACCTGCGCCGCCCCATGAGAACCCGTGGACAAACCACGTATTATGCAGATAACGCGTTGTTCGATGAACGAAAATCACGGTCTCACCTTCGGTTTCCCCCACCTCCCCCCGTTACTACTCCCGCCTGTTTAACGAGAAAGAAAGGCGGAACTGTCAAGTGCATACTTCATATGCATTGGGCGTATTAGCTGTGCGACGGGTTACCTGTTTTTTCTCGGAAATGCAAATTCGCGAAAACTATTGTTCCCTCTTGATAAATATCGGCACGAGTATACCGCACTTCGTACGTCGCAGTTAAGCTAAAACTCTGAGAGCAAATTTTATTTTTACATGGCATTTAACCGTAGACTCTTATCGGTATTATTTTTACTCAGCCAGCTTTCAGATTTTAAATATGTTTTGTACTAAACGTGCAAAACGAAAAAAATTGCCATATACTAGTCGAAAAATAAACGCCAGTGGATTGATATAATAGAGAATGAAAGAGAAGAGCGGGAAATAGCAAGAGTCGGAAACAAAGTACGAAAAGGGTGAAATAAAGGCAGCCTTTCGCCAAGGATTCCGCAGCTACCGACTTCACTGGTTGCTTCAAGACCCTTCTACTCCCAAGGCTTTCTCCTTAACGAGGAACGACTTGTCCTCGTTACCACACTGGGAAAACAGGGATCAAGAGAAGCGTAAGCGGGAAAGATGTTTCTCTCTGAACCGAAGGATTTGCAGAGCCCGTGAAAAAATTAGTTTTGTATGAGACGGGTTTTTCTAAAAGCAAAGCCGTTGACGGTTACCATTGACAATTCATGTTTGCCATGCCGTATGCAAATATTTTGTAAAGGTTTTGTACGTATGTATAACTAATAGATCGTAATAATAATAATTTTAATTATTTTTGTAAATTATGCTATACTTAGCTTATTGTAGCTTTAATTAGAACTAATATAAGGTTTAGAAATGATTTCCCGGCAATATATATAGGTAATAAAGTAATTTGTTCGGAAAGAAACATTCTTCTTACAAAAACAAGTGTTAAGATATAAATCGAAATGAAATTTCTTTTGTACTTATCTAAAATAAGTAATTAAGATAAATAATATTGCACACTTTTTACATCAAGAAAACGACTACGATAAGAAACAGGAAAATGAAAAATAAAAGTTTCAAGCAGTGATTACCCACCCAATGGAGAACAGCCATTATTGGTTCTTCTGTAACAGTGTGTGTAACGATCATGGTCGATCAATACTTACGCATAGTTATTTCTTGCGAACCAGTAGTATTACGCCACAATAATAAAACAATAGCGTAAAAATTAAATGAAAGACGTATTCTTAGACGTCTTTTTTGGACGTTGTCGCCAAAAAAGCGGCAAATTGAAGCAATATTATTTATATCTCTAATACTCTTCTAATATATTCGTATGTAAAATATGTTTACGCATATGATTTAATATTTTATACAAGTATCAAGAAAAGAATGAGAGGACTAAAACACTGTTCGAAATAGTTCGAAATACGATCCCCATGCTATTTTTTACACAAAATTATGTCGCAAACATATTTTGCCACGCAAATTTTTATTTTATTTTGAATGTATAAATGTGTCATGCACGGTCTCATATCGTTAACTTGAAATAATAAATAGAAATATTTAAGAATAACATGCGAACAATAAACAAAATAATTGTAAATGTAAACATAAATAAGTTTTTCACAATATCAAGTTAAAATTACTGGAATAAAAGATAGTCGTTCAACAACTTTAGCTTCATCATAATACTAGGACGCAATATTGCGACACATAAGTTACATCTGCTGTGGAGCTTAACACAAAGATAAAAGTAAGATTTCAAAAATAACGAAGGGAGAAACACGCGCGACGCAAGAGAAATGCAACTGTCATTAGATATTATGAAAAAATTATATCTTTTACTTTTTTTAATTTAATACATAAAATATAAAAACGTTCCTTTCCATGAGACAATTTTTATGAAACGTGATTCAGAAAATGGCGTTGATCCATTATAATTAAAGTGTAATTTTATTTAATTAATTATGAGATTGCGTATTATTAATATTAAATTATATAAAATATCGATTATCCATGACAGGGAGCTATGTTAACCGCAGATCAGCTTTCATCAGTCCACTAACTTAATTAGCAATCTTATTATAGATTGAAAGGGCAATAAATAGCATGGTGTGAGATTAGTTATAATTTAATTCTACTAGATGCTGTCGAGTGTCGATATTGAGGTCCTGTAGTTGTTTTTATTTTAATATACCTAAATAATTTGTGTAATTTTTCAATAGGAAAATGTCATTCATAACTACACACTGATATAGATTCCTGCAACATTCGGAACAATGTAGCAGAAATCAATTCATAAATGTTGGAACGCGTGTGGATATAGGTTATACAACTTTTTCGATTAATTTTGCTTGTCGCGGACAATGATATATATACGCCAGAATTGCAAAGCAGAAATATCACCGTCAATCAGACGCTATATCCGTACATCAAACACAATGCCTGTAACGTAATCTTTCTTTGCTCAGCCGGTGGACATGGCCGATTTCTGGCTTAATCCTGGAGCGAGATACGGGCCGATAAACGCTCAGCGCCCACGTTGCCCATTACGCCAAAGTACATGTCTGATACGCCGATGAAAAGGTCCATTTCGTCGTCGCTTCCGGATTTTGCGAACCCTCAATTTCGGGCGCATCGTCCCGTTCTTCATATGACCTGAGGCTCGTGCTGCACATCCGCGCGCGTGTCGTACGCGGTTTCCGTGCGCGGTCGTGCATCGGTCGCGTTATACATCGTGATTTCCGCTTGCAACATCATTACGCCGTGCATCAGATAAAAGCGTAATTAAAGGGTTCGCGCTTATACGCGGGCGCCATGTTACGCCGACGGGCATTGGAAGGCTGCGACGAAACGGGCTTCACGGATGGCGCGAAAAAGAGATAGATAGATAGATAGAGAGACAGAGAAAGAGATGGAGGAGAGAGGGAGGGAGGGAGGGAGAAAGAGAGAGAGAGAGAAAGAACCGGTAAATTGTAAAACGTGACGCAGATTACGCGCAATAGCGGTGTAGCCTGTAATAATAAATTGTCATCGATGGGCTGATGTTAAACAACCGTGCGACGCACAGCGTAGCTCATGGATTTGGAAATTTTGCCGGTGCGGCAAAGTACAGGATTACGTAAAAAAAAAAAAAAAAAAAATTGCAAACACACGATGAGTATCGGAACAAAACACGATACAACCGCTGATGACAAATTGAATAAATCCTTCGTAACGAAATTCTGTATCGTATAAACGATATTTGCCAGTATCTCAATCATCTTAATTATTCAATTCGAAAATACGAATAAAGTAACTCGGGCGATCGTATTCCAGAGATAATAAAGATCTTCTTTCTCCTGATTTTTCAAGGTTGAATAATAATAATCTTCGATTTTAAACGTGCAATTAGCGCCTAATTACTAACAGATAATCTCAGAAAATTTTCATCAAGATCGGTTTAATCAAATTTCATTTAATTGATATTTTATCACATCCCTTTCATTATTAATTATTCGTGATGTAACAGTTTTATATGTGTATCTTTTTAAGATAATATTTTTATATTATTTTTTTTATACTGGAAAAAATATAATAGATAATTTTTATCCACTTAACTTAAGTGTTCTTTATTTTGCGATGAACATCATTTAGGGTACTCGAATTAGCTTAAATGATGTATTAAGTAGTGTAGTAGCTGTAGAGAAAGCAATTAATCTTAGGGAAGTAATTTAATTAAGGCGAGGATGACACGCGGTTAATTTTACCCTTTGTGTGTAATTGCCTAAGTTGGCAAGATTATCCTGCAAGCACGAAAATTGCTTGCATCTCATAACTTGCGATTAATACAACAATAATCCTGTGCGAGGATTACACCTTGATAATGTATAACGCATAATACAAGAATAAAATCTTTTCAACGTTGCGATAAAAAAATTTATTACGTAATTATGTAAAAACACGTAATAAAAATTTCTTATAATTTGCTTTAAATTTTACAAAAAATGTATAAAAGTTGTTTTAAAATATCTGATCTCACATAATTATATAATTTAGTTTTTACAAGGAAAATATAAATATCTATTAATAAAAGTCTAATGGCAGGAATCATAATCCTGCTTGATGCATTAAAATTTAAGATAAAGTGAAACTATCATGAATATTAAAAAGAAAAAGATATATCAAAACTAATCAACACGAATAATTAATAATCTACTGTCGCCATTTATTGCAATCGATCTTTTTTACTTTTCCCAATTAGTGAGGGACGTATAGACATAGCCCTCTCTGTTCCTCTCGCCAGAGACACCCACGATAAAAGTCGTCAATATTTTCCATGACGGCAACCACCACGATGTAATGGATACGATATCGAATGCCCGCGTAGTCGAACGCGTACGTATATTCATACACGCATCCGCCAACGCGTGCAAACAACCAATGCGGTACACGATACGTCAAAGCACCGGGCGAGTTATAAATTCGAATTGCGCTGCATGACAAAACGGGTCCGGCTCTATTTGCAGATTGAATTGCCGATATTAACGAAAAATTCATTAAACACATGCGATTTATAGATTATATATGTATGCGCATTAATAGCGGGGCCGCAGGCGCCTCGCAATTTGGCTTCCAAAATTTTGGATGAGAGATAAAGGATTCAGACCCCTCTGCCCATTTCGATTGTTTAATCTTTATTGCCGTGGTACGTTTGATCATAAATATTGTTATTTAATGCGAGACCGATGGCGCCATATTGATCAATATAAAGGATTTATCGGTCGCTATAAAATAGATCTTACGCTATCGTTATGCACTATAAAATGAATATTGACGCGGTCGAAATTTATAATCGCGTAATATCCGGCTTTAACCGTGCCTCTGCTTTAATTTGCGTTGCACCGAATCAATTTTGTTATATTACTGTTTAGATGTTAGATGATAAACACGATGAACCAAGCGATGAACGCATGCAACACGATACATAAGCATTATAAGGAATCGAAGCTGCAGAGATGTTCCTGATAATCTTTTTATCGGGCAGCTCCTTCGAAACATCTCCCTTTCTCTTCGATACTCCGTTCCCTTCGATACGCATCTACAAAATATCAATATGGGTACAAAGGGCATCATCCGAGAGTCAGGAAATTGCTGATACATTTTAATGACTTCATCAACGACCGTAGAATTTTGAAAGAGTAGCGATCAATACCGAAAATGAGTTTCTACTAGATCCTACGGCTCTCTCTCAAATCGTCTCTGGTGCTGAGCGAGATGATATAGAAGATGGTTGACGACCTGAGACTCAGCCGAGCATAATGGGATAAGATCTCCGACGGATAAGGTGTTTCTCTTCGCCGTACGTACGTCTAACGCGCTCCTGCAGGAGATTCCAGCCAACTGAGTCACGTTCCTTAATTGTTTTAGCGCAATCAGTTACAGTTCGTCGGCTGGTAATTACACGGGGCTCGCCCGTCCGGGAGTCTGGATTTCGCAGAACATGTAGCCGCCCTTTTTTTACCAGGAAAAACAGTTTTCCACGGCTTCCCGAGAAGCAACGGTGGTCGTCACTTACGGCAGACCAGCACAATGCGACGGCGAACATTGTCACGTGACGGGTAAACATCCATTACCTCGACGGAACGAAACGCCTCGGTTCCGGCCGATTCCAACCATTTGGCCATTTCAAAGGACAGGCAAATCGATCCGGCGACCTTCGGCCGCCCGGGGAACAAGGAAAAAGGTGGACCCCTCGTCGGCCCCCATGACTGGTCGCTTCCTCGATAGATATCTGGCGGAGATATTACGATCTCTCGATTGGATTCGATCGACCATTTCACGAGCCTTCTCTTCGGCCTGGATTAGGGGAGAGAGGATGATTTAAGGTTAATTTCAAACGGATTATCCTTCCTTCGTTTCTAGAACGCGCGATTCTTCATGGTCTTATTGGTGCAGTCAAGACGCGACGCGACTCAAATTGACCCATGGACGCTATACGGAATAAAACAAAACGACGCGTGGCATCTCGATTGACAAGTAATTGAAAGATATAATGAGTGAAAGAGTAACATTTTCAAAAGAGGGTGAGACTCTTCAAGGCACGATTGTTTCTGTTAGGTAATATTGAACTCTATAATATTTCTAGAAGCCAAGTTGCAATATAACAAATAATATTCGCTGTTTTATTTCGTATAAAATAAATTTTTTTTTTTTGATTAATCAAATATTTCAATAAAATTTAGAGAGATGTTTCAGATAGAGTACTCGTATTAAAACATGGTATTGAGACGACCTAATCGTTTAATGTTAATATCAATAAGACATGTTACATATCAACATCGTTCATTTACCTCATCAATTGAGAAGCGTGTTTGGTAACTACCGGCTGCGGAAACATGTAAATTCGCGAGCGCGTGATTGTGCAACGCGAGAATCTGTTATTACACACCCGGGAAATTTCATTTAGCGTGACGTTTGTCACGTGATTATGCCACGTAATTAGCGAAATAACACCTGGACATTTAATAACTCATCGGCTTGACTGAAACGAGCGGTGTGATGCGTTTACAATAGGCGCTCGCCTATATCGGCGTGGAAAATGTAACAATTTTCGGCTATGCAATCGCGCACGATCAGCTCACACTCGTTTACTCAAAATATCGGTTACTGCATGTAACACAAGCAGAGAATAGCTAAACTGCATCGAGTATGAATTAACGCTTTGCGAAAACCCATTGACTTGTCCCGCGATCGATGTTGATATTGGTGCCACTGCTTTTCCGCAATCTTATTAATTAGTTCGTTAATCGTCATATAATCTGTATTAACTTTTAAAAATTAAAAAAATGGCAACATAAAAAAAGATATAAGTAAAGTATGTAGAACACAAAAGATATCATTATGCTTTGTATGCATATTTGACAAATCAAATAGTCAAGGAATTATTAAAGCGCATGTTTTATTCTACTAATATCTCTCAAAATTTTTTCTAATAATACAATTTTGCAGCAGCGTTACAGCATTAATTCTTAAGTATATCCATATGTACGCTTAAAGTAAGCAGTCTGAAAGCTTATCATTCGGCGAAAAAAATGATAAATTTTTCCGTCGCGTTTTATTATGCCGAGCATCGCGTCAACGACGTGTATCGTTACCGTAATTTTCTCGCAACAATGATATCAGACGCGCCAATATCGGCGGGCTGAGAGAACTACTTCCTCGAAAATTAGCAGCGGAAGCGAGCGCGAACCCGGGGCCAACTTTATATCGAGTAACTCGGCCGAAAGTTAAACCCTGCTGCCGCGTAATCGCTTTGGCGAAACGCTCCGCGCCGCCGTAGGGCGAGCGCGCCGCACGAATATCCAGACGTCATTTAATCGGACATTCCTCTCAAGGTTTCAGGGTCTCGCTGCGTCTCGTCGTGTATCTCTTCCGCTTCGAGGCATCGCGTCACGATAACCCACGGTGCCAAGGCAACTAAGGCAAGTTTCATTCCGGGATTACGGGCCGGGTCCCGCGGTCGTAGACGACGTTACCTATCTACCTAGCGGACGCTCGATTCGCAGTCGGGAGACCTCGTATTACAAGACGGGACGAGCATCGTAATGAGAGATGCGAATTACAGGAGACGGAAGCTGCTCGACGTATAGCGCACACCGCTGGTGTCCTATCGGCAGTTCGATACAATTAAAAGGAAGAATTAAACTATTAACCGAGATACAGCCAGAACATTTTTTTCCCATTAATCACTTGTTTGAGTTTTATGCTGCAACTGAAAATTTCCATCAATGAAGTGAAATATGACACGTAAGAATTTTCCCTGACGCATCGGTGTGCGCTCATGTCAATTTCTTTTTGGCCTAACGTGGGTGTTATATATCAAAAATGGGTCTTCTCTCTCGAGCGCGGATGTAAGTGCGAAATTTTGCGTGTAAGTTTCGCGTGCAAGTTTCGCGTTACACGCCACTTTACCAAGGAGGTATGAATTTCGTGGAAGCGAAAGTAACATTTCACGTCAACTGACATGCGATTACACGTCATACGATTATCTCGTATATATACACAAGTTAGAGAGTCATAAAATATTACTTTAGATCAAGGGAACGTAGCCCAAGGGACACAGGAAAAGTTGCTGTCAACTATGTTTGAATCGTATCTTTTTTCAGACAAGTTTGCTGTCACGTTTGAAACATAACATCAACTATAACATCAGACACTAATTTCCTTCCTCTAGGGCTTCATTCCCAGGGAGTTACGCTCTATTCAACAATGTATACAATTATATTCGCTTTTCGGATGAATCTGTTTTCCGATACGCTATGTTTTTAAAAGCAGATCTAGCACAATACGATATACTGTTATAACGCGGTAGTCTGATTAGCGTTCGAGGAAAAGCCGATCACGGGAGGCATCACGCCTATTATATCCAGAAACAAGCGTGAAGCATGAAATGGAGTAATCCTAGGATGCAGTGATGTAACTACTCCTATCAAGAGATAGAAAAATGAACGCAAAACAGCTTTCTCACTGTATTTTAATCCTGAAATAAAAATTTCCATTGTTGCCTTATATATTATTCTCATGTACCTATACTCTTCAAAATGAGAACAACAATAAAAATTATCCATATATATCTGTACTTTAGAGGTAAAGAATCATATCTCCAGTTTTTATATATCAAAATGGAGTTAATAAATTTTTCAATATACCATAGTTATAGCTTATTCTGTAACTCTTAACGACAGTTTCGTTATTGTTATATTGTCGCTGCGCAGCTTTTTTTTACTATATATAATATCCGCACAACGCAAATATAACGATAACGAAACTGTCGTTAAGAGTTACAGAATCAGTCCCCTAGAGCTTAAATTGTATAATAGTATAGTGGTAAAATTGTATAATTGTATAATGGTAAAAGGTCTTATGTCTATTTACTACTAGTTATTAAGATATAATGTTTAAAAAAAGTCGTATTGAAAATTTACATAGCGTCTTAATTTTGGTCAGGTCCAGCGTGTTATTGGTAATTGTATATTATTAAACATATATATGTCAGTTAAATTATTTTATTAAAAACTCAATAAATCAAGTTACTACTTTTATTTTACATTTAAAAAAATACACCATTTCTTTATTTAAAATTTTAAACCTTGTTTTCTCTGAATTCATAATGATGGAGATACGATTAGTCTTTACCTCTAAAATACAGATATATAAATTGGATATGTTCTCTAAAGTGACATCCTGACATCATTGCTCCCCTAAATAGTGAAAAGGTTAATAGTCTTGCATGTAAAAAAAACAGAGACTTACAAGTAACACTACCCAAATGTTACACGCCGATTTTTTTTAAACTGTGCACACATGTTCAACTTCGAAAAATATTTGACCCGTGTTTTTTTATTTGTGCTCATAAGCAAATAAAAAAACACGGGTCAAATATTTTTCGAAGTTGTACATGTGTGCACAGTTTAAACAAAATCGGCTTGTAACATTTGGGTAGTGTTACTTGTTAGTAGCCTCCGATTTATCCTAATTTTTTAAAATAAAAAATTAATAATAAGGAATAATAAAATTACCCTCTAAAAGAAACTACATTATTTTGTTCAAAGCGTTATGATTGTTTTGGTAATAACCATTAATGTCCATTTCTATCAATGTACTATGTAGATTAACTTTAATCTCGATTTAACTCACTTCTTATCTTTTTCTAGTTTTAAGAATTAGAAAAAGATAAAAAGTAAGTTAAACTAACTATAAGATTAAAGTTAATTTACGTTGGTAGAGAGAAATGGACATAAGCCCATTTATCTGATTTGCGCCATCGATGCTGCGAATTCGTACTGCTTCAAGTTGTCTTGCAGTCAACTTGCAAAAGGTTGAAATCAACCTGCCAGTCGATAACCTATAATTGAATACGTATAGGCGCCGCAAAAAGTGTAATCAAAGCGCGACGGTGCCGCTTGCGCTCTCGCAAGACGAAACAGGTTTCTTCGAATGCTGTCACGGAGAAATGACGGAGCAGAAGAGATCGTTATGATCGTCTTTGCGACGGTACGCATTCTTTCGATGGCTTTCATTAAACTGATATCATTGGGAGATCGAAGTAAACATCTCTCAGACATTTGACATTAAAAAAGGACGCTTTATGTCATGCTATTCGGCAAGCAATGGTAGGTATTAAGTAAGCGAATGAAGACTAATGTTTTTATTCATTAAATTAGTATTAGAACGTAATTTAAATAATAATTATATCAATTAAATATTCTCACTGTATATATGCGTCAAGTTTTTCGCCTCGACGATTAAAATAAACCGCAAGAAATAAAGTTTCAAACCACTACAGCGGCTAGTCTGAGTAGTTTCATTACATCTTATTGAATCAATGTCGAATCGACACTGGATGAGTGATCATTATATCGCCAATATCTTTCCTGGTCATTTCATTGTACTATGAAACTTCAACAATAGATCACTCGAGCGGATCAGATAGCAAAAGAACAAAATGACAAGGTAGTTAATTAATTCTAATCGATTAAGTATCTGGTTCTTTCGGATAATTGACATCGGGTATAATCAATATACATAGTTGATTTATTTCTTTCTTATTTTTCTGTATTGTCTAAAGTGGAAAAGCGATATATTTATCGAACTCCGATATCAAGAGAACAGCAAATCTATGTCTAATGACCAGATATATATGCGGTATGTAATTGTAAATATTAAAAATGTATATATATTTTTATTATAGGTCAATACACTAGACCGTCTAGGATTTGTTGTCAAGTTTGTGAAAGAGTGATTGTTTTAATGTGATTTTTTATCATACTGTTGAGGATCAGGATCTTTTTATGTAAAATTCTTTATAATTGATTAAGAGAACAGCATTCACGAAAATAAAACATATAGTATTGTAACTAACTTAGCAAACATATTTATGGATGACCCAACGACGCTATCGACAGTGCTGTTTCTGTGAGTATTACAAATGCAATAAAGTTTGACGAGATGCCACTTCGTCGAAAGTTCATTTGTATTTTCCATGGAAGAGTCGGAATTAACGAATTCCGGGAATAACTGACGCGCGGCAACACAACATAATACGAAACATACTATGTAACACGCGATGCACTTTGCAAACGTATTTAGGATTTCTTCGAAGCCCCGACGAAGTCGGTATACCTATAACACATCTTTCACGTGAAAGTCGACACGTGATTTATTCGGCCGTTCTACAGCTCCGATTTCATCGCACGGTGCTTTTTTCGTTATGTCTGTACATATGTCTGTATCATTTATTTTTATATTATCAATAATGAACCTGGTACATATATCATACATTAAAAGAATATTCTGCATTTGAATCCAATTGTACACTCTATATCAGGCAATGAAACAAAGTTATTTGTGTTCCAAAAGAAAATGAAAAGTCAGAGTTTCAGTATCTACTTAAGCGAAATCTACAATGAGAATTTAAGGCGTAAAATTTAAGTTTTAAGCATTAAGCCGTAAGAAATTGACAAATCACAGTCGAATGTGAGAAGAACATTTGACTGTGATTGGTTAATTTCTTACGGCTTATAGCTTAAAGTTTAAATTTTACGCCTTCTTAAATTCTCATTGATAGACTCCGCTTTATTTGTCAAAAAAAGAAGATGAGCGTCGCGTATTCTTACATGAAACTGGACTTTAGTCAATTTCGTTGCATTTCTCTCTCCCAATCAGCTTACGTATTCTCGCTCGATATAATCGAATAAAATACCTCAATATTGCATTTCTGAAAAATGCTATTCACGTAACTTCTACAATGTGAATGCATCGAAATTTCGTGGATTGGTCTCAAAATGGATGTAGTCTGAAGCGCATACATAAAACTCTTTATATCGTGATTTAAACGTGATTTTAGTATTTCATGTCACAGAGATATAAAGAGTGCTTTAAAAATATAAAATATGATTTATCAAATGCGATACATGTTGTGACCAATTCTGCGATTATAACAATCTGTATGGCCGAATATAATACAGTAATTGAATACTATTATTTTGAAGCCGTGACGCTACCTTCTTACAATTTGTAGCAAGTAGCTATTTTCAAACAAAATTGCTAAAGCAAAAGCGAAGGTGTACAAGAAGTTGAGATTGATTTCACCGGAATCATACATAATCCACGGCAATTAAAGGAAAAACTTCAGTAGATCAAATTTCATTAACAAGTTTAACTTTTTAATTTATTATAATATACCATACTTTAATCATACTCCTCTCAAGTACGTTTATCTTATCTACTTTACGTTTTATAGCATCTTGTCGTGTATATACGCAATAGCTTTAAAGCTTTAAGAGAACCCTTCGATAATTAGCGGCGGAGGAGGAAAGGATTATCAAGATCGAAGACTGTTTCTATATAATTCATGGCGACAAGAAGCGCTGCGACACCCATATTTAAATTTAAATGCACTTCACCTATTTCCCAAAAGCTCATGCTGCTATCCGGACATCTCATCAGGATTAATCGGTGAGACAAATTTGACGCTATCGTGTTGTCGACTTGTCTCAACTTTCATTAACAATTACGACGGCGCTGTTATTTGAGATTCGAATATGGCGGTGTGAGATCGGTAAGTCGATAAAACTCTTCGAGGTTGTTCCGATACAAAGGTGTATATAGAGGCGACAATCAATAAAGATTCGTTTACAACCGATTCATGCTAGGGATTGTACAAAATTCATGTTTAAATCCGTCCTTCATGAATTTATCTAGTGAAATGATAGTGTGGGTGGATATCTAGCTTTAAATGGTGGGTCTTTCCTGTTTCCAAAGTGCCAGACCTATTTGACCATATTCATCGGCCAGACATTTCTAATGTCTCTAAATCGATTTCGTCGAATGAAAAATGAATGCAGTCTATAATTAAGCAGTCTGGTCGAAATAAAAAATATTTTTTGTTTACTGCTTCAAATAAGCTTCCAGTTAATTCTCAAGATTGCATAATTTAATATCTCCACAAAAAACTATATATAATTGTCAGAATCCTTTTGTAAAAGGTTTAAATGTTGTAAAACTTATATACAATACGATATAATATAATATAATTTATCCGAAATTTTAACATAGAAACTGTATGTGTAAATATTATATAATTGTAATTATAATATAAATATAAATATTTGATATTGCGAAGAAGGCAAAAAATTGATTGAGGATTGCATAATAGAAAGATATCTTATATGCATTCCTTGACTCTTTTTTATAGCCATACTTATAAAACGTATTTATAATTATAGAGACTTCCATGTCGCTATGTTACTTTTCTTTCCTTTTCATTACAAAGAGGCGATAAAATGGCAGAGAAGCACGCGTACTTACTTGTTCGTTAGAAATATCTTCTAGTTCCTTGCCTTTTCTATTCAGTCTTTGAAAATATACTTATGTTTTCGCGACGATGTGCTCATTATTTTTAATAATTCAAGCATAATACGTCTCTCTTTTTCTCTCTCAACGACGATAAAAAAAGTCATCATTACGACACCGCAAATACGATATCGGTTGATCTAAAAGTGAGAACAACCTTTTGACAACAACCCCGTCCTTTTTTTCGTCTCAATGAATAGTTTCTTCAAAGAATTACTGAATTTACTTTATGTAAACCCTGCACCATCGAAACATGCTTGCGGGAGAAGGAATATTATATTTACTTCAATTTTTCATCCCTACCAAGATAACATTATGCATTGTAATGAAAACTATCACTTCAAACGAAATTACTACTTTATAATTATACCTTACAACATATATATTTTATGTTCGATATTTTTACTGTAAAAACTTATGTAATAATTATGATAGAATAAGGAAATAGAATTCTTTTTAGTGCACTACCTATCTGTACTAAAAAAAGAATGCACATCACTATCTGAAAAGTTAAAAGAGATGCGACGCGCGAGAAAATTTGTGCTCCATAATTTTCTCTTCCTAGAATTTGCTTTACTAAAACATTGATATTAATTATAGCATTCTTTTTTCATTAAAAAATATCATGGAGTGTACACACAAAAAGTATAATTTAAATTTTTAACTTCTGAAATCTTTCAAAAGGATGATCTAATATTTTTGCATGTCAGGTCTGTCTACAGCACGTTACTCTTCTCGTCTTTAATCAACGTCTTAAAGTAAAACGCGGTCAAGAAACACGCGTCTGGAATCAGTATCTCTTCCCGACAACGCACGATCAAAGAACGTGCACCTATAAGACATATTTACGACTCGCTTGACTCACGAGCGATTATACAGAACAACCTGAGGAAGAAGAGATTACGAAAAAGAGATGAAGCGTTAACCCGAGAGGGCGCGCGTTAACATGGCAGATTTGCCTTATCAAGCGAAATAACTCCCACTCGATTTATCGCTCTGCCCATTTATTATGTCTTGCGTGAAGAACGCGGCAGAGCTCGCCGAAGTAAATTCACCATAAGGAAGGCATTTGCTACAGCGGGGGGACAATGTACTGGAAGCGGAAGAAGTACGTGCTCGAAACGAAGGTCCTTAGAGGACGACGAGGCTGAGGCTGTTCGTTCCGCACGATGCCTCCTCTTATTTTGTCTTTTAACTTATTCTGCGCTTACTCCCGATATCCTCCCAACCTCTTATTTTTCCTAATGCCCTGTTTAAAATTCCGTCGAACTTCTTTCTCACATTCCACGTTCAAGCTATACGATATTCACGTTTCTCTCTAGGTAAGTTCTTTTCATTTAAACGTTTCTATCTACCGAATGTTTATAAGACCGCATTTGTGCGCGACATTGATTCCTTGAACCGTCAGGATGGAGTGCTGATAAATTATTCTACACTAATGATATTTGAACATTACCCTTATCTCTTTAATCGTGGACAAAGTGTTAGATATCTCGAGTTAGTATTTCGATTATATGTACAGACATAGAAAAACGCAACCATGGTTCGCCGCATCTGCGACAAACGGAAATTCAAGCGGACGTTTAATTCCAGCAAGCAAAAAGACGATGAATAGAGACGGTATAGTATAGGAATGAAATGAGTGTGTGTGTGTGTGTGTGTGTGTGAAAACCTGCAACGTGTTTTCCGCTCAACCGCGCATGCTATCTCGAAGATACTTCCATTCAAAGATCCAGCTTGGAAGCATCCCTATTTAGCGATTTCCACTAAATTTATTACAAAGTTAAATCGCACCCTTTCAATGAAACTGTGCACGAGGTAAAAACGATTGATATCAATAACACAGCATGTGTGTAAGTCCAATAGTTAAAATCTATTGAAATACAATTTCCCAATGGACAATGACATAGCGACAACGCAAAACTTCACAGTGCAAATAAATAAAATTTTATATTTACACGTGTATAGTTTTTTCATTTATAGAGAGGATATATGTCACATGTTCTCTTTTATACGTATTAAAAATGAGACAGCTTTCCGTCACGATTATTTAACTTCAGATGAGATGTTAGTTCCACGAGATTGGTTTCCTTACATTGCGTCGATTAGAATCATCGATTTTGTGATGGATAGATCTTGCGACAGTAGACTGACCGAGTCGTGCTATAGAGGATCCTAAATAAATATTCGTGAGAGTTATATCTACGGACTAATACCTTGTCCGTTCTTATCTACTTCAGCCACAAGGGATAGCCACACAGAATGTAATTAACATAGTTTTGATGTTAGATAAACGCAGCCGAGTGCAACTGGCAGGTCTGAAGGTCGGAGAAGAAATTAAAAAAAGATCAAACTAAGTCTAAATTGAATATCAATTTTTCTAACAGAAATAAATGAACCTGAAGCGTATACCACAATATTATTTAGTAAATAATAGATGTTCATACGATTTAAAATTAATGTCGTTTTAATCTCATTAATCTTGTATTTTCAATTAACAAACATTTTATGTAGGTATACATTAATTTTTAATTTTTTATATTTTGAGTAATATGTTCTTCTGTTAAAACTAAAATATTTAATAAATTAAATTTAATACTTGACTAATAGATTATTAGATTAACATACATACATAAGATAGATTAACATACTTGAACTCAATGCTCAAATATTATTTCTCAATTAAACTTCAGAGCTATTTATGATCAAGACTTTTTTGTGAAACAACATATCGCACAAACTTGGTACATATATTCTTCAATAAATTGATATTCCGCTATACTCGTAACATTTCTGTACCACATAGATATTATAGTATATTTTTAATGCGACAGTGTCTAGACTTCACGTACATATTTATTCGTCGCATAACTGTGATGACGGAAACAATCGTATACCGAATGCAACTTACAATTAGTCACGTAAATTAAGTTTACAATTCTGCACGTTGTCATGCCATATGTCTGCAGGTTAGACACTAATTTAGTATTGCTTTTGCGTATCCGGGACGCGCTAATAAACTCAATGCCATGAAATATATAGTCAAGCTACGCGGTGCCACGAAATATTTGTTCGTTAACTTTACGATGAAGTATTTGTTAGCTATGAACATAGTATGTGCGTGTATATGTAGTTTAAGGACATAAAGATACACAGAAAAAAAAAAAGGTGCATATTTGAAAGTTTGCACCAGGTAATGTCACGGAAAAGCAACGTATACTAATATACTACGAACTCTTTAAACAGTCGCCAACGTTAAAAGAGTAATCGTAGTTTATGGAAATAGTAAAAACGCGTCGTAATAGACAATAACGAGAGCACGTAAGAATTGAATATCGCAATAACTGTTGCTCGTAGTTAGTTTTTGTTACGTTGTTCTGCCGAATTTATACTGTACGGATATGTTGGTTTTGATTACACACCGTGCGCCGAAACTAGCGAACCATAGACAATTATATTCAAATATGAGCAACCAACAGATAATAGAAGAGAGTGTACATATCGGCTACTGTTGTTTTAAACACCGCGGCTGTTGCGTTTTTCCAATAGAAAATCCGACCGTGCAATTTTACTGCGTTAATGGATCGTAATTGGACACATCGTTCGATGCTCAATTTAATGCGTCGACAGACAATCATTATCGCTGCTGATTGTGCGTGATAGAAATTACTGCACACATATATGATAGCTTTCAAATAGACATTGAACGGCCAGTAAACGAGGCCAGTGTGTTAATGGGAACCGCTACCAAATTTTAATTGGTGCAATGCGGATGAGTGATCATCGATTTATATCGACGGCGAAAATGCCAACGGTGCATTTATATAAACCACGCGTTTCAATCACATCGAAAAATCGTTATCGACCGTCCTTTCGCTCTTTTTCACACAGCCCGTAATAATTAATGAATCATCATATTTATCACGCACGCTCGATGAACAATTTCCTATCGCCTTTAATTCAACTTCCGTCTAAATCAGATGCAATCAAATTTTAGGGTATAGCACGATTAACTGTTGTAAAATTTTTCGACGATATCTATCCGTTCGTTTTGTCCATTTAATTCTTGAAAATGTTTTAATTTCGAGATAACTTTGAAAACAACGTATTCATTGGTAATAAATTTTTCTTTCACGCGACAACATGCTTGAAAAATATCACACGCTGTGTTTTGCAGCGTACACGTGGTACCAGGATACTCAGGACGAATTTATCGGGCGCCTTAATTATTCGGATGGATTCTTAACTTAATTGCTTTAATTAGCGCTGTTCCTCCCGTGTGGTCCAGCACGACGCTTGTTCGCGCAAGTCTTCGCTCGTTGCCAGCAACTTTTTGCATTTTCGCGAAAACTGCTCGAGATCGTTTTCTTCATCTTCTTGCGAGGGTTCTTACACTACAAATTTCAACACGCTGAACCGTCGCGTGGAAACTTTTCTTTGTAGCACTTTTTAATCGCGCAACCGAGAATATTGCAAGCGGAGAATGTCGTCTGTACTTTTAACATGCCATTCTTGGCAGATTCTTCTTAACTACTTTCTAACATAAAAATCAATTATACTATTAACGTCGCGTATTTATATTTTAATAAAAAACATTTAGTTAATTGTTCTATACGTTATTACGATTGCTGAACATTTTACCTATTTATGCAATTGGAAAATTTTTATCTAATTTCTAATATGATTGAAAGTCTTATGAGTAGAATAATAGCATGAATCAAGATCTGAAAACATCGTAAAATCGACGTGAACGAGACAATATTGTTTTGTATTTACGGATGTTAAACAATATAAATTTTCCAAACATAAAATTAACTCGATGTACTTATATCCAGAATGGCATTCAAATTAGTGAAAACAATTTTCGGGTCCACATCCATTCGAATGCCGACCCTTCCGCACATAATTAAGCCCTTAACATTTCTTGGCTCTCCTTCCGCAGGAATGCAGTTTCGTTTCGGCATTCGTACCGAGGACAACATGATTCATAGTACACATTCCATGCGTATCTTCTTTTTCTCGTGGCAAAAACGAGAGGAATGTTTTTTTTTCTTTAAGGCAAATGAATAAAGTTCGATATTTTTTCGTACTTGGTGCTATGATATTTTATTTACCTACACCCTACACGTAAATTGTAGCAAGGAGAAAAATAAACAAACGACTACAACTTATTCTGCGAAAAAAAAGATAAAATAAATACAAATAATAGTAATTTCCGAAACTTTATTCGATCCTAATTAAGGTTGCGATCCTAATCAACGAACGTTTAATTAATAAAATATATCTTCCCTCTAGAACAGATGCCTGTATTTTTATCAAATTCGTATTCATTTATCTCACTATACTGATACGAGAAGCCTCTCATTCCGCAATATCCATTTCGAACGCCTGCACTGTTGTCAAGCTTGTTTAAATGAAGTCGCGCGTTACAAAACAAATTTATCTTGGTTCCGACGCGATGTAACAATCAGAGGATACCGGCGCATCTCCGCATCTCTAATCTTCTAAGATTTCCGCAACTCCATCGTGCAATTATCGTAACGCCGGCGAACACGAGCCATGCTTCTGTAATCTACACGCGCGTCTTAGACGCCGAGTTCCCGGAGGCTGTACCGCGCGTAAACACGAGCTCCAGCTACAGACCGCTGCCGCCGAATGGAACAAAGAGGCATCGTACTTGAAACCGACGCAACCGCCCCCCCCCCGGCTGTGAGATTAGTCTAGGGTTTATGCGCAGGATAAACAAACTCCGCGCAACCGGAGCAAATATCCCTCAGTTCGCGGAAGCAACCCTTTATCATCGGCGACCGTCTTTCTACTATTTTGCCGCCATGAAGATTGCCTATCAAATTCGAAGATAATAACTGATGAGAGGAGGACATAACTCGCTATGATATTGGCACGATTTCTTTCTTTATAAAGATAGTTTATAGAAAAGTGAGAGTGTCTAATCTTCAAAGCGCCGTATATAATGACATTGATAAAACTGTCTATACTTTTGATATCGTTAAGAAATATTTATATACAATTTTTGATCGTCGGAAGCTAATTTGAAATCAGACCTGGTAAAGTTTTCTAAGCTTGTTTTAATTATTCACTTATTTCAATGGTAAAGCCGTTGCACAGAATAAAAAAAAAATTTTTTTTTTTATGTAGTCAGAAATTTACATAAATGGCAGTAAATCCTACCACAGTATATTTAAAGCGTAAAATCTTATGCACGGTTTTCCGACGATTTACGTTAATTACCTACGTCAGCAATTTTAAGTGCGTGCTATAAAAACAGCGTGCGAAATTCTGCTTTCGCTGAGATTTTTGCATTTTGGCTCTTAATGATATCGATTCCCTTTGCCCTGTTAATAAGCAGTAATCGAGTTCGAGTTCAATCTCGCCATTTGTTTCGAGGTATATATACTTTAGAAAATCGTATCGAGAAAATAATCACGAGCGCAAAGATATCGGTAACAAAGGGATATCAATCGCAAATGATAACGGGAGAAAGGAGGGAGAAGGATGGTTTCGCGCGTGTTTCGACATCGCTGACAATCCACATCGAGGTGACAGCTGTATGTAACGAGACAACGCGATGATCAACGCTATCGATTACAATCGGTGTAGCATTCGCGTCGCGAGAGTAATTCACACCACGTGAAATAACCGGTCCCGCATGTGATATCTTGGCGAATGCTAAAAAGAGGATGAACGGGGAACGAACGCGGGCCGACGAATATTCCGTGCCCGTCGGGCTGCGCCCGGGACGCTAAACGAAAAAGAAAAACGGCCGCGGCGCGGCCGGTCCGGAGAGTGATCGCCGCAGAGTGCGGCCGCGATGGTGAGACAGCGAACAGAAACGTGATATCGGTCGGCCATCGAGAGCCACGAAAATAAATAGAAAGAAAAATATGCCTGGCTCGTAGTATACGTATTTGGGTCAAGCTGGTTGAAGATCGGCAGCAGCGCATTGCCCTCACCGGCCAGCGCGCGCCTCTCTCGCTCTCTTTTTATCTCTCTCTCTCCCTCGGCGACACGCGTCCACTAGTTCGTTTCGTACGCGTATGCGCGTATTGGATTTTTCACTGGAAAACTCCGCGTGTGCCAGAATTTCCGATGAAACGTTTGCATTCGTTGCGACTGGATAAATAGTATTTTTTTTCAGGGCTCTTCATTAAACATCGCGACAAGTAACCTATCCGCGGGCGCGGGTGAGTTGTGCATCGAGTGTTTGCAATTCTCGATCGCAGCGACTCGTTGCCATAAATATTGGCCAAGCGCTTAACTGGGATTTAACTGATTGATCTGCCACTTTTTTAAAATACATCCAGATGAAGACAGAAAGTTAATTAAAATCCAGATGAAATTTTAAATAATTAACAAAAAGATATAGGTATACAGTTTACAAGAATATGAAAAAGATATCTATTTTGTTCTTATATAATCTTCGCAGTTGTCGCAATTATTGAGCGTTTGCAGGATTATGGAACCTTCGCATTTAACCCCGAGGCATATCCGCATCTTCTGTTCTCACCTGAAACTCGACGTAATCACAGTGTCGTAAATGAGGGAAAAAAAGCGTCAAGTATCGTGCGGTGCGAATTGCGCGGAAATGTCGTCATCTAATATAGTCATCATCGTCAATTATACTTTTCTCACCATCTCGTAGAGGCGTACGTGAAGGGACAACGCCTGTAACGTTGCGGTCATTGATTATTGACATTTACTAATACACCTGTAAGGAAACTTTTAATGGCTGAGGCTTAATTGTGAAAATAACAGCGCAATGGGTGATTCAACGTAATCACTGCAATAATGTTTCGCAGCTATGGCAATCGGTACTTACGAACGTTCCGCGAAGTGGAAAACTATACGCCGCGGCCGCGTCGCGCCGGAGCAACCTGCGATGTAGCCAAGAATTCCGACGATCCCGCATCACAGAAACCCCGATCTAAACTGGTTCTCTCGTGGAGAAATTATCGCAATGTTATACTAGCGAAAGAAACCCTTGGTGTCTTGATATAATTAAAACAGAGAGAGCTCTCATTTCGAGCGCGAAATTCTTATGCGTCGAATTGATAATTAACCCTCCACATCAGATACCGCGTCGTTAAATTAATTCCACCTTTGATGGTTGCTGAAGTTTAAAGTCGCGCGGAACGTTTGACTGGTTCGCGCACGTTTCCTAATTAAAGGAACCACTTTTTTATCCCTCCGTTCCTCTCCGATGTCTAATCATCTCGTCAGCGAGGAATTCCGATCTCCCCCCCCCCCCCCCCCCCCTAATTCCACAGAGATCAGCCAGCCGATTCGAGAACTCTGGCACGTAATAAGAATAACAATAAGAAAAAAGCGATTGGTTTGGACTGGAGTGATCTGGGGCCTGCTTAATTTATCGCGATGACCATTAACGTATGCACTTTTTCGACTCTGTCTTGTTGAAAGAAAAATCTATCGATACGCAATGGACTAATTTTACAACTGATTTATACCAGAAATTCTTTAACACAAGATTCTTAGAAGATCAACAATTTAAGTCTAACTTTGAATATTAATTATAATTTTTTTATTCTTGCAAGTCAATTTTTCTAATTTCTAAATTCTGTTTATATCATTACAATTAATTAGTTACTGTCGGGACAAGTATTATGTGATGACTGCAGTAATTTATTATTTCCGTAATTCAAAATTTATTATTTGCATAAACTTTCCAAATAAAGAAATATGTATAATATACGTAAAATATTAAACAAAACAATATAAACAATAATAAGTATAATAATAATATAGTTTTAATATAAATTAAGACCGTTCAAGCGGAATCGATATTCAAATAATCAATGCCCGGATAATTAGCGGTCTATTGTGTATTATACATGTATAATTTTTAGCTAACAAACGGATTATATTATCATATTTCTGACAATTTATTAGGAATTATTCGAATCATTGATTTATATTTATATCTATTAAAATAATGTATATCATTGACACATGATGCGAAATTGTGAGAACATCGAAATATTAGCAAACTATTGCATATCAAACGAAAGTCTACGTGTTTGATAATTATAGATCGACTATCCTTTTGTTCCTTTGTTACTGTCTATTTATCGAATTTTAGAGATTGTTTGTCTACTGAAATTTAGTAATATTCTCCATTATTATCGCATCACTGATGTGGAATAATGAATACATCAATTAATTTTTTGGCAACGTTGTACTGAATTGTATCTCAAAGAGAATGATTTCAAAATCTATACCTATTTATAGTAATATTATTCACGATTTTTTTGCGCAATCTTGGTATTTACGCTTATTCAAAAAAGTTAATGTCCTATAGACATATGTCAATTCTATATTAAGCTGTTCATTTTAAGATTAATTGATCGGTAATTTATTTTACACGTAGCTTGAGAAGTTACAATGTCAGAATTGTATGACGACTATCAGAGATCATTACTAATAGCATCCATTGAGCACAAACGGAAATTAGGATGTCCGTGCCTCGCGCGAGAGAATTAATCTACTGGCACACATTCACTACATCTTGCGTGCGTTCACGCACATTTGTTCGCAACACTTAGGCCCGTTGCTGAGAAATTAATCAGTTGGTTCACGGTAATGGAATATTCATCAGTTGACGAAGCGGTCGCATTGTTTACAGTCGTGCCGTACGGCATTACAATTAAATCTAATGGTCTGTAACCATGTATCCGTTGCCATAGGCGGATTGCCTTGCCTCGACCGGTCCGGCCGTCCGGCTGGTTTGCAACACTTACGACGCCTCTACCGCGCTAATATGATGATAGAATCGTCCAAGGTTCCTTTCGGACTTATGATACATAGCGAGCCGAGCCGTTGAAATATTTATATAACCTTTTAGTCCATTTGTCAAGAAAAAAAAAATCAAATTTGTCATAAGCTGTTTCTACACGTCTATAAAAATTTCAAGATTCAGACTTAATGACTTAAATTACGACTTCGAACGTGCGTGTGAACAAGGACTACTGAACAATTCCGAAACTACGTGTCTACGTGTTCGAGAAGGAAAGATACATTCGTGATTTGATACGAGAGCGAAAGCAACAATATGCACCATGCCGAATGATTTTGGTGCGGTCATTAATTACAAACTGCATATATGCATATAATCCAATGTTGAGTTGGTACTACTTAACTATGTTGTATTTGCATAACCGCGTACATGACGCTCGTTTAACGGCGATAATCCGCAGTTGTCGATCGAATGGTGGAATGGCATGTTTCTCTGAATTTACCACATTTTGTATCTAAATATTCAGTGTTTGTTCATGCGTTATATATTGGTTTAACAATATCGTTCAATTGGGAGTTAAAAATATTGAGAAATTTCTTATTTCTTGTAAATCAAGTATATAATAATCGTATATCTAGGTATAGATATATATAATATGGCTAACAATAAGTATATAATACTTCATTTTTTCATCTGTATATACAATCTGTATATACAATCGTAATATTTCACTAAAGATTTTAATGGAAATACACAAATATGTATATAAAAAATTTATTTAATTTATATATAGAGCGTAATTAAGCATTTTTCTAGAATATGTAAAAACTTTTTCGTTTCATTATATAAACTATATAAAGAAAACGCTTCGAAAATGTACATTTCGATCGTCTAAAAATTCAAAAAGTCTATAAATTTTAAAATGGATTAAAATGGTATTTTAGCTTTCTCCTTTTTGATGTGCTCAATACATCACTATACAGTCTCTTTACCGCGTAACAACGGAATATTCTCAGATGGTCGGCAGAACGAAAGGACAAACGCCAGTATAAGTGAGTTTCGGCTTTCGTTGCCGCCACAAGGCGTACGGTAATCCGATTCCCTTGCCAAATGGGAATGTCGCCGGGAGGCTTAATGTACGGTGCCCGGAAGCAGAAGCTCTGTTTGCACCCCACGTCCGTTGTCTGCGGCTAAGATCTCCAGATTACTCTAATCGAGAGTCACTTTCATTCGGCGTGTTAATGGTAATGTAATACACCGAGAAACACCGGAAATATGAGAATGTTCAGGTCCTGGCCATGATCCTTGAGATCACGAATATTTAATAGGATAGATATCTGTGGCAATTAACACGCTATATTCAACACTGCTATATTCCATGAATTGTAGCCATAAACCGTGTTTATACTTACAACAAAGTCACATAAATTATAGCCTTTTTTGTAGTAACTACAAATGTATAGTTTATACATTTCAATAATATAATATACTAATTGTAAGTCGATTCTTGCAGAAGTATATTTGTGGAATTATTTATGAAAAATAACTATTTCTTAACATTGTAAAATTTCATGTTTAGAAAATTGTAAAGGATCGATTACTAAAGAATAATAATCAGTAACTACTTATGTCATCGACAAATGTACTTCTTATCATATACGGACTTTTTAATTTCTTCGATTTCCTTCTAATTGTCTTAAAAATTTCATGCAGTGAGGAAGAAGAAAGAAGCTCTAATTATCTTATAGAAGATTACTGTATCCCGAATATCACAGCGGTTTTACAAAACTTCCCATCTCGCCGCTGTGTCGTAACACTTTCCAGTTGCGTTTTACACCTCGCCACACCTTGGAACGCACTCAACGCTTATTTGTACTCTCTCTTTACAACCAGGCTATTCGCACTTTGGACAGACCGGCCGGCACCATGGGGCGTGAGAGACTCATAAGGCGCATTTAAGGCTGTTTCTCT
This sequence comes from Leptothorax acervorum, assembly GCA_035220615.1. Taxonomy (NCBI): domain Eukaryota; kingdom Metazoa; phylum Arthropoda; class Insecta; order Hymenoptera; family Formicidae; genus Leptothorax; species Leptothorax acervorum. The sequence goes on from JASTWQ010000014.1 coordinate 806,585, forward strand.
TCCTTTTTCTTTTCTGTTTTTATAAACAGCGCGCCTTCTGGACCAGCTTTCGTGCTACCAAAGCCTTCTTTATATTGTGCGGCCCTCTCGCCGCGATGAATAATGAGTCGGACTCGGCCGTGAGAAGAACCCTCGCAGCGGCTCGGGCGCAGAAATATACGGTCGTTCTCGGCTTTGATTTGGCGAAGGCGAATCGGCAAACTGCGATTCCACGATATTGTTTCCGGAGAGCAGGTGCACGCCGCGGGACGCGCGTCGCCGCAAAATACGAGAATGCGGATGAGGTCGGGCGGCAAGCATGGAATTTTGACTGTTTCGCGAGGAAATGGTTAATTTAACTTTAATTGGAGGTTTATTACGAACGATATAATGATTGCGGACGCGCGTTGCGAAATTTACTACTTTGCTTTCAAACTAATTGTAAAAATGGTTTGATGTTGGCGATGTAGTGGAAAATCCTCGTCAGTCGGTGGATTTTAATTAAAACGGTAACACTGGCGAGAGGCACTGGACGTTACATAAGCGATGGAAAAACGTGAAAATCCCATTTTCGGATCTTTCTAATTTAACATTGTTTGCTCTTTCCCTACAATCTCTATTATCCATTAACGGCGTGTACCGTCAAACGATTATTGTGTTTCAATCGTCCCTCTTTGAATAATCTTTCCATGTCGATAACAATGGTAGCCGGTACATTTCGATAATACCGCGGGAAGTAATTTCGCGGTTCGCGCGCTTCGCAACTCATATGTCGTCGATTCAGCGGCATTAATTACTTCAGTTTTTTCTATCTAACTGTCGCGTCGCTCCATTCGTCGCGATGCGACGCGACGCGACGCGATACCCACACGGTGAAAATAATTTCCTCTCTCTCGCGTCATCGTCCCTTGCGCGCACCGCGCCGCGCCGCGCCGGTTTAATTGTTGCACAGCCCAGTATTCCCGGCTACGGAATCTGCCTTCCTCGTTTCCCGGCGAACCCGGAAGCTCCTCCTATTATACCCTAATGGCATAATAATCTGTATATCCCGCGATATGGTTTCCAATTTCAAGCGCTGATGCAGTCGGGCTGCCCTGTATAGGAGAGGGCATGCACCAGCTGCCTTCGTGGCTCCATGAGTTACGACTGCCCGCCAAGCAATGGCCACGTGGGCGGGCGGATGCTCTTCCAAACTAGATTCCCATACACTTACAAACCATTTCTCAATCCACTCGGCGGGATCTAATTCCGCATTTTCCTTAGTTGAATTTCGAGTAGGTAGACCGCTCACCCCACGGTGTCGAACGGATCCGTAAATATGGCCCAAACTTAATGCGCCGAAACACCAAAAGCAATTATACGAATTTGAATACATTCGAGATAACGATGGTGTGTAAAGTCCTTACTGTAAATCGATTTTGCATTTTATCTCGTCCGCGGGAGAGAGGTGATTATTCGAAAACGTAACTATGTTAACGGTGTTTAACTTTAGCAGGGGTGGTTTCCCTTTCGATGAAAAACAGTCAGTTAACGAAGACGTAATTCTCCTTACGGCTGCATTTGCATTTTACGATGCAAGATATTCATTAATTAATGTGATGGAATATTACGCATTTTCATAAACTTGCTTTGTTATACAAATAAAAACGATATCGTCACTTTCCTCTCCTCTGATGTGATCAACGCTAACTGACACATCTTCGTCGCACTTTACGACACGTTGCATGGACGTAAATATCTCACATTTTCACATGGTATCTTCATCACGCGAAGAAATCCTTACTAATGAGACGTACAAACGAGAACCTATCTGCCGGCTAATTGTGACTCTGGGAGTCGTAAATGTTTTTACGTGTCGGCGCGCGTCAGTACCTAATATCATCAACCGCAAATCAACTTGCGAATAATGCCAATATATTCATGTGTTTTACAACCTCCCATTTTCTTCAATGACGCGCGTGATTCGCAGAAATGTAAAACGATACATCGCGTAGCCGACCGTATTTAATTCTTTAGCGCGAGCAGACGATGATATCTTTCTTTTTATTTTACTTTATTGCTCTGTTGGAACCAGTTTTATGATCAAGACTCTCTCGCGATATAGAATTACGAATCGTAGAAACTCGGAACACGCGACGTTTGCAGGATTCGTGTTTAAAATCTTCTAATATCAGCAAAACGGTTATATATTAAAATTGAAACAATTGCCTGTTGTATAACTATTTTCGGTCGTAATAAGTAGATGTAGCATATTTGTAATATAAGATTAAAGAATTATCTAAAACTTTTAATATATATATACATATATATTTATCTTTAAAGCTTTGAGAGTATATTTCTATATGAATATCTCTTTGTATAAAATTAGCGAGATTTTTTGTTTAACGTTTATGAAAGTCGACATCATTTATAGAGCATCCGCTTTTTTCTTTCAGTTACATTTTTTCCCTTCATTCCTTTTTCCTCGTTCTTCAAAGAATAAGCATATATTTGCTTCATTTTAAGAGCACAGAAAGTGTACAAGAGAACTAACAATAAGAAGAACATAATACTCATATATACGAACAAAGAGTTCCGCGTCAAAGCGTTCTGAATCAAAATGTCGCCGCCGACCGTCTGAAGAGATCTGAAGCGATGGTGTCACGCTATCGACTTTTATAAACGCTCGGCTTGCCTTGTAATGACTAACGCTATTATAGTTCGAGGTATTGCACAGAGGTATAAAACTTGACGCTAAATTACGGCGAAAGGTCTTTGCTCGGCGTGCTACTTGGCTAAACGGACTTTGCATCGCCTTCGTTCGTGCTATGAAAGCGCGATAAAATCGCGTTGTGCCTCAACTTAGCAGCGATCTACGAACTACTATGATTGATATCATATTTTTAAGTAGTTTAGAGTTTTGCTAAGTGTTAAACTACGTCAATATCTTTTGCAAAAGCAGTAAATTGATCTTATTTAGCGCATTTAAATTTTTTATAAGAGATAGGTGGCCATTTTAAAGGTAACTTCTGTTAAAGTTACGTTTATTATAAATTCCAATCCAAGTTTTAGTCACGATTGTATGTTAAATCATAACCGATATTGTTCATACTTTCTAGTTCTCTACGATCGATTATTGATCTAAAATTACCCGTAAAGGTCAAAAGGCAAATCGGCGTTTACCACGCACGAGGTGCATCCTGCCAGTTGCAATTGGGCCGGATCAGCATTACCCTGGCTCGTTAAGCCGGTAATGACAATTCTCTAAGGGCGTTATATACATGTGTTAGTCGCGTGAAAAAAAAAACCTATCAATGTACCTACCAACGTCTGGTTATCCATCTGGATTTCCCATCGCGCGAATTTTGTATGTTCGTTTACAGTCTAAATGAGATCGATGCTAATTCGTCCGCCTTTGTTAATGAATTATTACCGCACGTTATTGTGTCGGTTGCTTTGCGCACAACAGTCAGTCTGTCGGAGTCGGCGACGTTGACGAAGAGCGAGTGGATAAAAGTGCGGCGTAGGAATTTTTATATCGCCCACTGCTGGCACCAACTTCTCGTCTTGTCTCGAAAGATCCGTATCGTTTTAAATGCTTGCCCGCACGCAGCCGGACCGTGGAAACACGTGTATTCGCGGCCAGTCCAGCGATTTGGACTAAGTTGTTGTAAGGTCCTAAATCCTCGCGACGATCAAACCATGCGATAGAAATTCTTAAATTTGTTTATATTAAATACATAATATAATTATTATAAACTTTGACCTTTAAAAGACGGCAATTGGTCACCTGAGCAAATTTATTTATTACCTATCTGAACGATTGTAATAAATTAATAAATTTTACTTATTAAATATCCTTTCATGTTTGCAAGATCTGCAAAAATTTTAATCACGTAGAATATAATAAAAAAATTAAATAATACTTATTCCTTCTTCACATTTTTAATGATATTCGACTTCATCAAAATTCTGAACATGATCTATTCATTATTGTGTACTATAATAGGTAATATAATAGAAAACTGTTAATTATCCTTTTTTTATATTAGGATTATTATTAATTATTATTAAAGCATTTCTCATCGGCTTTTCGAAAGCAAAGCAATGATGCTGAAGAAACAAGTAAAGTATAACTACTTGTATACATATGTATACTATATACATGAAGATTTTCTAAAGGTATCGTATATGTTTAAAAAAAAGTGCATAGCGTGTATTCGAATGCATAAAAAGTTTTATGCGTCTCAGTAAAGTACAAGTAAATTTTAAGCGCGTTTAGTGCATTACGCGTATCGAATACTTATACATATATATTATTCGTTCTACAGGATCTCTAAGTAATCGCGAAGCACGAACGATACGTGCAATGGCGATGATGATGATGATGATGATGATGATGATGATGATTATTATAGACGGAAAAACTGCGGACGGAAATATTCTGTAAAACCTACTCCGGTATTTATCCGTCCCGTCGCCCTCGAAACTCGGATGCGCTTTTTCACTTACTGGTACGTGATGAGAAATCGTAACGGAGAGGAGGTAGTAGCTAAAAGTTTCCTGAGCAGTTTCCAAGACTTTTAAAACTATGCGTTATCACACGTGCTCGTGTATACGACTATGATCTGCCCGCGTCGCGACGTCACTAACTCGAAAACCGTAATATCGACATGATCCCGCGATGCATATGGTAAAGTCGTTCGACGTCTTTTTACGACGTGATTCGTCGAGCCGCGGGTGTTCACGGATCATGATAACGTGATACATGCGATAATTCTCTAAGTCTAAACCTATAAAAGAGATGCAGCACGAAGAGCGAGGGAGCGTAATTGTGTATGATTTATTATAAAAACATATACACCTTGATATTTCAATTTCGTGCCAAAAGTGCAATGCGAAAGTAAGTCAGTATTTTGCAGCGACGATAAATAAAGAATTCGTGGAAATCGCGGGGGCATGTTAGGATCGACCGATATATTTTTATAGCAATATGTGTAGAACCTGAATCGAGGTTGTGATATCAATGAGTCGATAAGTTAATAACTATACGATAATACCAACGATTACATCGAGCATGAATGTAAACGTTGCAGAGCGTTGTAATTTTAATGGACGCACGCGTGTTTGATGTATATTTGTTAACGTGTAAAGTTTATATTAATCGCAGATGGGTCAATATGTACGTATGCGTCTGTTACATATGCGGCGCGTAAAATATCTTCATAGGGATTTTTCCAGTTACACAGGAAACCTATAAGGATCTCTAATTTGTGTAATCTTTATCCGCGTGCACTTCCGTTTTGAGCATACTATTTACCGCGAGACTAATGAGTACGTTGCACTTATTAAGGTCAGCGTAATGGCGTATGTTAGGCACTCGTCGGTAGAAAATGGCAATTTTAACTGCAACGTGTTCATACTGATATTCCAAACACGGCAGGTTAAATACCTGAACAATCACGAAACTTCGTACTCTTGCTTCGAACGGAATTACCCTCTTCGACCCTTTTAACCACTGGGTCGATTCCACTTATCGTGAATCGGGCTGACCTACCCCATTACGCTCCATGATAATCGATGGCGATGTTATTTCAGAGACGATAGGCAGTTTAAAGTACGATGGCTCGATATAGGTACGAGAGAATTTATGATTTGACGCTCGCGCTGTCGTCTATCCAGCCTGCAGTCAATCGATATCTGTCTCGATCTCTATGTGATTATTTCAATTACATACCGTAATGCCTGTGACTACGGAGTGGATTGGTTCTATAAACGTAGATCTAAAAATGACAATTACCACGCGCATTACAACGCGTCAATGTCTATTTGTTACGACACCATTATGCCAACGCGTGGCTCGGAGAGATACTATTAGTTAAATGAAATGAGAAAGATTATGTCTAACCGGCATTTATTGGATGCCATTTAAATGCTATTACTCGTAATCTGTATATGTTCCTCTAACGTTTTAAATAAATGTCGTTAAATACTGCTGTCGGAGTATAAATCCCATTTATCTAATATAATAATGATATTACAGCTAAAAGATGATATACGCTGAATGAGAATTAATTTTCTATTCATTACCACATGTACATCGATTTATACGATAACGAGCATGGAGTGCTATGTTAATCGAAATAAATATAAAATAATATGACAGTTATAAACACATTATAGCGTTACAATGAAATTGATACTCCGCTCGTATCATTAAGTTACACGCTATTATATGTGATATGTCCAAAAAAAAGGAGCAATATCATTGTTAGTTGTATGTATCATAAATAAAACAGTTACGCCGCACGTTGAGGCAAAAATGATACAAATATATCTTTTTTTTATTTATCGCTACTCGCTGCATCGTTATGTTATATTCTATGTTATTACGGATTTTTGTAACGAATTACATTGCCCATGTTGTTTAATTATTCTCTCGAAACGAGACCAACGAGCGTAAAAACTCTGGGATAGAATTAATCAGAATACAATTTTAAAATACATATATACGTGAATCTTTTTAACCAAATGCATTAATAAAAAAAAAATATGATTGCAGATCGAACCTTTATTGAAATATCTGTAAAACCTTTGTTCCAGTTGTAAAATTGAAGCTTAAATCGGCATATTCATCATCAGAAATTTTTGCAATAGAATCACGTTACAAAAAGGGTAAAATTACCGTCCGCCCTAACTTTTTTCTAGATATGCATATATGTACCCCGCGTTATCAACGAGTTATTCGTTGCCGGCTTTGTCGCGCAGTGGCGTCGCATCGATCGCCACTGCGTTCACAAAAAGTCCCGAATGCGATTACGCGATAATCACGACAGATCGCAAAATCAAAGGCGTCCCCGGAGTCCCCTTTGTCCCTTTGTCCTCTAACGGCGCGCCAGGGGGTGGTTCGCGTGCACGGCGCGATAGGCTAATTAATTAGCCTACCACCAGGAAAGGCATAGCGTCGGCTACGAGGAGAAGTCGCGCGACGTGGATGACACGGGAGATAGGATATGTATTCTAATCCAAGTGGGTAGATACTCGCACATTCCTTTGTGGCGGTGCAGGTTCGCATTTCAATGAGACCCGACCGTAAGACATTAGACCCATCCTCCCATCCTGCCGCCAACCCTATCTCTCTCCCCCATCTTGCCCTTTGTCTTTCTCGCTCCTCGACCTCCCGGCCTCCGACCTACGGTGCGGTGCAACCTACACCTATACGTTCGAGCAGCGCGTCGTCTACCTTCTTACGTCTATCTCCCTTTATCCGACACCTTCGGGCCCGAGCAAGCCAGCAGGCACTCGGAAACTGCTCATATCGGGGATATAGCGCGTATGAAACCGCCACTTTGGAACTAAGCCGGGGCGCCGCACTGGGTGGTTAGAGGATTGCTCCGTGTTCCTCTTCGCCTCCCATCCACCCCCTCCCATATATGGAACTTAGTTCAGCCGCAGCCCTTTAGCGTTCGCAGAGACCTGCACTTGCCGGTAAGCAAGACATTCGACATCCCTCTCCTCTGATTTTCGTCGACGAGCAGATACGTGTATGCGCGTGTATCGTACGCGCGGAATAACAAGTGGAGGCCCGATCCCCGACCTCACGGCGAAACGCAGACACACGAGGAATGTTTGCCTACAATCTGCTTTCTGCTAATATAAAGCGATTTGACAAGAACACGAATGAAAGCGAGTAGACGGGAACGTCCCCCGAATTTCGCGAGATATTCCTTACATCATTATTTTATGCACTCGAGATGGATATCTTGAAATCTTCGAAACATCATGTGAAACCTCATATGTAAGCAGAATTAACATAAAATTCTTGCAGAGTTGTACAAATCAATTTATCACCCGTAAACTATCGTAATATATTTATTAGATAAATTTTAAAAAAGTGGTTTTTTTTAAATTGAAGATCGTATATCTCTTTGCTCGCAAATGATGTAATCAAAATCATGTTTAAAGTTGAAAATCGTTACGTGATAACCATTCTTTTCTATTTTATCTTAAACGTCCTTTAATATCTTACGTATTTATCGGAGAATTTATATTCGCACGAAGTTAACGCACTTTTACGCTTTCGCAAGTTTCATTACGAGAGTTGCATCACCAGATAAAATGTTCCCAGCGTAAATAAATCAAACTAGACTCAAAGCGAATATTGCTTGCTCCAGAAAGACATAAGAAACACGAGTGATGCAGCTCAGTTTTCAAATAAAGTACTCAGGATTTTTAAATTACGAAAATAATTTAGCAGTTTGCATTCTCATTGTATACATTTATAACTATGGCTTTCAGTTTCCAAATCTTTCGACATAGCTCGCTATATACCTATAGTTAGGTCATCAAAATAATGCACGTTTACTAAACAGAGTGCAAACGCAGATGCAACGCAAACAACAGTTTTAATACAAGATTGCATCAAAAGCGAGCATCAGAGGTATACGGGAACGCAACCGAAACAAACTTGTGTTTCATGCGCTTAAGATGACTTATCCAGCCCGCTATGCAGAAATTACTATTCCCACAAGAGACTTTATACAGCGAATGCGGTACAATATTCCACCGCTGTTTGCAAATTAATGTTTCGGAAAAACGATAGCATTCGTTTACGCTTCAAACTGGCGACATTATTAAGAATGCTAGCGACTACTTCCAACTACTCTCTCTAACTCAAATGCATCTCTGTATAGGTACGCGATGATTTTATTTTAAGAATTGTATTAAAGGTCCAACCAAAAAAGCTCCTGAAGCGAACGAATATTGGCATTCCGCGAATATCAAATGACATTCACATAAGTATTGGTCGAATGATGTCTATATATAAATCAAAATCAGCTTTTCCTTATAGACTTGAAAAAAAGCTGTTGTAACATTCAAAGTTTAATAACGTTCAATATGCCACGGTTCCTGACACTCTACAAAAGATGACGTGAGATAAAAAACTTGTCAATACAAATTTTTAGTGTTCTAGCAATATACACTCATAAATTTTCACATATAAAATATGTTACTAATGTATTATCAATAAGATATCAAAATTGTTTTAATATTACACAGATATTATTAGAGATATAATTCAATATCAATATAATTCAATATTGTATAGCTGATTAATTACGAAATAGTTTATATGACAAATTGTATCATATTAAAATATTTATTGAATCTCACGTAATCTTAGTTTGTTTCAATTAACAAAGTATTATAGACAACAATAAATACAGATAAGTTATGAAAGATTGGGTTAAAAATTGATGCAGTCTATTTTAGAATTAATCTTCTCCAATCTGTCCTAGTCTATCAATTTCAAAATAATAAATCTATAATTCTATAAGATATTTATTCATAATATTCTCTTTTTCGGATATCTGATTATTTCAGTCTTCTCTGGTATTTTTATTTTATTTTTAGTTTTCTTCTGGTGTCTTATTTTATATACACATGACAGATATATCTAATAATTTTCATAGATTTATTATCTTAAATTAAAATAAAAGATAATTAAAAACTCACAGATACGATGCGCAGCAGCGAAGTTGTTGCGTAGCGTTGATCTGTAAAATATAAATACATCCAAATTATTAGCAGACTTAATTTATAGTAATGATAATAAATATTTCATATTGCAGTAATTTATGATAATGATAATAAATATTTCAAAAAATAATTATTGCCCGCAATAAATTATTTGTTTCTTAAGCCGGATACAGACCAAGCAGGCAAATTGGAACGACCACGAATGAACGGCGGCATCATTAGCATTTATTAAAGTAAGTCGTTCCTTCGTGTTGTTCGTTAAATAAATATTTGACAGAAAAAACATATAATTTCCGATAATGTTTATACATAAACTTTAATAAACGTTGATAAGTAGAAATCCATACAATAAATAGTGATTGATAATTTACTCACTCGACAATAGGTTGCTCCGACGTCGCCCGATGTCTCCCCGGGTCTCCTCTCAGAATCACCTTCCTCGGTCACTCCTTCGTGACATTGACACGTAACTCGCGACAGTAGGTTAATTACGATCGCGCGGCACTTTATACGGCACTCCCGACATTAATCGAACGCGACGAGCACCAATAAATACGGTTAATTACGATCGCGCGGCACTTTGCACGGCACTCCCGATGTCCCGATGTTAATCGCGACATTCGCGACGCGTATTTTCTCACATTGCGAGAATCACGCGAAGAAAAGTACTCCGAATCGCGCAAAGTTAACAATCCGTTCGACATCCCGCGTATTAACGCCACACTCGGCATGCCAGACAGTTTTAATCAATCGCCGAATCGCCGTAGACATTGAATTCGATGCGTCTGTAAAGAGTATCAAGATATTTGTCGAGATATTCGTACCGACGTCACGTCAGTAAAGAGTATCGAGATATTTGCGGTTACTTATGACAGTATACTTACTAATTAGACATGTTTTGACATTACACGACTCTGAATCGAGCCTTTCTCTACCAGCGATCCGCGATATGCCGGAAACGGAAATGGGATTCGACAGTGCCGGCAACGGCACCCTCACTCCGAGAATCTATAATCGAATTTTATTATTACACTTGCGATACATTTCAGACCGACAAACTTCGCGAAATACACGAGATATATTAGCGTTTTCGATTGTAGTGGATTTGATCGACCCGAAGTCGATTTATAACGTTCGCCAATCACAGCTATTTATTTTTCAAAGAAATTGCTGTGATTGGTCAATGACGTCATTAATCGACCTCGGGTCGATCAAATCTGTTTCATTCGAAAACGCTATATGTTTCTAATCATATTGTTAGGATTATACGTTAATTGATATTATTAATGCAAATCACGATAATATATCGATCCTTTGTTGCTTTCTATAACCGAATCGTTCGACGATATATTACTCCGCGCTTTCGAATCTATAAAAAATTTCAGGCAAATTACATATATTCTAATAGGTTAGAAATACAAAGTACGTCGCGAGATAATTTCGAGTTCACATATTAAAGAAACGATCGTTCGATAGAACGGACGAAGCGATTAACAATAGGAGATAATTTAGCATTGTCGTTTGGGTTCGTAATGACAATGTATAAATCTCGCGAAATACGTACTTCCATAGATAGCGGCGTCGCTTCGATACGCTTACATATATCGTTCATCGCGGACGTCGTACGTGTCGGCAATAGTTAATTGTTTGTCGAGTCGCGCTTGGCGTCTCGGAGTACTTGATGCTGTCGCATTACGGGAGAGAATGAAATCAAATAAATAATGAAGTGAAACGACACACCGCGGCTCTCATCCCTACCTGTCCGCTCCGCCCGCGACCGCGCGAATAAAAACACGTAACAATAAACGAACCCCGCCCGCCCGGCCCAGTGCCCACCCGCGCTACGCGTCGAAGGTTATGTTTACCTACTGCTCGAGCCGGTATACGGTAGTACGTTGTCGATTACGAATTATTATTATCTCGATGTTATAAACTAAATTCACGTTAAGCTGAGACTATGTGCTACTCGCGATTCGTATTTTATCGTTACTTCGTACCGATTTGTGGTGATCCGCGGTGAAAAATCCTTTGATTTCGTCGAGGAAACCGAATCACTGCACAGACATCGAATTCGGTGATGCGTATCAAGATGTTTGCGCTTATTTAAGATAGTACTTACTATAATTAGACGTGCCCTACCATCGCACAGAACGAGCTATTCTCCAATTTCCAGTGTTTCCACCCGCGATATCCCGGAAAGGGGATAACGCCGTCGGCAACTTCACTTCGCGTCCGAGAATTTATAATCGAATTTTATTATTGCGCTCGCGATACATTTCAGACCGGCAAAGTTCACGAGATACACGAGATATGCTTTTTAATCATATTATTAATATTGCACATTGACATTAATACATATCACAATAATGTATCGATCTTTTATTGGTTTCCTAACCTAATTAACCTTAATATGGTAACCTAAATCGCCCGGTCCGACGTCCGACGATATGATATGATATACATCCTCACGACGTGATAACGTCGAACTCTTCGACTTTCGAGACACCGAACGCGATTCGCCGTAAAATGATAATATTGATAAACTATTGATAAACTATTATTTACATGTACGTTTGCGATGAACAATGCGCTTAGACTGCCTAGCTAAGCGACCGCGACGGCTACCTATCGAACAACATAAGTATTTCGCGAGATTTATACATTATCATGAGAGAGAATGGAACGACGCACCGAGGCTCTCATCGTTTTACTTGTTTATAGCGCCAAATAAAAACGGCCTCGCAAAAAAACAATATCGCGAACGCGCCGCGCGTGCGCCGATGGTTGTTTACTGCTCGAGCCTCGAGCCAGTAGTCACGTAGTCAGTACATACGTTGACGGTTATGAATCGCGAAGTGCACATGTTTTAAATAATCAATAATATATTATTATACGTTCACACTTCACGCGGCACGCTCCGTGCTACCGTTTACGTAAAGTCGCTCGCATTTCGAGATTTGGGCGAATAAATAATGACGGGCGAGGGGCTATTCACTCAGCCGTTTTCGTATCTCGACGTGTACGTTAGAATTGATCGCGGCAAGTAAGAGAAAACGTAATTATACCGTATGAACGTTTTTATCGATTGCCGCCGTCCGATTAATTATCTCTTGCAATTATAAAGACTCTTGGGTGTATCGAAACGGCGTTCTATTATCAAAGCAAATATCTCGCGATTTATTAATTTGACGCGTATCGAAGCAATAGAATATACGAGAATCGAATAGATTATTAATTGCTTCGTTGAGACACTCCTTAGGCCCAGTTCCACAAATATCGGTTAACTTTTCTCGGGTTAACTCACTCTTCGTCTTTTTCTAAGGAGGTTAGAAAAGTTGTAGAACTGCAGGGCCTTAGAGCGATAATCGCATCTTCAACAATTAGATTCGTGTAACTTTCCTCTCACATATCGGGCTTTAAATTTTTCACCGATTTAAATTATAATTTGCCTATTACTTTTTAAATTGCAGAGGATGCGGAGTAATAACGACCGCTTAAGTGAGTCGAATAATGGATAGGGCCGTGATATATCGATCGTTTATATGTATTAATAACATTAATGTGTGACGGAGGAGTAATTAATATGTGCATTTCGCGGCAGTTCTGCGTGTGGAAATATACTACGTGAATTTCGATTGTATATTTTCAGAATCGCGGTCTATCAGCATTTAATTAGCCGCTAATTGGACTCACGGGATTGTACCGAGAATGAAGTTTGCCGTGAACGACATCGTGCTCGCGTTTCGGTATGTCGCGAATACTGAAAATATTGATTCGAGCATCGTGTTTAATTAATAAATATAGCCGCGATTATCGCCGTTCCTCTCGTTATTCGTCAGCGTCTCAGCGATGTGAAGCTGGACGCCAGAGAACCACTATATTCTCAATTCTATTCTCAATTCGAAAATCGCGAACGGTGTGAGGCGAAAATTCGTCAAATCCGCATTTATCGTGATTCGTCATACGCGCTGACTTGCGGGCGAAGCGGTTTCTCGACGAAGACGAGATCAAAGGATTTTTCACCGTGAAACACCACGAATCGGTATACGAAGCAACGATAACAAACGAATCGCGAATAGCGCATAATCTCAGCTTAACGTGAATTTAGTTTATACATCGAAATAAATCGTAATCGGCAACGTACATACTACCGGCTCGAGCAGTAGGTAAACATAACCTTCGACACGGGGCGCGGGTGGGCGGGCGGGCGGCGTCCCGTCCGTTATTGCGCGTTTTCATTCGCGCGCGGCGCGGGCGAGGTGGACAGGTAAGGATGAGAGCCGCCTGCCGCGCCCCGCGGTGACCGCGGTCGCGGACGTTGCGGTGTCTCGTTTCATTCTCTCTCGTGACGCGACAGCGTGAAGTACTCCGAGACGCCGAGCGCGACTCGACAAACAATTAACTATTGCCGACACGTACGACGTCCGCGATGAATAATATGTAAGCGTATCGAAGCGACGGCTATCTGTCGAAGTACGTATTTCGCGAGATTTATACATTGTCATTAGTCATTACGAACCCAAACGACAATGCTAAATTGTCGCTTCGTCCGTTTAAGCGAACGATCGTTTCTTTTATGTGAAATATATCTCTCGACGTAACATACTTTGTATTTTCTAATCTATTAGAATTTGCTTATTATTTTTAAATTCGAGAGCACGGAGTAATACGTATCGTCGGGTCGGACGATTTAGGTTACAGAGACCAATAAAAGATTGATATATATTGTCGTGATATGCATTAATGTCAATCATTAATATTAACAATACGATTAAAAACATATCTCATGTTCATATATCTCGCGAAGTTTGCCGGTCTGAAATGTATCGCGAGTCGGCGTCGCCGACTCGACGATCGAGTGTAATAAGTAACTGAATTCGATTATAGATTCTCAGAGGTTGCCGACACTGTCGAATCCCGTTTACGGCATATCGCGGGAAGACTGGGGAAGAGAAACGCTCGCTCGCAGCGATAATTCCGACATTCCGAATCGTGCCATGTTAAAGCATATCTAATTAGTAAGTATCTATCATAAGTAACCGCAAATATCTCGATAGGTACTCTTTACTGACGTGACGTCGCGGTCGGTACGAATATCTTGACAAATATCTTGATACTCTTTACAGACGCATCGAATTCGATGTCTACGGCAATTCGGCGGCGATTCGGCGATTGATTAGAACTGTCCGCCTCCGCCATGTCGAGTGTGGCGTTAATACGCGCCGGATGTCGAACGTATTGTTAGCTTTGCGCGATTCGGAGTACTTTTCTTCGCGTGATTCTCGCAACGTGAGAAAATGCGCGTCGCGAATGTCGCGATTAGCATCGGGACATCGGGAGTGCCGTGCAAAGTGCCGCGCGATCGTAATTAACCGTATTTAATGGTGCGCGTCGCGTTCGATTAATGTCGGGAGTGCCGTATAAAGTGCCGCGTGATCGTAATTAATCTACTGTCGCGAGTTATGTATGTCGGTGCCACGATCGAAGGAGTGACCGAGGAAGGAGACTCTGAGAGGACGAGGAGGAGGCCCGGGGAGGCATGGGGCTACGCCGGAGCAACCTCTTGTCGAGTGAGTAAATTATCAATCACTATTTGTTACATGGATTTTTACTTATCAACGTTTATTAAAGTTTATGTATAAACATTCCCGGAAATTATATAATTTTTTTTGTCCAATATCCGTTTAACGAAAAATGAATGCTAATGATGTCGCCGTTCATTCGTGGTCGTTCCAATTTGCGTACTTGATCTGAATCTGGTTTAAGAGACAAATAAATATTCAATTCACTGTGGCAATAATCACTTTTTGAAATATTTATTATTATTATCACAAATAACCAGTCTGCTATAATTTGGATATACTTGTATTTTACAGATTACTATGCAACAACTCCGCTACTGCGCATCGTATCTGTGAGTTCTGAATTATTTTTTCATTCTAATTTAAAATAATGGGCCTATAAAAATTGTATATATAACGTAAGTCCATAGAATGTGTAGGTATGTATCGGAAAAGAATCGAAAAGACAATATCGCAAACAAATATTTCATCCATTACCTTGAAATGGCTTTGCTAGGACAGATTGAGAAATTATTTAACTCTGCAACGTGTATGTACTTCGCGTCATTCTATAAACATTTTATAATCTATCTGTCCGTATTTTTTGATAACTGAAATTTATATTATTTGAAAAGGAAAACAAAATGACGTGTAGTTCAATATTTTGCGGGACGTATATATTTTTATACAAATTATTTTATAATTATTAATCAGTTGCATACCAGCTCTATTGAGTACTTGATATTATTTCTACTGACATTAAAAAACGTACGTAATATTAAAGAAATAATTTTGATAGTTTTGGCCTTGGCAATATAATGTGACGAGATGTTCTATATGTCTACATAAAGGTTTATAAAAATATATGTATCGAAAATATCAAGAATTTATGTTAGCAGCATAAGTTTTCGATCTCACGTCATATCTTGCCGAATATCGTGATATACTGAACTTTGGACGAATAACTGGCCAAAGTTTCTTGCAGGCTCAGAGCTTGCCTGTTGATTCACGTATACTTCGATATTTTTGTCACGTCGTTATTAGTTATTACCAGATTCGTTTCTCATATAAAATAATATCACATGAATTAACCAAGTTAATATTGACAGGAATAGAAACATTTAGTGCTGATTCTATATTCCTTTGAATTAAAAATATTCGATATTCAAGCTGTGGCGTAAGAAATAACCGAACAACTTTTGATACTTGCGTTATGTATTCAATTTTTTTAGCAAATTATATTTGACTTTGTTATTAATAACAATAAAATACTGTTTTCTTATTTTCTAAATATAATATCTATCAATTACAATATTAAATCTTTAAAGACAATTTAGTGTTATCTTTATGCTGTATTTGCGGCAGAATATATAAAGTTAAATGGAAATGTATACCTAATATAAATAAAAGCGCGCAGATGTGAATAATCGATTCTTATGCAAAATTTACATTAGTACATTTTCGATACTAATAATTTTCGATATTAAAAAATTTCAATCATTTTAGTGTTATTTTCTATAGTATAATAATACATATATATGTATAGATTTCACATAAATTAAAAAATTTATTGTAAATTCTTGAAAGTTGGGTGGGCATTTTTTACGATTTAAATTATCTGGAGTTTATCAACGTATTTTATAAAACAGAACGATAAAACGCATAGATATAAATAAATAACTGTTTTCAATTATTTAACTCAGTTATTTTTACCTTTTTATATCCTGAGAGGAATAAAATTGGAGTTTATAACGAATCAAGAATTGCGAGTTTAATAAATCAAGGATATAAAATTACCGCACAAAATATGATAACTGAATCTTATTTTCTTAATTTGCGTCTTTTATTCTCATTTTTTGATACACGTTTTTCATTCTTGCGATAGGAAATTGAGAAAATTCTATATATGTTATACTTTTAAATCAGTAAAACAGCGTCGCTCGCGTAATTCTCCTTGTTAAAAAGACTCGCGAATCTGGTATTTTATATCGAGGGTATTGTCGGGGATTCAATACTGCACGTTCGAGGGTATCCATTGATAGACCGAAACTTTACAAGGATCTTGATGGATCGGAAGCGACTAACATATAGTACAGGCTTGACGTCTCGACTAGCTTTAGTCGGTCGAGAGAGTGACCCTCTGACTTCCGGTGGAACATACCTACTCCAGCACACGGACACAATTTACCTTGTGCTTGAGCGGCTGAAGCAGATAATGGCTTTGTTGCTCTACCGATCGATCGGTCGAACCTGTCTCCAGGCTTCGCGTGGCCTCTTCGTCTCTCCTCCTCGACGCTCGTAATTCCTTCTGGTAGAAACGATAAGTCACCTGAAATGCACGGTACAACCACTACATTCTATTGTAGAGTTTTTATGTTGCATTTTTTATGTTTCAATGTTTCGATTTTAGTTTCGATTTTTTATGCTATCGATGAATAACATCTAACAACAAAATTGTGTTTTTCAAGTGATTAATCCAAAGTTGTTGCATAAATTGAAATCGATCTTTTGCTTCCTCATAGAGGAAGCTTTGTTTTCGTAAAAAAGTCGGTTAAAGAAAAAAATCGGATAAAAAATTTTCAAGACATCTATATAAAGATCTTGAAAGTCCAGGAGCTTCAAGAGTCCTGGGGGGGGGGGGGGGGGGGAGGAAGGCAACTAAAAACAGGTAACATTGAGTCGGCCTTAATAATAAAAATTAATAAATTAAAGCAGAGAGAATATAATTGGAGCTCCCTGACTCAAGAATTCCCTCCCTACCCTACATAAACTACTTACGCTATATCATTCGGGTTCGCGTTTCTGCTAAGAAACTTGACTCGTGTTGTATGGATTGTTGGAGGAGAGTATAAAGCTATAGTGATCTGCTTCGTCAAATCAAGGACCGGCTAAATTCTTTGTTGCTGATACGCTAGGTCGGTTAAGATTCGTTTTATAGCGATAAACAATGGCGCGGATTATTTTCGAGGGAGACTTGAGTTAAATATTTAGATTGAGGTAGGTTTCCAGCTGGAAACGATAGCTCTTTCCCTCTCTCTTTCTCTCTCTCTCTCTCTTTCTCTTTCTGTCTTTTTCTCTCTTAATTTTGGCCTCGCTCTTCTCGTGAATGCGTAAGTTTATACGGTATGCGGTACACCGACAGTCGGGCCGAGGAAAGGATTGCCGTGATTATTTGTACAAGACGATACCAACAGCTCGTTGCATCTGCCATGAGAAATCGTGCATTGCCCTCTCTCTGCAAGAACGCGCGCATATTGCGGCAAATTTCGAGCGTACACGACCGCACAATCGCATCATTTATTCAAAGGCTGTTAATTAAATGATATAAATATGTCCCGACTAATTTGAACAGTTTGCATTGGACACGGATAGTTAGAGATATAATAATATGAATATATCTGTCCAATTATACAATTATACAATTATAAAATTTTATCCAACAATTTCCATGAGATGTTCATAAAATTTCCACTACTTTTCTCCGCGCTGGTAAACATTTCTCTTTTATACAGGAACTCAACTTTTGCATCGTGTGTAAGAAGATTACGGCGTGACGAGGTTTCATAAAATTTTTTACGTATCACGCCGCTTGCGCATAAATCCGATCTTCGACATATACATAACACAGATATAAGAATATGTGTATACTTTACGGAAACTTTTATAGTTCACTCATCTACGGTAGAGCAATATATATCCTTGTTTCCTTATTCAGGAACATGAGTTTCCGGAAAACGGGTATAGAAATAGATGCATAGAAATAACGTTTTCCATGAACAAACTGAATATACAATTCGCGGAGCGGTATTTCACATAGTTTAAATGCGCGCATCCGAGGATAGCGTAACTGATACGACAGTTTCGATAATTATATATTTCCGTCAGACGAAAGTGCATTAATTATCCGGTGATTGGAACGTAATGTAAATATGTTGCATTTCAAAAACGGCGATGATTGGTACAAATAGCGTTTTCAAGTATGCAAACGTTCATATGGCGTGACAAATGAGAATATGGTTACACGGTAAATACCCTACGATTTATGAATGCGTATATTTGATGCTTCGCCATTTTCTGCGCTTTCACGTTGGCGTATAATCAATATTTTATAACGATATAGATTGATATGTTTTTTATATTATTGTGAACGCGGTATTGATGAAATTGTAACGAAATATAGTATAATATTCCAAAAAAGTTCCATTAATTTGTCATGTCATACAATTAGTTATGTAGAACGTTATTATGAAAATACGT
The DNA here is from genome assembly GCA_035220615.1 of Leptothorax acervorum. Taxonomy (NCBI): domain Eukaryota; kingdom Metazoa; phylum Arthropoda; class Insecta; order Hymenoptera; family Formicidae; genus Leptothorax; species Leptothorax acervorum. The sequence continues at coordinate 825,901 of JASTWQ010000014.1, forward strand.
TTGCTTTTATTAAATATCCAAAAATTTACTAATTTTTTTCTTTATTCTTTTAATCATTGAGAGAGAGAAAAACTTTCTAGACGCTTACAAGCAAGTGACTAATTAAGGAGTATTGTTAAATAATTCAATTTTTTTGTAGAACAAAAACGAAAAATTTATAACGCGATTATTTCATTATTGCGTATTTCACATACAGCGAAACACGTATAAGAAACACGCATTCATGTTTTTGCCGATTCATTATTCGGAAATTATTAAAGATTACTTTTCAATAAATTGAACCGCTTGAGAGAGAGAGAGAGAGAGGGGGGAGAAAGGGAGGGGAGGGAGAGAGAGCGCATTTTACAACATTATCTTGGTAACACGTTCATTGAAAATTTAATTAAGTAATGCGCGTCTAATTTCAGAAATAATTAATGTTATGGAAAATTCAGTTTTATCTTGGTCCGGTATAAAATAGAGATAAATTTAATGTAATGCGTTTACACTGCATTTTAATACACCTTTAATTTTTAATTTCCATTATCGCAGCTCATGTTGATTTCAGCGTGCTTTCGTTAAGGTTTACTTAATTAACATATCTTTTCAAGCTCGGTGTTCAAAGACACTATTTTACATATAATAATCATACGTAACAATTCGTTAAAACTATATTATCCGACATCGATACGAGGTTAGGCACGCAATGCTCGCATTAGGACAGCCGATGATTAATGACATGTGAACAAAAGAGAACCGCAATCTCCGTCTTATTAAGATATTAAGAATCGCGCAGCACCTGACGCCTTTAATTTTGGGACATAACGGAAAGCCTTAATAAAAAAGAAAGATTGTTGTAGCCATTATTCTCATGGCAGAGGAAAGTTAAGACATCACTAATGTGATGTCTTAACATTTCTAAGTAATTGCAAGCTTAAAACTTAATAACGAATAAAGTCATTGTGTTAATTATAGAAATATTTTCAATATTTATTAAATAAATATTCAAATTATAAGTTAATTCTCCTTTATTGTTTAACATGCTGAAATGAACGTTTCGTGACTTTTAATTGACCATGTATAACTGCGTTTTATCATCGATCAAAACGATGCTATTCGACGCTGAACGATGCATTTTTTCCAACTCTTCTATATACACACGCGGTTTTTGCGAATCACGTGTGCGACCCGCTGCACCCGCTTTTTGCTAGCTCGTCCGGTTTGAACGATTAGTTCGAGAGGGTAAGAGCGCTTGTGTGATCCGTTCACTTAATTAGGTCTTGATTATGCAGGTCTGGTAGAGAATACTGTAGAGAGAGAGGATAAGAGAAAAAAATTGAGCTTGATTTTCGAATAATAATTTATAAAGAATATTATATCGTGAAAATATCATTAAAAAAACGTACCATTTTTAATATTATTATAAATAATTATATTATGCTATCACTTTTATTATTATCTATTTAATATTATTTAATAATATACAGTTTTAGTATCTTTTATTTTAATATATGTATGTACCTATAACTGACGCGCGACCAAACTTGATACTTTTTATAACATTCAATGCTGACAAAGTAATTAAATTGTTAAGATTAGCGAAATAATAAAATTATTTTCTTCTTTTATCCTTTCATAAACTCAATAAACTATAGCAATTTTGCGAATTTAAAACTAGTATTAATATATTCTGGCTGAATATTTTTAAATAAAACGGTATTTTTTAATCTTTATGAGGGAATAACGTTGCATCTTTGATCCGCCAGATCGAAGATTTTGCTACAAAATTACGGATGTTTTCACGGTCGAACATCCTGCGAAGCCGCGTAGTAGACCATGCACTGTTCATTATTCCCTGCAAAAACTCTCAAACGTTCATTTGCATTCTATCGCGAGAGCGGCAAAACGCAGAGCGGGGAATAATTAAGCAGCGAAATTGTCTGGTATGAACTATCTACTGAATACTATCGTACGGGGACTGCGTCGTCGAATATTTCCGGAGTCCTCGGCTACGTAATTCTCTCTCCGACTTGTCCCAGCGGACTCGAGCGTTTGAATCGTTCCGTACGGTTGCGACATCTCCATTTCAGGTCTAATCGTCGAATGCATTTTTGACGGAATCGATACTGGACTTCTCAATTGCTCGCGAAGTCTACGACGGAAGTGTACGACTCGACGGATTGTCGGAAGTGCGCCTAATTCATCGGCCAACGCGACGTTCCAAGCGCACTATCGCGCGATGAAGCCGATGAATAATGTATCTGCGTGTACGCCGCTCTCGCTATGAAGAAAGAAGGCCGTCTACGTGCGAGAGCGCGGGCGTTCCGTAAAAACGCGGGGAAATAGACAAGTCACGGTACCGGCGACAATTTTACGGGTCCTCTCCGCCGTATACCATTTTCCTCACGCTCGGCTTTCGTCGAAACAAGCAACGCGCGTTCACACCGCGATTTATTATTCCCTCCTCGATTTCGCGCTGGGCTTTGTGCTTCTTCCCGTAAATAACGCTCCTTGTCCGACGAAATGATTAATCTCGGATAATCTCCGCGCAATTGAACATCGTCCATTGACACATTTATTTATTAATTAAATTGATGAAAATAAACTAAAACAGATTGCGACTAAAAGTCTTTTTTATCGATAAACTACGTTAAATTTTACTTCATATATCGTATGAATTAAATACCTAATTTTTGGATATTCAATTTCTAATAGTCGATTATAGATATCTAGCTTACGAGAGATCGATATACGCAAGGTATTACAAACTTTTTATATATTGAAATATTAAAAGAGACATATGATTGAAGGCTGTCAACATATATTATTCGAGTTTTAATCGGAAAATTTGAGGATGCATGATACGTCAAGCTGATATTAAACTTGACGTAAATATCTCTCCATGTTGATACATCGATTAGTTTAAAGTAACATTATATAGCTAGGAAACGGTAGATTGCACCGATTTTTATCGTGCTGCATTTAATACATATTGATGTCCAATATATATTTTAGCGCGTCGAGTAGCTTTATATACAAATAATATCGAAAACGCGTGTACCACGATTTTGCGTCACAAAACAATTATATTTTAGTTAAAACAAATTATTTACGCTTGCACTTGCGGTACACAAGTTTCATTAGAAACATGTATTTGTTTATTCATTCTATCGACATTGACATGTGTTTCTCATGTTCTTTTCACCGTTTATTGCGATAAAAACAAATAATTATCACACGCATTTATTATAATTGTTTGCAATAATATAGGTATTTTAGCGCGAACATGCGTTTCTTTTAATATCTATTAGGAAGACATTAATAAATTAAAGGTATGAAATAAAGGCTCGATAAATATTTGAAATATCTCTTTTTGTTGTGACAGACTCGTTGCAATATTTGTAATATATTTTAATATTTGTATACACGTGTTATCTCGTGTCGCATCGTTCATAATATCATCGTGCTGATAATCGTAATATCGACGCATTTGTGTAGCACGATAAAAACACGCTGCCATCGAAAACGTCACGCGCGTTCAATCGCTGAATTTAAATTCGTCTTCGCCATCCGCGCGGCGTGATTTATGGGAAAACTAAAATATCGCGCGTGCCGGGAAGCGAGCGATAAAAATAATCCAACCAAACCTGGAAACGTAGAAAACGCGTGCGCGAGTACAGACGTGCGAACACATATATACACGCTGTAAAAATTGACACTGGGACGCGCCATGGTACAAATTTCATTTTCTTGAATCGAGATTTACGCTCGCCACAAGCGAGCGCACCACTCTCCTCAGTCTGTCCCGAGATGCACTGGCACTGCAGCGCGGATTACTTTTTTTTTCCTCGCGAGAGTATTTTTCCCTCCCATCACCATCGAGATTTTCCTCTTCCGCACCCCGTTCGCATCCTGGCGTTCTGATATTTCGAGCGTCGCGCCGCGCCCCGCTCGTCGGAAGCATAAGAAGCGATATCTTTACGAGAATGTTTTTTCCCTCTTTTTTTTGCGGCGATTCTTCCTCTCGTCCCGTTTCCTTCTCCTCCGTCGAACTTCTCTCCCATGTTTTTCTTCGAGCACGTCTGGTTCCGTGGCGGCCGTTCCATCCCGCCCCGTCAGGGAATCGGAACGAGGGTGGAAAGTGACTCACTTTCGGGACATTCTCGACAGACAACGCACTTGCATCAACACATGCACGTACTCGCACACATATGTAACGAGCAACCGTTGGCTTCGCTCCAAATCCCTTGAACTTTTGACGAATCTCGAATGCCAATCGGTCCTGACTTTACCAATGAACGATGGAAAATCCTGAGGGAGTAACCGTATTGCCGTTCGCTCAAGTGCGTTAAACGACACGATTGTTTGCACCACCATTTTACTACCTTATTTATCGTTCAAAGGATCGAAAACAGTCATTTTCTAACTCTTTTTTATAACTTTTTAGAAATAAATGGATAAAAAGGGTTTTTCAAATAGCTTGTAATATAAAATAACATTTTGCTTCCTCATAGAGGAAGCTTTGTTTTCGTAAAAAAATTTTTTTTAGTTGCCGCTGCCAATGTGTTCAGAATGTTCTAAAACGTCGAAAAATCGCAATTTTAAAAAATGTCCGTATGTGTGTATGTGTGTGTGTATGCGTGTATGTATGTGTGTATGTGCCAAATTTACCGAAATTTCTATAACTCCAGGACTGATCAATTAAATCTTAACGAATTATATATGAAATAGGGGTAGAAATGACCTACGAATACAATAGAATTAGAAAAAATTGCTAATATAATAAAAAAGTGTAAAAATTAGAAATTTGCACATTGCTTCCTATGTACGGATTCCCCAAAATTTTAAACGTTTGTATCTCAAGAATTAATCAACCAAATCTTAAAGAATTATATATTAAATAGGAGTAGAGAAGACCTAAAAATATAATAGAATTCGAAAATTGCGTTATCAAATAACTATTTGCAATAACTTTTCTCTATATTATTTTTGTTTGGCTATGACAATACGCGATTAAAACCAACTAGTTTTTAGGTTTATTCCTTTCAATTTCAGTGTAAAAGGATCAAGCCAAAGTATTTATACACCTACGAAAGCGTTTACTCGACTTACAACGACAAAATCTTTTTGTAGATTAGATGAAAATTGCGGAAACGCGAAAGCATCGTACTTTCTAAAGGCAAAATGCTTTTATATCTGTCTAGATAAAGTCTCCAAAACTGTAGCGAGAGTCGATGTTTTAACCCAAATAGCATTGAATGTCTATAGTCGAACATTCGTATAAATTCGCCAACACCTTTCGCATATTTTCGTACATTAAAAATTAAAATGGCGTGTCGCAAATAATTGCATTGAGAGATGCAATTATGCCATTTTTTTTATAACAACAATATTGAATTGTGAAGTTTATCGCAGTAGACTATGTGACTATTTACTTTTTTCGATAATTAAATACCAAAATGTTTTACTGCACCTTTTTTTTTCAAAACACGAGTAGAATGTGCTGTTATAGGTGTTATTAATTAGCCATAGCTTCAAATGTAACATCATATATCATAGACATTTGAATAGGCATTATACAGACAACAAGATTTTTTGTTTCGTTTTTGATAAAATATTTCTTCATAAAATGTGCGTATGACGACACACATTCCCTTTTTCGTTGATTCAAACATAACTGGTGTCTATACATTCGCGGCCAATTACATTTTTTTCCCTCTGTCGCCGTTTTATTTCGTGGACGATGTAATCGCGCAAATATCGCACGTTTGCAAAAATTTGCGAGCGCCATAAAGCGCACGTTTAGGGGGTATATTCGATGAATATTCAAGTTACTCTCTTGATGCGACATGTGCTCGATCATTTGTTTTGTGAAATTAAATCGCCGCTACCGTAAAATTGTTTTACGCAAATACGCGTACGCGCGTGTATTTTTTTTGCTCACGCGTTCTTATGAACGAAAATTGTCGTCGGCGATTTCGAGGCGCCTTTATGGGAATTTGTTCCCGCATTTATATTCCTGTGGAAAAGGGGGAGACTATAGTATTGTACGTGAACGGTGTCGGGTAGACCAAAGTAAATGCACCGACGGAAGAAACGCACGCGGCGGCAAGAGCAATATTATCGTTGAGAGGGAATGATAACACCCCGCCGCATATGTTACTGTACCAAGATACAAGTGTCTCTCTCTCCTGAAATATCAGCGCGACTGCCGAAGAGTACTTGAACCAACAAAGGGGACGTACATCTGGATATTCTAAAAGCGGAGCAAGTTACGAGTGTCGAGATATTTATCCTGTCGATAATTACTTCTGCGATTAATGTTTGCATGTACCTTTTTCAGCGCGTAAACCTTTCGTCTTATCAGTTTTATGCTAATGATTCTCTAGTTCTCCAGTTAAACGCGATTCTTTAGTAAACAAAATGTAATCATTTGGACAGTCATTTTTGGATAAAATAAATTACGGAGACAAAAACGCGAATAACACATATAGGATTAAGTTAAAACTGGATCAGTATAAGAAAGAAATAAAATATTTTAAGGAAAGAGAAATTTTTCCGCGAAATTAGGAACATCTAATCGAGGTATCTATATACATATACATCAGCACTCACGCGTAATACTTCGGCGATTGTTCGCCGCTGAGCTGTTCTTAAGCTAAACATTTCGACGGATTTTCGTCGGGCGTGCTCACGATCGTTGAATAACAATGAGATTCCTCCCTGGTAGATCCTCTTTACGGCGTGGCGCCGAATTTTCGGCACGACCCACAAAAGAATCGGCACTCGTCTTATGCCGCGAGAAACTTGCGCAAAACAAAACTTAACAAGGGCACATTAAAAGTTGCTCGCGGCCTCGGCCGACCGTCCGGCCACGGCAAACCGATGGAGGGTGCGCGGAGCTAGGTAGGATCGGTAGGATCGTCAGAACTCCATTTCACTTTATTGTAATTCCATTTTTCCCTGCAAATAAACGCTTTGGTGCTCACGTCTACCGCGTTATCCACGAGTGGCGAAAAGTTTCGGTGCGATGGAAGTTAAATGGTATTCACCTTCGCGTACCAACCCACCCCATCGTGTTTTTCGCTCTCTACTTTTTCCTTGCGTCTTTCTTGTGCTTTCATGTTACTTTAATACTCTCACGTCTCATATCTATATGATGTATTTATCCAATACTATTTTTTTCCTTTTCTGTCCTCTCTCTCTTTCTTTCGTTCTTTCTTTCTTTCTCTCTTTCGCCTCTCCGTAACGCATCATTGCCTATTCGATCTCTCCGCTCCACTTCCGACTTCCATCACGCTCAAGGCTAATAATATCATTTAGTTATCGTAGCACAGTAAGATCGCACTTTGATACTTCGACTGCTTTTCCATCCCCACTGAATGCTACGCTGAACTCGCCTCCCTCATCGCCAACTTACATCTTCATTCCATCCATTTCCCATTCCCCCGACGCTGAGATAGAAACGCGAGTTTGTTGCTGCGGTCGTCGTACAATAATTTAGGAATGGAGATTTTTCGTGTTCACCACGGCAAAGTTGTCCAGCTCCACTATCGGAAATCGGGACCTGAAGTCTTTGCAATTTTTATTTCCGGTAATATCAATAACATCTCTCTTTCTTTACGTCGCAACACGAAAATAAGACGCCAAGCATCTGTCGATTCTTTGTTGAAACTTAGTAAGTAGAGGATCTCCGTGCAAATATTTCTATCGGAAAAGATTGAATTGGTATTTGATCAATATCACAGATTCTATTGAAACGTACCAAGGCATATCATAAATGAAAATCAGTTTATCTAATTACAAGTATGAGACGTAACTTTAGAAAGGTCGATTTAAGTCATTTATTATCGATCAAGAAAGTTGCTCGTTTACTCAGAACGGAAATTTAATTTATTTTTACTTAAATCTTAACGTGATTACGCGATTTCCGGTAAATTAATGCCGGCAAGCATATCACGGGTAGTAAAATGCATAATGAAATTCCAGCAACAATTTGTAAATTCTAGAAAAAGCTACTATCACGAGGAGAATGTGAAGCTATATACAGGTTATAGCCTCGTAAAACAGACGGAGTGAATTTAAAGTCGCGACGAAGTCTTTCCCTACCTCCTGAACCGAATACTTCTGTTTTCATCAACGAGTAGGTGATAAAATAGTGCGCGCTTTAATCAATCTCGGTTATAGAAGATTATTTCTGTGCACGTAATTTCACGAAGATATATGAAGCTAGAGCGATGCAATTTATAATTTTGCTGAAGTACACGAACATCGATTACATAAAATGATTCAAAATATATTTGCGGATCTTTTATTTGAAAAAAGATATCCGTGGTCGTAATAGCAAACAATTCAAATATCGACACGACTAATTGGATCTGTTACAACGATGCTCGATCATGTTCGCAGATTTTAAATAAATTGTTTCAACAGTTTGTAGGTAGAAACAATGGCATTTGCAGTATTCCTTCGTATATTACGTGCTTTTTCGACTCTTGCATGTTAAGTGCAATTTTTTTGTTCGGTACATCCGACTGTATCCTCGTAATGAAATTGAGCTTCAGTTTAAATTAAGAAATATTTTCTCATATCTATGAAATAGACGGGGCAATAAAGCAGAAGTGAATTATTATTAATCGAGTTATCTCGTATGGGCAGATCGTAAAAAAGCAGAAGTCGTAACAGTACTGTAGGAAATTAGGATTTATAAGGAGTTACGTGTACGGGCAATCCCGCTTAAAATAATCCCTCGGAAAATCGAGAGCAGTCCGTGGGAAGACCTGTATCGAATTCTACGACAAATATTTACGAAATCTCGCGATGAAAGAAGGCGGTTATGGAAGGATCGCTCATCCGTGCTGGGTTTACGTTCGTAGCCGGTTTTCTTGTATCCTCGGTGTTTTCTTAAGATACGTTAAGAGAAGTGTCATCCCTCTTCGGTGTCTCTCATTCGCTCCCGCCGAGCAGTTCGAGGGCACACGTGTGCGCACTTTCTGACATCGCATTGGATTTATCACAGTATAAACGTTTACATTTTCCCTTATTATACAGCGACCCGGCGAGTAAAAAGCGCTGATTCGTAACTCGGAGTACTCTATTATACATTCCTAGTCAACTACATTCTATATAACATCCAGAATACTGTTATCCCCGCATTGTTTATAGTTATTCGCATGCAATCTGTATTATTCTTGCATTTTTACATTTTACAATTGATATTGCAGTATTGATGTAAATATACAACTGTTGTATACATTAAATCATTAAAATATTCTATTCTCGTAATTTTTTTAGATGAGAGAGTTGTTTAAAAAATATAGTACATATTTTTATAATTTTAATTTATACCTATATTTTTTAACTCGCTATTAGGATTATGAAAACCAACGTAGATCGATACGAAAACTCGATAAAGACCACCCTTGCATGAGAAATTGAGATTCAGAAGATTTTTAAGAAAATGACGCCAGGAGATAACAATAGGTTAAACTCTCCGGTTCTGTCGTATAAGATAATGGGCTGCTAAAAAATAGAGAGAGACGTGAATCGATTTTGCTTATAGTTTCATCGTTTTAGGGTAACTCTCCGATCATTAAAGGTTCCCCTTTTTCGTAATATTTTCTGCTCTTCTTCGCCATTGGCCTTTCATTTTAAAAGTTGTTGATGGCAAATTATTTCTTCCTTCTCGGTGACTTAACGATGGTGGCCACACCCGCGAGGAAGTCCAAGCGAAACTTGCTTTCTTCTTTAGGGCTCTTTTATCTCAGCAACAGAATTTTACTACATAATATTGTTCAGGGGCAGAGTTGCTCTCTATCGATCGCGACGAGAAAATGCGATATTAATATTTAAAGGGGTACTCGAGCTTGGTACTGAAATGTATTAAATCAGTTTTCGAATGAAATGCACATTTTCGATATTCGTGATGGAATGTAATCTGTTTACGCGTATCATCATCAAGCTGTTCTATTAATTGCATTAAAATTGTCGCGCAACATTTTATTCGGATTTTATATGAAAGTATTATAATGTCGTTGAAATGTTTGCCAGCATTAACAGAAGGAATAATTGATACACGCCCAAATTCGATAATATTTCCAGTAATCATATTTTATTTTAATTTGCTTCTACGTAACATTTATCATAAATAAATTGTGATTAAAATGAGAGAAACACCTCTTTAATTATTCATAATTAGGAGTAGGAATGCGATATTTTAACTTATTTTAACATAATTTATTAAAAAAATGAATAAGTTAAAATGCTAAATTACTACAAAAATAATAAAAAATAATTAGTTTAGAAAAATAATATACACGCCCATGTAAGTGGCCGTCAGCTTTTTGTTATTTATTGCCGTTTTAAAAAATAGAAAATTCTCTCACTGCAGTCGAACTGCGCCAAAGAAGAGAACAGAGAGGAAGATGCTATATCGCACCATATCGAAATCACATGATTCAATCGATACACACAGATTGTACCAGATCGTCTGGTGTCGGCGTGTTCTCGCCCTCGGCGTGTGGTTCTGTTTCTCTCATACTCTAACAAGCCTTAACGAGTCATTGTGAACGTAGCTGACGGGCGTTATTTATGCGCCGCGTGGCGCATTTGTAATAAAAAGCTTCCCCTTGTCCTCTTCTCCGCGTTGGTCCTCAGCATCTCCCTTGCCGACGAGGAGGTGCCGAGAGATCGGGCGAACCAAATGAGTTGTAAACCGCGGCTCGTAAAGGAATTTCTGTCAGGTCGCTTTTACGATTTCAGAGATTTAGAACCAACGACCCCAACGTGAAAACCGAGAAAGGTAAAGCGATGATGGGGACGGGGTCGAAAAGGAGGGCTGGGGGGGAGCGGGGAATACATTAACAGCGACGCAATCGTCGAATCGCAAAGGAATAGAGCTTTGGCAGGACAGACGCAGGTATGATTAGAAAGCGGCGCGGATCCTTTCGTGCTATTCCTGAGAAATCCTTTAATTTCGCTCGGAAGTAATTACGACGGCGATTTAACACGGTGCGGCGCGTATACGCTTTCGTGACTACGTAAGCGTGGTCCTCGCCGGATGTCTCTCGGACAATTTCCGCATTTCGCTAAAGGCGAAGGAAAATAAATAGCGGCATACGAGCTCTCCGCGGCGAGAGAATTCTCATCTAGTTACGATTGACGGGAAATTATACGCTTTCCGATTTTGTTGAGCTGTTAGATGAAAAGACGTACAACTGAAACTCAAGAGGAAGAAAATGACGTACAAGTAGAATGAAAAGGAATCTTTGAATTAATTGTGAAAATATATATATATTATCATAATATATTTCTTATACTATTATTTTACGTGAGCTTTATTCAATTTATATATTATTTTCTTAATATATAACTTTGTTTTTAACATACGTGAAATAATTTTATTAATTCTTTTTTTGCCTTATTCCACATTGCGTGAAACGTACACCTTCTTTTGCTTATTTTTCATTTGTACCAACATGTTCTTCTATACACAAGCTGACATTTGCGTAGAAGTTCTCGCAGAAATGAAAATTTGAGGAAGAATTTACATTTTATTTTGCAACTTCAGAAAGAGTAAGGATAATGAAAAATAAAAGTTTTGATATTAGAATAGGCATTTGTTTTATTTTTCTTTATTGTTATTATAATGTGCCACACTTTTGATTAATTTATATCCTAATTCTATATCCTTACTCTTTGACTGTGAATTACAAAACAAAAAGTGCGATATATCATTAAGTAATGATATTATGAGATAATTGGCGTTCGCGTTCAGCTGATGTTTTATCAGATAATCTGGCAGTGTTTCGTCGAGCGGCGCGAAAGGGTGCCGCGGAAATCGATACTCTGCGGATACATTAACAAGAACGGGTCGTTTCGTGTCGAGATTTAACGGAAACCGCAACTTTACGTTGAAAAGTGCGCATACATTACGGAAGCTAATTATGGACGTTCGCGTGACGCGCCTTCGAAAAAGGGCGCTCCGCACTAAAGGACTGAACACTGTAGGAACGGCTGACAAAGGTCGATCGAAGGGCCACATAATCGCGCGAAGTGGACCCGGGCTTCCTTCCTATTTTCATGGCAGAATTACCTCTCTTCCGATATTCAAGATCTTCCGTCGGTTTGACGAAAGAACCGCCGACCCGGCGGAGACAAGAGATGGACTTTTTGCTCCCATTGAATTATTATGCAAAGTAGCAATTAACTTTTCCATTCGGTAATGGCGCACCCGAGACTTTCATATAAGAGATCGCCGATGAATATTTAAATATAATGCGCGTCGCGCGGGATCCAGGCGAGCCGATTGGAAGGGTTCCTTGGGCTTCGGAAATGAAATAGATTCTGCCGCCTAGATGAAACGCGGATTAAAGCCCTATTTACATGACATGGTGGTACGCGGGGTCGCGTTGTATGCGGGAATTTTTAGTGGATTTTAATAAAAGAGCGCGATATGAATATCGTATAATCTTCCATCCGCGCCTTAATTAAATTTGTTGAGATTCAATTTTATGCGATTAAAGTGCGACTTTATTAAAAAATCGATTCCTATACCGTTTAAATACTTATTCATTCCGGTAAGATTAGTTTCACCGGGATCGAAGAACAACAGAGCTCTTATTCGAGCACGGAGGGCGCACCTGCCTCCGTTGTAATTTCTCAACTATATAATTATACTTGTTCTTCTGTTATGACTACGCGCACTTCATTCGTTATTCCATTACGCGATATACGCGCAAATTGACACGTTTCTCCTTAGGGTTTAATCTAAAGTCCTTAAATTTGTAAGAGAAACGCGTGGTAAATCTGTTGTAACAGTTCGTAGAGACATATAGTAGCGAGACAAACGCCGACGTAGATGCATTTAACGCTGTGATTTTCACCGAGCATCGAATAAATCTCGCCGGAAGCGCGTTACAAGGCCGCGCTCACCTGTTTAACATCGAGCGAGTGTATGTAAGTATACCTGATGTAGGTGCCGCAAAACATAACTACAATTAGTTGGCGCGGCATCGCTGCAGCTGATGAGAACGAACGTCCTGACCGCTCGGTAGATTCGGTTGGAATTTAGGATTGCCCGACCCTCTCGCATCCCCGGGTCGTTAGCAGCCATGGCTCGACGCACTCGCAAATTCGAATGACGCGCAGAGGGGCTGCCGTGCCGATGATTGCTGAGTCGCAATGCAGTCGCATATTATATCGCGTGCATAATGACGGGGTCGCATGAATGCACGGCGTTTTCGGCGCGTTCACGCCGATTCGAATGTCGACAAAGGTAGAAATTGCGCTGACGTACGCGGTCCCATTTTCGAACGACGCCGCGACGCTTCGATCCCCTCGTCTTGCCGAACCTTCGATTTGTATTGCCACAATTTTGACGTTGGCGCGTTTTAAATTTTGTCGTTCCATAAAACGATGTAAAACCGTGAAACATATATTAACCGTATCACATTAAAGCCCTGCAGCGCTTTACACCGATTAATTAAATCAAATTATGTCGATCTGTAACACAAAGGCGACACGAGAGGCATTTTGTTCCGCGACCACGCTACGTACAAGCATGTTTCGTGACAAGATACAATTATCATGCTGGAGTAATTTTTCGAGCAGGGGTCTTAGCCGTAAGAACTGTGTAACTGTGCCAGCGGAGCTAGCTAACGTGTGACGCCGGAAAGTTTTAATTCCCCTGAGCCCAGTAGATCGTCGGATTTTGCGAAAATAACGTAAATCGCCACGTTAACTCTAGTTTCCAGAAGGCGCCGTTTTAATGCGCGGCCAGAAATTGCAACATCACGATCTAAAGAGTTTCAGTTGCTAAGGTTTACGCAATGTTGTATATCATTTCCGTATCTTGTGCTTAAGGTGAAATTACGCTAATTTGCGAGGCGGTATTTAATACTTGGCTTATTTATGTCGACGACGTTAACAGTCAGCTTAAATGCCTTAAATCCTCCACTTAATCTTAATAGTGATAATAAATTTAGTGATAATAAGTTTACATTTCAAATTATTTATAAGATAGATTTATTTTATTCCATACTGATTCGATAATGCTCGCTGGCATCAGGAAATTGATTAACGATCGCTTTTATCATGAATGCTGATATTATAAACACACCATTATCCTTTATTTTGTATTCTGCAATATTATCCTCATCTTTATCTTTATTCAGAAAATTTGCGAAATAACTTTAAATGACAAATTGATTATGATTGCTCAATTTGTTCTTTATTATTCGTTACATAATTAAAACTTAACATATTCCGGATATATTCTTGATTTCCACGTCTCGCACAAAACGACATAAAGCTGGGTCGTATTAGCGATTTTCCAATGGCGATAAGAAAAAAGTAGAACAAGAACAAAGTGACGAGGCGGCATGGAACGCCATTAGAGACTAATTATCTGGTTGGCTTCGTGGCTAATTAGCTGGGCGTAGGCTCATCGACTACCGAGCGAAAGCAAAGGTGAGGAGGGCATAGTCTCTGACTGGAAGATGTAATCGATTCTATTGATTATACTATCTGCAATCTTCTCTTGTACGGCATATTTTTGCCCATAATAGCTAATGCATATTTATTATCGCTTTAGGCATCTTCAATGCATTAGCATATGCAATATTAATCACAAAGCATTTTTAGTTTATTTAGCTCTACAAGAAAATAATTATTGATATAATTCTGAAACATATAACAACTTAAAATTGCACTTATTTTCTTTTCCGATTAATTTTTAAATTAAAATCTATAAATTGTTTACGTTGAAAAAGTTAATAATAAATTATAATTAAAGGATATATTTTGAGATATTTAACGATAAAGAACAAATATAAATAATGACAAGATGCACTATCTTTGTGTGTTTATAACGAAGAGATTAAATTGGTAAATTATTAAATCGATCAGCGCGCATTCTATGAATTATCAAAAGATTCGATTAGCCCGCTCGTTGACAACAACCGGAGAAGGCTAGGTCGTACGACGGCGTTTCATCATGACGCGTCTTATCGCGTTAATAAGCTCGACTTATTCGAGCCGCGGATTAATACGCTTATCCAGCCACCAAATGCGTTCGATCGCCGAGGCGCGGCTTAAACTCCATAATCCAATTAACACAATGAAAGACGAGATTGACAGTGAGACGACGGAATTCCGAAGGACGCGCATTCAATCCAAATCCGCTCATGCCAAATCGATCGTCGAAATGCAAGCTGTCAAACCGTCCTCGCGAAACCGGAGTTGCATTACGAGCGACGTATCAACCGCGGTGTACACGCGCGATTAGCGTACAACTGCAGCCTGGGCTGGTTCGATCATAGATAAGTCGCGTTTGCTTTGGCTCATGATTGTGCTATCAAGAGGTTCCGGCCATTGTGTGTATAGCATTACACAATGTTCGCCATTTTGGGATATATCGCGTTATCTTGAAGCTACTTGGCATGTGATAAAGCAAGAAAACTATAGGATAGTATACTTCCGACATTATAGGTAACAATAATTCAGACAGATAGGGGTACCTTTTGCAGAAATAGAAACATTCTTTTTTAGAAAGATGTATGTCGTCATTATGTTACAAGTAAAAAGAAACTGTTAATGGAAGTTTATAAGAAAGGCAAATTATACACGATTTTAAAATTCGCACGAGTTTTTTGTTTGCGACGTTGAGCTCGCTTGATACGATCTCTTGCCGCAACTTGATTTAACTGGATAAGGTTTTCATATTATAATTATTCCTAATTGCAATCGATTTGTCAAACGTCGACAAATTTATTATAATATAATCCGCCTGGTAATTTGCATAATTTCCGAACTGATTTAGGTCAAGATAAACGTCTTAATAAGATGTAGGCGCGCAATCTGATGATTAATTAATCAAAGGGAGAAGATATTTTCTTTCTCGCGAAAGTAATAAGTCATTTCATGAGTCTAAAGAACTCAGATCACGCGAGTGACTATGTTAAATGATGTTACTTATGGCATTTTTTATTCATTATCAAAATGTAATATAACAGCAACATATTGAATATTGATTACACACGTTTACGCTCTTTTTTATATTTACGTACAGATAGTAGTTACACAACGTTTATTATACGAGCTGGTTAGTTTATAGATAGATAAATCTATTTCCCTTTATAGCCCGACGTTAATTATTTATCGTTACGATCTAAGAATATCATGTGTCTAGAAACATATGTGGCAGAAAGTAAACCTTATATTCGTTAAACAATCTAGGACATGAAGAAAGCGAATTTCATTCGCAGTCTATAACAACTACGGTCGGCAATGAACGGGGCTTCTTCATCAAACGAATGGATATAGTTCGAACGGGAGACTGGTTTAGCTTTTGCGGAATATACGGTTCGAGATGAACTTGAGAGCGGGGAAAGAATTGGCAAAGGAAGCGGTATAAACGAAACCGTCGTGGTGGCTGAGCCACGAAACGCAGCAGAATATTCCATATTTTTCTGTGAATATATGTTCGCGCAATAAAGTGGATATCGAGATCCGGGCCACTGATGGAGGCTCTCAAGCATCCTCGCCACTGACACAACAACCGCATCTACAGTTCGCTATGCGCGACCACCGATACCAACCCGCGGCAGTTCACACCCACGCGTATCGCCCATCACGGCGTACCGACGTCCACACGGACGAGCAGACGTATCGACGTGTCTCCCTATAACTGATTGCAGCGACATAGTAGATGGAGAAGGTGGCAGGAGCTTTTCATTCGGTCGCCCTTCCTACTTCTCTTTCCCGCGTATGTTCGCCTCCTTTGCAAGCTGCAACATCGTTCCCCATTCTTCTTTTCTACACTCATCGTTTCCACTCCCCCGTCAGCCCCGTTTCTTCGTCTTTCTCTACCGGTACCAATCCGACTGCTCGCTCTCTTCCTCTCTTTCTCTCTCTCATTCTCCTTCGTCACTCGCTGGTACTTCGACCAAAAGGGAAGTCTATAAATTTGCCTGGAGAAATTGTCACGAGAAATATGGAATATTGAGTGCGAGCAAAGCTACCCTCGTCGCCGCTTGGGAGACGCCGCCAAGGACGGGGAACGAGGTACCTTGC
Source organism: Leptothorax acervorum (assembly GCA_035220615.1). Taxonomy (NCBI): domain Eukaryota; kingdom Metazoa; phylum Arthropoda; class Insecta; order Hymenoptera; family Formicidae; genus Leptothorax; species Leptothorax acervorum. The sequence continues at coordinate 842,953 of JASTWQ010000014.1, forward strand.
CGAGCGGCAGCAATGCCAGTTACGTATAGGATCTCAGTGAGGTCGTATGAAGATACGAGACCGGTTGTCATCGTAAGGAGGGTCGAAGGTTCTAAGTCACGCCAACCTCCTCCTTTCTATCCGTTCCCTTCGCCTCATTGTCGTCTTGGCTCAAGGCGCGTCGTGCAGCGTAGACAGAGAACGCCTGTTTGAATTCAGGAATTTGTTGTCATGACGACGACCTGCCCTGTGTACCTGCATGAATACGCATCCCACGTCTGTCTGGTCGGTGACGAAGGAGACGACGAGGGACATCTGTGACGCGACTCACCGCATCAATTTTCCGCCCGTTATCGCCGTTCTTCCGTCATCCTCTTTTTGCTCAAGGGAACGGCGTTTCATGCTTCTATGACGAGACGCGCTCGTTTCTTTTTAATTTTCTGCCAGGGGTAGCACGGATTGGCTTCAAGAGGAGCGAAGACCTCGTGATACTTATATTTAAGATTAGTTATGCTTCTAATTACACGCCAAAATTTTTTCTGCGATTTGGCACAAAGGCGCTGTTCCATAATAGCCGATGAAATATAGAGAAAAAAATAATATAGAGAAATATAAAGAGAAATAATATAGGAAAAGTCGTACGCGTGTAATAACAAATAACGTATAATATTTTGTAAAACAACAAAAGAAAAAATTAATGCAAATGTAAAGGAAGAAGGCGTCTTACAGAGGATATGAGCAAATTTAATTACGAAAACATTTAATGTGCAACATGTAAAATATACTAATATTTTTCCGCATGTTACATCCGTGCTCTTTATCTTTATTTTTCTCTTTTTTCTTAAAACATTTGCAGCAGTGCATTCAAATGTTAATAGTATCGTTCTTCCAAGATAAATCTAAAAATGTCTTACATAAATTATATATAAAGGTATTTTTAATGGTCTTTTAAAACAAAATGTTCGTTCGCGAAAAAATACGAGCAGCACAACAAATTGATTGCCAAGACAGGGGAAAAGTTGCTGAACGTATCGGTCTTGTCATTCATAGTTTCTAAACTTGGTTTTTCACCTCTTGCGCAACAAACATCGAAAAATCAGTAAAATTTACCTATACGCTAGACGATGTTTGCGTCCGATTGTTGTCACGCTTCAAAAACAGACTTTTTTTTAAATAAACGTTTCACCTCGGGCCACGCCGAAGGGATCGGGAAGGCCGTTTAAAGTCTCGTCGAAGAAGAACACTTGTTAAAAACATATTTATAAATAAAACCGGTGACGTTCGCGCAACGGCGAGAAATCATTTTGCGAAGGTACGTGTGGTGGGAGACGCGCGAGCGATGAAAAGAACGTCAGCCGCGTCTTTTACTGCTCTGACGAGACAATCATTTCAAATCCGTGGCACGACACCCACCTGATACGAAGTGACAGACGGTTCCAACGTCGGGTAAGCCGTCGTATGACAAGGCAGAAAGAACGTCAGTTACATCAACCCTCTGTCGAGTAAAAACAAATGGCGCGTTTTGCAGTCTGTAAGCGACACTTTTTCCAACCATGCGGGCGAAGCGATAACTTGTCGCGCTATTTCTCGTCATTGAAAACAAGACTGATCTTCGGATATATGACGTTAAATTTTCTTGGTGCTCGCAAAATTGACCGTATAACGTCAAGATTATATTATCTCGACAGATTAAGGCAATAATTATTTAATTATTGGGTATAATGTCGTAAATATAGTCTAATTTTTTATTAGTATAATAATAATTAACAGCCTACTGAATCCATCCAACTCAATCAACTGATAAACTTACAGCTAGCAAAGATGCAACTAAAATTATTAGTTATCTAATTACTTATTGTTAGTTTTCGGGAAGTGTAAGAAATAATTGGGGGTAAACACCCTGTTTCAGTTTATGCCAAATTCATGGCGAACGGTCCTGCCACGGCACCAACCTTCAGTAACTCATACTGGCACGTGTGCATGTCGCTCACACAGCCACAATCGTGCGGAGGCGTTAGTTTGTTATTACGGATAGGTAACCCTGCAAAACGTGAGCGGGCGCTAACGTCTGCGTATAAATTATTAGTCGATATTTCAAGCGTGACGTCACTTCCGGCAATGTGCCGGCTGGTTTCCGCCGTATGATGGATGGTCCCACCTGCACTCCCCTATATCCCTCCTGTCCAGCCGTCCTAGTCGTCGAGCTCTTCCTCAAATCGTTGCACACACAGTGCACAAACGGTACACAAGCGCGAACCGCCATCCATACGCACCGCATGCGCTGTGTATACGCGATAGTTTACGAGAGAGCTTTTGGAGAGGGCGAATAATCGAACGATGCGACATACACGAGCGCAATAGCGCATGGCGTCTTTTTCCCTCTATTTACCCTCTCTGCGAGAAATACGATTTTCTCACGAGACATTCAACGGCACGCTTCAACGGACGACTACCCCGTTCTACAAAAGAAAAAAAAAATGAACCTCTGAACACTGTTCCATCACGCTCGTGCCGTCCGTCGACTCTATATCGTCGGTTCAATCCGTAATTAATAACGAGAGAATACGATGTCGAACGATATCGTTTTTTACCGACTGCTTCTCTCGTGTCTTTTTTACGTCAGATAAGGAATGACGGCGGAAGGGAATAAAGGGAGCGAGGAGAAAAGAAATGGGAAGGTTCCAAGTAATGTACGACGGTGACGGTACATCGTGCCGTTTCTTGTGTATTTATGACCAAATCGAAGAATCACCAGAGCTGTTTGTGAAAGAGATTTACAAAGATTATTCTTGGGTGGTCTTCAAGAAAATTGTGTAGCTTCTATTACATAAGTTTAAAAAAATCGGTGTAATACAAATACTGTGATTCGATTGTTATCCTTTGATAGTGGGATGATTCTTGCAAAAGTTACACAAGTTGTTTTTTATTAAGTTAACAATTTAAATCGTTTTTAATTATAAAATATTTTAAATTTGAGATATTTTCTAAATTTTTGTAACTTGGAAAGATGCGACGAAAAATAGCTATTTATTAGATTAATGTTAATTAACTTATGGCCGTTTGCTAGCATTAAATCTTTTAAAATAATGAATCAATCAAATCCTGTTTCATGCAATTTGAATATTTCCAATGTAGTTCATATCTTTTTAATCACTGTTTTTAAATACTAATTACATTTTTAATGGGATTAAGAATAGTAGATTGATTTTTATTTTATACTTATATTAACATTTATTTTAAATACTGACAATGAGAATAATTTATCTTACATTTTTTGTACAAATAATTTGTCTAATCTAATTCTGCATTGAAAATGATAATCTTCCGTAAATATATTATTATGAAATTAGTTTTTTTTTATTAGACATGCGTATCGGTATTAGGGACAAAATTAATTATTCTTTAATATATTTCCTTCGTATTAACAAGAGAATATGCGATACGGAGTAAAAATGGAATTTTTAATATGCTTTGATACGCTCTCGATGAAATGCAAGATTGGTTTGACGCTCGGTTTGACGATTACAATTGATTCGTAGTTATACACATAGTTCCTCAAATACGACAAAATTCGGTACCGTCATTGCAGAATATACTGTAATAGTGCTTGCCCCATTTTCCCACACCCAAAGAAGCGTGATGTGGTTGAATCTGAGAGGAGCTTACAGGATGGTTCTTGCTATTACGGTCGGAATTTCAGTTCGTCGATAAATAAGACGCTGGGGTTATTAGATATCAGGAACACGGATCAAATTCCAATTTCAGCGGCTGAGGTCAAGGGGTTGCCTTCTCAAGTTAGAAATGAAAGAGACGGAGACCGGGTCGATGTGTCTGCCTCGAGAGAAACTTGGGCCAGATCTTGAGTAAAGGATAAAGCATGCTAAACCATCCCGTAAGATGTCATCTCTAATCTGTACTCGCGAAGTTTCGTAAGAATAGAGCACTGGCAGTAGTTTAGATTCGTATCGCGAATGATTAATATTATCCGCTCATAGCACACAAAATTCGTTGGTTTATCTTCTCTATGTTATACACGGGAAATATGAAACACGACACAACGCGCGGCCGCCACAAACAGCTATTTTTATTAGGGCATTTCGCGAGAATTCTTTTATTTCGTAATAAATGCGCTTTTGCTGCATCCGGCGGACGGTTCTCCGTCAATGAAAGCGCACGTTCACATACATTTTGACCGTACAAAAGACAGACCATACGATGGACTGTCGGATGAGCGATGTTAAACTTTTACGGTCGCCTGTACTCTCCGCGTGCACTCGTTTGACTCGTAAAATTTGCATGCTAGGTACTTCGACACGCGTATAGAGTAATATACGACGAATGACGATCTACTCGTATACCTATACGTATATCTTCATCCGAGAAAAATTCTATACAGTTTCGATCAAAGCTTATTTGACATGTTGCGTAGCGGAGCTATAATTATCTGGATTCTGTTCTTTCACTGAAAATCATAAATATTATTACAGTGTATTTATATATTCTAATTAAAGTTTAGTTGTTTGTCATGTTTTTTGTCAGTAATATTACGTACTAGATATATTAAAGTAACGAAATATTTTTCGCAGTACTATTGTATAAATAGTGGGATATAATATCACACATGCATAAATGTTTAGATTTCACATCTCTTTTTTCATCGATTTTTATTTTAATGATATACACACACATAATTATATATGTCAAAAACTACTCTCATATACAAATTTAAAGGGAGAGAAATCATTATACATATATTTCTCGGATTAATCTACGTTTGCAATTTAGACGTGATTACATGTTAACTCTGAAGACTACATAATTCTTGCGTTATTCGCGAATATGAGATTAGCGCTGAAACCTTTCGGAGATTTGCTTTTGCAATACAAGTTATTAATTTAAACTTCTTACGTTAGAAATGCAACTTCGTTACGATTTAATTATCCACCAGTCTAGTGATTACATCACATTTAATTACGTCGTTGTACGATCAAACTCGCGTAATATATTTTCAATACCTATACATTCTGCAAAAACTATTAATTTTCATAATTTTTTTTACATTTGCATGGATGGTAAAATTGAAATCATATTTATGCGACATCTTTTGTGTTAACCGTTTCGAAGTGTTTTGCATTCTCTTTATTTTCGGATATTTCATTGAAGAAAGCGAAAATACCTTATTATAATATTAGTCGAATAAAATTGCGATAATTTTCGTCCTGGAAGAGGAAACAGACGTAACGATATAAAATGTAAAAAGATGAAAAGAAATATGGAACAGATATCTATTTGGAGCGCAGAATGAAGGCGAACAGTTTCTTACATATCGATATTTCCTCGCTACAGGCGGCAGCGGAACGCGTTTTCGAATTTTTCAACGTTATCGGAAATCGAAACGACCGATCGCTCGTAATCCCGCAAGGGACGAAGCGGACCGACGCGGCGCGACGCGGGAATCAGGAGTGTGAGTCTACCAGCCCGATGCTTCGTTTACCGCGGGCGCTTCGTTACCTGCGCGTTTGCCTTTCCCGCCGAGCTCGAAAACCACCGTCAACTACCGGGTTTTCCCCCTTCGCCTAGCACGTTCCAGTTTCAATGGCAGATAAAATAGCGCGATGTCCAGCCTCCGCCAACACCACCGTTGCCGTTCGCCATCCCCGCGTACCCGCGCGACCGGTCAATAGCGGGCGATGTGAACACCACCAACGTGCCGCTGGCACTTTTAACGGTTTCACCTGGCATCTCTCTTGCACCACCGCTCCGGTTTTCACCCGATTCTATTCCCCTGCGTCCTCGCAGTCTATCACGGACTGTTCACCTCCGCGTACCCGTCACATTCTTTCTTCCTGCTCCTAATAGCACTTTCCTCTTCCTCCACTTGTCACTTGATCTGCCGACCTCCCTTTCGCGTTTTCTCTTTCCTTGTTATCCCTATCTCTTTTGATTTTTTCCAGCCCTTCTCCATCACATTCTCTCGTTTCTCTCGAGCGTGCTGCCCGACGGTCATTTGTCCTTGGCAGGAAAAAGATAACCGCTCGCAGGGATATACGCAGCGCGCGTCGTCCATTTTTCGGTACGCGAATGCCGGAGATCGAACGGACGAGCGGGTGGGCGCGCGGGGCGGGCGGATGGTCGGACTGTATGCGGCATGAAAAAAATCGTCCGCGAAAAATCGGAATGTAGTTACCAATCTGCAATGCAAACTCGCGGTTTCGCGTCAGTTATGCCCGGCGAACGGGAGAGAAAAAAAAAAGAAACGTCGACGTGGGGGAGACGCGGATGTATGGAGCGTCGGTTAGCGCATGAGGAGAGAGATCTCGTTCGGTTCTGATAATTGTGTCGTTTAATATCGGGAACAAGCGTGGCCCTCCTCACCTGTTAGTACCCCGATAACAGCGTGTCGAATAATTCGTACTATTTTTCGTGTATGATAATGTAAAAGTATCGAGTTCGCGTACGAATCTCTCGATTGACATGTTTTGTATCGGGTTTTTTGCATGTGTGTTTTGCAAAACGGCCTTAGGTATAACGCACTGCTGAAAATATCCACTTAAGATTTGCGATACCTAATTATGTACAAATAGTAACTGTACGTACGCAAAAGTCCGTTATATCGAATTAAACTCTCCTTCAACGAGTTTACCTTTCACCCAAACATTCATTGATTTAGTTAAACGTGAATTGTCTACACGTAAGCACAGCGGTTTTAATTAAAGGGCATGCATTGTATTTTTGTTCATTGTATAATTTCCGCGTGGTACAAAAAATTTTTTTGCCAATTATAATATAGTACACGGAATTGCAATGTATTAAACAATGTATTATATCGCACAGACCGATTTTATTTCACGTTTTTACCAATGCAGAAAATGTTGATTTTTGTCGAGAAGGTAATTTGGCGATAGGTAATTTGGTCTTAAATTTCCATTAATGCGTATTATTCGGACGCTCGAACTAATTGCACGATAAAAAAACGTGAGGAATTTTAATGTTACTCCGGTATGCAAGAGCGCGGGAGCGTGTTGACGCAAGAACGGGCCTGGTGTTAGATCGATTTTTTTCTGACCAATGTGATACATTCGAGTACGATTGGAATTCTACTCGCGCGAACACGCACTCGCATTCCTGCAGTGTCGTACACGAACGCGCACCCATCGTCCCGTGGCGGTGCCACGTAAATCTGCGATTATTATGTGCGAACGCACATAAATTTACAGGCGGCGCTGCATAATGAAATATTTAAACGCGTCCGCTGAAAAACGAAAATTAAAAGCGAGATTTCTGCATTCATGTGCATTCATTCGGGCTGTCATTCAGAAAGATTCATTCGATGTTGATTTACCACTATTACTTGCGGTCGACAGAACGCCACATAAATTTGTGTAATAAATTCAATATGTAATTGCTACGGACCGTGGGACTGAGAATGTGATGTGGCATTCGACAATTATGTCGAGCGGCCAATCGACCAAATAGACTGCAGTTATCAGGATGCTAACGCAAACATACACACAGGAGCAATTAGAATTAAATATGACTCAAATATTTTTTAAATAATAAATAACGTTATACAATTATTTAATATTAAAATTATCTGCTTAATAAGTATCACGAAGTCGTTAAGAAGAGACGACGAATAGTTATAGTTGTTGAAAATTATTACGATGTTATAATTACAACTCATAATTACGCTGATTCAATCGAGTAACAGCTTTATCTTGAATATTATTACGACCGTGCTGTGCAATAAATGAACGTAATGGAGTCAAGAAAATATCACTCGCACGTGATACGAAATGAAGAAATTACTAGCGCGTTGATATTTGACCGAACATCCGCCCTGCTCTCGAATTTCGCCAGTCAAACGACTTTAAACGGCTGCACCCAATGACTTTTGGCACGCTACAAGATTTCGTCGATCGTCGCTGCCAATGGGCCCCCAATTCGCGGTCTAAAGGTTTTCTGAACGACCTTTAAACCAGAATTCTCGGGCTGACGTGACGCGCGGCAGTTACACGGCTCTAATTTTCCCGCGCAATTTGCCAGATTCGTCATCGGCATCGTGATCCGATCACCGTTCTCGTGCAAAGTGCGTATATATAATACACGTGGCATTACATCGCCTTATGAAACGCCGACCGACAGCTTCAGTCACGTAAGCTGCGAGCATCGCGGTGAGCGCAATAATAGCCCCACCGTGCTCATGTACACGTGCAACTTATGTATGATCGCTGGCCGAGCATGTGTTTAATCCGCGAATAGAGCCGTTCTCCGACACTCCCACGATATCATTTGCACCATTCCGCACAAGGCATCGAGGTAACAGCATAATCTAGGATTGATCATCGCCGTGTAGTTATGTGCATCGCGTTTAATTCGACATACCTACGTCAGGCGCTTAATATTTTATTTCTCGCTGGAAAAGATTATATCGAAAGCATTTTACACCACTCGCACAAATTATTAAAAAAATTTACTTGTGGCGATATTCTGATTAGTACTGCGGATCGCAATTTAGCTTAAAACTCTGTAGACATGAGTGAAGTTAATTTATCATCGATCAAATTTTTACTAACAATAAGGATAAAGTGCTTCTAAATTACTCGAGAATTATTTAATACATGAATAATTAAAGTCCTTAATTTTAAATAATTATAATTGAAAAGTTAATATTGTTAGGCTAGATATAGCAACGTTCCAATATACAAATAGAACTTTAATTTTATTTAACGATAAACAATTATCTTTTTACGCTGTCTTTAAACATTTCAATGCTGATTATTGATTCAATATGTCGGAGAAAGAATAACTTTTCTACTTAAATAGAACATTTATTTAGAATATTTAGATGACGGTTAATAATTTGATTAAGTATTGATATTAATTATTTACGAATAAATTTTATATGATATATGATGATTTCATATGATGTCTGATATGACATCAATAGTGTAATTTCTATCAACTAAAAATCATTTTCTTAAAATTGTGGGATCGGGCGGTTATTTAATTGAAATAAAAATATACTGTTTTATTTGTTATTTCGAAGTTATGATTTATTTTAGTTGGAAGTTGTTTTATATACAATTGATTGTATTCATCGGGTATCCATTAGATTTCTTGAGTGATATTGGAGTACACTTGAAATCGATCGAGAGAGTCGTGTGGACGTAAGACACATCCATTGCTTTGAAAAGTGTATCATCGCGTTAATGTTTTCTTATTTCCGTTATTGCTGCTTCTCTATCAGCAATTTTTTATGAAAGCTCGTCTATTCCATCAAAGAGCGGAAATTCGACATGGGCGCTCCTATTATTGCATGCAATTAGGTTTTTTTCTGAGTTATCACAAAATTCAGCGCATTGTTAGACTTTATGGAGCATGTAACATTGCTTCATATTTATCGTTAAGGGCGCACTTGTTTCATGCTTCTTCATCTTCTTCATACAAAGTGCTCGTAGACCGTCGGTATCATTACACATCGTGGTATGCACCGCGTGTTACGCCACTTTTGGTTATTACGCGCACACATGTGTGACGTATATGTGGGAAAACGAGTTCGGGGAGAGTTCGCGTTGAGCTGTTCTACACCCGCAAGCTATCAGTTAAGACACGCCTGCCTCATTAGTGCAACAAGACAGAATGCATCAATACTAAAACTGCACGATCGGAGTACTTGATGTATGACGAATGCGAGATAAATTACTCAAGTATACAATTACACTCGTGAAAATGTCGAAGATAAGAGTGTCACGGCGAACGTGAGTCAAATGCGGTACGTGGTGCGCTGAAAATAAATAATTAACACGATACTTCAAAAATGTTGATTAAGAACGTTTCGGCTCTTCCTTTGAGCCATCTTCAGCTTTATTTTTAGTCCCAACGATTTAATACTGCCGATTTCGAGATAGGAGGCTCTCTTCCTGAGGAGATGTTGTTTAAATTACTCAACTGGTTACGATTGGAGCATGATACATGTCATCGTTTCGAAGTTAACAAAATTATTGACTGCTTTCTATTCGATGAATGACTAGGTACAAGATTGATAATGATGGACTTTGTCGGATGCAAGGCTCCTTCATGAACTTCCAGGAAATAGATAAAAGTACCTATATTTTATTTATGTGAGCGTCGAATAAGATTCTTTTCTCCGGGCTATGCTATTAATTTTCCTCGGCATTTGAGTAATATTTTCCGTTGCTCTCGGCGAATTCTTTTACAATCGCTTTTGCATTTATTTTATAGCAATTCAAGACATTATCATGAAACACGCGCGTATTTGGTATTTTAATTGAAATCTTCCTTTGATTTCACACATATTCAATCGGTGTTGCGCATAAAGGCGTGTCCCAATTAATTTTCCTAAATTTTAGCGTGAATCATGTAGTTGCATTTAGCGTCGTGATTAAATGGGCCGTGCAGAATACACGCGTACTTAGCGATATATTTACATACATGCAAGAGTTTCACTTATCCTTCTCTCCACCGGTATTCAGCGAACAAATTTAGGACGCCGCGCTGATGCGAGGAGGTTGAAGGGGAAATGGCGGAGCTGTGGCGCGGGCGGATGCTGCGCGAAAACAGAGCAGAAAGGGGAAGTAACGAGGAAAAGAGGAACGTGTCGCGTACGGGGAAAGACCGTACGATTTAAAATGCCGCTCACGACAGGTCATACGCCATTGTCTCAGTGTTTGCAACGAATTTGCCTACGTGCTCCAATGCGCCCGCAGTTTTCGGCTGTTTTCCCTGCCGCGTCGCTTTCTCGTTTATATACGCGCCGAGAAATAAACGTCTCTTATATGCTGTCAACGTCGCCGCAATAGTGCACCGTGATGCGCGGTACTGATTTTTCCCTGCCATTGACTGATCATTCAACTCATACAGACACGCAAATTCTGTAATAATACAGGAAACAGTTTCATTAGGAATCGAATTACTTAACGGGAGATTTGATCAAGGCATGCGTCGATATAGTAGTCGCTTCTTGCTTGATCTGCGTGAATAGTTCACGATTCTCAGAAATTTAACAGTTCCATTCTCTCACGTGCATGCTCCTGCATGATTTTTATCAATTTCAATGTGAAATTTACACTTGTCCGGAAGAACGCGTAGCTATCACCGCGTCCGAACGACGAAGACATCATCCGGCGGTATGCTGAAGCACGACTTCGCGGTCACCGTAGGAAACGATGATCGATCGTCCTGTCCGCCCACGCTATCCAGGTCCGACAGTTTAACTTTGAAATATTGCGAGTCTTCTTTCCCGTTCGGCACGTATATCTCTACGGTGTACTCGCGGCTCGCGTATAAGTATCAAGTCGGGTCCGACGATCGCGCAGGTTGAGCACAGGGGCCGCGGCTCTCGATGGCGGGATATCGCATCGTGATTTACGAGGGGACAGTGTGAATCCCAGTGCGACGCATACGACGAGAGTAACGGGGTGTCGGGGTTGAACGGGCAACTGCGGGAGCATGCGACTGGGATTAAATAATTATTCGCAATCACATACAGCTGGTGCATTACGTATATAGACGCGTCGTCAGCGATGTTTAAAGGTGTATTCACACAGTGGCACACCGCACGCGCGCCCGTTTTCACCCTCCTATGCGATACGTTCGTAAAATGTAATATAAAAAGAGTAATTAAAAAAAGAACGACGTAAATAAAAAACGCGCCGTACGTGTAATAAAACAGCGTCGCTCGCGTACGTTCGCTATTAACGAGGCGCCATCGCGTATACTCGTAAGCGTTCTTTCCCGTTTAAGTCTGGAACGACATTTGGCGAACGAAAGTGGGTTTTTTTTTCACTATTTATCGATGCGTTAATGTGAACGGACGAGTATGGGATATGGAGCATAAAACTCGAAAATTGCAGCCAAAACAATACGCGATCCGCGTAACGTGCGTTGCACAACGTGCTACAAAGTATGTATACATATATACCTACATATATATTGATATATTGACGATTTCGTATAATCCAAAAAAGTGGAATAACAGGCCAATGAGAAAATATACGAAAGATAAGACAGAAGGAAAGAGGATTTTAGCTTTGCGATTATACTCTATTTAGATTATTTTAGATGATGGTTAATTGCAGTGCGATTTTCTGCTCGTCAAATAAATGCAGGGATTTGAGTTGCTGGCTGGATCTGCTATTATCATCGAGAAACATTCGGATTGCATGAAAATACGCATTGATGTGAATACACATTACGATAATAAAGGAGCCGCGTGCCCTAATTATGTGTCTGAGTAATTAACACGGCGTACTCCATGCTTTATGTTAAGTATATAAAATCTACTAATCGAATATCTGACCTACAAATTGCCGACACAGTTTACATAAGTTTAATAATTTAATTTGAATTGTTAGCGATAAAAAAAATCTCGTGTCATTTTTTCGTAGGATAGATGTTTGAATTTTTATAAGAGTAATTATTAGTTTAATTTAAAAAAACCAATATGTTATTTGATCACCGTAAATAATATTTATATATATGAATGATAGAGAGAAAGAGAGAGAGAAAGAGAGAGAGAGAACTAATATAATAATTTCTAAACTAATTATACATGTATATAGAATTTCTCATTTACATTAGTTACGTTATTGCGCAATATTTAACAACATACAAATACATTTTGATTATTAAACACACATGTTTTAATTATTATTTATTATTTAAGAACTATCAAGAAAATCTTGATAGCAAGATTTTCTATCGTGACAAATTTATGAGCTAGTTTTTTTTTTTGTAAATTCTCCAAGTATCTTGTGCACGTATTTCTGCCTCTTGTCGTTTCCACTAAATGCGTGAGAACGGATTCTCTCATAAGAGAAATACAGTCTCATTTCTCTATTTGAAGGGGGGAAGAACCTTCTAACAGAACACGTCTTCTAGCACGTCGAACAAGGGAAACTGCCACGTATACATTTGAAACGAAGGCTTTCTTCCAGACAACCCCAAAACTCTCGCCGAAATTCCTAGTGAGTCGAAACAATTATGCGAATTCCACAGAAGATTGATACCTATTTCGATGAGCATACCCGTGTTTCAACTAACGTATGTGCGCGTATATTGGACAGACATACATATACTGGACAGAAAGCTCTGAGCGTTTGCCACGAGATGTTTGTCTCTAAGTCGTAAAACCGTAGATCTTGTTTTAGAATAACATCAATTTATTATCATATTAGATATGCTTAATACCTGTTATTAGTACGTAAATTTTAGCATTTGTCCTACTTCGGTTAGAGACAGGATAATGTAATCGTTGAGTAAAACTTAATTTTCTTTTCGACTTAAAGGGATTGTACATATTTAAATGTTTTGAGAACTTTTCTTGTTCGTTTCTCAGGAATTCTGCATAAAAGTGTTTAGCCGCGGAGCAATATAGGTCGGCCTTCTATTCTGAAATAGGATGAAAACAAACGGCTATTAATAGCATTTTGCAACGACTTGCTTGACAATCGTGTAGAGGACCGATTTAGTTACTTGCGAATCGAAACTGGTCAGCTGAAAACCGTTTCAGACGCCCCGTCAGCAGGTACCCGTTCTTTCGATCGTCCATTCCCTTTGCAATTACCACGTCCACTCTGCGCTCGTTAATTATATCGCGGGGGAGTTCTAATAGAAGACGGGGATCGTTAGAGTGGACCAGATGCCATGCTCCAAGCGTTAAGCGCGTTCACCATCACGTACGTGCCGTTCTTGCGGGCTCAGGGCGTGCTCCGGGTCTTAGAGGTAAAGTGAATTGCCTTTGTGTCTTGTCTTGCATGCATTTAGCGTTAATGGCGATAACTCAGCGCTATGATCGATGATGTGCTATCACTACCGGTGCCACCGACATCAATCGCTGTCATACCTGTCTTCGCAGGGGGTAGCGGAGTTGTAAAGAAATATAATTTCTGATTAGGCATATATACAATCGTGAATAAACGCTAGCGCAAAAAAGCGATATAATATCTTCCAGAGATTCTTGTTTTGTTTTTAAAGATTTAAAGTAAATGTTATATACCTACTACGAAAACGAGCTAATGCTTATAATTTAATAACAAAGTCTCTTGATTTTTAATTAAATTTTTAGTCACGGTATAAAACCATCTCCTTTAAAAGATTTAACTTTTTATTTTATAATTTTAGCATAACGTCCCAATTTTTTTTAATTCAATGTTGGTGCATGTAAATAGGTTGCACACGGACGCTGCGCACAGTCGCACACTTTGTGAAACAGTTTTCTCTGTACGGCATCATGGCCTTTAACGTCACTATTCATGGTGTCGTTACACTTAGCCACCTTTAGCAAGTTAGCAGAGTATAATGTACGCCGCCGCGGCAAACGCCAAAACACTAGTTGAGTTCGTAGGTAGACTTTCGTTGTGCCGCTCTGCGCTGGACAGTCGCAAATTACTAGACTGTCGCAATGACGTTAACTATTACGAAAATGAGAAAGCTTCTTCACCGACGCGCTTCCGAAACTCCGTAGGTCCGGTCGTACCGAAATCATAAGCCGTGCAAGTGAAAGTTTATAATCCGTATTATCAGAACTCTCTTGCCCTCAAAATCGGTGTAATTAAAGTTTCGTGCAATTTTATCTCTATGTAGTGCAAACGTTATCTATTTCACTGCTCATGTTACAACTTATTATGAATTTTATAATTAGCACAAAATTAGGACAATCAACAACAGGACAAAATTGCATTTGATGCTTTAGCATTTTTTAGTATTTATATAAACTTGATATAAATTATAACCTTTTATGATTTAAAAAAATATATACATACATATATTTACAATCTTATTTACGAAATTTTTAAATTTACTTACTAATATATATTAATTATAAATTATTGATTATATATTATTGATTATAAGTAATTGATTATAAATTATTGAGAAATATTCAATTCTAAATACATTAAAAAAAGAATGCAATGTATTACAAAGTCTGAAAAGTCACCCTATTCTAGAAAATCTGACTGACAATGAGGAGCCTTGACAATGCGGATAGGAGTATGTGTTATTCACGAGAATAGGGTTTCCCACAGAAGTGATCGAGACGATTTGTATTCCCAGGATAAACTCAGTACTCTAAACTTCGCTATGAGAGGTCCGGAGAGGCTTTTATCAAATTTAAAATTCTCTATTTCTCGAAATCCTGGCAACCGGATTTGCGATTTATTTAAATTTAGAATTTCTTACTTTGTAACGTTCGCCATTCGTAAGAATACACGAACGGCGATACGTGCGTGTTAGACAGTGAAGTCGCATCTACATGCAAACATATGTAGCATGTCGGGAGAAAAAGAGCAATTGGAATACTTCGAGGAGCTTCGATCGAGAAGCGAGCATAAATGGCCTCATGAATACGAAGTTTGTGAATGTAGTGTAAAATACGACATTACGAACAATACGACTCGATATCATGTTAACATCAGACTTGTTGTTCTCCTTTGCACGTGTGTGTATCTTTAAATGGATGCAATTACGCAATAAGAAACCAAATGCCATTTTCGTGATTTTTAGTTCTGTATTACAAAGGAATCAGGAGATGGACTGGAGATTTTCTAAAAACGCATCTAACACATGGAATTATATTTGAGGAGGATTATAATTCGGTCATTATATTTGAGATAACGTTGGCGCTGAATTTTATTTTTAACTAGGCGTTGCCCGGGTAGTTTAAGCATCCAAGGGGATGAAATCAGAAGGAGGAGGTGGAGTTTCATGTTCAGGTTTCATCAGGTAGCCTATATTTCCCGCAGAGGCTAGAAAGTAATAGGTATGCAAAATTTGGTTCCCCCAGATCGGTCAAATGGTTTATAAGTTAATAAGGAACATATACAGACAGACATTTCAGTTTATATTTATTATTTTTTAATGTTTCGCGAATATTGCTTTAGAGCAATATTCGCGAAACCGTCTAGCGGAAAAGTAAGGTTTTGGAGTTGGTTCCGCATTGCAGAGCTGCGTCCAAATGCAGATAATATGCGCATCTCCTTCCCTCTCGAATATAATACGCAAATATCCACTGGACTTTATCTGGATTTAATACCTCGCAGGTAGCTAAGAGTATGTAGACGGAACGTGACAAAGTATTGATCGTTGGCAGGAAATGAGAGGAGAAGCGATGAGAAATTGATACATAAGCTGGGAGAAATGTGACGCAAGACGCGACAACGATATGCGGATACCAATTGTGACGAAAGAGTCGCCGGGACTAGGGGATGAGGGATGATAAACGGGACAAAATAATGGGGGAAAAAAGGGACGAAGGATTGATACGCAGATGCACACAAGTGCGGCGCATGCTGGCGCAAGCGGACGGAAATCGACAGTATAGCAGCGAAAATCAGGCACATATCCGGAGGAGAGGCGCGCCGAAAAGGAAGGCCGAAAGAATAGCTGGTAGGATGGGGAAGGGGGACGGGAGAGAGAACGCGTGGTGAAAGGGACGCGAACAAACAGGCATCGATTTCAATGGGGAAAAATCGAGGAAATCCTACGCGGGAATAAGAGCGTGGGGGATAAGAGCGGAACTTAAGGTAGGAAAAACGAGGAGCGGATACATTACTGCATGCAAGTGCGGCGAAAGGGGCTGCGATCGGGCGCACGTTGATCGCAATAAGAAAATCGGGAATACGTTCGCAGAATATAGAAAGGGGGGTTGATACCGAGCGGTATCAAGAGAGCAAGGACGCGGGGGAGAATGGGTTGGTTAGGAAGGGTGGGGAAAGAAGAATAGGGAAGGAGCGTACGGCTGGCGGAGCGAGAAAGATAGCGAGGAGGAAATGGCAACGTTTTCGTTCCAGGGGCACAAGGCGCATGTCTCCTTCGCCCGCAATAACCGGGGTGCACGTACCCACAGTGGGACCTCGAAGCGGCGGGAAGGGAAGGAGAACACCCCGATCGCGGAGGGGGTCGCCGACAGGGACGGAAGGCACGGACCGCTCGACTTCATGCGCGACTGTATATAACGCGGGTAATACAATTTGTCAGAATTTATTGCCCCTCGATACCCGCTTGTGCCGCTCCCGGTAGAATCGGCTTTCTCGATTGCACCGAACGCTACGCTCGCATTCGCTCTCGAGCTTTCGACAAACGCGTAAAAGCACTCCGCGACTCCTGGCGCGAACGGTCTAGTCGTATTTATGCAATTTGCCGGCATTTGCATGCATCCGATTGCCTTTCTTCGAGCGATTGTAAAGCGATAAATTAATCGAATGATTTATTGTGCAAAATTTTCAATTTAAAATGTTGCATTTGTGTGTTTGCAACAAAGGTATGTAATATATTCTTTGCAGATACTAATCTTTACGATATATTTAATCAATAATATATTTTTATGGTAAAATCTTATATTTATTAAAGTCTATTGGCTGCTGCTAATATATAAATAGATTGGATGATTTTTCAGTTGCAACTGCTTCATTTTTCAACTTTGGTATATTGAAAGGATTAAAAACATACCCCCTTACGCACTGGTTTCGCGTTCGTAAAACGCGACCGTTCGTGCGATCCCAACTCTCGTTATTCTACGTGCTGCGCGGAAGAGGGGGAAGGGAATTCACGTTTCATTGCTTCGTGAAAAAACGTTTCATTAATTCGTCTGTCCGTTTGCAAGAGAAAGAGATTTTTTTGTTTGTCCTATTTAATCTGCCAGATTCCAATATCAAGGGTCCGTTCATAGTAGACTCGAAAGAGGTCACGAGGGTCTAATTGGCCGGTGAATTCAAAGAAATTCAATAGTGAGAACTACATCGGAATAACGATCGCGATCGAATGCAGGTATTATCTATTGATCAATTGATTACACCGTCGCGAATAGATCAATCTGCGCAGTCGTGGATTCTGATGGGGATTGACACGAATAATTAGCCAGGTCTCTAGAATTGCTCGTAATGCTCTGGTCTACGTTTTCGATTTGCGGATCCGTTTTCGTCATTCTCAACCCTTTCTCGTATTCTTCATAATAGTCGGACGAATGTAGGTAAGAAGAAGAATAGGAACAGCGGAGACGGGAAAAGGTGACTCCCTCGAGTACAGCCAAGCTTCTGCAACGGTGCAAAACGCAGCGCTTTTACGAATTGATCGTCTTGCGCACACAAGAAGCACATATATGTACATGTATTTATATGTATATACATGTAAGTATATAAACGCGCGTGTTGCACAGTAGCATGTATGTGGGCGCAACGCTCCTCCGGAATGGTTAACAGTCACCAATAAGGTAACATTGTTGGCTTGGCGAGGTAACGGGGAAAAGGAAAATAGAAAAGCGATATGGTATATCGACCCCGGGAAGTCCCGGAGAAAGGAGACGGCAAAAATAATCACCGCTGCCTGTCGATTAAACCTTGAAGCAATTAATATCGTGACGTCTTTGTAATATCACATCCAGCAACGAGAGCAGCTGCTATAACTGGATTAATTAAGTTTCGCCTTTATACATATAGAAAATCGGCAGTGTTGAAAAGTAAGTACACACGTCGCACTTATTTTTGCCATTGAAGCAATCTTCGAATGAATTCTGATTAGTCTGCTATTCTAGTTACT
The DNA here is from genome assembly GCA_035220615.1 of Leptothorax acervorum. Lineage (NCBI taxonomy): Eukaryota > Metazoa > Arthropoda > Insecta > Hymenoptera > Formicidae > Leptothorax > Leptothorax acervorum. The sequence continues at coordinate 861,490 of JASTWQ010000014.1, forward strand.
GAACGTTTGTTAGAGCTTTCTTTATCAAGCAATGTCATTGATCTTCACCTATTCTATCTTTCTCGTCCACAAATTTTATAATGGATTTTAAGCGCGCGCGCGCGTGTAAGTGTGTACGTGTTACGAGCGTGCCCGGATACGCAAGTTGCAGCGCAAGCCGCACATGAACCATAGGCTCTACTCGACCACCGTCGCCGTTGGGCGAGAAACTACCCCTTGGCACGCGAGAATGGCGAACCCACCATTACGTCCACCTAAACTACCCCGCATTCCCTTCTACCGCGTCCTCATCAGCCTTGTTTCCTCGCTCTCTGTCTCTCTGTCTCTCTCTGTTTCTCTGTCTCTCTTTCTCTCTTGATCACCTCAAGGCTACAACACTACATGCGCACATTCACTTGTGCACGTGGATGTGCAATAAGGGCCGGGCCGGTCACGTAGCTGAGGGGCAAAGAATACTTAATTGTTTGTAATTAATATATTACATGCCGAGTGGTAAGTCCCGAGCGCTACTACATTATCCGATAGCCATCGCTTATTTACGGCATCGCGCAAGGGTCTATCGAGCGTGGCTACGTAGGTGCGCCCACGCGTATTCGCGAATAAGCGTAGAGACGCGGCGTTGCGTGACACTGCACATGTATCAGTGTAACGCAGTGATACGTACGGCGATGAAAGCGATGGAAGGAAAATTATCGGATGCACAAGGGGAATGGAAAAGGGATGTTGTATGAACAGGAAAGGCATCTGGTTAAATTTGTCGTGGTTTTTTAAAACTGCATCCCCACATTCGTCGTCGTACATTCGTCGGTATGCGCCTAAACGTGCGATTCTACTCGGCCGAAAAATATATGTCGCAACACATTTGAGTAATGTTGTAAAATTATTTTGCTCTTGCGAATAAAACGGTTCTTCATTTGAATTAATTTTTGTTTCTTCTCTGCGGGGGGGTTTTATCTTTCAAAAGAAAAATACGGACACCGACGTAAACTGCTAGCTATGATCAATTTTATAATTTTACTAATTGATGACAAGAGTATCTTAATTATTTAATTATTTATTAATTTTAACTTTAGAATATCTCAAGATTTCGTTAACGCGTTGAGATGATGTCTTTTTATGAGCGATATTTATGAGATACACTAGCCAACAAAATTATCGCAACACTCAGTTTATATCAAAATTTTGCATAATTTCAAATAAGCGTATCTCCGCGAAAAATGGTCGTATTTGAAAAAAAATTTTTTTATTTTAAAGGGTAAAGTCTCTACTTTAAGAAACCGCCGTTAGATTTTGATTTTATTCTCTCCCCCTTCCGCCATCTCTTCAAAAGTAAGGACGTGTTTTTCTCCAAAAAATTGCATAGTTTGACGCACTCTACGGGGCGAAATAAATTATTTTCGCAAATGTCATGATAACTATCGTAAAATATGGACTTTTACCTGCTAATTAAAAAAAATTGAGGTTTGCACGATTCTTTTTCGCGGAGTTAGGGCGTCTCAAAGGAAGGTGGGTAAATTAGGCCGATTTTGCCTAAAATGTGTAACGTACGTAATCTTACGTTTTTTGGATCGCTAAATATGTCAAACTATGCAATTTTTTGGAGAAAAAACACGTCCTTACTTTTGAAGAGATGGCGGAAGGGGGAGAGAATAAAATCAAAATCTAACGGCGGTTTCTTAAAGTAGAGACTTTACCCTTTAAAATAAAAAAATTTTTTTTCAAATACGACCATTTTTCGCGGAGATACGCTTATTTGAAATTATGCAAAATTTTGATATAAACTGAGTGTTGCGATAATTTTGTTGGCTAGTGTATTTATCTCTCTATATTAAGAATCTTGAAGACATCAAAGTACTGGCACTATCTTACGTATCGACGAGCATGCCTCGAATTTTTGCGTAACGCGCACGTCGCGCAGATCGTTTCTTCAATATACGTTCCTTCGTCGTGAGTATGCGCCGCTATGTCTCGCACGACTTATTATCCTCTCTAGAAGGCTCGACGTCACGAGGATATTCATTGCTACGGATTCGATATTTTCCCCCGAGTGACGTAGCCCCAGGAGTAATTTCACGAGAGCCGCACCGACTCCACTTCGGCATTCCCCTCCGGCCCTCGATCCTCTCATCTTCTTGCCTCGTTGCTGTCTCGTTCTGGCCCTCCATCCTTACGTTCCTCGTGCCGACTTACCAGATCGCACGAATTTCCATGAAATTACGCCGGGCGCACGAACGGGGACGAGCGGGACCGACTGATAATTACTTTCGATCGTAACTATGGTAATGAGACGGCTAATTATAAAAAGGGATTACAAGCTGCGTCAGGCGAAGGCAGAAGAGACTTTCTTATGACACGACTCAGATACGACGACAGGACAACGATTATGCCCGACACTTGAGTTACGACTTTCACGACAGCTAACTACTTTTAATGAACAGTCGCGAGCGTAATGAATAGAAAGAGCGCCCGCCGTTGACAAGCTAGCGCGTCGGTCTGGCTTTATTTTCTTGGCAACAGTCTTGAAAAGCCATGTTGCAGCGTACTTACGTTATTTACGTATCATTTCATTCGATTTTACGAGAGTTTGCAAAAATTCTTTGACAAAATTCTTCGAAAAATTTTACGTAAACATTGCGAGTTATCAGAACTCGATATTTTTACGAAGCTTCTATTAAATAATCCAATCGAGATCATGCTATTTAATGTGTCAGCAATTTAAATTAAAACATTGATTATAAACCGTAAAAACTAAAAAATACAAGTTTAAATTTTCGACAATATTATGTTTGATAAACATATCTATTTTTAGTTTGATAAACATATATTAGGTATATTTATACTTGAAAAATCGATACTTCAATTTGGATCATTTTTACACTCACGTTCTACTTCCTGCAATAAGGATCGAGTGGCCCGGATTGAAGCTTTCGAAGCATCGTTCGTATCGACGAACAACGAAAGCAGAATACCAAGAGTGTTTTTGATCTCGGTGCAAGATTGTGGAGAAAATGCGGATAGAATTTGTGAAGTTCATTTCTCTTTTTCGTAAGAATCCTACAGATTCCTTTTGTATTGATCACTCAGAAATCAGAATAAATTAATCATTTATTTTTTCTTGCATCAATATTTCGTAGCTTGTAACTTAATTCTGTGGCTGTACGAATCTATTTTTAATTGTGCATTTGATAATCATGTACTTAGCCAGATTTTCACTGAATATCTTAGGTTTGATCAACGTTTATTCAGACGCGTAAAATTGTACGATTTAAAGCTATATATTCATCGAGTCCGCTTTACATGTCTTTTTAAAAGATAAAGCTTATTATTTATGGAAACCCAACAGTAGGAAAATTAGTTTTCTCGTGTATAGGTTACCAAGCCGCGGAAACGGTGGAAAATCCGGTTGTAGCGGTTTAAAGGAGGTAATAATTCGTCGGCAAGGGCAAGATAGTAGCGTTTGCAGTAAAATTTTTCTCGACCCATGATTTGTTGGTAATGTACTTTAGACTTTCCTGATGAAAATGGCAAATAAATTTTCGGAACGTATAATGCATTTTGCGCCGCGCAATTTCGCACGATCTCGCGTCTTTCTAATCAGGAGACTATGCTTATCTTTCTTCGCGAAGTTTTTGTCATCAGCAAAGCGAAGTAGAGAATCGTTTTATATATACGGGAATAGAAACTTGGGACTATCGCGTATATATCTTGAACAATTTAATTAGTCGGATACATACGTATTACATGCTGTCGTGACATTGTTCTTATTGTGTTAGCTTTAAAATTATTTCTCTCATTTCTTGTATAAGCGGACGGAAGCTTTTTAAGGCCATCTTTGCCGTTCTACGTTTTACCTGAAAGTTCAGCGTGAAGTTAATTAAAATTTACACGTATAAGAATAAGACGTCATCGTGAATAACTAGCTTGATCATATTTTTATCGATCACAATTTAAATACTATACATGAAACTACAACGCACGCAGTGCAGTAACGTCACTATAATCATTTATGTAAAGTTGCGGGGTAGCCGTTTGCACCTGCGGACAGTTAACGACTTCGACGTTGCACTCGTGCATGCCGGTTTCAAGAAGAAATCGCACTGCTGCACGTTCTACCTGAAAAGATTCTCCGAGACCGACCGACCGACACTGTACCTACAATACGACCGTGTTGGCTGAGCGGAATTTAAACCGAGATGCTGTTCAAAGAAGAAAAGGAAGAATAAGACAACGAAGAGGAATATAAAAAAAGTGACGCAAGAGCGCGCGAACCGAAACGTCGACCAGTTCCGTCGGTGTACATGCGCCATGACTTATCGCGATAGCATTATACCTGCATGACCTGCGCAACCGCACGTTGTAATTGCAAATGTCTCGAAAGGTTGAGACCCATTGACCGACGAGGTCACAATCGTTGATAAAGAAATGCCTTTTCGCATGACCGTTCGTCACGACGCGTCGCAACGCGTATCTGATGGAGGAAAAACGTGGGAACATTCTGTGTCTATGAATGGAACAGAAGGGTTAAACACTAAAGCATTATTTTTTTTGTCTTTCACAACGTCGACATTACGTCATAGATCAAGATTAGCGTTCGACCTGTGCGCGTAATAAAAAAGATCAGGGTTAATTGAAGAAAGGGTTTAATTAAGTACGTATAATGAGTTATGTAATGAAAAGTATTTCAACTTTTATAGTAACAGGAGATAAATTATTATTATGTAATTTAATACTTGATATATATACGAGTATAGCTTAAAATATCGCATTAAAGAAGGATTAAATGATGTACAACATATATATATATATTTATTTAAATTAAAATACAAGTAAAAAATAATGAAATGGAAATAAGGTGAAGAAGAAATTTATAAAAAATAATAACGCTCCGACAAGGCTTTGTCGTTCCTTGGACAAGGAAGAAATGCTAAATTTCCTATATTTGCGCGTTGGTATTTCAGGCACGCGGCTCTCTCGCAAATTACGACACGGCGTCTTTGAAGCAGAGAGGGAAATGAAAAGTCGTGTATGTTGAAGCACAATGTATGTTTTACGCTCGAATAATAATTTCGCGTAAGCCTATAATTATAGTAGTTGCGTGTTCCAACGACAATTTACTTATTAGATTCATTGTAATAAGGCATACTCCGCATTGTTATCTACTCACTTTATTCCGTTTTTTATTAGTTTTCGATGCGAATTTGTTATGATGCATTTTCTTAGCTTAACGATGAACCTTTCGGGTGATTTCAATTTACACACAAGCAAGTTAGTCGCTTCAGCATACACTCCTGTCTTAATTGCGCTTTACGCGTGCAAACGATCACCCTACCTTGTGCTATTACATTTCCTCCACGGAGAATTTTACCCTAATTACTTGCGATGCTGGTTGATCTGCATTAAAGGTTAACGAGGTTGTGATAATTAGGATAATAGTAAGAGAGCTAGCTCCGGATAGGGAGTATTCATATACAGCCGAGCTGTATAATATATGGTGGTCGCGATAAAGAACAGAGCCGAGCCAGCTACGCATTTTATTTACTTTCTTTTGATTAGCACGGTATAATGAGTTTTTCTCACCGCGGCATGAGAAAGACTGCTCGGATTATCACCCGACCTTCGAAACAGCTTCATGTATATCAAAGAACCGAAACGAATGAGATGATGATTGCGTCGAAATAATTTCCTCTTGGCAAAAATATAACAGGATAACTTCCTTTATTCCACATTTCCACATCTCTGTATTTCATGTTATGCCAAGCCGCCAAAAAACTCTAGATTTACGCAGTTAAATCTTTCATTGCTCTATAGCCATCAATAAAAAATAATAAATTTATCAGACGTAAAAACAAAATAAAACACATAACTTAAAATAAAACAAGACATAACTTGAGAGAAATTTATGATTAACCAAAATGTTGTAGCAAAAGCAAAACAATAAAATAACACGGCAAAAAATACTACATAAAATTAAAATATCGCGGTACGTTTTAAGTAAAAATAGTGTAGGTACATTATAGAAAATAAATTTAAAAATAACTTATAATAATATTTTGGTATAAAAAAAACATATTTTTTAATGTGCATCGGTTTGTAAATAATGCGCTTTACGAACTGTAAAATTTTTTAAAAGAATTACTATATCGATAAAATAATAACGCTAATCTCATGTGTTGTTCACGGTATGCTAAGCTCCACCCCATTGCTTCCCCGAGTAAGGGTTGTGCGTGTTGAAAGAAAAATGCGTAGCAAGCCAAGGGAACTTGGTAGAAGTGACCGACGCGACGTGACGCGCGACGCATTTACGGTGATTAGACACTGGAGGTCGAGTGATATACGCGAGGAAAATACGCGGAAAGCGGGAGAATGGCAAATGACGCGCCAAGGTGGTGAAAAGGGTTGAATGAGGAAACGTAGAAGAATTCGAGGATAACGGCGGTAAGGTTGCGGCATATTAGATTACATTTTAATCAGTTTTTCTCCCGCCTGAGGCTCATTCCTCACGACTGGAGCGTGTCACGCGCAATTCACCACTCTACGGCTCCCCCTTTCCCCCTCATGTACCACCCCGTGGTAATGCTTTTACGGTCTTAATTTCTTAGTTCCTCGACTCACGGACAAGTATAGCGGTCAAATTACCGCGTTACTAAGGTAATCCCGTTACCGCGTCCCGGTAACCAGACTGGTGGTCCTGGTCCGCGGTGTCTTTCCTCGACGTTACTCCCATGTTACCCCCCCCCCCCCTCCATCAAGATAATTAACCCGGACGACAGCTTTCTCCTCCATGTAAAAGAAAGTCTTTGAACAACGTAAAAACAGAAAGCCCGATACGAGCTCTCGAGCTATTACAGCGATAAGAAAATTTCTTAAGGGGGTACGATCCATCGTTACGTTAGTCGCGATAATCTTCAAGAAGGGAGTCTGCGGATGTCTCGTCGTCCGTTATAAAGTCGCTTTAATCTGCGTTAACGAGTGACTCGTAATATCGAAGAGTAAGTCGAGCAACAACAGCGAGCACTTTTAAAGACCTCCTCTGCTGATCCGTATCTCTTGCAATTTCTGTAAATAGTGCAGTCTAGCCTTCTTTTTTTTCCCTTTGTTTTTAATGTAAAGCTGCTAGCCGCGATCTTATAGCCATTTAAAAATGATTTTTTCTTGCATAATTTATCCGGCAATATGCTGCTCTAAAAGTTTTTCCAGAGATTAGATTGGAAATATAATTTTTAATTGGTATCTATTTAACGAAATTTTAATGCACCGCATATAAGATTCTATAAAGTTTGTTTTTACGTTGTGTTTAACATTTTATATTTTAATTATAATGGATTATTGATTTAGATGTATTTGCACGTTACTACTTGTCTAGTATTCAAATCGAATTATTTATATAGTTACTGAATCGAATACTTTGTAAAGTTTGTTGAATAAAGAAAATATACGACGGCAGAAGATACCTTTGAAGATGCAAATGCAGTGGTTGTTAGCAAACGGCTATTATATTCCGAACACGTTGGTACCCTTATTAGCTTTGCTTGCACCTACCGATTCTGTATTGTGCATATGCTACTGAAATCACATTTTCATCCTTTATCCCACAGGATTCGATTATTGTAACGAGAGAAAGTTTATACACCGCAGGCACATAACGCTTTAACGAGACCTCGTTGAAGGATAGATAAATTTATTGGAAATCACCTGTGTGCTTTTGAAGGTTGTTCTTGTTTAAAAGATGATTCGTTCTTGCACATCGAGTGAAAGAATCATATTGGTAATATTTAACAATAATATTCTAAAATATTATCTAGATCGTTTCTCTCACATGTTGGTGCTGTATAATCATTGATGAATTATAGAAGAGTTTATTTTAAGAAACTAAACAAGTAACGAAGATACAGTGGACATGACAATTATGCTTTATCAGAATTTTTCCCCAACGTGATGCAAAGTGCTCAGATTTTCATAAAATCGATCCGCAAATTAATTAAAGCTCTCTGTGGCGTATCATGCTATAAAGGGACACACCCGCATAAATTCAAGAACCCAATTACTGTGCGATTATATGCGGAAGAACACATCGCGTCTGGTCTCGGAGGGTGTTCGTCGCGGTGCGATGCGGCGCGACGACTCGGCCGCGATCTCCCACGGGGTCTTCGGAGGCCTTCGACGATTTGCATTTAATCGCAATCCTCGCGCGGCGAACACGCCGGCGTGTGTACCGCGCAGATACGAATTCATAGTTTACATCGAACGGGCCTCTAGTTCATATACGCAAACTAATTGTACCGGCGGTAAATTACAGCGCTTGTACAGCAGCAACGGCAGCTGCATCGCCGCATGTGCGCCGTTGCAGTACAAGGCTCGTTCCATAGTGCACGCATATACGTACATAAACGTCGACGGCATGAGAGGGAGAACGCCGGAGAGCGTCAGAGAGCGTCGGAGAGGGTAGTTGGTAGGGCGAAAAGGGATTCTAGCCGGCGCGGAAAATGCGGGAAGCGGAAAAAGGATGCATCGAGCGATTACCCCGGCATGCACTCGATTAACACTCATTTGTATTTTGATTGCGGCGGCGATAATTGGCCGGTTTCTCAACCCCGGCAATCCACGCGGTAAAAAAAAAAGTCATTCGTGGATGTCGAGCCAAACTTTTTTTGCGTGTATCACGTTCGGCTGCCGCAACATTGCAGTTTCGACGGTTCGTGCGCACATGGTGAAGAGGGTCGCAGACGGGCAAAGTTTCGAGTCGACGCAATAGAGGAAAGGGTTATTACTCGCTTCTGATTTTAGATACGATTTTATGAGGAGTCGCAGTTTCTGAATACAGCAACCATTAAACTTCATAATTAGAGAGGCGGTGATCAATTACGGGTCAGCTCACCAAGAAGAGGCAATAGATCCCGAGATTGAGCACGTAGTTTCGTGATGTTGTATGTACAAACATGTTATGCCGTTTGTATTGTTAATTACCTGTGTACAAAAGAGAGGGGTTTAATAAGAGGACAATTGAAGCATTAAATATTGCATTTCTTTTACTAAATAAACCTTAATACATTATAAAATAATAATACGTATACATGTCCAGAAAATGATACGTTATAAGATGATAATACATGTCTAGAAAATATCTGCTTACATTGGAATAAATATAATCTTTTATTTTAAGATAATATCTTTCGTATCGATGTTATATCAATTTGGAATACAGCGCTTTTTTGCTACAGTATTTTATCTGATAAAAGTTAGCGAGGTGTGGTCGAGAGCGTATTTTCGTATAAAACATATTTAAACGAACAGCCGAGTCAACATTCCGGTGAAAGGATCAACATATTTTTCTAGAAAACAGGAAGAGCCCAGCGGCACAAATGTCAATTTTCTGCCCCAGGGCACTCGTAATTATGAGATGAAGATTTAAATCCGGGCAGTTTCCGATTGGCAACAAGTTCAAAGGGTTCTTTCATCGATGTTTACGACACTCCCGGGAGACTAGGTATGGCAAAAAGGTTTCGAGGGAATTTCCATTTTTTTCCCCCTTGTAGGAACGTTTGTAGCGCGTAGCTTTCCCTTCTTTTGCGTGGCTTTCCGGAATGCCCGAAGCGTAAAATTGCTGGTAAAATTGCATTAAGGCTAAGGTTTAGCTATCGTCTGGGACTATCTAAACTTGCCAATCTTATGCCCGTTTCTACCAACGTCGATTAACTTTAACCTCAGGTTAACTCACTCTTCGTCTCTTTCTAAGGGGACAGTTAGAAAGAGACAAAGAGTGAGTTAACCTAAGGTTAAAGTTAACCAAAGTTGGTAGAAATGGGCATTAGAAAGATAAGAGAGCTTTCATAAGTTTTTCATGTGACGACTCGCATTTGATTCGCCATTGCGTTGCTGTGGATTGGAAATCTTATCAAGGCAATTAAAGATTCGCGCGTATATAAAGAGATTGTTCGAATCAATTGCGTAAATGTCACGCTCTTTGTGAAAATAATTATTCGACATTTGTTGAAAATTTATTCAATTAAAACGAATTCTCTAAACCTCGCAATAAACGTCGTTCGAGATATAACCGCAATGAAATAATAATAATAATAATATAATAACATTAACTGTAATCAGATGTATGCACATATTGCGTGAAACATATTTATATTATTATTAATTTAGATAATAAATTACCAATTTTGAAATCATTTATGCGCGTAATTAATCATATTTTTTAATAATACAAAATATTGGCCCACGGTATTGTATATGTACACGACACAATAAAATATCATGAAAAATTTAAACCTTATTATAAATTTTATGCAATAATAATAACTATAAGTACTAACAAAATCATTAAAAATGCTAAAAATTGTTTAAATATAATAGCAATATTTGCTTGTTATGAATATTACGTTTCGTATTTATGTTGAAACATATTCAGAGTGGTGACCATTGTATGTACGTTACTTAATTATATTCATTACAACAATGACAAATTAATAATATATATGAAAACGCGTGGATGTATTAATACGCTATTGTTATGTCTCTACAGAAGCAAATGAATGGAAGCATAACCTATGTTACATATTGATGACGATTTTCGTTAAATGTTTCGATAAATTCTGATAAGCGTTCTAATAAAAGCGATGTCGAAGCTATTAGTTTACGTAGAATTATTTTTTAATGCATTTGTATTATTTAATAAATAAGGAAGTTTACGTGTTCTGTTCGAACATAATTACGTAAAGCTGGAATCACACGATGCACGATTTTCATGCCTGCATCCTTGCACGCTGGCGCTGACTGACGCTGACCAATGCATTGAACGTTGCTCGGTTTACTGTTTAAAACGTTAACTTTCCATCATTGCAAGCTTTGTATGATAACTTTATGTAACGTTTTAAACAGCAAACCGAGCAACGTTCAATGCATTGGTCAACGTCAGTCAGCGTGCAAGCGATGCAGGCATGAAAAACGTGCATCGTGATTCCGGCTTTATTTATTTTTTTCGAACAGTTTTTGAGAGATTATTTATTATATTTCAGTTTTTGTTCTCGACTATATTCTATTAGACACACAGTCTTTACATAAAAGAAAACAAACTTATTATAAAAAATATTATTTTATCAATAGAGAGTTATTTAATATTACCATTTTATCAATAGAATTCTTCTCTTTTTTGCTTGCATCTGCCATTTTAGCAGACATTCGGACATTTTAAAGTAGTTATAAAAGACAGACATATATATGGGAAAGAGGAAATAAGTATCACGAGCACCTCCTCGGGGATCTTTTTGAGAGGCGCGATCGCAGGAGGAAGGAGAGAAAGAAATAAGAAGAGGGAAGGCAAAAGTGGACAGGTGTGGTTTCTTTTGGCCTCTCGATATCAGGCAGAGGGCAGACATATGAAGTTAGCAAACGTGCCAACTTACCCATTTCCTACTTATCGAGTTTTCCCAGCACCCCGTTCCAGAGTGGAAAGTGAGAAAAGGACCGCGTGTAGGGATTGAAGCTGATGGGAGACAAGGGGAAATCCGAGCAGTGGAAGGCAAGAGTAGGTGGCGGTAACGCGCTTGCCGAGGTTTTCTTCTAATTTTCTGAACTTGATTAAAACTTGTCCGCCATAAAAATCAAGTTTCGTCTTTGCCAGGTATCCGTTACCGTTACCGATCGCTTCTCCCTCCTCCTCCTCCTCCACCTCTCTCTTTCTCTTCTCTACATCTCAGGCGCGAGCCAGACTGTGTCTTTGGACGAGATCGCCCGGCGTGAATTTCAGCGAAATTACTGGTAGTGAATTTAAATCAGGTACCGATTCGACGAGAGTGGTTTTGTCTGTATATTAAGCGACATTGTTTCGAGAATATGAAAATTAGTTAACAAACTATTGGCTTGCAGGCTTTATCGGTGATATCATGATATCTTTTAAAAATGTATAGATCACGCTGTATAATTGATTTGGCTGAATCTGCTGAAACTTTTAACATAATTTTAAATTATACATTCTTCTTAAATTTTTTATAGTAATATCTATGGCAGCTATTACTCGCTATATGCCGATAAGCTTTAATTTTGAAATACTGAAAATATTTAATTCAAAGAGACTGTTACGGGAAATTAATTTTTTAAATTATTGAATATACTTGATATGGCAATTTTGTGTATAATTTCAAGATATAATTTAAATTCCTTCAAGTACTGCCTGATTTTAATGTTACTCCATGTAAAAGTGCAAATAGCTTGGTACAAAGAGCACCGAATTCAGTCCACCGAAAAAAAATCTCTTACAAGCGCATGGCCACAATTTGATGAACTAGTCTCGAAATCCAGAATTTTTGCGAAGAGAACGTTACTTCTTTTTTACGAGTGCTACCGGTGATAACTGACAGTCTCTATAATGGACGCTTTTTACGACCATATAAAACCAAGGCCCGTGGTGCACTTCGGTCCACCTTTGTAATTCGCATCCTTGTTCCTTCACGACTCTGTTCTAACTAGAACGAGTTTTGGTTCTAAAATTTTACTATGAGTTACGATAATCTCGGTATAGTTGCGTGAAAGGACACATCAATTGTCAATTACGACAATTATTTGACGTAATTGACAATTGATGTGTTCTTTGTCGATATTTTATTCAAATACGAAGAACAGTAAACAGTATTTATTGATGCATCTTCTAATAGATACAATTAACAAAATGCCAAAATCTCTTCGATTTCGACTTGAATATGTGCTTTATAGCATATGGGATTCTTATTCAATTTCGCGTATATTATATTGAAAGGATAAGCTAGTGGAACAGAATAGAATTGCACCGACGATACTGCGCTTTGCTTGAAATCCCGCTACCGTTTCATAATCCAAGAATATACTGGATGACTATAGCTTGAATCCCCTTCAAAAGTCGAAATTGCTTCTAGTCTCCGTACGTTTTCAATTTACCAATGATCGTAATATCCAAAATGTCTATTCTGAATGGACACAAAATATTTTAACAGTATTACTCGTTTTTGTTCTATTCTATGTATTTCTGTTAATTTAATAAACTTCTTAAAAATAAAAACATAAATTCAAAAAATTTCTCGAAAAACTCGTAATTAAAATTCAAATTGCAAATGACGAGACCCTGCATTTGCTTCTTAAATTATATCTCCGTGGTAAGTTTAATAAGCTTTCATTAATTTCTTTAACCCAGATTCAGCTCGCTCGTAAATTACGAAGACGCGATAACACGTACACTTTAATTAATTCCCATTTAATCATCGCGTTATTACACAGCGTCCGTGGTCCGCCGTACCTAATCGCATTTTATCGAATTAATAAAGCGTGCGCGTTCGCTGTCCGACATTCTGCTCGACGAGTCGCACGTGAGTAACGTGGCGTTTTCAGCGGCATCACGATTGACATAATTGACCGCGGCCGATGCTCACGGCCATTAACGCCGCTGTGAGGGGTGGGATATATATGAGATATAATATAATTAAACGCCGGACAATATGAAATCAACTTCAGCGAAGCGTACACCGGCGGTCGGCCGGCCGGCCGCGGCCGGTCGAACTCACTGCGCGTTTCGTTTTACTGTCATTTAGATTTTATTAAATGTTTTACGATTCGCCGAGCACGTTTCGCCGTTCAGCCTGGCGCACAGAATGAGTCATGTCACGACTCCTCCCCGAGGTTGACTATTAACGAGGCGATAGATGAACCTGATGAACACGATGCGCTTTCTTTTATGATAGCAAAAGGGTCGGTGGATATGTGTGCGTTAAACGCGCGGTGACGACGGATATAAGTCCTATAAAAACAAAGTTAAAACCAATGTCACGTACGCTACGTTATGAAAAACTCGTTAAGAGCGATAATGCACGTTGTCGGTTATTAAAATGCTATTTGTTATATTGGTTTTTATGGACGTTCATTCGTTATCGATGGAACTGAGACCGCTTGGCGATAATTTAATCTCGTAGGAGCGATGAATAAGAGATACGATCGTAAAACGAAAAAATATCTGCATTCCGCAATCAATATCCGATACGATAATATTAAACAAAGATAGCTGATTGCTACTACTGTAAAAATATGTAAACATTGTAAAGGAATTATTTTTTCCGATAGCGTGCTCTTGAAAAATCTCATTTTAATCCCATTGTATCTTATTTCTCAGTTACACGAAGATAAGTTTTGCATTTCTCCAAGCATTCTAATTACGTATTTCTTCCTAAATATTTTAAAAGATCGAAGACTACATATTATTAAGATTAAGATACAGCGTTTCTAGATTGCGTCAATAAATTGGCGCTTTCTCCGTTTTCTACCGACTACGCGTGCACGCGCGTCGAAATCCTTCGCACATCCAGAAACGTAATCGCCAAAGAGCTCTTTCGGTCGACACTAATTGCAACGGCATTGCTCGGGCAGATGGTGCTTTCTATATAACTATATAGTGGCTATATCGAAGCGGATATCTAATTTTATCCGAAGCTTCGGCAACGAGAACGGAACACGAAACCGTGGCTTAAGTAGGGTGAATGCGGCACGTATCCCAATCGACCTGATACACCCTGGCGTTATGATGGCCAGTGAGCACAAACTGCACTTAGTTTAACTTCGTGAGCGCGGGTCTACGGCGCGGAATACGAAATTCGCGAGGAGGAGAATTTGGGTGGGAGGGAAACGGCTGCGGCCATCATCATCGACGTCTCCTGGGAGAGACGCAAGTCCCGCAAGTACCATCCGCGATCGTATCGGCTCGACTCGTGTCCGGCGTAGCTACCGCTCTAGGCACAAATTTCGCTCCAACTGTAGCTGTGAAATTTCGCGCCTTACCATTAACTGCCGAGCTGGAAGAGAGATAAGCGAACGGTCTCTGAGTTACGAAAATGGTGGCTTTGCTGGTACAGCCGACTCTTTCGATGTTACTCGTGTAATAACGGCGGCGAGATAGTGAAAATATTAGCCATTTATTGATATGTTGAATATATCGTGACGAAAGTTTCCTAGAAGCTGGTTTTTTATATTAATTTATGTTTTCCAATTCTCATTAATTCATGAAATCCGTGAAAAAGGGAGAAGGATGAAAATTATTTCGTGAAAAATATCTTTATGAATTTTTTATTTAATTTTCTCTTTATTATGTAATCTTTCGTGACTAGAATATATAATGGATAACATAGTTTATACTTGCGGCTGTTAAAGTGTTAAGGTAAATGTTTAGGTAATATTTAAAAAGAAAGAAAATTATTATTCATATATCAGTTTTAGATAGTTACAAACAATTGTATTGTTTTTCTACTACTGGAGAATTATCTCTATTCCTAAAAAACGAACGAGCAAAATTACCAAAAAAAGAAGGCGGAAATTAAGTTGAGATCGGACATCGAATATAATCAAATGTATGACTCTCAGCATCAATCTCGTTTTGTTTAAAATGTCCCAAATATAATACATTGTGATTGAGTGTACTCTTCTTAATTATTAATAATTGCATATATAAAAAAAAAAACGATTGCATTATTCATATCATTATTTATTCATGTGCAGTAATATAGTCAAGCTATGCCATCTACATTCGATATTGAATGCATATACAGATACGTAATACATATAATAATAATAATCTTATAATTATCAATTATTATCTCAATCACGAACATCGTTAATCTTTCATTTCTGACCGTTTAAGTTTAGAAATACGATTTGAAACGATAACTGCCTTAATCTTGCACTGACTATTAATGTCTTGGTATCCCGCTCATACATCTTGAACTATTTGTATGGATCCTATCGACGTTGCGCTAATTCCGCTTGCTCGAAGACAGAACGTTTAAACACCGAGACGACGCGCGAGCATGTTCGGTGTAGGTATTCCGCGTCGACGTTGGGAATTCAAACGGCAGCGGCGTCTCCGCGCAGCCTGGATACCTATATAATTGCGCCTCGGAACGAAAATCTTGCTAATGCACGGAGACTGAAGCTCTTCCGACGCATCGCATATCGAAGCTGAATATTCAATCCGCGCACCGCTCACTGGCGTGCCGAATCTTCTCGTAGAGCTGCGTCTGCAATGCGTTCGCAAAAGCGTAGACGTAGACATAGACGAACAAAATCTCTCTTCTCTCTCTCTCTCTCCTCTCTTTCTCTCCTCTCTCTCCCTTCGTTCTCTCTCCCTACGCGTTTCCCCAGTTTATCCTATCTTAGCTTAGGTTGTGAAGTCCTGATTTTCAATTCGTGCCTTGAGGGCACTTACTCCTTGCAAAGTGTTTGGCCTTCGCCAGCCCTCCCTTCCTTCCTCTCGTCTATACCGCCTGGCTGCTTGAGCACTATCTACATGTAAATCTAATATACGCTCCCGCATTCTATAAGCATCGCATCGAAGAACGACACCGTCCCGCCGACGAGAACGACATTTGGGACACCTCGTGTTAGCACAAAGTGACGCGGCTGATGGAATCTGCGGGATATTCGAACGCGTGCGTTCTGGCGTCGCGCGAGTTTCTCACATACGCTAAGCTCGGATCTCTGGCTGTTCAAATCTGAAGAAGAATACATTCACTTATCTGACGTTAACTTTTTATTACGCTAACGAAGCAGGAACAATAAGCAATGTTATGGATGTCCATCAAATCAGTGAACAAAATTAAATATTAGGTACGTACCCAGGAATGAGCTTTTTTATTTAAGTTTTTTAACGGTTTTTTTTTTTCTTAAGAACGTGACGTCAATGTAATTGTAAGTTTTGTTCCATCTCGGTGTTTCGAAACAAGAACAATGTGATTGTATAAGACGATAAAAGCCCCTGTCTTTTACCTTACCTTAAAGTTATACTATTGTTCTTTTTTCCAAGTACCGAACTTTGTTTATTGAAATCAACAAATCGTTTACAGCGATAAATATACGCGTTCAAAAAAACAAGAAACTCACATCTGTCACTTATATTTTCTTAACCGGTTTAGAATGGAATTCGTGTTGGTACAATATTTTGCATTTAAAATTAGCTCTGAAGTTTGCTGGCAAAATATTTTTGCTTCCTGTATGTTCTAATTTCTGAATCCGACTTCCAACGTTCGTTTGCCCGATGTCGGCAGCTGCCCACTGAAAACTGCAAGCCGGCGCACGTGGAGCAGTTAATTAAAACGAATCTCGGCACATGCTCTTTTTTCGCGTCATTACGCCCAATGGACGGCAACGGCGCGCATGTGAAAAGTGGCCGTAACAAGCTATATATATAGCCGCGATAACGCCGTTGAATAAAGTTGCAAATCGTTATATCTTCCGCGCATCGCCGTCGCCGAAATGCAACATGGTCGCGCGGCAATAACGCGAAAAGGATGACGAACGGACGCGAATAAAGAGATGGCAGATTTGTGCCATGCGGCGAGAGTGGATAGTTAGGCGTGTGGAAATTTTTCAAACTCCGCTGCCGCGGATTAATGAAGACAGAGAGGTACGTTCTACGAATCCTCTGACGTTCGACGCTTTTTTTTTTTCTTTAATCCACGTCCGCCAGAAATTGAAGGCTCGTCCGATCGCAGTGCGGTCATCGGAGCGTCCTTAATTATACGCAGCCGGCAAATCTCAATATTATTTTAATATAAATGTGCGGTCTCCTGCCGATAACAACGGTAGGCATTTTTTTGCTGACGCTCCTTTGTGAGTCGGTGGCGCGTTCGGCGCACTGAAAAGCCGGAGAGATATTTTTCTCTAGTACGAATCTCGCGCGCTAAAACACCCTCGGGTGCTATCGAGCTCGATATATCACCTTAATTACGCGTATCGCGAATTCTTCTTTTCTTTTATCCCAATATCGTTGCGGATGTTTCTCGCGTGCAGGCCTTGCGTCGAGATATTGCGTTCGCCGCAATCTCAATCGCACCGCTCGACAGACGTAAGATATCTCAAGTTAAAAATCTTGCATATAAAACTAGAACATAAATATCAAAAAGTAAAGATCTTGTGAGAAATTTATTATAATTTTTGTAACAATTTGATTGAATCAGATTATAATATTTTTCTTCACGTCTTTAACGAAGGCTGATACGCGACTACAGCATTTAAAATTGTGCGCTATGCATACACGTCTATGTCGTAACGGTGATTTTTCACATACGCCGTTTTACATTACGCTTTCTGTCTGCTTGTGGCGGGTCGCAAACTCGTGCATATCAAACGTATGTACATATATGTATATACATATGCATATATATACACACATATATTTTTTTAACTGTTTGCACTCGCCGATCGCTCGATGTTTCATTCGCGGCGACATCGATCCACCGCATGTTTACACGGACATGTACCAACTCCCGCTGGGCGATGGAGGATTAGCAAAAGCAAGCGAACGAACGATACATCCCCCCGGAAGGCAATCGATAGGAAGGATGGGATTTATTTGGCGGTCGGTGGTTTCTTTGAGATCGCGCTACTATACCGGTCTGGGACGCGACAGGTAACATATAGCCCGCAGCAGGCCCGCATTAGGAAAAATAAAATGCAGTCAGATTCGAATCAAACCTGGTCCAGTGTTTGGCTAGTGGCTATTCTCTCCGTGAATTTTTTTTCATTAATGTATGCAAAGATACGAAGATGTTGGCAGGTGTGAATAATGATCTTTCGAGCTCTATAAAAGCTGGAACTTTTGATAATCTTCTTTAATAAAACGAATTTTTTCTAGCTGGAACTTCCTCAAATAAGATGTTAAATATTTTTCACGTGTTCTGATCTATTTTAAACTGTATATAGCGTCAAACGATATAAAATGCTTTCCAAATTATTTTACATTTTTTTAGCTTTTTAACAGTTTGGCTATATACATTTTTTATTAATCTTCATATAAATTTTTAATTACGAGAGAGACCAAGTGTTAAATAATGACATAGCATGGCATTTCTTGTTTCTTATATATAAAATGGTATTTAAAATTTTTAAACAATTTCTCTTTCTGGATAATCTAACTTTGCTACTAGAGATAATTGTGCTGATAATTAAAATATATAATTTATATATATTGGTATCTATTAATCACAGATTTTAAAATAGAATTTCTGTAGGAATAGCCAAATCAATGAAAATTAATAAAAATTGATACTGATATCAATTTGATTCATTTATTTATGCATATAAAATATCTTTTTCCTATTGCATAAAGATTACATTATAAAATTTTTGAAATCTCTTTATATACTTTATATACTTCTATACATATACTAAATTAATATATTATCTTGTAATTTGTTACAAAAATAACTTTAAGAAATTGTAGTTTTTAAAAAAGATATTTATGATCTTTTTTTTGTTTAAATAACTTATAGAAATCATAAAAAACCACGACTCGAACTTCAAAGCAATCACAAAATATATTCGTTATTTAATAACTCTTAAAGCAGAATGTTTACTGACCATATTTTGCACATCAATCTATATTTTGCTCATAAAATACGAAACGGACCAACGCGTCGTCAGTATGTCAGCTGAAAATAGTATCGATTCTGTATAGAAATGCGTATTCTTCTTAAATAAAACTACGTCTGTCTCAAGTCAATAAATCCAAACGCGCAGCTCCAAGGTTTTACAGCCGTTTAAAATTTTATTTCAATCGCTTGTGTCATTCCGATCAGACTAAAGTGATGTTTTGGTGTTCGCGCAGGCATCATCGGGTTTGATGGGCACCAAATGGCGAACAAAAATTCTTCGATACCTATCTCACCAATTTATGCGATCGTGAATAGTGGCTTGATCGGTGTTGTTTCGCCTTTTTGCTGAGAACGAGATATTATTGCCGAGACATCTGCCGCTAATTCTCGAACTCTTGCCACGTATTACGCTTAATCCTTTGAGCACCGGTTGGCTACTAGCATAAGCGACCGTCATTCCTTCATGTAACATAACGTTATGCTAATTTCTCAGTTATTAGCGTATCACGGCACTGCACCGACCGGACATTTCTGCTCGGCGTGGACCGGATATAGACGATTAAATTAAGTTATACGAGCGATCGTAATCTTTCTTAAAGCAACCGCCACAGTGCGTCGACCGATTGCGAACTCACAAACGTTTTTATTTAACAGGTATCGTTAACTTTTTTTGCACGAATGGTTTCTCAATAACATATAATATGCTTGTAACTTTTGTACATCTGCGTTTTGATTATAACGTAGATTGTTTTACGGGATTTCGATAGAAAATATTGGAAGTACAGCCTACGATTGAACCTACTTGCAATTTTTGGTACTTTTGGTGAAGTACATTATAGAGTTTTACATTTTATATTAAAGTTGGTGAGTCATGAGAGAGAATCAGGTGTTTCTCATTCAGAGATTTGTAGATATAATACAGCATATAAAAGAGAACTTGCAATATAAGTACTTACAAACTTACATAACCAGAAATTTTACGAAATTTTAACGCGCGAGAATCGGCAATGTGAAAGTTTACTTCCATACAAGTTAACGCTATAGTATAGTACTTTTGCCAGTCGTTTATTCAACGAATAGTCGTTTCGACGGTGCTTCAAGGAACATAGTGTACAGGCAGTTTCAACTTCTGCGTGGCCAATAAATTTGATGTAAAGTCGTGTATTATGTCTGTACCATCGGCCGTGCCTCACGCATCGTAAGAAAACTCGCGGGTTGTCCTTAATGGTTTCGCATAGAAGGCGTTAAAAAGGTTTACGACACATAAAAACTACGCCTAAAGTGTGTAGCTATTCCATCAGCCGCAGTGTATGGTCTATAATACGGATAAGAAAATCGTAAAAGTGAGGCATCTGCTCCGCAAACAATATGTGAGATTTATATTGATAGAAAAATGTATAATTGATTATATCTTTTTTTATTTATTGTAGAATGTGTTAGAGATCAGTATCCACTGGCCTGCTTCAGGTCAAAAGTTGGCATTTAATGTAACTTATCACGGCGCTGATTGATTCGGATTTCGAAATGAAACGCGCAAATGACGGACAAGAAAACTAGTCATCATCCAAAGTCGTTCGTCTTCTTCCGCAGCGAAATGTGCGATGGGTACACTTATCTCCCTTATCAATGGGAGCAGCCGGAAGAGCAGGTAGACCAATGCCAAACGATACGATAAATGCGGATCGGATGATGGATGGGCGGCAAACGCTTCGCATTTCTACTTTCCCACGCCACTTAAACTCGCGCGCTTGTCCCTCATCTCACGACATCTCTACTCAGTGATTGATAAAACTACTGAATTTATAACCGCGGATAATAATTTTGCGCGTGATTCGAAGTTTTCTGTGCATCAATAATATTGTTCGTCGATTTTCGTGAGATGCACTGAATCTCTTCCCTTTGAATCACCTCGCTATTGCGGTAACATAATGGGAGCTCTCCAGCTACGTCGGACACAACGGCGCGAGGGATTACACAAGGAGAATGCTCGGGCAGATGTCTTAGAAATATTCCTTAATGTCTATGTCATGAGCTCGATCTGCCGGATTGCGATTTTCTATTTGAGCGTGAATGCTCCTCCTGTGCCAAAATACCTTCGAGAACTCAGCGATTCTCCTGTGAGAGAGAGAGAGAAACATAAACCTAATTATAATATATCTGTCGATTTAACCGACAATTCTAAATTTTCGTTTATTTTCTCGCTTAAACAGATTGCTCCCACCTCTCTCTCTCTCTCTTTCTCGCTTTATTTTTTTCTCTCTCGTCAACGATCAAATATCCTGTTTGAGAAATTAGATTTCGACTAGCAAGATTCGACTACTTATTAGTAAAGTCATTTGCTGTAAACGCAAATGTTACCGAGTGTCAAACGAGTTGTCGGATCGATGAAACCTCGCGGATATTTGCGAGGTGCTTGTTAAGTAAATCGACCGGCCGGGGCCGTGAACCACGGCCGAAGTCGGCTGGCATGGTAACGAGTATCAATAGTGAGAGAACACTCGAAAGCTCGAGACTACTCGACCATTTCTCCGGCATTCGCCCGCCAGATATCATCGTAATTTATACGATCGTCGTTTATTTTGGCTTCGTCGTTTTGCGTTATACGCTTTGATTATTCCTCTCTCTTCACGCCTTAATTCGATAGTCACTCACGCGCGAGCTGAGCTGGCGGCTGCTGCCACACTTCACTCTCTTGACTTTAATATTTTTAAATATCTTAGGACACACACACACACACACACATACATTCGCGAGAGAGCTCGCGTCTTAATTAAAATGAAACATTAAGGCTTTCAACGGACAAAAGAATTTTTTAAAACATGAAAACTGAACCTCTTTTTTCTCTTTAACTTTTTTCTTATATAAATTTATCCAATATCCTGTAGTCCAATAAGACACATTAGACAAGTTTTGCTATATTTATTTATTCGATTTCATTTTCCTTTTATATTCCTGCAGCCAGCTATTAACGTATTGAATTATACATATGCATCTGGCGTCTCATAAATCGCTCGTTGCTTATTTATGTTGTACTAGAGATATAAAAAGCCAAAGGAAAAAGCGGTGGTTATTTCAATGAAAATATAGCCACGAGAGAACGCTTTATGAAGCTCGTTCATACGAATTCTGTGTATACACAAACGATGAAAGGCGTTCTGGTAATAGAAGGAACTGATTACTGTCGCGACGTGAAGAATAAATCGACTTTCTCTTTGTGGCTGTGTTTCGCGAGTGTCGTCGCTCGATACTGGATGGTCCTTGAACCTTAAAACCTACGCTGCGCGCTGGTGATAATAGCTTCTCGAGAGCACTTTGAGACCCCTCTCATGGAGGATCCGAAACGTCTGCAATGCCAAGAAATGTCAAGATACCATCGTAATTTATGCGACAGTCATTTGTTTCAGTCCTGGCGTCCTCCGCGCGATATCGTAAATCGAGAATAAGCAAAGCGTATTTCCGGTTGTTACCTACAGAGCCGGGATATCTATCCCCCAAACGTTATCCTGATTCACTTTGTGGGACATCTCACTCTTGCGACGAGATACAAGATACATTTCTGATTAAGATATATTCGTAGCCCAAATTTTAGTACTAAATGTAAGGTGTGCAGATAAGCTGATATTAATGTTTGAAATTACATTTATAAATAAATCGCTCTCTTCACGGAATATTGCTAAAATCATTATCATGCAAAAACATATATTAATAATAATCTTACGTAAAAAGTGCAATAATTAATTATTCCTCTCAGTAAATATAACATTTTTACAATTGAAATTTTCTCGGATACGATTTTGTGACAAAAAACGACACCCTTATTGAAATATATGCGCGCTCAAAGGAAGTGGACGTGTTTCCCTCCCTTGATATTCGAGGACATATTGCAACAGTTTCCGTCGCGGAAATAGTCGATATTTTCAAGAGAACTTTTCTTCGATTCTCAAAAGGGATATCAGGCACGGAGATCAAATCGCCAGATGACGATGGAGCATCAATCGGTTTGGCACACCCGTGAAATCGTCCCGTGGCTAAGTTAAGAACAGGTTGACGCGCCAGGATAAGGCTCGCGACCGAGGGTGACGACTAAAAAATGATCTCATAAAAATCGACAGAGTGCGAAGGATGCTGGCGCGACGGATTAACCCGCATAGCAACCGACCCACGGGGGAGATCCTTCGCACCGTGGAAACCGATTTCTCGTGAGTTTTTCACCCTAACGGCCTAGAAGACCGTAATGGTGTTTAGGGGATATTTACTGGGCCACTCAAAGACTTAAGCCTCGCACTCTTATAC
Organism: Leptothorax acervorum; assembly: GCA_035220615.1. Taxonomy (NCBI): domain Eukaryota; kingdom Metazoa; phylum Arthropoda; class Insecta; order Hymenoptera; family Formicidae; genus Leptothorax; species Leptothorax acervorum. Next base: position 885,168 of record JASTWQ010000014.1, read on the forward strand.
GGAGGAAGCGTCATAAATAAAAAAATAAAGCAGAACTCTGATCTTTCGGCACATATGGGAATTGCAGTGAATACAACGCGATAGTACCTATTCATAATATCCGATCGAATAATTTTAGATATAACGCAAAAAAGATTGAATATATAAAGATATTATATGTACATACATAATACAAAAATATACTTTTCCTTTTTGTATGTCTAAAAGTAGTAATATTTTTTAGAGAATAATTTTAGTATAATAATTGCCGATTATTATTAAAAAATAATTGGTAAACTCGATGAATTTGTTCAGAGTAGGTGGAAAAGGGATTGAACTGAACAGAGGTGTCAAGGGGAGTACACTTTATGTTCATCCCTCTCGTATAGGGTTACGTAAAAATGCGCTTTCGAACTGAGCGAATCACCCATCCATTGAAAGACCGCCCTGTCGTATATAGCCTAAGGGTGAAGCTGATTCTCAAAGGTAAGGAGACTCGCTCCTTCTTTTCAGACCGCAGGATTTCGAGATATAAGCGTACTCTTCGAAACATATTCTCAACGAAGCGGGGAAAACGAAACGCGTTGCATTTGCGTTTTCTCTTTCTGAAAGACGAGCTCGGAGAACGTTTTAGTTTCACGCAAAGTTGCTTTGATAAGAACATATGCTTTTTTTCGTCGCAGCATGTGACATACTATTGTTCATAATTATCGTTTGTAGATTCGAACGTTGAGTAGGATTAATCGAAAACTGTTACCACGAAGGAAGAATTTCGTATGTTTTTTTCGCGCAACATTAATGAATTTACAACAGTTCCCGCAAAAATCGCGGGAAAAAAACATGGTATGATACACCAGCTAAAAACTTGGAAGTCATTTTTACGCCAGGCCAACTGTATTCACGAGCATGCGAATGCACACGGTGCTGTATTTTATGATTTGCGATACCGCTGTGACGTGTTTACACATAAATCTCATAGGATAGCGATCGAGTTAAGTCAATCGGCACGAAGCGATCTGCCCGATGCATCGAACGCGATGGATATTTGAAAAAGCGCTTCGCGCGCGCTTGTTTGCGCGCCCGGGCGCATATGCATATCCGGGGGTACGAAAAAAATATTTGTTCGCTACCGGCGGAAAAACAGGTGCGCTCTGTGTACGGTGAAATTTTCGGCGATTGCTATTGGGACGCGTATAAAACGGCATCGGTATAATTAGTACATGAAGTTGGTAACTCGATAAGCCGATAATGGGGGGGGGGGGGGGGAAAGCGTCCGTCCCTTCGTGCCGATCTCAAGCTGCAACAACTGACCCTGTTATTTCGGCAAACACGTCAGGCTTTCTGGCTCACCGCCATGCGATCGTTGAAAAAGAGTTCCCATTTTCCGTGGACCTCAGGATCAAGTTCGTCCACCGTGAGGCTTCTCGGGTCGTTTGTTTTGCAGGACGGCGCGGGCGATGCGCGACAAAAGGGGCGATCGATCGGCAAAAGTAACAAATATTTATTGCGACCGGCATCCCACGCGACTTCAAAGCGGGAATATTAATGATAGGATTAGCATAACATGATCTGACACAACACGGCCATTATCGGTTAGCCCTACCCATCTCGGTGTCTCTTTTCCATCCTTGAACACCTTTTCGACCTTTCCGGTCAGTATTGACGTTCAACCGCGATCGCATTAACTTACCTGAATTTATAGCACCGTCGGATCCGTGTAGTGTCCAATTAACCTGATTAACCCAATTAACCATAGCCTCACCGGGTTTGTGCTTCGGCTATCGGTGGCTCCGCTAATCTGTCCACGGAGTTGGGTGCGGTTTTGTCGTTATATTATGTGCAAACTTGGCAATCCATCGATAACGTCCCGCCGTTATACCGGGTGAACGTGAATTAAGCTGATAGCATCTCCAATTACGTTCGCTTGATGTATTTTACGATTATCGATTCATCCGCGTATTATCTGTACACGACGACAAGTTAACGGACGAATCGCCGAGAGACGATCGTCGGCCTCCGGACGTAGAACTGTGTCCAATTCAAAATTGAAGTAGAATGCTCTGATATTGGATATCCGCGAATAGAAGAAGCCCGCTCCTCTTCTACTTGTGTGTACCCTATTCTTTAGCGATCCATTAGCGATCCGAGAGAATAAGAATTCGCCTAATAAGAATAGTTGATCTGCACGATTCAATAAAGGGGATAAACTGCGAATTGCGGCGGCATGCGCTGTGTGGAGGTAATATAAATCTAGTGCGAAATCTGCGAGATTCTTCGCGCCGTCTAAGCGCCTTGATGGCGTTCCCTCTCCCCTCCGGTTACGGCGCGGCTTTTTACGATATAGCGTTGGATAAGTTTCCCGCATACTTCGGGGATCGAGATTCCTGGGGCTTCGAGCTCTCCGAGCTCCAACCCCGATCCACGGCGCGCTACCGTCTTCTCACCACCAATCGCAATATCTCGCCCACGCTTTGGCGAGTGTTGCTCGGCAGGTTGGTATGCACGCCTGCGGTGCACTTTGGAATCTAATATGGCGCTGACGAGGACGTCCTGTCCAATAAAATGTCGCCGATGCATAAACAGTGGCACGATGCTCGCGATTATTGCTGTGAGCACGATTATCCGTGCCTCGGCGATTTTGTCGGCACGAACATGATTACAGAAATTCAACGTATATTGAATTAGCCTATGACTAATAACCATTTTTTGCCTGACAATTTTACCATTGTTAGATTACTTTGTACAATTCTGTAAATAGAAATTCTAAACAGGCGAAAAAAAAACCCAAAAATTTTAGCTCGTAATAAATTGCACGCCACTATTAACATGCCGTATTATCGTGTAATACGATAAAATTAAAGAGTTGATTGAACAATGAATCCTACAACAATAACGCTACTCAGATACAAGAGGGCATTAAAAATTCATTTACCATACTTATTATCTGTCGCGACGTAGATTAACGACAATGGCCGAAAATCCCAGCAGGATATAATACTGTACGGTGTATCACATTTTATGTACAGCTACTGCATTATACCGTATTATACCATGCTAGAAATCCGGATTATACTCTTATCCATTGATTTAAAGCATTTACGCCGGGCTCGTAGTCTCTATGAGAAACTGCATATAGGAAAGATTTTGCGCTTAATCGCGCGGCTCTTCCCCTGAATGGCGCGTAGGAAAAGTTATATACCCGTGGAGGATATTACAAAATTCAATTCACAGCTATTCAAGTTGAAATGGAATCATGTGTCTCTGCTTGCCCTTGGTGTTAATTTATTAATCCCACTTATACGAGCGACTTACAAAGCTCTTTGTATTTCTTCTTTAATGGTAGAAACAACCATTATTTCTCTTCTATCTGAAGCTTGGAGAAAAATTTTACTCCATTTTGAATTCGCGTCGTTGAAACGATTTATCTTTCTATATGGCGCAGATTTTAGTAATGGCACATATAAAGAAAATGGATAACCAGAACAGATAACCAATAAAAGATTTAACGTACTTTCTAATCGATTTGTCTTGCAGTGTGTCAGCGACTGTCTTATCTTTCTAGCTAGAAATCGTTGTTTAAATGTCATGTCAATCGATTTCTCTCACTTGACTAATGATATATAATTCACGATACTCAAGGCAAGTTGAAAAATACTTCAGTATCCAATTTTATAAATGCTAAGATAAAGAAATATTACAGTAACCTATTTCTTAAAACGATATTTTAGTAGATATAAATATATTTGGATTTTTCTATCAATAGAATTTTTTAGAGAGAGGGCACATCTAAAAGCGAAAGGGGCTAATTAAAAATGTACTTTATACAAATATTTTATTTTTATTAGCTTATGTATTATGTTATATTTTTATCTGATATATTGCTAGAATACGCACATAGGATCTTTCAGCATATTTTCTATTATATTCTGCCATTTTTGAGAAGCAATTTTGTCGTCACTCCCTTAAGCAATGTCCGTAATCAGATAAAGCGACGTACTTTTCTGGTCGTCTGTCCCGCGGACGAGGAAAAGAACAAAGCTGCGGGTAGCAAAAGCTTCGCTACGCAAAACCTGAAGAAAACGTTATCTCTTCTCGCGTGCAACGTCGTTATAATTATGAAACTGCAGCAGTAAAACGCATATTCATATTCCAAGACGTCTCTGTACCTATGTTCTTCGCAAGCTGTTTGTACATTCGTTTGTCAAATGAAAGAACACTTTTGCAGCGCAAAGCTGTACGAAAGTGTACGATATATAAAAAGTGCTAGTAAAATTTTTTGACGACTATAGAGTTAAAAAAAGAACGATGAAAGAACGATAAAAATAATCGAAAATATAATAGAAAGTATTGAAAGAAAACATTGCATGAAAGGTAAAATAAATACAGCATCACTACGCTTTAAATGTGATGCAAAGGTGATACATACTCATACATATGGTGCGTATGTTTTATACGTTACAATTCTGACTGCAACTGATTCTAATATCTCCTCGCGACGTCGAGAAAGGAATATTTAAAAGACACACTAAAAATTTCGTCCTCTCCTCATCTCTACGTGTTGCGCGTTGAAGTATCTAACGTAGGTATACATAAAATATTACATGTATATAAAAGAAAGATCACTATACTTTCTGTCGTCATTTCTTTTATTTTTTATTTATTTTTTGACATTTTCTTATTTTAACGTTTATGAGATGAGTTTTATTTTAGTTTGACATGATTATTCGTAATTTGATGTAAATCTGAAATTGATATAGTACCCTCTCGCACACTCGTACATTGTATTATTTGCAGGTATAGGCCAACCTGTTACGGCGTATATGTACATAATCTCCGCGTAAGCACGAATGTGATCTAATTACATTAATCAACTGTCACCACATTGTAATCGATCGGCCTTCACGCGCGCGTAGCGTATAATTGTCCATTACCAGGTAACGAAGGTCTTGCGTCGCCGTATAATGATCTTCACGTGACAAGTAGCATGCAGTCAGTTTTTTAAATTAACTGTCCACTCGCGTAGCGCGAACTAGTTAACGTTTTTGATTTCTGCCACGAGAACAAATTCGCAGCATAGTTATTCAATGTGCGCAACGCGGAATAGGCAGTTAATTTGAAAAAGTACATACAATATGTATTTTAACAAAGTTAATACGATATAATAAATAACTCTTAACGTCTCTCACATACGTCACATACGTATAACAATATTGACATGACACGAATATCGAACGACATAGAAAGAATCGATAGAGCACGCGTCAGCAAAACAAAGTAAACATAATTTTTAATTAAACAATGATTAGGAATTTCTTCGCCAGTAATTAATAACCAAGAATGGATAAATAATTGACGATGACTGGCACCACATTTATTAAAAATGTCGACACGACGTTTCGAGCCAAATTCGGCTCCTTCTCAAGTGTACAAATAATATCTTACATAGACATTCATAGTCACAACATGTGCCTGCAAGTCCGATCTAAGAATGCTATGTGCGTTATAAAATATAAAATGGATTGTGTTCGGAGACACGTCTGTACGCCACGGCTGCGGACAACACAATAGTCCATTTTATATTTTATAACGCACATAGCATTCTTAGATCGGACTTGCAGGCACATGTTGTGACTATGAATGTCTATGTAAGATATTATTTGTATAATTTTTAATTAACTTGATGATTATTTTTACGAACGCCCCGGATACTCATCAGTACGGTGTCACGAGAGCAAAATCGTTATAGAACCAACTCGCTCATCGGATTTGATAAGACTCGCGGTGGACCGCTGTTTCCCCATCCGCTGTCTGACCATAAAAAGGCCTCATCACTGGGTGATCGAATCCGCGACCGGGAGGCGACTAAATTTCCGAATTACGAGCGCCGACGTCCCCCTTCGGTCGTTCCATCTTTCGTGAACGCGCCAAGTTGGCCAAAAGTTCAATTGGAGCTAAACCGTTTCCGAAGTTGCAACCATTGAAAACCGCTCGCCAACTATTATTGGTCCAGGTCGCATAGTATAATTACTGTTCGGCATCTATTCGGTTCCCTGTCCCCTCTACCAACAAACTCCGCCATCGGCCAGTCATGGTGCGCCCCGACGTCCGCGTCGTCGTCGTCGTCTCTCGATCGAGCACGTGGAGCCGTCAAACCCAAATCTATCGATCAGCGAGCCATTAACTTCGGCCGACTCGGGGAAGAAAATGGGAAGACGGCGGGGACCGTGAACCGACCCGGATAACTTTCCACGGAAACTTTCGCGGAATACGTGAGGTGGAATCGCGTGAAAAATCTTGCGGGCCATTTTCAAAAGCGAACAAAAGGAGGGAAACCCGCCGAACTTCCTACGCGCGTATATGCCCGTTAAATATATACCGACATTCCGCGGGCGAAACTTGTACCTTGATATTGGCAGCCGATGATTTAGTCGATTTTCCTTCTACTATTATTAATCCTGAATCGTTCGCAGGCAAGTTAAGCGATTCTATGGGTGTTTACGTGCGATGTAATGAATTTAAAAGGTATTTAACGCCACATCGTAACTTTCTACGGAAAGAATAGATAGGGAAAAGAAAGAAAAGAGATATATAAAAGTTTGATATATTTTCTTGAGCAATTAATATATTTAAGTAACAAGGTGATTGCAGTATAATTACTTTTTTAAATATATAAGAGAAGTGGAAAGTAATATTGTTCTTACGAATAAGTAGAAACTACGAAAGAAAGACGTTACTAAAGGTGTACCTTGTACCTATACTTTCGCGAAATACGTATGTCGATCATTTATCAAACTTTATACAATTAATTTATTCAAAAAGAAGGAAAAGGAAAATTTTGTATTAAATCTAAAGTAATATAATCTGGTGAATTATAAAAAGTATAATGCACACATACTTATTTACATAAAACATATACATTATAAATAAAAAGGATATAAACAAATATATTAAATTTCACAAATAAGGATCGATCAGTAAACTAAAAAAATCGACGCTTAAAAATTCAAATATTTAAATATTCTTATAATGTAAAACATATAAAATTTCTAACACATTTCTGCTATTTCAGGTGGTTTTCTGATCAGAGAAACTTTTCGAACGAATATTATGGAAAAAGCGATTTTTAGCATGACGTATTCAATTTCATAGGAATATGAGCGCTCTCGTTCGCTACAAAGGCTCGTAATAAAAATGCACAGCACTCACAATTTAAGTAATAGTACTCGACGTGAAGTGGTCAATCATTGGAATCCACAATGAACAATTGTAAAATAGACCGTGCAGACAGCTTTCATCTACAAATTGCGTAACGTTTAATTTTTAGCGTTTTCAATTTCTATTATTTTTTTTTTTAAAGAAGAAGAATTAAAGTTAGCCTTTATAAAGACGGGATTAATTCAGCGTTTTTAATATTAAACAGAGAGCCCCCCAAAGCGCATTCCACAAAAATTTCGCAGCTTTCAAATGTGTTGAATACATTAAATTAGTTACAATGTTTTTTACATACAACGAGACTTCTAGCGTTCATAACTAATCGACAAAAGTCGTAGCCGCACTTTCATCGTTTGTGTGCAACGCAAAGCGGCCAGCACGCAGCGTGAATGCGAACGAATAGACCACATTGGACAAAGGACTGCACTTTCTGAGATCGTTCCAGAATCCTCGAAGCGGACTCGCGATTCCCGACAGTTAGGTAGAATTAGTAATTCTGTAGACAAAAGGTAATTTATTGAAGCTTAGTCGTGAAGGAGGAGCTATTGCCTTTTCAGTTGGTCAGCCACTGAGCCCGCTTATCCCCTTATATTATACCGTAATCTCTTATTCATTATTTACAACAGGCACGATGAGTGGAATTTTTTCCACTTGTAAAGGAAATGTCAAAACGACCATCGACGAGCCACTGATTTTGATAATTCACTCGTTCTACAGTATTTCGATATTATGAAGCACAACGTAGTAAAAATTAAATTATTAAATTAAAAATTAAATCGGATGCTTTCATTGAAACGTAACGTTAATGGGTTTAACCGTTTAATGTGATAGCAAATCGATTTTTTTAACGGCAATATTTTATCGGCTTATGTGTTTATTGATAATTCAAATGTTGTTGATTAAATATATTTATTTGCAAACGCACATATACTTACAAAAAAGAATAAGTGATAACATCGATTGGCATATCGTTCGCCAATTAATTAATACAAAAATGTACGACAATCATGGCCACGATTTTTAATTAATATTTTCAAGGCACGCGGAATCTCTCCTCTGAAAGATAGTTTTAGCTCGAAAACTTTTAAATCAAAGTTATAATTCTTGTTTATTTATAACAGGAATACGAGATATTGTCCATGCTGCTGAATTTATCAGTGGCACTTTGCCTCTTTCCCCAAGATTTTATCGATAAATATCGCGGATTCCAGCGTAGCACCGTTTTCACAAAATTCGATTTTATTATATTGCATGCCAGAGAAATAAAGTAAGATCTCGGCAACCTCGCCGCTTCGCTATTAATGGCGAAAAAATTGAGATATCAGCGATATAACGATTATATCATATTATAGTTTACTTGTCCCGCAAAAGGCTAATAGGATTTTGGCACGGTATTCAACCGCGAAGATATTTCAGTCATGCGCACCAACTCGTGCCTTACGAGCAGTTGCACATGTGTTCATTTAAATAGCCACGGGCGGAGAAGTCTCGCGCATCGATCGGTGTGGGTGATAATTACTCCCGATGCGAAAATTACTGCTGGTTATATCAGCTTACGACGAACGTACGACGCGAAATCTCCTTCTCTCTTGCCCGCAGTATTACCGCCATATATTAGACTCTTAAGTGACTAATGTTATTGCCGATAGCAGTACCTACGTTGCATTCGCAAGTTTAGTTATGCTTGATAAAGTATAATCGTAACGCTCTTTCTTTATCAAATTCTTTGTGTTATACTACATTGCATATTACACACTTCTTTGATAGCATTTAGGAATTTTAAATTAAACCATCTTTTGCTTTCTTACTTTTGGTTACACGATGGTTTAAAAAATGATCAATTGTTATTTAAAATAATATCAAAGTTAGTAAAAGCATTCAAACTTTATTCGGAATTTGTACGATTAATTAATAAAGCGGAGTCTACAATGAGAATTTAAGGCGTAAAATTTAAGCTTTAAACCTTGAGCCGTAAAAAATTGACAGTCAAATATTCTTCTCATATTCGACTGTGATTTGTCAATTTTTTACGGCTTAATGGCCTTAATGCTTAAAACTTAAATTGTATAAGGCCTTAAATTCTCATTATAGACTCCGCTTCACGAAGGTGGCACATGAAAGAAAAAGAATCAGCTTTTTTAGCACCCGGGCAACCGAGAATAGAGTCTCGTTGAGATAAGTCAGATACGATCTGCTACCATAACGCTGGTTAATGACCTGCTGTTTATGCAGGAAAAATGTGGCGGAAGGGTAACGGGTGGTCGCATTGAAGCGGGAATATGAGGAAACACATCGGGGGAGAGAAAGAAAGGCGTCGAAACGCAAGGGTTGGACAAAGAACGGGAATAAAGGGTCGTTGTACTGTAACCGCAAATCCCTCTCCCCCCGTCGTCTCCGCAAATCGCTCTATTAAAAGTTGAAGATAGCGATGGCAGGTCCTTGACGCGAGCACGCGCGCGCCGTCTCTATTTACTACTTCATAAAATCTTTACAATCCACCGTAAGAATTCCCGAACCAGATCCTCAGGCGTACCATCGTCGCTTCGAGCCACGTTAGTATTGGATCTCGCGTGTTTGCGGTCACGCCGGCCCACCATTGCAGTCTCTGCGAATAATTGCCGATAACTTTTTAGCTCTCCCCCGCAATTCCATGCCGTCTCGAAATTACGATCCCTAATACTCGTCGTCGGTGAGGTAAATTATGTCTGATGGCATTGACGAGCAAATGGGGACGGAATATCCGAAAGTCAGTACGATATATTTAATTCTTCAGCGATTAAGAAATGACACGTGAAGCGATGGGACATTAACGTCTTTCATATCTTTGCAAGATTTCCAACGAACTTATGGAACTTTTTAATAACGAAGAATCTGAAACGTGCGGAATGAATCTGAAATATAATGTGAAATATATAGCTTTTGAATTTTGTCTTAAAAATTCGTCGAGAAGTTCGTCCGTGGTCGCGACCTAATTCGGTCGCAAATAAAAATGAGTTCTCCATCGATCGAAAGAAAAAAAGAACGTTCACAAGTTTCTTTTCCATTTCTTCGTCGCGTCGTTAAATTCCTCGGTCGTCCGCGTCGTTCTTATTGCACCGCGAAATCAATTCATTAGCGCGATTACCGCAGGAACGCGAGGCTGTCTATTTGCGCGACGCTTCTCCGTTCGTCAAACTTATCGCGCTTCGGTGGCTCGCAGTTTCCGCCGGTGAGAACTGCGGTAAAAAGAGAGGGAAGAAAGCGCACCGCCACCGTACCGCGGGCGGGACGGGCGCAGGAAGGAAGGAAGGAAGGAGCAAACCGCATCGTGATAAAGCGCAGTGGTCGGGACGGGCGTTTCCTGCTGGAGTGCGCGGGATAACGGGCGACTTACCGAATATGATTTATGCCCCAATATAACTGGGCAGCGATAAAATAAGGAGCCATCTTTACGCCCTCCGTTTCCACGTCCCGCGCCGCGTCGCCGCGGGTTTCTCGCCACCAAACCCGACTCATCCTTGCCCGCCGGTTTCCAGTCCCGAGTCATTGCGGATGCCCTTATAGGTACGTGCGACGCGTACCACGCGAGGTATGAAAATTAATATCTTGGGAGGGTGATCGACGAACCGCGCGGGCAATCCGTCGAAAGCGTGCCCGAGATAGAGACCATCCAGTGAGAGCTCGCTCCTTGTTCTCGGAGAGAGTTACGATTCAGCGTCCATTCAAATGTCGGCTTCGCGACTTCTTCCGTCTGGCTTCTCGATTTCTCTCCCTATCTTCTCCTCTCTCCTAAGTACTTGGGTAATCTCCACCGTGCTTTTTGCGGTGTTTCTACTCCGGGCTAATCGACCGAATGATTTTTAAAAACGATTGTTCCGAAAACTTCCGTCGATTCTTCTAACACGACGGTGAAGCCACGAGGCTGCGAAGGGGGCTCGATATTCCGTCGTGAGCGAATAGAGTCGCGAAGGGGCTTCTGAGAGGAAGGAATAAGACGGAGGACTTCATCGTCGCGACTGATTGGTCGATTTGTCAGCTGCGCCTCTCGCTCTCTTCCCGCTTCTCTTCATCCTCTTTCTCCTTCCGTCTAGCCTCCCCATGAATCAGAGTTCTCGGACTCTTCTTGACGGTTAATTGAACCGGTCGAGTTGCTGATCCAACGAGCCCTTCCCCCCCGATTTTCCCACCCTGCCTCTCGCGATTGATCTCGAGGACAGTCGATCGACCAACTTTGTTGCAAGAACGAGATAAGATAGAACAGGCGAGTTTCTTTCGGCGCGACACTTCCGGCATTCTCTTTCGTGTTTTGCGCGGGGAAAGAAATATCGTTGCCAGATAAAAGCCAAGGCTACTTTATCATACAGGACGGGACTCTATCATCTGCGATAATAGAGATTGATTTCTTAAGCATCTACATGCCCCTTTGAAAGCTCACGGATAATGCGATTGAGATAAAAAAGTACTGCCATCTTATATGAAGAAATTCCTCTTTTATTTTACCTCGCTTTATTGTCTTCTTTTGATACATTAGGGTTTTTACATTAAGTATATATATATATTAACAGAGTCTTTTGTTTCGCAAAATGAGAGAGATACTATGTATATACCACTTTTTCCGCCAACGCCAATTAATTCCAAATTTCCTGCGTTCTCTAGCTTTAAAGAAATTTAAAATAATGCTCGATCTGCGAATGCAGCAAAAAGCGCTGCGGGGAAAAGAACGCTTCGCATTCAGACTAGCGGCGTGCAAGAGATAAAAAGAAGTTAATATGAATAAACGCATTCTCGGCTCTTATTAATGAATAAAACGATCTCGGGGCTGTTCGCACCTTCGAGATGATCGGGCGAGAGCACTCGACACGGTGTGAAATATCGCGTGCAATAACGAATAAGGAGAAACGCGTCACGGCCACGCCGGCACATTAACTTTTTAAACTACTTAATGATTCCCCTGTTGCGGGGTATCTCCCCCTCATATCGGAATAAATTACGAAAAAAGAGCTTATCCGGGCCGCGCGCGCGGCGTGCCGGGCAGCGGGGAGGGCGCCCGGGTACGAATTTAATAAAGTACGGCGGCGTGATAAATCCGTGCTCACTTAGTAATGCGCCGGCTCGCGGAAGGCGAAAAACAAAACTTAAGGAAGACACATCGTTGGAAAAATCCTAATGAATAGTAATGGCCGCGGGACGGTCGGGGGCGGGCGGGTGTCTACGCCCGCAGGGCAGTATCGCTCGGTGGGCTCTTTACGACTTTAGCCGCGAATAATGAGGGGAAAAACCGGCCGGGTCGGTACCTGGACGCGTTACCCTTTAAAGAAAACGTAATTGGCGAGACGGGATGAGCCGTTTGCCTCCTCTCCGCGACGACGTCGCTCGAGTTCGCGGAATTATCGAGACTATACCTCGAACGCCTTTAATTACCGTCTTACGACGTGGTTAAGAGTGCGGTATTTCTTATCGTTGAACGAGACGTCGAAATTCCGAGCGAGATCGCGAAACGCGATAAGGGCCGCTATTGCGGGGAGAGGAAATGAAATTCAACAATGGCCTAAACGTCGTTCGGATTATCCTTTCCTTTCATCTAAGAGAGTAATGTATATGGCAGAATATACAGAAATTTTCGAGACGTGCTTGGCAGAGGAGAAGAGAGGGCGGATAAATAAGGGGGTAGAAGAAGAATTAAGGGATTATCGTCGCTGGCAATCTGCGAAAAAAATGCGCGTCCACCTATTCTTTATTAGGGAGAACATATATTACGCCGGCGGATAAAAGATGTGACTCTGTATATATATATCTTTTTTTCTGATTCATTAACGTACGGGCCGCGCTCTGTATGCTTTCGTTTTCATACGTTACGTCCCGTTCATGCAGAATATATGCGAGGGATGCAGTGTACGCGGTAATCTACTTCCGAAATTTCTGAATATTCATAAACGGCATATGATATATGGGCAATCCATCTGGCTATCGCGTAATAAAAAATTTATATGATTGAGGCATTAGTTAGATTACATAATTATGGCAATTGTGGATGATTGATTTGATATGCAAAGAGAAATTTGCTATAAGAGCTTCCGAAAAAATTTTATGAGAGAAAAAATTAAGGTTCAGGATTAAAAATATTTTTCGGAATGATTACGTGGTCAAAAGTCAGAAACATTTTTAATAAGTTGTATAAACTATTTAAACTATTAAAATATTTATGCAAAAAAATTATTTTCGAAACTACCTTTGAGGCATATTTTCACATTGGCTCTCATTGCTGTTTGCGTATAACGAACGAGCTCTTTAGCCGCGAAACGTAACTGTTACGTTTGAACGTCGAATATCGGATAGGTTTATTATTTTGTGCGGAATGTGTGTATATCAGGCAACTGTACGTATAGTAACCGCGCAGTCGAATTAGCGATTATGTGTCGCGAACTAGCACAGAGCTCGCAGCTAGCGCGGCGCCAAATTTCCATTAAACAAGTTAACGTGGCAGGTAGCGAAGGTGTCACGCGAACGCGTAAACACGACGTTAATATCTCAGTTTAGAGTGTAATACTGCGACTCTATTACGGTGCGAATAGACGAGTGCGCTCGGCGCGTTTGTAATGCCTGTGTAAACCGGTCGGCACGTTTCTCCGTAATTCATACGTATTTGCGGCCGCGGACGATAAAGCGGACTACTCCGCGTTTTACAGTGTTTCGCCTGCTTGTATTAAAAGATAAACTCGCCTCGGGTTTCCAATATTATAACCGAAATGGAAATTGAGTAGATGCTGTTCGGAATAGTGATAAATATGCCGAGATCGGAACACATACCGCGGAATTTTTCGATATAAAATTTCTTTTTTCTGCAACATGTCATCAAGGTTTCAGAAATGTTCTCAAGTATTCATGTACAACGATTTTGTCCTCAATAATGATAATTTTATATTCTCTTTTTGGAAAAATGATATTTGTTACACGATTTATTTCTGATATGACATTGGAAATTATTTACTGTGTAACAACCGTTCTATTTAAATCAGGTTGAGTACCGAACTTTAAATAAAGATATATAATAAATAAAGATATATAATACTTATTTTATTCAAAAAAGCAAACAGATTGTAAAGATATTATTAAAATTGCTGTTGTTAAAAAATATGAATTTATATTTCCACAAGATTACAGCAAATAAACTTTATATGATTTTGACGTTAATATTTTATTTCTGTTTCACATTTGCAAGTATCGCGGGAAAGCATCCGATATACTTTATGATTAATATTCAATATCCTGAAAGACGAATTTCTTTCATACAATAGAGTCTTTCATATAATACAGCGTACGGCAAAAATGTAAAAGTCTAAAGTTTAACAAAGTAAAATGAAGACGTAATGGAAAGTCCAATAAAAAGTTTATAGTGGGAACGCGTTTCTTCGACGCTCCTTAGTCAAAGCATAAATTTAAGTTAATGAAGTACAACGATTATAAGTTAGTCGTTACTGTCGTTAGAGTCTCCCTCTCTCTTTCTCTCTTTCTTTACAATTTTATCAAAAACTGAGGTAACAAAGTTGGCATCTCAATTAAGTACTTAACAGATACAGACAAGGAGCAATCGATGCGACACTAGTTTCACAATATTGCCTTATCGTTACTTATATATCTCCCAAAATTTGTTCTCCATTATAGATATAACTTTGTAGAAATACAAATATAAATCAAGTAGGGAATATTTAGGAGCATTATTCTTGCTCTCTATCCTTAACTTGAAAAGAAAACTGAAAAAGATAGAAGTTTACATGTTGCTGCCAAAGGTCTTTCGCTTCGGAGATGATATAATTTTAAATTTATGAAAAATGAATTAATTACGTGGAGGCAAACCTTTGCCCACTCTGTAGAGCTCGCTCTATGAATCTTTTTGCGTGGACGGTTAACAGAGCGCAACGTAAAGAGCAAGTCAGCGCATTGAACGCGCATCCTTGCAGGATTTAACATACCGCTAACACTCACCGTGGCAGTCGCGCACGGGGCGCGAGCGGCCCTAAAATCGATCGACCGTTCCGATCAATCGATCGAAAACGAGCGAACGACACGTCGTACACGATGGCCAGGCTGTACCTACCGGCCGCGTGTAAACGCGTCGGCGTGAACGCGTTGATAAACACGTAAGTCCACATCGTTACGCGCGACCACGGCCTTCGACAAGCTATGTCCCTCACGTCTGGCAAACTCTCTGATATCCCCCCCCCCCCCGATTTTACGAAGACCTATGTTGCGTCATGCATCGAGTGCGCGGATTAGCATACCTAGTCATGCACGCGCAGGCATACGTCGGTTCGCATATCCGTCGGTTCCAGCCGATTCGCATTCCGTGTGATTTGTGATCGAAAAACCGGTATAATGCCGGGTATTATTTGATAAGATTCATGCCCGCGCGCATATCCGCCGTGCACGCATCGCGGTAACATCGTTTTAACATCCCCTATTATAATCGAGCTTGTGTGTTTTAGATCGGCTGCGATAAAAATCGAATGTTGCATGAATCACGATACCGTATTTCGTGAGTAACATCTCGGCGCTCACGTTAAGCTCGTTAATTATTATAGTTTTCCATCTGACGTACGCGTTACTTATCTTCGGTCATTACGCGACTCATGGCCGTGTAATAAGGCGGCAACTCTGCGATGGGTATAGTGATAAAAGTTTATTAGGAATTATCGCGCGGAATAATATAGTGCTAGATTTACGAGCCCATTCATAACCGTGGCCATATGACGCAGTTTCAACAGCTGCCGCGATAAATGTTACAGCAGGGGAGTAATTGCAATACAAACTCATCAAATCGTATCGTTATAATTTACCCTATACTTATGTAGACTTTGCGCTTCTTACGGATTGCGTGTGCAGCGATCTACACGTATGAAGTAACGAGATCCTCAAGTAACAAATAAAGACGTCTTAGCAGGCCAAGATGCGAGATTACGAGTATTTGTAGGCTCGATGGTAAGATAGAGAGATATTTGGATCGGCATTGATCGATCTCAGGCTTCCGCTTAAATATTAACGCCGTAAAGAATGTATCTCATTTTGCGCTCATTTCCGGCGCGCATTTTCTCGAAGCGCTATCATTTCGTAGCCGTAAACATGGTGCTATTCGCCGCGAATGGAGTTTAGATAATTATAAAAGGATTAAGATATAGTTGATGGAATAGAATTTGAAGAAGACCAAATATAATTTGGAGTATTAAAAAATTTATATTTGGCTTGTAAATGCTCTGAAATGTATATAAGACTAATCAAATTTTCATATAATATTTACTATGTAACGTTGTATTTGAACGTGTAACTAATTTTAAACTCTTTTTTTTTTGTTTTAGGTAAGTACCTTGTCTGCTGATTCACCTACAATGTTCTATGCCGTAAGTTAAATATATTAACACAGTAATATGTAGAAACAGTTTCTCCCCCGTTTACCTTCATTAACCGTATTCCTACAGTTTCTCACAACCCGCGTAATGCCCAGTAATAAAAATGTTTAAGACTGATGCGAAATATAGGATGCTGATGCAGCGCGCGCGAGGAAGCGAGCCAATGTCTAATTGGCCGTTCACCAGACGCGAAGAAATCATGACCGTCCCGCTGCGCGCATCGGCTAAAAGTAATGAGAGGATAAGTGGTTAGACGTATATATACACGCCGGGTATCTCGGTCACGTACCGGTAGATTTCGAGGCCACGTACCGGCGAAACGAGCTGCGAACTCGGGTCAGACGCAGGGTCGAAGTGTCCGGAATTTCCTGGCGGAATGAACAGCCACCGTCGTCCGATCTCGACCGCTTTCGCGAGCACTTCAACGTTCGACAGTGCGGATATCAGTGAATCGTTTTCCTGTGCATCAACTCGACAACTTGCTACGAGCGCCAATCGCCTCGGTATTTTCGGCGTTGAAGAGTAGTTGCACTTAAGGTCATTCCTCGTGAATGATGGTAGATCTGTTACGGGCGTTCTACCCGAAGTGCGAGCCTCGTCGAACGGTACACGCGTTTAATTTTTACCACGTTTCATATTTTTCCTACTTGTCGTCGATATATCTAGCTAGATTGATACTTCGTTCGATGTTTGTTAGAGTTTTTAGTTAAATTACGCGGAATAATATATATGCCATGGATTAATAATTAACCCGATCATATATTGCCGAACCTAGCATGAATTGCATAATGGACGTGGCTTTGGTAATTGATGGCTGAGTGCACGCTGTTGTGCAGCAAGCAGATTTCCGACCGTGCTCGCGCACTCTCGCGGCACTTGCAAAATTGAACGTGCGCGCAGCTCGGAACTACAACGGTTTCTTCGGTGTTGTCGATATATACGCGGTACGTTCGCCCTTGTTTGTGAAATCGATGAATCGCCACTCACCGAATTGCCACTTACGTTTTCGCTTAGGAAACAACACGGGGTCCTAATTTCATTATACTAATTCGCTCGGGGCCGCGCTTATAAGAACGAAACGCGTTTCACTCACGAACGCGGAAAAACGAAGGAACGCTTAATTCACCGGGTCGGATCAGAAAAAAAAAAAAACCCATTGGCGGCTGTACGTGTTCCCATCTCCCAAAATTCTGCAAAACGTAGGTTTCGACGAACTCATTCGGCCGTACTTCGATTCTGAGCGTACTAAACAGCGCAAATTGCTTCTCCTGACGAATTTTTTCGTTCATACTGCGAAACACACTTCGATTTCAGGGCGATGAGTCAGCGCAGCGGGAAAACGGCGCTCTCTTCGTTTTCGGAAAACAGGTCGAGAGCTTAATTGTATTACTCTCGCATAATAGACGGGCTGCTTTGTTTCGCTGAAAATAACAAGCTCAGAAAATTCTGAAAATCACGACCTCTTCCGCTTCCGGGAAGCACGCGGGGATGCTGTTTTGGAACGGCTGCGTGGATAATGAAACATTACAGTATAACCGGATTACTCCTTTATTATACAGTTTATTAGCCTCGTAAATGTCGTTTATTACGTACTGAGGATTTATTCTGCCAATGAGAGTGGAACGTAAAACTCAGGCAGAAGTATATTCCGGTATCAGACTCGATGTATCAAATAAAAAACTAAGGTATATAAGAAATGCAATGTGATATGAAATTACTATATATTGATATGAAACTTTCTCTGTGAGGTTTTTCCTGTTATTTCTCGATTAAATTCTCCCTCGTTTTCTGTGTTTCTATTTTATTTTTCAATATTTATCGTGTAGAACTGATGAGTTTGCGGCAAAAGGGGAGGTTGAAAATGTGAACATTTTTATAATTTTGGTTGATGCAAATACGAATTAACGTTTAACCTCTTGATTTTTAATGCATTTATGGATTTTCTTCGGCGTATAGATTGTATTTCATAAATATGGATCAGCATTTTTTTCTTCATATATACTTTGATTACAAAAATAGCTTGTCGACTTGATAAATTGAAACATTAATTAACGATAAATACTTAACTGTATTAAGGCATGCAGTGCAAACACATAATAAGAGAGGTTGCCTGAGTTTCGACTATTAGAGATACCTATCTCGTTTCTGCTGTAAAACAATTTAATGGCTGCGAAGTTGCAAAGGAGATTATAATTATAATTAACTCTAAAAGCATGATGTTAATATCGGTCATAAAAGATATACTATAATCATTTTAGAGAAGCATAGAAACGTAAGCTAGGTACTATGCGGCACTGTGAGCACTTACGTGTCGGACACTCCTGTTTCTCCTTTTTTTTTTACACTTCTAATTACACGGCGCTTGTAATTTACGACGCTGCAGCATTACAGCGCGTAAACACGAAATTACAATCTAAGCTACGAAAAGTATCCAAATGGTCACTCCTGTGAGCGATCAGGCACCGCGTTCGCGCAATAATCGCCCCGTTCTAGGAATGAAAAAGGTTATACCCAGGGCAATTCCTCGCGGCGTTCTATTGCAGCGGGAAAATCGTCCATTTCCGCGTACACTTTCATCTGGGAGCGATAGTACCTCGTATAATAGGAAGGGGGTGGCTGGCTGGGCGGTGGGAAGAGATAGGCGCTAGTGAGAGAAAGCGCGGAACTGCTTGCTATAAGCAATGTTCCTAAAACGAATTGTCGTCATGATCGCATTCATCTCGATATATACGCTTAGTACTGACGCTGACGAGCGTCGAAGATACGATTTCGACGTTTCGGCACCTGGTAAACGATTTAGCTGACATCGAGCGTCACGCGAATAAAATTGGTGGTGGTTTCGAGATGATCTTACTATATTGAAAAATATATTTCTTTATCTATCTTAATAGTCATAAAATAAATGTAATAATAAAGGAGAAAGGGATGATATCGAAAGCAGACAATTTCATATTCGATATTTGGTGATGTGCGAGCTTTTAATTAAAATGATTGTTATATATGCTTAAGTCATTTTTTGAGAATCGCATATTTTTTATTTCCTATTTATGTAATGGATTTTTAGAAATAATTATACACTGTTCTCTTTCTCTCTTGTCTATTTAAACGGGGAGCCTAATTTCAAACAAATTATATACATTACATTTCCTACGTGAAATCAGCGACAAAAGAAAATTGCAATTCTGTATGTATGTGTTATTTTAATGAAACATTTAACCATTATTCCGCAACAAAGTGAAAATACCGTTAAAATGGGCAATAAAATATACGTTTTATAGTATTGAAACATGAATACTCTCAAAGCTTGCGTAATCACGCCAAAAGCCACGTAGTTACCAGAGATATTGGGTGGTTGTTGATCTATCTCGTGTATATGTTATGTTTGTCGTTTCTAACTAAAGGCTGCCACAGGCAAAATGCATGCTGTAATATCACGTGGAAAGGATACCGGGGAAACGGTATCGATTCTTCGCGCCAAACGCTCTCGGCAAAAATTCAGGATTTTGGGACAAATTCTAATACGCGTCACGCATGATCGCGCGATAAATTGCAAGCTCGATTCTCTCTATTGAACATTCACTTACTTCGTTACTTGACTATTCTAATATCAGCGAATAATGGAAAATGTGAGAAAATAAGGAATAAATAAAATATGAATATTTTAATAAGTTAATATGTTATGAATTTTACATTTTATTATTTTGTATCTCATATTTGTGTTATATTGTATCAGATGAATGCGGATGTTTCGTATATGCTTTGTGATAAAGATCAAAACAACTCATTTGCTTCATTTCTTCATGATATCCTCTTTTTAGATTGACTTCCCTTTGTATCCATACTTTATGATATTGGCACACTCTTTATTGAAAGCTCTTCTTGTTCCTTATTCTCTTTATTATATCTCTTAGCCCTTATTAATGAAACATTCTCTTTGAAGTATCAGATTTTTTTCATGCAAATGTGTACTTTCTTCTTCATTTCGTTACTTTAATAGAGTCAACTTTTTTCTCTTCAACATTTTCTCAGAGAAATGAATATTACATGGATTACATTATGTAAAATTGTCGCACACTTTTCATGCGTTATAAAAGACAGATGTAAGTGCGTGAGAATGAATTGGCCATTAAATATTAAGCTAGGAAGTAGCTCTTTACGATATACATATAGATGACAAAATGATATAAAAAAGTAGAAGAATCACTAAATAATGGATATTCTTCGCTGACGATTCTCATCGATCTCATATCGTTGAAGCGAAATCGTCTTGTTCTGTCTCCACAGAAATCTTGCATTCATCTAGTTTGGCGGAACTGAAGAAAAAACAGAAAGAGCACAATAAGAATAGGAAGATCTACAGAGAAAAATATTCTCGGGTTTTTCTTTCCGTGTAGACTCACTTGCATTTCTCACTGTTATATTATTTTTTCTTTTTTTTTCCTCTTTCTCTGTTTCTTCCCGCATATTGTTGTCACGCAGAGAGACAGAAATAAGACGATGTAACGATACGTTCAAACTGAACGGTTAGCTCTTTACTGTATGCAGGGAGACATCTCGTTATTATTGCTCTCTTTCTTGTATATCTATAAGATCTCTACTTGAGAGTATATTTTATAATAAGCAGCTGATTTCTTAGTTTTTGCGCACATTTTTTGCACACTTTCTTTCTCCAGTGAGGAGATGACCGGTGATGTCGGAATATATATTCCCTAAAGATTCCGCCATATTACAACTTAATCATTTATTTATTGCCTGAAGAATGCCCTGGATGTAACAGAGGCGCATCTCGCCTCTTACGCCGGCATATAAGAGATGCTTCGCGCGCATCTCCTTTTCCCTTTGAGTTGCCAGATGAAATTTCGCGATTGAGCCAAAGCGTGTAATTTTTGCATTTGTCGTGAAATTCTTGTTTTAACATCGCGATGTATCTTCCTCGGGCGATAGCGCAAAAGGACGGCGCTTTTGTGTGCGACGGCTCTGTCGCCGTGTTATTTTGTGGAGCGTCGTGAGAACAGCGTGTCGACGCGAAAAGATAAATCGCACCCTCAAGAAAAGATTCTGCGATTTTGAAATTACGCTCCGTTTGAATATATGCATGACACCTCGTGCGCGATTAAAGTAATCAAAGAAGTGCATCTCACCATTGGAAAACAGATTGAACAAAAAATAGATTTAAATAGGAAAAATAGCATTAACGATTTAAATTAAATTTCGATTACTCGTATTATTATTTGATTAACGTATTGAAATTATTTTCCATTTATGCAGAAATTTTCACGAATGCCTTTCACAGCTCTCTCAATGACTATTGATAATTGCTATTACTGTAATTGATATTGGATTATGAGATACAGTTTTGCTTCTACTTTACGTGAAAGTTGATACAAGTCTAGTCGTGAGACGCGAACCGTACACGAGCTTTCCCAATTATCGCTTAAGCCCGCCGCTAAGTGTAACGCGCGCCAGAGCCCTTTAGTAGATTAACTAGCAAATTTGTTCAATGAGTTTACTAATGGCCGGGGGGTAGTCTCGTTAATGAAAAATAACTCGACGCGCCTCTGTATTTTGGCGAAAATCGAGGTCACCAATAATAGCTCTGTCTGACGATGACCTTAGATAAGACGTGCCATTTATTATTTTCCCAAATCGAGTTTGCTGCGTTCCCTTTAATCGAAAACTCATATGATTTTGGCTGTTAATGAGTACGATGGGAAACGGCGATATGAGCCAGTTACATAACAGGCGCGCTGAATTGATTACATCGGGAGGGGAGGGGAGAGCCAATTAAACAGTCCTTGATTAATTTGATTTCTGACTATTCCATTTATTCCCATTAATTGACTCTCAAAATAAATAATTGATAATACAGATTTACATTTTCTTTTCGTCCAGAAGAAATCGCCTTCTGCGATCGAACGCTAGAGCATTACGGTGCGCTTTAAACTTAACTATAATCGACTTTACATTATAATCTTAGATGCATCGCGAGCGTTGTTTGATATAATGGAAAGAAGAGGGTCAAAGAATCGCGTAATCAGAAGACAAAGAAGTTAACGACTCTGGTCATTAGTGCTGTACCAATAATTACGCTAATAATTCAAACTTAATCGTATTAACCAGTAATTGCTTCCCCAAAGGCGTCCGCGTAATATCAGAGGCGAAATATACATTGCCCGACGCCTGCTTCCGAAAAGTGGAAACTAATTAATATCAACATAGAGATATTACAGCGGCCGGTCTGTATGCGCGGAGAGTGTTCATTCGGCCGTGAATTAAACCGGAACAATTTACGGGGCGGTCGGACATCACGATGCTTACCCGCCCCGATAACGTCGGCCGGGGGTCAGGACTGTAAACGCTTTCGTCATCTCGTCGAGAGGGATACGCATCATTATTTAACCGCAACATAATCCCGGTATCAACCGTCGCGTCGCGTCGCCCAGTGAAAGAGGGCGAGATACCCCCCTCTAGCTGTATGGAGGGGTATCACGTTATTAATCCGGCTCCTTTTAGATAACGAGGCCGACCCCTTTAATTCGCGCGCGCGGGCCTCTCTCCTTCTCTCTCTTAAGCCCTAATCCCTCCTAACAAAAATACAGGCCGGTCGTGAGCCGGGGCAACACACACGGGTTCATTCGTGCTCTTTAGCTCTCGCTGCAAGCGGTGCGGTGCCGCTTAATCGCGTTAAAGGGTTATGAATGGTCGTGGAAAATGTATGTCCCCGTGGCACACGTAGACACCGCCAATTAGCGCATTTAGCGTTTTTCGAGGGGAAACTACCATCGCTTTCTCACTCGCCCTCCCCCCCTGTCTGTTTATCCGTGGCGAGGGCTTCGTGCTTTCCCTCTCGTTTGCTCTTTCTCGTTCCTGATAGCACTGCGAGGTTTGCGAGTCATATGTATTGCGGTATATCCATTACGCTACCGTATTTGCGTCATTAACATTCTCCCTGCTTTTTGGAGCGTGGAACAAATAGCGCAGCATTCGGGGGGACAAAAATGGCTTGCGGGGCACACGTTTATTCTACTATATTCCGCAGCCACCACTACGCACACACCACGGTACGTTGTTATCGCGTAATTTACAAGAGATGCACAATATACTCTAATTAACTTGTGAATTAAGTACGAAGGCGCGAACAATATAACACGATATATACCCGAATAAATATAAATAAAAATGGAGTTGTAAAATTTCTCTTTGTTTTCCTCCTCCGGTCGGGTAAAAATATCTCAGCTACGTTATTGCGGATATATATGCCTTCACGGAAACGATTTGGTTATTTTACCTCGCCAATTAGCGCGTCGCCTATGTGTTCACCTATTGAAGCGCCGCGCCGCTGAATGGGGCCCGCTCGGTTCAATAACCGCGGTAGAAGGCCTTCGGGGCCGGAGATAAAACCATCGATGCCGAAGACAAACATCAAGAATCTCTTTTTTTACACAAGACCACTACACTTTACTCGGAGATCACATTTAAAAGTGACGTAAAATGATACGATTTTATTCACTGTTTTTTTTTATCAACATTTTTTATATTGTCACAGATAGCGATTTAATTACATAAATATTTTTATTTTATGAAATTTGTTGCAGTGATATTGAAATAAATTTTTGTATTGTAACATTCCCTTTATGAAAAAGTAATATTAGCTTTGTGATATCTATAATGCGCATGTTTAACACGTATTCCCTTTACCTTTATAGCGTGCCAATGGCGATGATTGCTCGAGCCCATAAGTACCATAACGATCAATCTAATCCTAATGCGCTCATCCGTTTATCACGAGCATTAAGCACGTAACGTAACGAGCTGTAGCTCATAATATAAAAATAGGCATCAGGGAAACGTACATGCGCGGGAGATTATATACGGCGGTTGAATATAACTATCATAGCTGAGAGAGGAAGCGTCAGTGAAGCTGTGACGTTGCTGACAAATTAGGACAAAACCATCAAAAACTTGGTTGATGCGTCGCGGATTAAAGCACGTTCACCTGCAGGCCGTACCTGAGACGGAATTAACGCCGGTCGCCCGGCGACATTAACCGCTCCCCTCGCTTCTCCGCCCTTGTCCCAAATGACAGCCCGGCAGCTCGGCGGAAACGTTTGTTTTACGACGCTAACGAGAATACACCATCTCTTCTCCGCCCGTCAAACCCGCGTGACGTGACAACGCCGTGGTTACGTTCCGGGGTCGCGAGAGAGAGTGTGACAATCGATACACCCATACATATACTTATAGGCAAACCGGTGCCTCGAAGCCCGCCCGAGCCTCTGACAACCGGGATACATTGTTTGAGATGCTGTTAGGCTCGTTCCGATCTAGTCAGCAAAGAGTCGGGACCGCGTAGATCGATGTAACCCTCCCGCGCGATTGTGACGTGGATTGACGTGAATGCATGTCGCGCGGGTGGTGGTGAGAATCAACGGAGCAAGAGCGGAACGGACACAGGGATGTGGGACAGCAAGGCGAGCAATAGATTTTTCACGAGGAAAGATCGCGCGAGCGATCCGATAATCGCGTTTACGCGAGCACCAGGTGCTCCGGAAGAAGCCGCTCATAGCCAGAAATGGACTTTATCGCGCCTGAAGCTTATGAATTCTGTCGAAGGGCAGTAGGAATTCGAAAGAAAGGAAATTGTCCATTTTTGTGCAATATTGACTTATTAAATTTACGAATTAATATTAACAAAACTAATCCGCACGATATATTCGCAATTCGTTTTTTAACAGATTTTACCTAACAGTATATTCTGATAGATCATGGCATACTTTCTTTGTAAACTTTTTGAATTTTTGCAATATCTTTAAAATTGAAGAAACACGAAAATGTGTGTGACGTCATAGTGTTGTTGCGGCATCTTTTGAAGTTGACGTTGTCAAAGAAACTAGCAAGCTATAACTTTCTCAAATTTAGGTTTTTTTTTTAAATTCAAAAAGTATTAAAAATTGGCTTAGATTCTCTACCCAAATTATGGATACCGCTTAATGAAAAAAATTCAGTTAAGAACCGAATTGGAGATTGTAGGTTTTATTCATTTACATATATGAATCTGCTACTGTGACATGACGGAATGGCTACGTGAAAAATTGTTGCAAAATGGAATAAAAACATGCAATCAGGTTAAATGTCTTTAAATAAACACAGCAAGAAGATCGCTGATTCGCGTTCCATTTTCAGTAGAATCTTAATCAATGCATGAAATTTTTAACTGTTCTTAATAAAGAGTCATTGATTTTTCGGTCAAGGCAAAGAGAATGTCAAAAATATTGCATTTGACGAGAATAAAGCAAGATTGAAATTTTTAATTGAAAAATAGAATTATCTTTTTTACAATAATAATCAAAAAATATTTTTATTTAATATTTTTACTTCTTTGAGGTATTTACAGAAAATCGTAATATTTGTATATAACATATACAAGTTCCATTAAGGTACTGAACTTTACCTTTTTGCTACAGATTCTATTTAAAAACATCTAATTGAAATCTTTATTTAAAAATTTTAGTAAAGGAAATTTCTATATGGAGTTTTCGTTACAAAGAAACTCTGTGGCATGAATTGCAGGAAAACCCAATAACTACAATTAGAGAAGTTGGAAAGTTCTATTAGACTTGCAATCCCTCCCTCCCTCGGCCCGCCTTTCTTCTTCTTCCTCTCTCTTTTTCTCTCTGACAATGAGATATAAGCTTTAATATATAAACTTTACACTTAAAATTATTCCTAATTTATATTTAACACAAAACTGTACATATGGGGATAGAAAATAATGACTATTGTGAAAAATTTTAATAAAAAACTTCTTTTCTTTTGTATATTTTATTATGATGATAATATTTAGTGATACATAATATATTTGGACTATATATTTTATTTTACAGAAAATTTCAGATTTTTAATTGTTTTTAAATCCATCAATAATTTTTTCGATATAATATATAAAAGATTGTAATATTTAATATTTTATTCTTTATATTGCGAGAAAAACATAAGCCGGTTATGTCGCACTGAAAATTCATTCCAATCTGTTTATTTCAATTTCTATTTTTTTCGTTGTAATTGAATTTTCCTCGTAACACTTCGGAAATTTAATTCATTTTCCATTTGTGATAAAAAATTTGACAAAAGAGATTTTAAGTTTCAATCTCAATCGCCGCATGAGTTTAATTAATTTCGAGTTTATCTAAAAGATCAACTCTCATTTGTGTTAATTGTGAAACAGTAAAATATTAAACTAGCTCTCGATATCGAGTTTATGAACAAATCTCGCTATTTTTAAGTCAAATATTTTGATGTGATTAAAGATCCAAGTTTTTAACTAACAAGTATACACAGAGTGTGAAACGCGATATAATCAAATAAATCACTGACGCCAAAGTTTGGATGCGTCTGTACGTGTGCACCTGCTATCTTTCTGAGACACATTTATCTTGAATAATTGATTAGTCTCCTTCATCCTTTGCCAATACTTTCTTATACAAGCGGAATTACGTTAAATCGTTCATGTATTTGTTCCTTCTCTTGCAATCTCTCTCTCTCTCTCTCTCTCTCTCTCTCTCTCTCTCTCTCTCTCATGATTCATACACAAAGGTTCCAAAAAGACACGGTGCGAAATGTAAATATTTTTTTGAATCAAAATTCGATTTATTATATGCTAATTGTTGTCGATCACTTTCCAAAGTTGCGTAGTGACATGACTGATGCACTTGAGTTTATCATAATTATATATAGGACGTACCTACATATATTTATGGTGATATATATTTATTGAAGAACTTGATTTGAACATTTTCTAAAGTCGTAATGATTTTGGTGACTTCTTCATTGTAAATACATGAACTGGAATGATTCCCACTATCGAAGAAGAAATAGATCACGATGAGACTCACAACCGAGAAGGCAAACAAACATTGAAAATAGAAGAAAATCGGTGAAGTTCTACGCCTGGAATCTTAGCATGTTTAGTGCAAGACAAGAAATCTCTTCTTAACGACACGAAAATTCTGCGGACGATGGCAATATAGCTACAGAGTGACGTGATAAAAGCTTCGTGTGAAACTAATACTGTGCGGAAAGGTGTGTGTAAATGTCATTAAATTTGCTTATAATAAGTGCTAGCATTTTGTTGTAATATGTCTATATACATTTATATATCATGGATATAATTCATGGAAAATATATAAGTAAACATTATTAAAATATTAAATTTTTTTTACAGTTCTTGACAAGAATAGGTACGGATACAAGGATATTAAGGTGGTATATAACGTTGACAAGCAAAAAAATTGACATTTTTTTAAAGTTAAATATTTAAAAAATTATTATTTTTGAAAAAAATTGTTGAAGCTATTTTCGACATTATATATCCACCACCAGCTACTGAACTGCTGCTCTTCATTACTAAAAACTCCCGTTACTGTTAATATTTTTTAATAATTCTTATTTTAAAATTACCACAACAGAATATAGAATATATAATAGAATATATCATGTGCCAAAGAGTTTCAAATACTCAGTTTTTTATTTTTTCAATACTTAATTTTAAAGAAAAAAATAATTTTTTTGCTTGTCAAGGCTACCCCCTTAAGCAGACAATCGCGATAAATTTCTTCCAACCGGAAACGTCAGCCGTACGACTAGGATATTTAAAAGAGAAAGTAAAAGATCAAACTCGAACAATTCGCAAATTTCGATGATACAACGAGCACATCCTGCCGCTATACAGCTATAGTCACAGGAAAGCCGCGCAACGAGAGAATACAGAAAGTATTCGCATTCTAAAATAAATAAGATATGTTTTGAAATACACATTTAATAATATACAAATCGAAATAAATAGATTATAGTATAATTTTTAAGTGAAATTAAAACATATTCTTTGCGAGAAGACACGAATATATATACAGATTGTACTTTAGATACGTACAGAGGCGGGACATACAGTACATTAAACACAACTAAATAATTCTTGCATCGTTTCTAACATTGAAAAAGAAATTTGAATTGTTTTATCAATTGTGTTAACCAAAATCTGATCTGATAGAAGATACATACACTTATTGTTAGAATGAGCGTGGAGAATTTATGTAAGCAACAATTTATAATTTTGTTTTATTTTTATTTTATTTAACAGATAACAGTCGTAAACGTTATTACCTTAAATATATATACTTGTCTCTGTGACATTCGACAATATACAATACATATTCTAATATACATATATATTCTAAATAATTAATTGTTAATATATATAAAATAAAAACCGTTCTGGAATCCAATAATTAACAGTAATATAAAACAAATAATTGTTACGGAAAACAAATTTAATATTATGGAAATTAAACAAAAATTTAAACTTATGCGAAGATACATTATATCTTCACGGAATATTCAAGATTCAATAACATACAAATTGAATATAATATATCTTCAATTTATTATATCTTTTAGCAGATAAATTTAAATGCAACAGATGCAAAACTATTGTACTATGTAAAGAGTTGTTTTCAGATTTTAGTTAAAGTTTTTATATAGAGATACATTTATAAAGTATCGCGAAAAAGAGCAGTTCTCCATAATATACGAACAATCCGAATAGCTAAACAAAGTCTTTTCTTTATATAGCATATTCGACATAGTCAAATTACATGTTATTAAATGTTATTAAAAGTTAAGGATTTCTTCAGGTTTTTGTGCAGTATATAAAATAGAGTAGCAAATCAACTGACTAGAAGACTTACTACCCCAGTCAAAATTCTTCAATCAATTTTACACACAGAGTCGGCAATCCATTTACGACTTCTTGATAACTTCTGTAATTACTTATATTGCGGCAAGCGCTTCCTTGGCCGTCGGAATGATGTAACGAGCTGAAAGTATGAAGCCGTATCAGCCAGTGTCTCGCAGTTTGATCGTGTATGTAACAATTTATAATTTTTATTAATCCTGTCGCAGTCAACGGAAAAATCTGACTCAAAAATTTTTGTATTAAATATATATATATATAACTCGCTTTTTATTGTTTTTTTTATCTAAACGCTAATTGTAAATGCATCTACAAGTTAAAAGAAATACTTTGGCTATATCGATTTTTTAGTTTCAATAATAATTTCGAACTTTACGTTATTGCTGTGTAGACATATAATTGACAACAAAAACTTAGAACTTTGGAAGTTTTACACTATAGTCAACATACCAGTTTGAGGGATTTTTATAACTCCAACTCTTGCAGTAGGCTACTATAATCAGTAATGGTTAAAAGTTCAAGATTCTCGCCAATGTTTAAATAATTAAAGGTATCAGCTGTTGCTGGTAGCCAATTGGTAGTTACATAGTTATCTAAGGCAGGTGTAGGATTTCTGAAAACAAGAAGAATACTTTTATTTTACGTTATTATCTTTTCTAAAAATCTTTGCGTTATATATAGCTTCTGATAATTACCCGTTCTTTGCAAAGTTGGTCCACATACTCGTAAGAATTTCTAGTATTTTCCGATCATTTGTACCTATTTCCGGCGGTTGAGGATTAGTAATTTTACATTTAGGTATGTAAAAGAGGTACGACGTATCATCGGTATGAGAAGTTCCTGAAAAATAACATTAAAATTATTGTATTATAAAGTAAATAGATAAAATTAATTTTTAATTAAGAGAGTTTTATAAATTATGTAACTCGTTTACCGATTGCAGTATATGGATTTTGATTCATAAGCTTCGTCTCAGTCATTTGATTTCGGTTATAGTCAAA
Source organism: Leptothorax acervorum (assembly GCA_035220615.1). Classification (NCBI taxonomy): domain Eukaryota; kingdom Metazoa; phylum Arthropoda; class Insecta; order Hymenoptera; family Formicidae; genus Leptothorax; species Leptothorax acervorum. Next base: position 915,488 of record JASTWQ010000014.1, read on the forward strand.
TCTATTGAAATAAGTCGGCGCTTCCTCTCTTTTCCTTCGTCTATCATTAATAGCTAGCTGAGACTCTTTAACAGGTTCAAGTTCCTTATCTAGCTCTTTAAGGTGTTCTATTATACGATATATATCGAAATGGTTCAGCGGATTTGAAACATGTATTTCGTATTGCGGTAGATCAGATAGATGCCGTGGAGGCGTGTAGAGTGAAGTCATTTCGGAGGCATCTATTAACAAATAAATCATTAAATTAAAAATGGGGCAAAACCATACGGGAATTTATTACGTATAATAATATATAATTATTGTATTATATAAAGTAAATAGGTAAAATTATACCGATTTTATACAATTTAACAGTTGAATTCCGCGTTTGATTTACACTCTTCGTCTCAGTCATTTGATTTCCGTTATAGGAAAATCTATAGAAATAAGTCGGCGCTTCCTTTCTTTTCCTTCGTTTATCCACAACATCTCCAATAGGAATATTAAAATGCAAGTCACTTAGCCATCGTATAATAGATGCGATACTATCTTCAGTAAATGGTAATTTATTATCAAAATATTTCTGCTTAATTTTGTCTGTCATCTGCGCTATCTCGTTCGGGTCCTGAGAATTTACAAAATTTCGTACGTATCGCGGTAGATCCGTGTACATTGTCTGTAAAGTCTTCTCTGAAGCATCTATTAACAGATAAATCTATAAATTAAAAATGGGGCAAAGCCATACGGGAAATTATCACATATAATAATATATTTTAACATGTGTAATATAATTCACAATATAATATTTAGTTTAAACAAAATTACTAATTTTTGTCAATTTTTAATACCTCGGAGAAAATAAATAAATTCGTGAGAAGCGTGACCAATCATGATTGGTATATTATTGTCGTCATCAAGTAACTGAGAGATAGGAAGAAAAGGTCTTTCTGCTTTATCGTCGACCGAAGGTCCAAATGGAACATAAAGAGTACGCGCTTCCTATAAAACATTTTTCTTGGATGATAAGCAACACAATGTTACCAACATAACATTTATTATTTGAATTTGAAATGAATAATTTTTCCTCATATTGAACGATGCATTAAGATAATTTAATTCTTAAATGCAAAAGAAGTATATGAATATATGAAAAATAATTCTCACCTCTGGAGTAAGAACCTGATGTTCTGCCACGACGATTCTATCCACGGGTAGTGTTCGAAGAAACTCAATGACTGTTTTAGGATCGGTAGAATCATTGCCAAGTACCCGTGCAAGTTTAAAAGAATTTGCTTCTGGATAGTTTTTTATCATCGCCCAATCACATGTACATACACCACTCTGAAGAATAGCTTTGTGGAAGAGACCTAGAAGTATACATATGTATATATAATATATGAGAAAATAATATAAATTTTAATTAAGCGCTTATTAGTAGAATACCGCAAGAGCCCAATGTATGTCGCGCGTAAACCGTGTACAAAAAACATAAACACTAAGAAATGCGCGATGACACGCAATGAGTCAGCAGGTAATCGCGAGCTGTAACGGATCGAAAATTCTATTCTATAACGTTCTTTTTCCAAGAATGTAAAATATTGATCAAATTTGTTAAAATAAACTCTTTTTTACATTTATAAATTGAAACGCACAGTCTTTCGTAAATCCAACAGTGTACGTGTGTGTATGAGACATAGAGAGAGAGAGAGAGAGAGCGAGAGAGGGACAGAGAGAAATAATATTAATATTTTATTTTTAAACGGATTATATTTTTATTTTATTGTAACTATTTGTTAGGAATATATTATATACCTTTAGATAACGGTGACAATGTTAATAAATGCGTGCTAGCGCTACCTGCGCCGACGCCAAAAACAGTGATGTTAGTTGGATCCCCGCCGAAAGCCTCGATATTTTCTTTGATCCATTTCAGTGCAGCAACTTGATCCTTCATACCTTGATTTCCGTTTGCTACTTCATGACCAAGATTTAAGAAGCCTTGAAAAATAGAACATTTAGGACGTTATTCATTCGGTTCTTATATTTAAGACCGTCTTAAGTACAATCTGATGACAAAAACACAGAGCCGTGTTAGCATGTTAAAACATTACTTAAGGTGATTTTAAAATAAAAACGGAGTATGAATCTCGGCCTTAGAAAGTCTGTGATATCAATAAACAAGTAAGTGACGATAGACATGTGTATTCTGTTCTATATCTTCCGCGGATATGTGATAAGAATTTTCAGAACATTTTCAAGAGATACGTTTTCTTGAAAAAATTTATCTTACCAAAAGCACCAAGTCTATAGCTTATGGCTACTAGAATGACATTCTTTGCCATAAGATAATCAGGTTTATAGTGAGCGTCGTTGCCGGAACCAAAATAATAGCCTCCCCCATGAATCCAAACCATAACTGGATTCTTTGGATTCTTTGTTCGATTATTATAGAGATCAAGCGGTATGTAAACATTAAGATAAAGGCAGTCTTCACTGCCGACAATTATTTGTGTTGGAGGATGTTCAAACTGTGCACAAATATCGCCACTTCTGGAAGCGTCTCGAATACCTTCCCAGGAAGCAGGAGGTTCAGGATCCTGATTTTGGACAACACAGTGAAATATGATTTAATAATGAGTGAATTGACATTTCACATCGCAATAATCACAAGATAATTACAATTGAGTGATTTATTGTTCTTTTCTTGGTATACGAACAGAATAATTGCGATGCGTTAGAATAATTATGAAATATTTTTATATAAACAGGGACAATATGCAGGGTGTCCCGTAAAGCCCGGATCAATGCTTAAGGGTAGATTCCTAAGATCATTTGGAGACAAAAATCCTAATGCCAAAATGTCGAGGCTGTTACAGTTTTTAAACGGGAAAAGTTTGAAGTTCACTAGTGTGTTTGTCAAAATTTTACGCACTCATGGACGTCGCATGTGAAAACAGCTCTTCCACACTTTACTCAACTCGATAGAAATATTTGAAATTATTATTTACTTTATTTCTTTGTACACTGTTCGCAAGACCGACGAATATCGGGATGACAATTTGGCAGACTCGACATTTTGGCATTAGACTTTTTGTCTTTTGATTTTTGTCAAATGACCTCAGAAATCTACACTTAAGCGTTGATCCGGGCTTTACGGGACACCCTGTACAGGTATAAACAAAAATAAATAACAAATTTTAATTGTGGGCTTGATATAAATAAGCTACCTTAAATCTCAACTCGCCCACTGGTGGAGCAGCAAAAGGTATGCCTTTGAAAGAGAAATAACTACCACCGACGACATTTTCTTGCAAGATTCCTCTCAGTTTTCCTTGTTTCACAGTTACAATCGATTTACTCATGTTGACAAGTACTGTTTACTTTATACACGAACTGTGTCCTTAAATGTAAACTGTTACGTTCGTTGTTTCTAGTTTGTCGTTACTGCTGTCCTTGAGCAGCATGAACCGTCTATAGCGTTTATACATATATTTAACTTTAAAAATGATAATGATATCGCAAATAATGATAAATTATTATTAACTATAAGCGATATATCATAAATGTGTGTCATATTTCTAATATATATATATATATATATATTTATGTATAGACATTATCTACGCGTAATTTGTAATTTAGTATAACTTGTAATTTAGCATATTGGTTATACGCGCAATCACACTCAATCTTATAAAATGCTACTAGATCTTATAACTCATTTCAAAAGTGTTTTAAGAATTTTATATCGCAATATTTATACCTCTTTGAGTTGTTGACGGATCACGGATGTAGGTATTTATCTTAGGTATATCTCAAACAGTACTTGTTATTTTACAAGTTGTCGTTTATCGTTAATTAATAATTTATCATATGTGCTTTTATCATAAATTTATTGTTATATCTGCATAGTTGCTATCATATGTGTATATTTCTATGTGTCTAAATTTATAAATTATTATAATAAGTAAATATAGAAATAAATGTATTGGCCTTATTAATTATCGTACACTATATGTCATTATATTTCATGTATTCTTGATAATACTTATTGTTAGTTATAGTAGATTGATCGACAATTATGTTATATAGAAAAAAAGTTTGATTGCACTGTATCTTAATAAACGGAAAGACAGTCTTATTTCAGTTAATAAAGTTATTAAAGTTATATTGTATTATTTCAGTTATTAAAGTGGGTAAAAATCGCAACATCGTGGTATCAACCACATGAGTATACGCGTTGTTTCTCTGTGTAAAAAAACTGTTTCCTGACCCTGAGCTTTCGCTTTGAGCACAATAATTATTATCACAAAAGAAAAAGAAAATAAAATGTTTAACGCTCAGATCAGACTCGTTACATTAATTGAAAGTTAAAATTAATCCTACCTTATCTTTTTATATATGTATATATTCTTACGATTTTTATCCCCACACCGCCGCGTTGGTGAGTTTACAACGATGAGCTTACAATGGTCGCCTGCGAGAAAGAGAGCTATCCGTCGCTAGCGCGTGTTTATATAAGATATATACATGCCGCATTTCCATGTTCTACATGTATTAATCCGCGTTCTCATTTACGCGACAAGTGTATTCTATAATGGCGCAGGAATTACTTTCCAACAAATTATATAAAACTATATATTTATATTAAAAATGTATTTTTTTTATACATAGAGGAAAGAAGTTATTTTTGTATATGTTCGCATATTTATTACTAAACATTTGTTACATTGCACAATTAACTTACATTTTTTTGTAGGATATAATATAACGTGTTTTCGTATTTCTTATGATTCGTAATATTGTTGGTTGCTTGAACTAGATTTAATGATTTCTGAAGTGACCATCCGCATTAACTCGTCGACATAGATAACAGCTCAGCCACTTTTTGAGCATTCTGTTTTCCTTTCAAGGACGCTTTCTTAATCTATGATATAAAATAATCAATTATTATTATAGTAATTATATCACATATATACTTTAAACTTTTGTTTACGATATTTCAATAAAATTTAAAAAAAAAAGAAAAAATATAAAGATACAATTATATCAAAAATTTAATGCAAATTATTTGTGTGTGTATATTCTTTTTAGAATTATATCATTTGTTCAAACTTTAATCGCATACTTTAATCAAATGTTATCGCTTTTGTATTCTTTGATAATACTTTCAAATTACGTTTAAATTGCTCATGTATTTTTTCTTTCCTCTGTAATTTCTCTCTCTCTCTCTCTCTCTTTCTCGCATCGCAATATTCAAAACCCCTTTTCACACTTGGTTTGCTCCGCGCCGTTTGCGGTCAGCCAAGACCTCTCCTCTACACCAAATATTCAGCTTAGCTTCTAAAGGCTGCCATGAGTGAAAATATAACCCGAGGGAATTTTATTTTATTGTTGTGGGACAACCTGACGTCTGGTAATGCTGTTCTCTTCGGTGAACAGAAGCTATAAGCTCACCACAAAACAGTCTGTTTACTATCGTATTTGTCTATGTAGCTAGTAAAATAGTCGCGTTCGCAAAATCTTACGTGGATAACCACCGTATTACCAATAGTATAATCACTATCGTAATTTTTATGAGTCGTTATATTCGTCACATGTATTTTTCAAATATTTTCCGCAAAGCGTTGAACCTTTGCAAAAGTTTCTTTTTCCGCGAGGTATTGATAAAATAAGGATATAAAAGTCCAACGCCTATTTTGATAGTTTATCGTGAGGTCGGATAGTACCAAGATACGGTGACGAGTCAAAGAAACGCGAACTGTACCGTAGTACCCCGACGGCATCAAGCTTGCGATTCACGAGAATTTTGTCGGTCCCGATTTTTAGCTGTCCTTGGTTACGCGCGCGACCGGATACGAGGGTCACCGATTGTCCGACTAGCTTTCATCGGAGCATTGGGGGTCATCACGCTCGACTGCACCATCGTTTCAAGCTAGCTATAAGCGCGCTTCGCCGTGGCTAACTCTCGCAGGATGGAAGATAAGAAAGGAACTCGGGCGGGGAGAGCTCTGAGGTTTCAGCGTGGCTGCAGAGACTCTGTAGCGGATGCTGCGGATACCAAAGTGCGCCAGAAATGATATGACTTAGAAGTAAGGGACGAAGGACGAATTTTCGAAGCCTGAAACTAATATACAGGGTGTTTCAGGTTTAAATGTCCTAACTTAAAATATGAACTTAAGATCTCAAAACAAGAAAAAATTTTCCTCTGGAGGTATGCCCGTAAACGTTTTGTTTAAGAGATATTAACATCTAAACATTTTCATTATAAAATTTTATGAAATTGTTATTAGGTTATAATAAATAATTTAATAGTGTGCTTCAACTGCTTTAGAAAATATGAAAATTTTACATAATTAAAAATTTTGTTCAAAGTGACGGCCTCGAACATTGAGACAGGCTTGGCAACTGCCTTTGTTTAAGGTCGTCACTTTGAACAAAATTTGTAATTATGTAAAATTTTCATATTTTCTAGTAATAAAGCAGTTAAAGCACACTATTAAATTATTTATTATAACCTGATAATTTCATAAAATTTTATAATGAAAATGTTTAGATGGCAATATCTCTTAAACAGAGCGTTTACGGGGATACCTCCAGAGGAAAATTTTTTTCTTGTTTTGAGGGTCTAAGATTATATTTTAAGTTAGGACATTTAAACCTGAAACACCCTGTATATTATATAGGTAATCTTCGGTAATATTTAACAAAATAATGGAATATATCAGAAAAGAAACATTTTATTCAGTGCGACGTACATTAAACAATTGATAAATATTTTTAAATAAATCTATCGCACGACAAATCCTTGTCGCGAGCCGAGAAATTCTTGCAGTTTATGTTCCATTATAATTTCCATGTAGATCCGTTCCTGGCAAGGAACCGACGCGACGATGGTAGGAGAGCGAGGCTTCGCCGTGGAGAATTCAAGTGCATTCCTAGGAGATGTGTATCCCTGTCCAGTTTGGCAACAATAATTCGACATGGCGAACAGCCGCTCTTCGAACAACTTGTCACTTAGCTCGCCGTAGTTTATACTCGACAGCGGCTAGGGCTCTGTTACAGTCTGTTAAATTGGGGCACAGCTGGCACGTAGACGAGCGCGGGAGAAGGATAGCGATTGCATATTTTTAGCGAGAATTCTGAATAAAGACATGCACCAAACATTCATATTGCGATCTCCGAACGCTTCATAAAATTTTATGCAACAGTCTTATTAATTACCATGTATATCTATATAAGAGCTTAAAAATTAATAAGCTTTTGCATATGAGTAATAAGTTTTTCATTATACTTTAAAGTTTGATAAATTCTGTGACGTCATATACCTAACACTGCTTGCATTATTTATTAGAAATAAAAAGCGGAAAATTATTTAATAAATATTAAATGTAAAACAAATTTACATCGAAATGATCAGGAGATAAATGAAAGTTTATTTTATGTCGCTCACAATTAAAACGTTTAAAAATATTCTCTCCTTAACAGAGATCTTTGCATTTCTTATTTAAGCCGCTCGCGTTTCATTGGAAAGCAAAATATATACCTCTGATATCTGATATTCTCTAAGGTGACGCAGATTGCGATACGAGGTGATTAAATTCACATTAAGACGAATAATCAGTGATTACCGTCATCATACGTACATTGCACAATCCTAAATGGGAGTTTCTGTTATTCAAGAGGTGGGCAATCGATACCCAGTGCTGCCGTGTTACACATTATCACTTTAAACGATTACACACGAAATGCCTGGCTATACACATTAAATCGCACGGCCGCGAGTCTTTTGTACGCCTCCATACAAAAGAGCTCGCGCTCGCGATAATCCTTCGCCGTTTAAATAATAGCTATCAGTATTTTGCGGTAGCAGCAGGAGAATACGCTTGGCTAAGTTCCACGTGCGTTTCTGCATCACCGTGAAAGCTCACGCTGGCGAATTTTATGCGCGATCACGTCGCGAAAAGGGAGAAAGATGGGAAATCTCGTTAAATGCATAAAGTATGACTATCCGCGACAATATCAAACGACCACGGGGCGTGTGTCCTTCCGCCGTGCGAAAACTTTCGGATGTCAAACGTGGCACACCAACAGAAGATAGTAATTAATATATTCTCCGAGGACGCGACGCAGGACAGAAGTCCATCAGGGTTAAATACGATAGTTGTCAAGGGGCCCCGATTTGAGAGCAACTCGCTTCTGAAATTCACTCACTTCCGTAATTATTCCGTCCATAACTTTGCATTTATTATTTTACAGTAGATGGCAGATTGACCACGGACCTATCTTCCACCGGCAGATGTAAATATTTCTTGTAAATAACGCGATGCTACGAAAAAATAAAATATTTTACCTTAATGTGAAACAACACAAAAATATGAGATTTTTAAATCATGTCCGTTACTCTTGAAAAAAATGTGATATGATGAATCTTTCAGAAAATAGAACATTGTTTTCTTTTTAAACTGAGAGATTTATGTACGAAAATCTTTTCTTTATTCTTTTACTCTTTTATTTTTCTTCGTTCATAATGTTCTTCTAGTAAATATTTTATATTTTAATATTTTATAAAACGTTAATATTTCTTACAATTTTTGTATATTCTAATTTTATTAAAATATATTTAGAATTAGTCTAAATTAAACCTAAATTACATATTTCGATTGTTTTTATATTACTACTACAACTGATTTTCATGCTTTTCACATAATTTTTTTTCATGTAAATTATACGAAAATTAAATTATGATAGTAAATTTGGTGAAACCTATTATCTTCTGAAAAATCTATGGAAACAATCACACAAGATAATCATCTTTATTATAACATACTTGCATGTAATATATTCATCAAGTAGTACCTAACAAGAAATTAAAAATCAATTTTATTCATGTCGCGAAAATATTCGCGATCTAGTGCGAAAGGAATATTTTTAAATTCAAACGAATTTATTGCACCGTTGGATTACAGTTTGATTATCTGGGAGCACGATAATTGCAGAGGTACTCATGCGCTCTTATTACCAGACTAACGCAATCGCATAAATCACGATACGGCGCTAATTATTCTCTTCGGTCGAAATTCATCTCCTTGTGAATTATACATATAAAGCGATTTCCCGTGTGTGTCATAAATTATTTCGCGCAGGACATTTCCTATTTCTACCTTCCTATTCCGAGATGATTTTATATTTAAAAAAAAACATTAGAAATAGAAGCTGATGCACATTCGCATTTGCATTCAAATCAGTGCATGTTGCGGGAAGAAATACTTTTTCCGAATTAACGAGACTAAGGACCAGTTTTTCAATAGTCGTTTAAACTGAAGTTTAGCTAAACTCACTCAAGGTCTTTTTAGATAATTAGAAAGAGACGAAGAGTGAGTTAAGCTAAGATTAAAGTTAAGCGATTATTAAAAAACTGGCCCTAAATATATAAACGAAGAAGAAATATTGATAATGTCAGAAATAAATGAGCGCGAGTTTCCGTTCTCTGTGAACCATGACTATCAATTATTTCCGACAAAGCGCAAAATATATATGGTACGCTAACATCACCAGGCGTGATCATGATAAATTTATCAACTTCGCAAGCACTCATTTTACCAAACGCAAAGCTGTAATAATCCTCGCGCAGCGAGGCCGGACGCGATATTGCAAATATCAGCCGCAAATTGTTTTTTGGCGGAAGCATTTTCCGATTCGCTCACGCGTTTGCGAAACGCGCGAACGCGGCACGCGCCCGTGCGTCGGGCGAAGCCGGCAAAAATCCGGCGGCGACTTTTTCCGCGCATTTCCTACATATTCGCTCCGAATTACGCCGCGGTCATTATGGTAATAACCGTTCGCGTATCTCACCGGCTATTAATTCCGGCAGTGTATAAACCCCGTATTTATGATCGCGAACGTTGTCGGTGCAACACCAGCCGGTTGCTGCACCGTTGTTGCTGCTGTTACTGCTGTTGCCGATGGTGTTGTTGTTGCCGTTGCTGCTGCTGCATCGCGGCGCGGCGCGACGCTCCGCGAACGGTCGCAGCAGCCGTATTAAAAGCCGGAAAATTGAAAACGAAACAGCGTCGTGCCGCGTTACCGTTCGATTGAACGCCGAGACGAGGACGCGGGAGGTGAGGAACGTGCGATGGTGGAAACGAGGGACACGCGTAGGTTCGGATTTTCCGCGTCCCTATCTCGTAAAGTCTCATCAGGCTTGCACTCTTTTTTTTTTTTTTTTTTTTTTTTTTGCTCGTTGTTAGCGCAGCGGAAAACCGGGATATACGTCGATTCGCCACGGTCGATGATTCGCCCAGCGATGACAGCTTCCATTAGAGGGTTGCCGCGCGCGGCGGTCATTAAAGGAGATGTAGGCGATAAGAGCGAAAGCTCCTTTTGCTGGCGTCTTTTTCGAAAAATGCCGGAGTACCGAACTGCGGCGGTGAATTAATATTCCACGGATTATCTGTAACAGCTTTTTCGGGGATGAGAGGAATGTAACCCGAGGAAAACACGCGGGGATCTATACATTATATACATTATACATATATGGATCTTCCATTGAACAATAAGTGAATGAATTCGAATAGCAGGAGAATCCGTTTCTCGTTTGACAAAACGTACGCGGTTCGTTTTGCTCCTACGTAGAGTAAACCGCGTAAGAAACGATTCTCGCGTCATTGACACAACAGGATTGCAATTTCGATGCAAGTCGATGTAAGTCGAACAAAACGTGCTGGAAGCCAGAGCGTTTCAGCAAAAAGCGTTTCAGTAGCGAGATCAGGTAAGGACGATTTGAGAACGCGGACGTTGAACTCCGCCGCACATACGGGGATCCGCAGGAAATTTCCAGGATCGGATCTTGCCTTTACGAACGCGGAGAACACACACGTTCGATCGCGATGGAAAAACCTGTTCGGGAGCAATGGCGCAGCTGGGAACGTTTGAGGGAATAACGAGGGAAAAAGGGCACTCCGTCTCTCTTAGCCGCGCTACGACACTCTGCCTGCTTCCGTCTCTCCTTTCTGCTCCTCCTCCTCCTCCTCCTCCTCCATCGCGCTCGGTTGGTCGGTATCACTGCTTCACGGTAGGATGGCTACCGAAAATACGAGACGAAGGGGGCAACGGGCACAGACAGAGAGAATTTCTCCCTTAGTTCGCGATCTACAGAATCGCTCGTTGCGAGCTACTCGCTTTGCTTCGCGGTAAAATCGATCGGCTATGAAAACTCGCACAATACGCGAATACCAGTTACATACCATTACCATTTCAACCTTATTCTTCGGAAGCACTCGATGCATGTACGAATCTCGATACGCATACTCTTTATAGCTACTGAGTTAAAGACATGACAATATACTTTATATTTTTCTTTCAGCTGGTAGAACCATGGGTTTAAAAGTAACAATGACACATAATGGGGATCCATAAATTTTATATGGATTATCTGATAATAAAATAAAGTAGAATCGTTCGAATTACGACTCTGATCATAGTTACCGATTAATTAATCCGTGTAGCCGTAGAATCCAAGAATATTTGAAGTCATGCTCAGATCTTCATTCTTCGTAATCAAATTAGAGAAGAAAGTCGACAAGGGAGGGTACGTATGTCGTTGGTTTTAAAATGTATCCTACGTATCGTTATCGTAAAAAAATGTCACCATTAGAAAATTTCAAAAATTAACGTAAGAGTGATAATATATAGAAGAATACTTAAGTGATAATAGAATGAATTTTGACAATGTGTTACTTTTTTATTTACAATAGTATAAAATAGGTGTTAAAGCTTTTGCGTCGTATTTATATCCTGAGTTATTTTCTTCCGTGATTCGCACAAAGTAGCGAGTTTCGCAATACATTCCCATGCTAGACCAGCCGCTTGCACGATGCGCGCGAATGCGTGCATTTCCGAAACCCCGCGCGCGGTCCCTTTTTCCGCGGCGAGCTTGCACGTGCCGCATAAAGAGAAGCGTCTTCATCCGGCGAAAGCTTTCACGGGGATGCGGCAGGTTTCCCAAGTGGGGAGAAAGAAAAAGAGGCGCGAAAAGGGAGGGCGGATTTTACCGCGAAGACGCGGTAAAGTCTTTCTCGCCCATCTTCCCATTCTCCGCACCAATCCTCCGCAACGGTACTTTCCTTACTTCCGCGTTCGTTTCTTCCCTCGCGTTTACGTACGAGATAACAAGCGACCCGAATATTGGCGACTTCCTTCTTCTGAAATCTGACCAAGATTCTTACGATAATTATCATGGGTTAGAGAAAATTTGGGTAATATGATTACCGCGGTAAAAGTTTACTGTAGAAATCCGGCAAAGTAAGTGATATTTTAATTTTAGAATGTTCTAGAATAGTATTTTTAACTCTGTTTGCTACAAGGTATTTTTACAGTATGTTAGAGAAATTAGAACAGAGACAATCCAAAAACGTATGACTGAATCTGGTTTGGTATAGCATAAACACTTGCAGGTATCATAGATTTTACACTGCAGTAACATTGAGCAGTTTAATTAGGATCCGTGAAGATTCCAGATTTAAAAATAAAAAATTATCCGCAAATAAAACTGAAGTAAGTTTCTTATAATAACTTATTTCAGCGTTACTACGTCGGCATTTTGTCTCGAGATTTTAACGACCAAGATTTCGATATATGTATGATTTATTACATTACCAACAAGTCTTCCCTTAAATTAGAAAAGAGAGTAAGGCAAAAGAGATAGCAAACAAGTTCGAACTTTATTCCGATAATGTAACTTTATCTTTCGCACGTAGACAACTACGCTGCCCATTGGGTACTCGCACCCTCGTTAATTTCCCGCTCGCTTAACAATCGCGCTCGAATAATTTCGCAACCTTAAAGTCGCATAAACTTCTTTACCTCTTTCCGCTATATCTTTTCTCTCCCCTCCTTTTTCGTTCTGCGGAGTCGCATTTCAAGCCTTGTACGAGCGACGCCGTAATGATCATTATCCTTGTAACAAATTAAAATTACACGGCAATTGGGAGGACTCATTACGCTATTAAAACGTACTCAACAGCTGTCGTACTTCGTACTGTTGCACGATGTTGCTACTACTTACGCGTGATCGTTAAAGCCGAGCTGGTATAGATGAACAGCATATGCGCATACCTCGGCCGTAACCGTCGTTAAATGAATTAAAACAAACGCAGGCAAATCCAGACGAGAAACCACCGCCGCGATATATGAGTACATTACATGTCAATTTGAAATACGAGCGCAAGTATAATGTACCCATCCATATGTCAACATCAGATAGGTACTAACGGTAGACTGCAAAAACTGCAAAAATCTAGAATTTATTGTCGGTTACTTTTCAGACGAAATGCTAAATGCAAATGCTTGTTTTTTTTTTATATGTCAATTTATAGACAGCATTATATGTAATATGAATGTGATATCGGGATCGCGCGGTCGTATATGTCATCAAAAATACAATATTGTATGCATAAAGCTCGACACATTAAAAAGAAATATCGAGAGAAATATACTGCAGAATATAAAAATAAAACTTTTGTTTAACAAGATTAATTGATCTAATTGAAGAGAAATTGAGAAGGAAAAATAGAAGAGAAAAATTATCCTGCTTCACGAAATGTATCTATCGTCTGCAAGTTTACTTAAACATACACAACCGTGTTATATTCTCGACTCTTTCGATTAACTGCGAGCTATCTTCATGAAAAATTCTTTAAAATTATGCTATAATTAAGATAAACTTGTTTTATTATCCCAGGACAACTGTAATCGTCTCGAGGTGATAGTGTCAATAAAGTTGTCGTTAAAATTGAAGAAGGGAATAAAGAATTTATCAGAGCAGCGGAGGAAAAAGAAGCTGCGACATATAATGCATCGTGGACGTAGTTGACGCCCATAGGAGTAGCACCCGACAACTTTTCTCATTACAGCGATCGATGTCGACCCAATTAAAGCTAACTTTGCAGCGCAATAAAAAAAAAAGTGGAAAGAGATCAGAGCCCGGGAGAGAACGGACGGAATAGATCGGGAGTTTGATCTTGACGAGGATGCAGATATCGGCGATGTATTATGGAGAGGCGAATGGAAAAGAACACAAGGAAGAGAATCTGAAAAAGAGTAGAGAAGACGCGTCGACCTCGATCGATCTATCGCAAGTCAAATATCACGTCGGAATACATTCCAGGGTGGGTTTACATATGACATTTATTTCACGCTATTTATGTCAGAAGAAATCCAATATCTGCGAAATACCAGCGCGACAAGTACGGGGGAATTTTCTCAACATCAACTATCAGATATTTCTGCCGATATTTTCATATCAGTCACGATTCATCGTTGCACTTCTAAACACTCGCAATCGCGTTATTTATAAGATCATCCGACGCACACATGTCAAGAAACTGAGCTATCGATGACTGTCTTTAAATCACATAAATTCTTACACATATTTAACACTAGAACTACCGGAGATTAATTTATATTTATTTCTACCGAAGAAATCTTAGAAAAGAAAAGAGAAAAAGAGAAAACAAATTAATCAAATTAATCATCTATGTAATTTCAATAAAAGTCAGGAAAAAATTTCAGAAATTAAGATGTTTTAAAAATGAGTAATAAATTATTGAAAAATGTCAAACGGATCATTTTTTGACCCCCTTAGTAGTTCTAGTGTTAAGCTGTTAAGCACTCACTCTCGCTCATTAATCTAATCAAAACAAGTACTGCAGTGTGCTTAATGTCAATTTACTTGAAAGTTTGCTAATCTTTCAGGTCAGTTTAATGATCGTCGTAAATACGACAGAATAAACACACGGAATAATATTTTAATCATATCTTTATAATTAATAGGTCTAGTATCTATTAATATAATATAAAAAATTATATAATAATATATTCTCATAATTTTGAAATGATTTCCAATTAGCCGATAAAGAAAGAAACGGGAAAAATATATACAAGAGAGTAACCGATGCGTTATTTACACGAAATGTGCAAATTTTACGCGGACGCATACATGTACATATAGTCTTCTTCCGCATTTGGTAGACCACAAAAAACTGTGGCGTTTTCTTGCATTATCGTTGCGGGATAATGGGGGAGAGAGGCCGAGAATAGTTATTGCCTAGAGACCCTCTAATAAGAGTCTGGCCACCTGGTCCCGCTTTTTGATTGGTCCGCCATTTATGCGTGCTTCGGTATGTGCGCGAGTGAGACGGTGCTTCGCAACCGAGTGAGACAGCGAGCTTATTTGCTTTCTCCCTCGTGGGATTTCATGCATAAATGGCCGACCATCCACAGTTGTGGACAGACTCTTATTAGAGGGTCTCTAGTTCTTGCCTAACTCCCGACTCCCGAGAGTAGTTTACCACGCCTTTCTCATATCTTCTCCCTTTCCAACAAATCTAACAAGAAGATAATAGAACGTTTCGACCAAAATCATTTCCGTTACATCAAAATCTTCCGCGGTTTGCTAGTTCTAGCCGCATTTTCTACTCGTTAAGCCTTCAACATTTTCGTTGTAACTGGAAACGGCGCGGTACACGCGCGGGGGGTGATCCCTGTGAGAAATTGACGAAATATTTCTTCTACGAACAGAAGAGCAGCGAAACTTCTAAACGCCAAGATCTCTCTTATGCATGTGTTTATCTCCAATTTATCTTCTCCAAAAGGGCCCATACCCAGGCTTCCGTCACGTGAAGTGTTTTACAATGATACTATTCTTGTCCTATTTTATCGCATCTAGGGTACGGGATGACCAACGGCACAATGGAAACGCTTAGTTTCGCCTTCTTGAACTATAGATGATTGTGTGGTACTCCGTACTGCATAAAATTTCGGTGGGCAAACATTCGGTCTTTTTGACGTGCCGCTTCTCGGCAAAACTTACGGTGATCTGAATTCACGCCCGTGTAAAAATGATTTTTATTTAATTATTTTCGACCGTTGCTTAATTTTTCTATTTCCTTCTTTAAACTTTAAATTTTCTTCTACAAAATTAAACTTTTTGTTTTAGGCTTACTATTCTATCTTACAATTAGACTTACGTGAAACTGCCAGCGATAAGCTTCTAATAGGCATCGATCGTGGTGTCGATCTCAAAATCGATCTTGCTGACCCATTGGCCTCGTCAATCTTTGGCTCGTTTTGGATATATTTTCTCTTTTCTCTCGGAAATTACGACATACATTAATTTAAATCTCTCGTTACAACTTTAGAAAATGTTCAAATCAAGTTCTTCGATAAATATATATCACTATAAATACATGTACATTCTATATAAAATTATGATAAAAAATTCGTATATTCATCAATCATGTCACTACATAACTTTGGAAAGTGATCGACACAATTAGTATAATAAATATAAATGCGATTCAAATATTCACATTTCGCCCCGCGTCTTTACTTGGAATCTTGAAAGAGAGAGAGAGAGAAATTGCCAGAAAAAGAACAAATACATAAACGATTTAAACGTAATTCCGCTTAAGAAAGTATTGTCAAGGAATGAAGGAGGCTAATCAATTATTCAAGATAAATGTGTCTCAATAATAACAAATAAAAATTCTTCTATTTAAGATAATACAGCAATATAAAAGCGATAAAATTTGATGAAACTATGCAATTGAAGTTTGAACAAATGATATAATACTAAAGAGAATATATACAAATAACTTGCATTAATTTTTTAGAAATAATTGTTTCTTTATATCTATTTCTGTTTTTTTCTTAAATTTTATTAAAATATTGCCATTGTAAACAAAAGTTTAAAGTACATATGTGATATAATTACTATAATAATAGTTGATGTTTATTTTATATCATACATTAAGAAATCGTTCTTGGAACGAAAGCAGAATGCTTAAAAAGTGGCTGAGCTGTTATCCATGTCGACGATATAATGCGGATGGTTACTTCAGAAATCATTAAATCTAGTAAAAGCATCCAACAATATTGCGAATCGTACGAAATACAAAAACACGTCACTTTATATATTTTTTTGGAAAGTTCCTGCGCTATTATAGAATACACTTGTCGCGTAAATGAGAACGCGGATTAATACATGTAGAACATGGAAATGCGGCAATCATATATCTTACAAGACGCGCGTAGATATGTGTCTATATACATAATAAAGCGACGAATAGCTCTCTTTCTCGCAGACGACCGTTGGAAGCTCATCGTTGTAAACTCACCGACGCGGCGGTGTAGGGATAAAGATCGTAAGAATATATACACATATAAAAAGATAAGGTAGGATTAATTTTAACTTTCAATTAATGTAACGAGTCCGATCTGAGCGTTAAACATTTTATTTCCTCTTCCTTTTGTTATAATAATTATTGTTCTCAAAGCGAAAGCTTATGGTCAGAAAACAGTTTTTCTTACACAGAGAAACACATCTTGTATACTCATGTGGTTGATACCATGATGTTGCGATTTCTACCCATTTTAATAACTGAAATAAGATAACTTTAATAACTTTATTAACTGAAATAAAACTGTCTTTTCGTTTATTAAGATACAGTGCAATCAAACTTTTTTTTCTATATAATATAATTGTCGATCAATCTACTGTGACTAACAATAAGTATTATAAAAAATACATGAGATTTAATGACATATAATGTAATTAATAAGGCCAATACATTTATTTTTATACTCGTATATATTTATTATAATAATTTATAAATTTAGACACATATGTACATATGTAGGCAACTATGCGGATATAACAATAAAATTATCATAAAAAGCACATATGATAAACTATTAATTAACGATAAACGAGAACTTATAAAATAACAAGTACTGTCTCAAAGCGAAAGCTCAGGGTCAGAAAACAGTTTTTTTCGTATACCCATGTAGTTGATACCACGATGTTGCGATTTCTTACTTTAATAACTGAAATAAGATAACTTTAATACCTTTATTAACTGAAATAAGACTGTTTTTTCGTTTATTAAGATACAGTCGAATCAAACTTTTTTTTTTGTATAACATAATTGTCGATCAATCGACTATGACAATAAGTATTATTAAGAATAGATACATAAGATATAATGCCATATAATGTAATTAGTAAGGCCAATACATTTATTTTTATATTTACTTATAATAATTTAAAAATTTAGGCACATAGAAATATATACATATGATAGCAACTATGCAGATATAACAATAAAATTATGATAAAAAGCACATATCTTTGAATAACTATTAATTAACGATAAACGACAACTTGTAAAATAACAAGTACTTACTGTTTGAGATATACCTAAGATAATACACCCGTCAACAACTCAAAGAGGTATAAATACCGCGATATATAGTTCTTAAAACACTTTTGAAATGAGTTATAAGATCTAGTAGCATTTTAGAACATTGAGAGTGATTGCACGTATAACCATTACTAAATTACAAGTTATACTAAATTACAAATTACGCGTAGATATTTGTCTATACATAATAAATATATATATAAGAAATATGACAAACATTTATGATATATCGCTTATAGTTAATAATAATAATTTATTATTATCTGCGTTATCATTGTCATTTTAAAAATTGAATATATAAACGCTACAGTCGGTTACTGCTGCTCAAGGACAGCAGTAACGACGAACTAGAAACGACGAACCTAACAGTCTACATTCTTTATGAAGGACACAGTCCGTGTATAAAGTAAACAGTACTTGTCAACATGATGGATACCTACCCGATTGTGATTGTGGAACAAGGAAAACTGAACGGAAAGTTGGAAGATAATATCCTCGGTTCTCGTTATTTCTCTTTCAAAGGCATACCATTTGCTGCTCCACCAGTGGGCGAGTTGAGATTTAAGGTAGCTTATTTATATCGAGCCACAAATGAAATTTGTGATTTATTTATATTGTCTCTGTTTATATAAAAATATTTCATAATTATTTTAACGCATCACAATTATTCTGTTCGTATACCAAGAAAAGAATAATAAATCACTCAATTGTAATTATCTTGTGATTACTGCGATGTAAAATGTAAATTCACTCATTATTAAATCATATTTCATTATGTTGTCCAAAATCAGGATCCCGAACCTCCTGCTTCCTGGAAAGGTGTTCGAGACGCTACCAAAAGTGGCGATATTTGTGCACAGTTTGAATATCCTCAAATAATTGTCGGCAGCGAAGACTGCCTTTATCTTAATGTTTACATACCGTATGATCTCTATAAAAATCGAACAGAGAATCCAGTTATGGTTTGGATTCATGGTGGAAGCTATTGTTTTGGTTCCGGCAACGACGCTCACTATAAACCTGATTACCTTATGGCAAAAGATGTCATTCTAGTAACCATAAGCTATAGACTTGGTGCTTTTGGTAAGACAAATGCTTTCAAGAAAACGTATCTCTTGAAAATGTTCGGAAAATTCTTATCACATATCCGCGGAAGATATAGAACAGAATACACATTTCTATCGTTACTTTCTTGTTTATTGATATCACACACTTTCTTATAAGGCCGGTAATCATATATAGTCCGTTTTTATTTTCAAATCGTCTTAAGTAATGCTAATACGGCTCTGTGATTAGTTTGTCATCTTGAGATTGTACTTAAAACGCGGTCTTAAATACAAGAACGGGATGAATACCGTTCTAAATATTTTATTTTTTAAGGCTTCTTAAATCTTGGTCATGAAGTAGCATACGGAAATCAAGGTATGAAGGATCAAGTTGCTGCACTGAAATGGATCAAAAAAAATATCGAGGCTTTCGGCGGGGATCCAACTAACATCACTGTTTTTGGCGTCGGCGCAGGTAGCGCTAGCACGCATTTATTAACGTTGTCACCGTTATCTAAAGGTATATAATATATTCCTAACAAATAGTAACAATAAAATAAAAATATAATCCGTTTAAAAATAAAATATTAATATTATTTCTCTCTGTCCCTCTCTCGCTCTCTCTCTCTCTCTCTCTCTCTCTCTCTCTCTCTCTCTCTCTCTCTCTCTCTCTCTCTATGTCTCATACACACACGTACACTGTTGGATTTACGAAGGACTGTGCGGTTTCAATTTATAAATATAAAAGAAGTTTATTTTAACAAATTTGGTCAATATTTTACATTTTTGGAAAAAGAACGTTATAGAACTTTCGAACTGTTACAGCTCGCGAGTACCTGCTGACTCATTGCGGGTTATCGCGCATTTCTTAGTGTTTATGTTTTTTTGTACACGGTTTACGCGCGACATAGATCGGATTCTTGCGGTATTCTACTAATAAGCGCTTAATTAAAATTCAGATTATTTTCTTTTACATATGTATACTTGCTAGGTCTCTTCCACAAAGCTATTCTTCAAAGTGGTGTATGTACATCTGATTGGGCGATGATAAGAAACCATCCAGAAGCAAATTCTTTTAAACTTGCACGGGTACTTGGCTGCAAAGATTCTACCGATCCTGAAACAGTCATTGAGTTTCTTCGAACACTTTCCGTGGAAAAAATCGTCGCGGGAGAACGTCAGGTTCTTACTCCAGAAGTGAGAATTATTTTTCATATATTTATATACTTTTTTTGCTTTTAAGAATTGAATTATCCTAATGCATTATTCAATATGAGGAGGAATTATTTATTTCAAATTCAAATAATAAATGTTATGGATATCATTGTGTTGCCAATCATACAAGAAAAATGTTTTATAGGAAGCGCGCACTCTTCCTGTCCCATTTGGACCTTCGATCGACGATAAAGCAGCAAGACCTTTTCTTCCAAGTCCAATCTCTCAGTTACTTGATGACGACAATAATATACCAATCATGATTGGTAACGCTTCTCACGAATTTATCTATTTACTCCCTGCAGGTATTAAAAATTGACAAAAATTACTAATTTTATTTAACCTAAATATTACATTGTGTATTACATTACGCATGTTAAAATATATTATTATATGTGATAATTTCCCGTATGGTCTTTCCCCATTTCTAATTTATAGATTTATCTGTTAATAGTGTTAATAGATACCTCCGAGAAGACTTTACAGACAATGTACACGGATCTACCGCGAATCGTAGAAAATTTTATAAATTCGCAGGACCCAAACCAGATAGCGCAAATGACAGAAAAAATTAAACAGAAATATTTTCATAATAAATTTCCATTTACTGAAGACAGCATCCCATGTATTATACGATTGTTAAGTGACTTGCATTTTAATATTCCTATTGGAGATATTGTGGATAAACGAAGGAAAAGAAGGGAAGCGCCGACATATTTCTATAGATTTGCCTACAACGGAAATCAAATGACTGTGACGAAGCTTATGAATAAAGATACATATACTGCAATCGGTAAACGAGTTACATAATTTATAAAACTCTTTCCATTAAAAATTAATTTTATTTATTTACTTTATAATACAATAATTTTAATGTTATATTTCAGGAACTTCTCATTCCGATGATACGTCGTACCTCTTTTACATACCTAAATGTAAAATTACTAATCCTCAACCGCCGAAAATAGGTACAAATGATCGGAAAATACTAGAAATTCTTACGAATATGTGGACCAACTTTGCAAAGAACGGGTAATTATCAGAAGCTATATATGTATAACGCAAAGATTTTTAGAAAAGATAAGAACGTAAAATAAAAAATATTCTTCTTGTTTGCAGAAATCCTACACCTGCCTTAGATGACTATGTAACTACCAATTGGCTACCAGCAACAGCTGATACCTTCAATTATTTAAACTTTGGCGAGAATCTTGAACTTTTAACCATTACTGATTATAGTAGCTTACTGCAAGAGTTGGAGTTATAAAAATCCTGCAAACTGGTATGTTGACTATAGTATAAAACTTCCAAATGTCTAAGTTTTTATTGTCAATTATATGTCTATAACACAGCAATAACGTAGAGTTCGAAATTATTATTGAAACTGAAAAATGACAGTACGTGTATATATTTCGTTATAGCCAAAGTATTTCTTTTAACTTGTGGATGCATTTACAATTAACGTTTAGATAAAAAACACTAAAGAGCGAGATATATATATATATATATATTTAATACGAAAATTTTGAGAGTCAAATTTTTCCGTTGACTGCGACAGGATTAATAAAAATTATAAATTGTTACATACACGATCGAACTGCGAAACACTGACAGATACGACTTTATACTTCCAGCTCGTTATTCCAACGGCCAAGGAAGCGTTTGCTGCAATACAAGTAATTACAGAAGTTATCAAGAAGTATATGGATTGCCGACTGTGCGTGTAAAATTGACTGAAGAATTTTGACTGGGGTAGGAAGTCTTCTAGCCAATTGATTTGCTACTCTATTTTATATGCTGTACAAAAACCTGAAGGAATCCTTAACTTTTAATATTCGCTGTATTAAGAATACATTATCTTTATATGTATTATCGCTGGCCAACGTGTAATTTGACTATGACTACCGGCGGCTTATAAGCCGAAGTTATAACTGCCGTATACTATCCGATCCAAAATTTTTCTTATTTTTATCAATATGATCACTTAAATATGAGCCTCTTTCATGCTCTAAACATTTGAATTAATCTCTTTTGATATATACATACTAGAAAGTGTAGTTTAAATATCAAAACAAGTTCTTATTTAAATGATCATTATATTCATTATGATCAAAAGAAGAAACGTTTTGGATCGGATAGTATACGGCAGTTATAACTTCGGCTTATAAGCCGCCGTGTAAACGTAGTCTATGTCGAATATGCTATATAGAGAAAAGACTCTGTTTAGCTATTCGGATTGTTTGTATATTATGGAGAACTGCTTTGTTTCGCGATACTTTATTAATGTATCTCTATATAAAAATTTTAACTAAAATCTGAAAACAACTCTTTACTTACAATTAGTACAATGGTTTTGAATTTGTTGCATTTAAATTTATCTGCTACAACAGATATATTATAGTAAATTGCAGATATATTTAATTGGATTTCTGTGTTATTGAATCTTGAATATTCCGTGAAGATATAATGTATCTTCGCATAGGTTTAAATTTTTGTTTAATTTCCATAATATTAAATTTGTTTTTGTAACAATTATTTGTTTTATATTACTGTCAATTATTGGATTCCAGAACGGTTTTTATTTTATATATATTAACAATTAATTATTTAGAATATATATGTATATTAGAATATATATTGTATATTATCGAGTGTCACAGAGACAAGTATATACCTTCTTAATATTTTTGTATCCGTACCGATTTTCGTCGATAACTGTGAAAGAGAAAATTTTAATATTTTAATAATGTTAACTTATATTTTCCATGACAATGGAATTATGTCCATGATATATATAAATGTATATAAACATGTATTACAATAAATGCAAGCACATATTATAAGCAAATTTAATGACATTAACACACACCTTTTCGCACAGGATTAGTTTCGCACAAAGCTTTAATCACGTCACTCTTTGTAGCTATATTGCTATTGTTCGCAGTAATTTTCATGTCGTTTGGAAGATATTATTCTGCCTTTGGAATTAATTCTGTATCTAATCTAGGCATCTCTTTTTCAATATTCATCTGCTTTGAAAGATTATTCAAGCCACTTTCTTCTTTCATCAAAGTTTTTTGTAATGTCACATGTACTTCCGTCACGTAAAATGTAAATTTACAATGGTACTATTCTTGTCCCATCTTATCCCATCTATGGCACGGGATGACTAACGCATTGGAAACGCATAGTTTCGCCTTCTTGAACTAGACGATTGTGTGGTACTGCATAAAATTCGGTCTTTTTGACGTACCGCTTCTCGGCAAAACTTGCGGTGATCTGAATTCACGCCCGTGTAAAAATGATTTTTATTTGATTATTTTGGACCGTTACTTAATTTTTCTATTTCCTTCTTTGAACTTTAAATTTTTCTCTACAAAATTAAGCTTTCTGTTTTAGACTTACTATTCTATCTTAGACTTACGTGAAAGCACTGGTAAGAAACTTCTAATATAGTGATGGTGGTGTCGATCTCAAAGTCGATCTTGCTGACAGTAGACTTATTGGCCTCGTCAATCTTTGGCTCGTTTTGAATATATTTTCTCTTTTCTCTCGGAAATTACGACATACATTAATTTAAATCTCTCGTTACAACTTTAGAAAATATTCAAATCAAGTTCTTCGATAAATATATATCACTATAAATACATGTACGTTCTATATAAAATTATGATAAAAAAATTTGTATATTCAGCAATCATATCACTACATAACTTTGGAAAGTGATCGACAATTAGCATAATAAATATAAATGTGATGCAAAGAGATACTTATTCACATTTCGCCCCACGTCTGTACTTGGAATCTTTGTATGAATCTTGAAAGAGATAGAGAAATTGCCAGAAAAAGAACAAATACATAAACGATTTAAACGTAGGTAATTCCGCTTAAGAAAGTATTGTCAAAGAATGAAGGAGGATTAAAATACTTCTATCGTAAACAAAAATTTAAAGTACACAAGTGATATAATTACTATAATAGTTGATTATTTTATATCATAGATTAAGAAATCGTCCTTGGAAGGAAAACAGAATGCTCAAAAAATGGTTCTTGTGAGTCGTTATCCATGTCGACGAATTAATGCGGATGGTCACTTCAGAAATCATGAAATCTAGTCAAAGCATTCAACAATATTGTGAATCATACGAAATACGAAAACACGTTACATTATATCCGAAAAAAATGTAAATTAATTGTGCAATTTAACAAAAGTTTAGTAATAAATATATATATATATATATATATATATATATGCAGAAATAACTCCTTTTCTCTCTATATATATATGTATATAGTTTTATATAATTTTTTGGAAATTTCCTGCACTATTATAGAATACATTTGTCGCGTAAATGAGAACGCGGATTAATACATGTAGAACCTGGAAATGCGGCAATCATATACCTTATATATAGACGCGCGCTAGCGACGAATAGCTCTCTTTCTCGCAGGCGACCGTTGTAAGCTCATCGTTGTAAACTCACCGACGCGGCGGTGTAGGGATAAAAATCGTAAGAATATATACATATATAAAAAGATAAGGTAGGATTAATTTTAACTTTCAATTAATGTAACGAGTCTGATCTCTGAGCGTTAAACATTATATTTCCTCTTTCTTTTGTGATAATAATTATTGTCTCAAAGCGAAAGCTCAGGGTCAGAAAACAGTTTTTCTTTTACACAGAGAAACACATCTCGTATACTCATGTTGTTGATACCATGATGTTGCGATTTTTACCCATTTTAATAACTGAAATAAGATAACTTTAATAACTTTATTAATTGAAATAAAACTGTCTTATCGTTTAATAAGATACAGTGCAATCAAACTTTTTTTTCTATATAACATAATTGTCGATCAATCTACTATGACTAACAATAAGTATTATAAAAAATACATGAGATTTAATGACATATAATGTAATTAATAAGGCCAATACATTTATTTTTATATATATTTATTATAATAATTTATAAATTTAGACACATATGTACATATGTTAGCAACTATGCAGATATAACAATGAATTTATGATAAGACGCTCATATGATAAACTATTAATTAACAATAAACGACAACTTGTAAAATAACAAGTACTGTTTGAGACATAAGATGTATACATCCGTCGACTCAAAGAGGTATAAATATCGCGATATAAAATTCGTAAAACACTTTCGAAATAAGTTCTAAGATCTAGTAGCATTTTAAAAGATTGAGTGTGATTGCGTACCAGTTACTAAATTACATGTACTAAATTACAAATTACGCAAAGATAATATCTAAGTATACATAAATATATATGTTAGAAATATGACATAAACACTTATGATATATCGCTTATCGTTAATGATAATTTATCATTATCTGCGTTATCATTATTATTTTCAAAGTTAAATATATGAACGCTATAGTCGGTTACTGCTGCTCAAGGACAGCAGTAACGACGAACTAGAAACGACGAACCTAACAGTTTACATTTATGAAGGACACAGTTCGTGTATAAAGCAAAGTTAGTGAACAGTACTTGTCAACATGGATAGACCGATTGTGACTGTGAAACAAGGAAAACTTAGAGGAGTCTTGGAAGAAAATGTCCTCGGTTCTTGGTATTTCTCTTTTAAAGGCATACCTTTTGCAGCTCCACCAGTGGGCGAGTTGAGATTTAAGGTAGCTTATTTATATCGAGCCCATAAATAAAAATTGTGATTTATTTATATTGTCTCTGTTTATATAAAAATATTTCATAATTATTCTAACGCATCACAATTATTCTGTTCGTATACCAAGAAAAGAATAATAAATCATTTAATTGTAATTATCTTACGATTATTGCGATGTAAAATGTAAATTCACTCATTATTAAATCATATTTCACTGTGTTGTCCAAAATCAGGATCCCGAACCTCCTGCTTCCTGGGAAGGTATTCGAGACGCTTCCAGAAGCAGCGATATTTGTGCACAGTTTGAACATCCTCCAACACAAATAATTGTCGGCAGCGAAGACTGCCTTTATCTTAATGTTTACATACCGTATGATCTCTATAATAATCGAAGAAAGAATCCAGTTATGGTTTGGATTCATGGTGGAGGCTATTATTTTGGTTCCGGCAACGACGCTCACTATAAACCTGATTATCTTATGGCAAAAAATGTCATTCTAGTATCCATAAGCTATAGACTTGGTGCTTTTGGTAAGATAAATGCTTTCAAGAAAACGTATCTCTTGAAAATGTTCGGAAAATTCTTATCACATATCCGCGGAAGATATAGAACAGAATACACATTTCTATCGTTACTTTCTTGTTTATTGATATCACACACTTTCTTATAAGGCCGGTAATCATATAGACCGTTTTTATTTTAAAATCGTTTTAAGTAATGCTAATACGGCTCTGTGATTAGTTTGTCATCTTAAGATTGTACTTAAAACGGTCTTAAATACAAGAACCAGATGAATACCGTCCTAAATGTTTTATTTTTCAAGGCTTCTTAAATCTTGGTCATGAAGTAGCATACGGAAATCAAGGTATGAAGGATCAAGTTGCTGCACTGAAATGGATCAAAGAAAATATTAAGGCTTTTGGCGGGGATCCAACTAACATCACTGTTTTTGGCGTCAGCGCAGGTAGCGCTAGCACGCATTTATTAACGTTGTCACCGTTATCTAAAGGTATATAATATATTCCTAACAAATAGTGACAATAAAATAAAAATATAATCCGTTTAAAAATAAAATATTAATATTATTTTTCTCTTTCCCTCTCTCTCTCTCTCTTTCTCTTTCTCTCTCTGTGTCTCATACACACACGTACACTGTTGGATTTACGAAGGACTGTGCGGTTTTAAATTATAAATGTAAAAAAGGGTTTATTTTAACAAATTTGATCAATATTTTACATTCTTGGAAAAAGAACGTTATAGAATTGTCGAACTGTTACAGCTCGCGATTACCTGCTGACTCATTGCGTGTCATCGCGCATTTCTTAGTGTTTGTTTTTTTGTACACGGTTTACGCGCGACATACATCGGATTCTTGCGGTATTATACTAATAAGCGCTTAATTAAAATTCATATTATTTTCTCTTACATATGTATACTTGCTAGGTCTCTTCCACAAAGCTATTCTTCAGAGTGGTGTATGTACATGTGATTGGGCGATGATAAGAAACTATCCAGAAGCAAATTCTTTTAAACTTGCACGGGTACTTGGCAATGATTCTACCGATCCTAAAACAGTCATTGAGTTTCTTCGAACACTACCCGTGGATAGAATTGTCGTGGCAGAACATCAGGTTCTTACTCCAGAGGTGAGAATTATTTTTCATATATTCATATACTTTTTTTTGCATTTAAGAATTAAATTATCTTAATGCATCGTTCAATATGAGGAAAAATTATTCATTTCAAATTCAAATAATAAATGTTATGTTGGTAACATTGTGTTGCTAATCATCCAAGAAAAATGTTTTATAGGAAGCGCGTACTCTTTATGTTCCATTTGGACCTTCGGTCGACGATAAAGCAGCAAGACCTTTTCTTCCCTGTCCCGTCTCTCAGTTACTTGATAACGACAATAATATACCAATCATGATTGGTCACGCTTCTCACGAATTTATCTATTTTCTCCCAGGTATTAAAAATTGACAAAAATTAGTAATTTTATTTAAACTAAATATGACATTGTGTGTATTATATTACGCATGTTAAAATATATTATTATATGTGATAATTTTCCGTATGGTTTTGCCCCATTTCTAATTTATAGATTTATCTGTTAATAGATGCCTCGGAGAAGACTTTACAGACAATGTACACGGATCTACCGCGAATCGTAGGAAATTTTATAAATTCGCAGGACCCGAACGAGATAGCGCAGACAACAGACAAAATTAAACAGAGATTTAATAAATTACCATTTACTGAAGAGAGTATCCCATCTATTATACGAGTGCTAGGTGCCTTGCATTTTGATTTTCCTATTCGAGATATTATGCAAAAACTAAGAAAAAGAAAGGAAGCGCCGACTTATATCTACAGATTTTCTTATAACGGAAATCAAATGACTGAGACGAAGCTTATGAATCGAAATACATATACTGCAATCGGTAAACGAGTTACATAATTTATAAAACTCTCTTGATTAAAAATTAATTTTATCTATTTATTTTATAATACAATAATTTTAATGTTGTTTTTCAGGAGCTTCTCATACCGATGATACGTCGTACCTCTTTTACATACCTAAATGTAAAATTACTAATCCTCAACCGCCGAAAATAGGTACAAATGATCGGAAAATACTAGAAATTCTTACGAGAATGTGGACCAACTTTGCAAAGAACGGGTAATTATCAGAAGCTATATATGTATAACGCAAAGATTTTTAGAAAAGATAAGAACGTAAAATAAAAAATATTCTTCTTGTTTGCAGAAATCCTACACCTGCCTTAGATGAATATGTAACTACTTATTGGCTACCAGCAACAGCTGATACCTTTAACTTTTTAGACATTATGGAGAATCTTCACCTTTTTACTAACCTTTTCGCTGATTAGTATAGTAGCTTACAGCAAGAGTTGGAGTTATAAAAATCCTTCAAACTAGTATGTTGACTGTAGTGTAAAACTACCAAAGTTCAAAGTATTTGTTGTCAATTATATATCTACACAGCAATAACGTAGAGTTTGAAATTATTATTAAAACTGAAAAATGACACTATGTGTATATATTTCGATATATCAAAAGTACTTCTTTCAACTTGTGGATGCAATTACAATTAGCATTTAGATAAAAAGAACTAAAAAGCGAGTTATATATATATTTAATACGAAAATTTTGAGAGTCAGATTTTCCCGTTGATTGCGACACGATTAATAAAAATTATAAATTGTTACATACACAATCGAACTGCGAGACACTGGCTGATACGGCTTCATACTTTCCAGCTCGATACATCATTTCGACGGCCAAGGAAGCGCTTGCCGCAATACAAGTAATTAGAGAATTTATCAAGGAGTCGTAAATGGATTGCCGACTGTGCGTGTAAAATTGACTGAAGAATTTTGACTGGGGTAGGAAGTCTTCTAGCCAATTGATTTGCTACTCTATTTTATATACTGTACAAAAACCTGAAGGAATCCTTAACTTTTAATATTCGCTGTATTAAGAATACATTATCTTTATATGT
Organism: Leptothorax acervorum; assembly: GCA_035220615.1. Lineage (NCBI taxonomy): Eukaryota > Metazoa > Arthropoda > Insecta > Hymenoptera > Formicidae > Leptothorax > Leptothorax acervorum. The sequence goes on from JASTWQ010000014.1 coordinate 945,179, forward strand.
AGTATCGGCGGCCAACGTGTAATTTGACTATGACCACCGGCGGCTTATAAGCCAAAGTTATAACTGCCGTATACTATCCGATCCAAAACTTTTCTTATTTTTATCAATATGATCACTTAAATATGAGCCTCTTTCATGCTCTAAACGTTTGAATTAATCTCTTTTGATATATACATACTAGAAAGTGTAGTTTAAATATCAAAACAAGTTCTTATTTAAATGATCATTATGATCATTATGATCAAAAGAAGAAACGTTTTGGATCGGATAGTATACGGCAGTTATAACTTCGGCTTATAAGCCGCCGTGTAAACGTAGTCTATGTCGAATATGCTATATAGAGAAAAGACTCTGTTTAGCTATTCAGATTGTTTGTATATTATGGAGAACTGCTCTGTTTCGCGATACTTTATTAATGTATCTCTATATAAAAATTTTATCTAAAATCTGAAAACAACTCTTTACTTACAATTAGTACAATGGTTTTGAATTTGTTGCATTTAAATTTATCTGCTACAACAGATATATTATAGTAAATTGGAGATATATTTAATTCGATTTGTGTGTTATTGAATCTTGAATATTCCGTGAAGATATAATGTATCTTCCCATAGGTTTAAATTTTTGTTTAATTTCCATAATATTAAATTTGTTTTTGTAACAATTATTTGTTTTATATTACTGTCAATTATTGGATTCCAGAACGGTTTTTATTTTATATATATTAACAATTAATTATTTAGAATATATATGTATATTAGAATATATATTGTATATTATCGAGTGTCACAGAGACAAGTATATACCTCCTTAATATTTTTGTATCCGTACCGATTCTCGTCGATAACTGTGAAAGAGAAAATTTTAATATTTTAATAATGTTAACTTATATTTTCCATGACAATGGAATTATGTCCATGATATATAAATGTATATAAACATGTATTACAATAAATGCAAGCACATTTTATAAGCAAATTTAATGACATTAACACACACCTTTTCGCACAGGATTAGTTTCGCACGAAGCTTTAATCACGTCACTCTTTGTAGCTATATTGCTATCGTTCGCAGTAATTTTCGTGTCGTTCGGAAGATATTTCTTGTCTTGCACTAAACTTGCTAAGATTCCTGCTGTAGAACTTCGCCGATTTTCTTCTTTTTTCAATGTTTGTTTGCCTTCTCGGTTGTGAGTGTCATGATCTATTTCTTCTTCGATAGTGGACATCATTCCAGTTCATCCGCTTGTAGTGAAGAAATCACTAGGCTCGAGCTGCAATCACCTATTCCAAAATCACTTCGATACACCTTATGCAATGTCTGCGATTTTAGAATCATATGTTGTTCTATTTCGGAAGATTTATCAATTACTTTTTTGTCGCTTTCCGTATTTTCTTTCGATATTAAAATCTTTAGATGCGCCGTGACGTTTTGTGGCATGTCTTCTGCCTCTGGTATTAATTCGGTATCTAATCTAGGCATCTCGAGAGGCATCTCTTTTTCAATATTCATCTACTTTGAAAGATTATTCGAGCTACTTTCCTCTTTCATCAATGTTTTTTGTAATGTCACATTTACCCACTCAAGGTGCACGCCTATCCGTCACGCGAGCAATCCAATTGCTTCGTGAAAGTCACTCCTTGTGTATGTGTGCTCACATCTCTCGCATGCATGTCGACGTGATCTCTCTCGCGAAAGTTTTCTATGACCGCGCTGAAACGCGCGCGACGGATCGATGAGACTCGCTGCAGAACTCTCGGGGAGCCCAGTTTGTTCGGCTGTACACACGAGATGCGAGTGTCCCATTAGCTCCGCGTATCGCCGCTGCTTTATTTTCATCAGTTAATGCAAGCAACGTGTAATGCGCCAAGGTGCACGGATTTCGCGACGCCACGACATCAAATATTTGCCGACGCAATCGACGCAACGAATCTTATTCGACGCGCGAGCGCATACGCGGCGCATATGCATACAGCGCTTCTATGCGGCAAACGCATATGAATAGCTGTTGTATAATGAAATTACGAATAGCATAGAGACGTACGAATATTTTCAGGGGATCTTTTTCTTCCTTTTTTTCAGCACAGATGCGCTCACGCGCGAAACGCGTTGGAGAAATAATTTTTTAATTGGAACGAATATCTCAATTAAAAATCTAAATATTAATCCAATAATTAATTATTTATCTTTAGTTAGTTATTAATCCTTACTTTACGTAGAATTTATTTTTTTAAATTCAGACTGCAAATTTTGGAACGAAAATTATTTCAAACGGTTGAAAACGTTCGCTACAATTATACGTATTTAGAAATTATACTGAATATTAGAGTACAAAAATATGATTTTAATCGTTATAAAAATGATATACATATAGTAGGATTTATATATGTGTGTGTGTGTGTGTGTGTGTAGGAAAAGATTCTACTTATGCATTGCTTGCGACTTATTATTATCTTGCCATACGATGCACAATTCTGAGGCTAAAATAAACTACTAAATAAAAATAATAATAAATAATAATTTAAGCATTATTATTTTCTAATTAGGAGTACGCCTTAATAAATATAGCATACAAGATTTTGAGGAGCTAATCGAAATTTCTTTTAGTTTATAAGACTGCATACTGATTTATTTATAATTCGGCAATTTTGTCATTTTACTAACTATATATGCATGCATTTATAATTTCTAACACTACAGTTACGAATTTAATTATGATTTCTCTTTCTCTCTGAACCTTGTAATCTTCACGATTCTATAGAATTTAAAATCTTGAACAATTTCAAATAGTTTTGAACGAACAGCGTCAAACTGTATTCGTCGAACGTTCGTCGTGTCTATCATCCTTGCACTTAAAATTTTTGCGCCGTGATTTATTTCAACTCCGCCATTCATATCTAAAGCGCGGGCATTATCAGGCACCAAGAGAATTTCCTGTAGAAGGCTCTCAGAGAATTCGAATTCTGCACGGTCGTTACGTCCATCCAGGGAAAAGAGGAGTGAAAGATATGGTGTAAAGGGAGCCAACGAAGCCGTTGCGGCGCGCAGCTGCCGCGGCTGTCGGAACGTTTTACGAGATTTACGGAATCTCGAGATCGCTTAGTAGAACACATATAGCGCGCAATTGCGTTTCGAGTTGCGTCGGGTAGACTTTGATAACCATGTAAGTATGCCCGAAAAACTGTCATCAATTATGGTCAACGCCTTACTGGGCGAATCGAGAATTATTTGAACAATAATAATTGTGTGTCGTGAATTTTAATTTTATAATTTTTATTTAAAAAAATTATTTACAATCCATTTATTATTAACTATATTGGGACAGCTTGTCTTATTACTGACACAAAGTATCGTCTGAATTTCATTTTAATTTGACCACTTTTTTAATTGTAGCATAAACGCGCGACACGTGTTTTAGAAAGAGCTCTAACATACAACTCATTAGCGTATAACAAGAACAAAATAATCAGCGTTGCCATTTATACTGCCATGCTTTTATGTACTTTATATATTTTATAATATCTTAAAATGAAAGCGATACGCATATACATATGAGGATTATAGCCGCATCGCGTAATCGAGTACTCGGTATCAAAGATAGGCATATTTGAAGCTAATTGAAAGCCATAGATTTTGGAGGGCGGTTAAACAATCTCGCGGATCGGATTAGCGCATTAGCAACTGCCATCCATCAATCTTATCTGCTCGCCCTCTTAGAACCGTGCCTATTATGTCGCGAGACGCCATTAATGCGCCCGTTCAAGTTCGAGCTAATTTTAGGTGCGAAAGTAAGCCCTCGCGTGGCCATTAGATCCAAATGAGCTCTGGCCAGATCAATCCAGAGCGGGGCGAGTCGACGCCTATTGCCGTCTACTGACGTCGCCGTCGGCGGTGAGAAGCGCAGAGAGAGAGAGAGAGAGAGAGATCGGTTTTCTCCCTAATTAAATCGGGATTGAATTCAGATCGCTCGATTCGAAAGGATAGATTAATTGACGACCACAAAAAAATCACGACCTTTTTTTCCATTATACGTATCATCGCCATAAAAGTGACGCTCATTTTTTTACTCTCGACTGCTGCTAACCGAAGGTTGGCGAAGAACGATGGAGTATATGTATATATGCGTTTCACCGAAATCGAATTGTTGTTATTTCTCTGTTGTTATTAACTACAACATACTTTGATATGTCCTCCCGCACATAAGTTTCTTATTTATCAAGCTTGGTCTAAAGCGTATAACTATTAATTGTTGTGTTAATAAAAAGAAAGCGGCTATCTGCGTTCATTGGATTATCGCGTCGTTATCGCGTTGGTCTGCCGGAGCCCAATTTTATACTTATTTGGCGAATAAATTATACTTATTTTTTTAGTATGTATACATATATTCGTATATATATACACACACACAGATACATACGCGCGCGCGCATACACACATAGCATACATTATATACATATATCTATTTATAAATGTATATGATACAGGGTAATTCAGGTTTTTAATTTTATAATTTTTATTAAAAAAATATAACACAACTGTGCCAGTATGTTCTATGAGTAGAAATAAGGAAAAAAATGTTATATAAACATAGGCTTACAAATACTTTATTAAAAAGTAATAATATTCGACACGAAATTTATACGTTGTAATAATATTCGACACGAAATTTGTACGGTGATAAATTCAATTTTTCAGCGATATCGGTCTTGGGTTGAAAACAATGGTGGACATTTTAAAAGGAACAATAATAGTAAACACTATATAGATCGTTGTTACACAGTGCCATAGTAATAATAAGAATTTCATTTTTGTTATAACTTTTTAATAAAGCATTTGTAAGTCTGTGTTTATATAACATTTTTTTTCTTATTTCTACTCATAGAACATACTGGCACAGTTTGTCGGAAAAAACCTGAATCATCCGGTATATGTGCGCAACTTATACATATATTTAGTACTTATTAATATTGTAAGATAGAAAATATGATTGAGAAATATTAGATTTGGCGTGGCGTCTTCCGACTGCTCTTCAATGTTCAATTGATTATAGCGTAAAAGATTAAAAAAGTATTTTCTATTATATATATATATATCTATTATAAGTATTTAGAAAATTATTATTAGTAAACTATAGTAAACTAGATAATTATATTAATGTGGTCAAAATATGTTACGCGAGAAAACAATTGGAGACAGTTAAAAGAAACAGATTTAATTCTAACAATCTTGTTTTGATATTTGATATTCTCGCACTTGCGAGAGGGGTGGTTTGAGATGTTTGTTTTGAATCGCGTAGTCGAACTGTCGAACCTCGAGTCGATTCCGAGAGAAGTCGCCTTCTCCCCCACCACTCCCACCTAACTTCGCGCTGCGTAGTGCGTACGGGCAAAGTCGCGCGCGAGCGATGGCGAGATTGGCGAGTGTGCCGAAACTGCCGAAAAGGTGAGAGGTTCGCGACGAACGTGGCGAGATATCAATTTCGCATTAATAGCCGTTCGCGGTACGTAGATCAGTGGTTGCGCCGCCATCTTACGCGATGTTTTTTTTTTAATGCTTCAGGTACACGAAATACGTCGCGACGTGCAACGAGCTTCGGGAGAATCCGGGATTCGGGAGTGCGGGGCGAGTTGACGGGCGCGGGCGGAGTGCGGAGTATCGCATAACCTCGCGTTATTTACACGCTCGGAGCAGTGCATCGCGAATAAAGTGCCGAGTGGCGGCTGAGCTAATTATAAATTAACGCGCGCGGCAATTATTAATCATATTTTTCGGAACCGATAGTGTGAGTGATTCCAATATCGGCGGCGAAGGAGCAGACCGACAGGGATGATCACCATCGGCTGGTGAGTGTTTTCACGCCTCATTATTTATTTCAGATCCGGTTTCATTTATTGTTAGATGTACAGACGGCGTCAATGACTACACCTTTACACGGCGGCTTATAATCCGGTTTAATATAGGTACTATACCGTATACTATCCGATCCAAAACGTTTCTTCTTTTGATCATAATGATCAGTTAAAAAAATAAGAGCTTCTTTTGATACTTAAACTATAATTTCTAGTATGTATAATGTATATATCAAAAGAGATTAATTAAAATGTTTAAAGTATGAAAGAGGCTCATATTTAAGTGACCATATTGATAAAAAGAAGAAAAGTTTTGTTTCGAATAGTATACGGTTGTAGTTATAAAACCGGATTACAAGCCGCCGTGTAAACGTAGTCAATGATACCTATCCGGCTGCGTTCTGAAAATCTATAGTTTACGTTACGTATAGTAGATTTTCAGTACTAGCATAAGGCATTAATGACATCTGTACATTTAGATATACTGAGTATATATATGTATATAGAATCTATACACTTTTTCCAAGTGCCTTGAATCTAATTGTAAATAATACAAATATCTTAAACAATAAATATAACAATTCTTTCTCTTAATCTTGAATTATTAGTATTAACACTAGTAATTTTGTATCAAAATAGAAATGCACGAATAAGCTCCATGAATATTTTGTCTAGGATTATAGTGCTTTAAAGATAAGCCCCGGCTTGTATATTGTATACGCGACGAATAATCATGACCTAATAATAATCGGCGCCGGTGTTTCGATACAATGCCACCTACACAATTATTCTGGGATTTGCGGGGCTGTTTAATCGCTCGATTAAACACCTGTCTTTAAGCGGTCTCGACTTTAAATCTCGGCGCGATAGCGTTCAACGTGGTCAGCAGCGTGTACAGGCAATTATTGGACACATTTGTTCCGTAATTAATATCAGAAATATTCGCTGTTCCCAAAACAAATTAGTTGCTAACACGCTTTGCATTAAAAAAATGATATAATAATTTTGAAGTAGCGTTAACTATTATCAGATGAATTGAATTTCATGAACATAGTTAATAAAATCTATAACTTTTCCGCTTGTCATTATACTAATCTCATAGGACTATCGAAAAAAATCGAGTTTATGTAATAATTTAAATAAACTCTATTTAAGAAGATAAAGGCAAAGTGAGAAGTGGCAATCTAATGTTTACAGAAAAAGATATATTATCATTGTTCCAATTACCATTGTTTTAATTATTATTATTACATACAATGGCATTGACTATTCTGCAATATAAAAAAGTCTTCAATTACGCTTGTAAGAAGCCTTTAATCCTTAATGCACAATAATAGAGTTTGATAGCTAATTAAAAATGAGATATTTATGGTATTACATAAAGGATTAATAGAGATCTGTCACGCTCTTATCGCGGATGTCATACGCAGGGAAATTGTCCAGGGATATTATCTTCGCTAGACACGTATGTGTGCAAAATGCGAATCGATAAAAGAGAAGGGGGGGGGGGGGGGGGAGGCGGCGGACAGAGCGACAAATAGACGAGGTGAATCCGCGGAAAAATTGCCGGCAAGAAACCGAAGTGGAGAACGCGTTTAGGTTGCGGCGCACGGCTAGGAGTCACACAGCCAGTTACAGGCAATAAAAGCAGATTAAAAAACTCCATTCTCCGAACGCCGCGGCCGACGCGACGGAGTGAAATAGCGACGGGGAACCGCGAATCGGCATTTACCCCGGCATTTACCCCGGGGGAGAACGGCAACGAGCCGGGACAAAAAACAGCTTGTACAACAATGTCTCACTTTCTTCCTGATAAGGATTGCAATTTTGCGCGCATCTGTATCAGAGATCTATCCCCGCGCTTACGACTCGAGAATCGATCGTACGTTTCTAAATAACTTTCTTTGTCTTTTTTTAAAACAGTACCTAGTAATGGACAAGAGTACGAAAATAAGTTGCGTAGGAGTGAAAGTAATTTGAGTCTCAATTTGCACGTGCGGATTTAACGAGCTGATAAAAGAGCAGGAGAGTTATCAAATTGTCGAGCCCTCGTCGTTTTTCGGTAAAGCCAGCTGTTCATGTGAGAGCGCATTAATGTGATGAATAACATACGTCATATAAAGAGGGGCTCTCGAGAACCTTTATCGCGACGTCAATGGCGATCGATCCCAGCCGCTTGACTCGGTAATTAATCGCGCGCGCGCGCGCGTTCGGGCCTTTGAGTACGCCTGCATTTCCGGTAAAACCCATATGAGCATAAAATGCCAATGTGTCGTTTCTGTCAGAGGCAGCAAATTATTTTGAGCTCCGGAAGTTCTAGGGATTCTGACTGAGTTGTTTTATGTAAAAAAAATTGACCTTTCAACCCCCGCAGTTAACTAGATTGAAGCAAAATAGAAAGAGAACAAAGAAAACATATATGTAGCTTGTAGCTAAGAAAAGAATTATAATGCATTCACGCCTAAATTATTGCTACACACATCATTACGGTTACATTAATTATATCTTAAAGTTAATGAAATTTTAAGATATTTTTAATTAAATTTTTCCAATTTTAATATTTTTTCCTTGATGTTAAGGTTAAAGTACAGTTTACACATAAAGTTAACATTGTTATTCAGAAAGATTATTTAACACTTTAGTGATATTATAATTTAAAAGAAAAAAGAAAGGAGAGTTAAATATTTAACTGAACATTTGTTGATTAAATATATCAACTTATCTTATGTAATTTCTCAATGATTCATTTGTATCGATATAAACTAAGTTTGTATCGATTGACTACCTACTGCAAATAGGTTACAGACTTTTATTCAATTTTATTTTGATAAATTTTTCATTGGCGACACTTTCAATTAGGTTGTAAAAGTTTAAACAACTTTTTACGAATATTGGCATAAGATCTGGCATGAGATTGGCATTTAAAATTTTATTAAATCAATTATTTTTAACAAGTCCAATCAGAGTTATAAGATCGCACTTTATATACATTGAAATATAAATAAATAGCACATTAACTAATTAATGTAGATTTTCTATTTTTATTTAATGAACATTAATTCCTTCTGCTGAATAAGATAATTCTTCGGTGCATAAGAAAGTATGATACGAATAATAAGATGGCGAAAGAAAATGTTTTTACATATTTCATTAAATCTCCAAGATAAATATACAGAAAAGGAAAATCCAATTTAAGTGGGACGTGAATAAACATGTTTGATGTATTTTGACGTACTATTTATAAGTCTGAAAGAAATTGGAGTAAACGTGATTATCGTTTTGATAAAAATGTTACACGTACAACAGGTAATGCGATATATCTGCAGTAATAATAAATTCTCGCGCTCATCACGCGCAATTGTGAATATAACTCTGACGTTGTCATACCGATACTATTCCGATAAGTCTGGGAAATATTTTATTTGATTGGCCGGGTCGACACGTTCACAAAAATATATATGCAAAAAGTGAGATCGATGCGGATTATGCGATAATCAGTGCTTGCAAATACTTATCGCCGCAGATATTTTTAGTTGGGATATAATCTGCTCTGCCGGAAATACTTTCTGCGATTATAAATCTTTCAATTGTCGCTTTGCTCGTGAGTGGCCTTACGCGACGAGGGCGCAAGAAACATTGGAAACAAGGGAGAGTACAAGGAAACGGCGGGGAGCGTATGACAATGTCTTTAACGGCGAAGGGTTTCTGTTCCTCCACGGTCTTAGCGTAAACTCGTTAGACGTGCCCCAAATCCTCGGGAATTAATTCCATTGTAGTATAAACGCCTGAGCTATGTTAATTCTAGCGTTTTAACACCGCGCCATCGTGGACGCGTGCGTGCACGCGTGCAATGTGCCCGTGACACCGTCGTATTCCGTACGTATGCCCCGTTAATTCGGGTCTTAACAACTTAATTCAGTTTCGCATCGGTGCGCAAGAAACGGGACCTCAGCGTCTACGCGGCGCGGCGCGGCGGCGGATGCGAAAAGCTGATTATAAATCGCGCGGAGACGTCACCCTCTCCGTAACGCATCGCCAAGGATTAATCGCCTCGTCTCGAGATGTGAAAAATTACCCCCCCGACCGACGGATGCGGTTCCTTTCGCGGACACGGCACGCAAAAACAACGATGAGTAATGCGCCGCGTTCTTTTACAGCGCATTCCGCGACATCATCTCGTTCGCTTAACACAGCCGGGCCGATCAGTTATACTTATTGCATGGCGAAGGTGTACGCTTTCGTAATCATATCGCGCCGCAAAATTGTCTACACCCCAGTGCCCTCATTAATCATATTATTAGCAGCGAATTATTTTGATATTTGTACGCTTGGTTTACTTAGAGCTGAATTTTATTTACAAATAAAATATTTATTTATAAATCAATCTCATATACGGTGATGCATATATATTTCAATGTGATTTCTCGTCCCCAATTTTATCACGTTTCTCTAACTTTTGCATGGAACAGCGCTGTTATTATTTATCGCGCGCGATTACTATATATTGCATAAAATAGCGGTCAAGCGCCATTTCTATCAAACTTTTCGTTTGACATCGTTAACGCTTTTTCTCTCTCATTCATCATGATCATTGCGCTCGTTTCGTTCCGCCAATCTACCGCGATAATTGTCGCCCCCGTCCTACCATTTATATTTTTATTCCCGCTCTCCAGGCTATAGATGTATGAAAAAAGTGACGCGGTCTCGATGATGCTTCGCGTTTTCCCACGCGAATCAAACACAGTTTTTATCATAGCGACACTTACAATCAGTGTGCTTCATTGTGATACTTCAAATCTTTTATTAAATGATGTACAATAAATGACGATCAAAACATTCACTGCATAAGTGCAATATATTCAACAGAATAATAAATTTCTTTCGCCAGTATAGAATAACAATTAAAGTTTTTTAAATCGACCGTGACTGGCAATATATAACGTCTTTCCGATATGAACATTGAAAAACTGTGAGCCAACTTGGTTTGTCGGATTCACACAGCACTTTTTCGGATCAATCGTCGAGACATTATTAATTTCGACCATGGGTTTTGGTCAGTTGATGTAATTTCTAAATTAAATAGTTTAAATTTTTATTGCGAAAAAATATTACCCCAGCCAGGGTTTGAACCTGGAACCTCCCGTATACCGTGCGGGTGTCGTGCCAATTCGACTGGGGCTGTGGTAATATTTATCGCAATAACAACTATAAGATGGAGCACCGATTCTTAGGTCGACGGTGTATAATAAACAGAATAATAAATTTCTTTCGCCAGTATAGAATAACAATTAAAGTATTTTAAATCGACCGTGACTGGCAATATATAACGTCTTTCCGATATGAACATTGAAAAACTGTGAGCCAACTTGGTTTGTCGGATTCACACAGCACTTCGTACATTGGTCGAAATTAATAATGTCTCGACGATTGATCCGAAAAAGTGCTGTGTGAATCCGACAAACCAAGTTGGCTTACAGTTTTTCAATGTTCATATCGGAAAGACGTTATATATTGCCAGTCACGGTCGATTTAAAATACTTTAATTGCAATATATTCATTTAAAAAATCAACTATGCATGCGCGATTATTAATGAAACGGAGTTAAGCCGCTGAAACGGGTATGTATAATCGGTATTTAAAAAATTTTACTGCTAAATTATGAAAGGGATTGCCGTCGAGGGTGTCTCTGGTTATGTTACACGTGTAAATGTAATGGCGATGTTATTTTTATTTTTGTATACACATTTTATTACTCGCATTTTTTTTTTCAACAATTTATTCCGCCTAATGATAATACTTATTATCTCGCGGCCCGAAATAACGGCGGTTTAATGTACGAATCATTATTCATAAAAATTATAAGAGCTGCTCGTGGATTATTCATCACGCTAACAGCGGTACAAGTTACCGAGCATTACGTTCCGCGATATGAAAAATAAATTCGCGGGTACATCTGTCCGTGTAAAGTACTGGCGCGCTTTGAAGACGGCAACATGACTGAGCACGGGCGGAAGGACTAGGGAAACCATCTATCATTTAGGTGTGTATAATTTGGGGGCTACGGAGGGTTAGAACTACTCGTAAAAGGTTGATGCGACCGTTAGGTTACCCGGGGCGGGTAAGGTGGGGGGACTTTATCAGCGCGGCATCCATTACTTAAGTCGCGAGAGATTACCGCAAGTAAAAATGCTCTTGAAGAATGTTATCGCAGAATATACCGGGCTCGCTTATTCGCGTCGGGAATTTGCCGCGTCTCCTTTTTTCCGTCACTCGGTGAAAACTGGTCTCAGAATAAGCATTCGCGTTTCCGCTGGAACGAGCTCTATCCAAAAGGGACGCATCCATTGCACAGCTAACGCGTTAATATTGCGAGGAAATATATATATTTCGCGCGATGATAACGCGCTTCTATTAGTTTTCAGGCAGCGCAAATTTTCTTGCACGTTTTACGGCGCAATATTTTCACGCAAAGCGGATTAACACACACTTCAACACAACTTTCAATTATTCTTCTTTAGGAAACACATCGATACTGCATATTTTATTTCTAATAAATTTAATTATTTCCTATTATTTGTTTTGCGATATTTTTATAAGTTTGTAAGAGAAATGGAGAACTTTTATATTGAGAGGTATTTAATAAGAATTATTATATTTTGACATCTGATCTGATAATACTTATCAATCTCTTTTAAAGCAAGGAGATAAAAAATTAATAATTTAAATTCGTTTGTATCGTCACGGAGTTTGAGGAAACCGGGTGATGAGCGTGATAGCGATCAAGTTATCATTGCTTTCCGCAGGAATGACTGATCCGCGCACAGTCATTTGGGTTTAGCGAACCCACGGATCCGAGCTCAATACACTGCGAACATTCACATACACACATTCACATTTACACATTACATATACATACGTTTTTGTATTGCGATACTGCGTTTTAGAAAAAGTGGAAGCAGCATATTTAAGAATAATAAGAAGAATAAGAATTAGATTCAATATACGTGTTTGATACAAATGGAACGAAATAGCGAAAACTAAAGCTCGTTTCTACTTATATTCCTTAATTAAAGAAAGGCTGTTATTTGTACATTTCATGACTTAAGAGCAGTCGCGTTTTACGCTTTATGAAAGTCGTCTGAACAGATTTCGAGTTAAGTAATGAACGGCAATAAATCCTTCTTACTCACCGCGGAAGGATTTGAATTTAGCACTCCCATGCAATAACGCGGTTGCACGTTATAATGCCTTAACGTTACGTTTCGAGTAAGATTGACGCGGGTCGGGACAAATGCAAATCGATGTTTTACAATTAATCCGCCTTTATGAAGGCAATCCATCATTGAACGTCGGCATTATGACGATGAATGGTCAAGCGGATAAGTTTTCATTTGCGAATAATGCGTGCGCGGCTTGGTGATTAATAATTCGACGGAAGAAAAGTATCGACAATGCAGTTTGATGCATCTGCAATTACGATGCGCATTAATTTGATATTATGTAGCAGCTGTAGCGCTTTCAACACATGCTTCACGGTCCATAACGCGATAAGCGGATTGGGCCGATTTTTTTCCTAAATGCAAGTATCATTACGTAAAAGCAAATATTAGTATTTAGATAATGGCCCGTCGATCATGTAATTGTTATACACGTAGAAATGTGCAAGATAAACGCATGGGATGTCCGTTCAAGTGGATATATATGCACGGGATTGTGCGTTGTAATATTGAATCTACTGCCATGGTAGAGACAATTTAGTTCTACTGATATTAAACCGCCACGATTACGACAGCGAGAGATTATTGTCATTGTACTCATATCTAAGCTGTGAGCAATATATCGCGCTTTGTCAAAGTAATCCGTACCTCATCGTTCCTCAAATCCCGATCGAACGGCAACAAACACGTATCCGACCGAAATTCAAACGGAATCCATTTCCGTGTCGATTTAGTCGACATCAGATCCATTTATCAATGTCTATATTCGAAATAAAAGATTTCTGTTAGTGAATTTGTAATGGATATTCCACGAGCGTAGATTTGATATAGGAAACTATTCCAGGAATCGAGACAACGCGCCGTTGTGACAAATGACAAACCCTCAATCATACGATATAAATCTTAACGATCTATTCGGAAGAGACGTAATCACGATCTCATTCTGTATACGAGAAAATTTTGTACAAAAGTTCGTCGCGGTATCACCCCGTATTCATTAAATTACGATGAAAAGACTTATGAAACAATCTGAGGACCAACGTTTTCTCTCTAACGACATTTATAACTCGACTCGAGTAAGAATTTTCTATCGCGAAACTTATATCGATAGTAGTCGAACAACCCGCGCAGTACAAGCATTGTGGCTAGAAAACTTTGCAGCCAGGATAAACCGGGGCTTCGCGACAGCGAGAAGAGAAGAAAACGGCGTTAAAGACATATGTCGCGACATATTCCAAATCGTAAGAAGTTCCGTCAAATGGAGCGAGGGCCATTGTCTCTTCTGGCGAGCTGGGAAAATTCATACGATCCAAATTACTCCCAATACTTATATGCTAGACGAGTTCGTGTTAATTGTAAGAAATTTTGATTTTTATGCGACATTTTTTTCGAACCATCACTTCTCTTTTCTATCAGAAATTTTTCTATTTATGTCACTGGACTAATATCTCCTAGCTATTCACCTCTTGATCGTTTCTCAAATTATCTCGCCCATTCGCGGTGCCCTTTACAAATTCCGGCTGGCTTTTGCCCTGGTTTGACGACAGCCAGGTCAAACCGCAGTTGTGGTCAGCGCGCGCGTTTGTGAAACGCGATTCACTCGTTCGTGCACATCGCACCAAAGGAGGAGAGAGAGAGAGTTGCGTTGGAGGAGTAAATCAGCGGGATGAAAGAGAGAGACGGTCGAAGGAGCGCGCGGCACAACGGGTAGAGATGAAACGCTGGAGTACGAATACGAGCGAAGGTATTAACGCCGAAATTGAGTGCCTGCCGGCTTCTGCACACACGCGAGAGAGTATATATATATATCCGTCTTCGTTGCGCGCTGATCTATCTGCGCGTTCCCCCATTCGTATAACTGCCTCGCTCTCGACGGATATAATCGCCGAATCGATGTATCGACTCTTTCAAGAAACGAAAATTTTCGCGAGTTCAGCTGCACTCGAAACGACGAGTCTATCGGCGATCCGTCGATGCGCGAAAGCACGCATTAAGCGATATCCGCCACACTCGGAATATCCGCTGCGATTCCGCCTCTGGGTCGACAGATTGATATCGGCGATGTAGGACTCGCGTTATATCCCCTATCGCATTCGTTACTGAACGGGATTTTCAGAGATCGTTCGCCAAACGATATGATGCCCCATCTCCTTTATGTTGGTTAATCGGTTTAGCGAGCAATGCGCGATGGTTTTTTTATTGTAGCTAATGTCGTACGAAGAGCTTAACGTTGCAAATCATTCAGCTGAATTCTGTAAATTACATATTGTCAATGGAAACAACACCGCCTATAGTGATAATTAGTAACGTTTTCAGGAGAGACAAAAAACAGGACCAAAAGTAAAATATACAACAACTATATCTATGTAATGAACATTCTTGAATGAACATTGAAAATCATCTGTAAATAATATGTGTGATAATTTATGATCTGTATAAAATGATGATATGGAACAATCGAAGCCAAAAAGTGCATTTGGAGAAAAATGTCACATATATAGGCGGTATTGTTTATTCATAGACGATAATAGCAAAATTAATTATTGTGAGATTGCTAATTTAATGCGGATTGTCGACATGGGCATTAGCAATGAAAAGGACAATGAATATAATGTAATTCTCTCTTCTTTAAAAACAAACAGATTTATTTAAGTGTAATCACATAATTTTCCTAATAATTACATATGCGTAAGGCTGTTTACATAATGAAGTGCAGAACGTACGGAAGTAACAATAGCGCTTGAGCAATTTTTATACAGGAGTAAGAAATACTTTTATAATTTTAGATTAGCATACCCTCGTATGTACGTTTATCGCCTAAATATCCAATATCAATCCACAAGATTTAAGTTTGCTCCAAAAACATTCCCGCTCGTACTAAAGAACATCGCAATACGTCAAAGTCGAGAGTTTGGGACTGGCTCATTGCTTTCCAAAAGTTCGACGGGCCGTAGGTGCATCAGGGTGATAACGTTGCACACTTTCGCGCTGCCTGAAGTTCAGTTTTATGACCGCACGCCATATTTCGTTGGGTAAATTTATAAGAAAGTCTCTGCCGGTTGCTGTAAGATATCTTTTACAAACGTCGCGGTACCAAAAATTTCACTATCAACCATCAATAATTAAGCGAAATCGAAAAATCTGTATTTTATTTCTCATTTTTATATTTTTAATACATTTTCTGAAAAAATGCAAAACGAGTTAGAAAATATTGCAATTGGAGAAGATAAGTCTTTGTGTTCGATGTATGCAATGCATTATGAGATTATAAGGAAGAAAGACGTACCTACTGTGTAAAAGCTAAACACTCCTGACGTGATCTGCACGATATCGTTTGCCCGCTGTTTTCAAAGCTCTTGGCGTTAAGTCAGCACACATCAGCAACTGATATGTGCACACTGTCACACGGATACGTAACATTTACCCCTTGGAAACGCGAAGCTACTGGAGAAAGGATGCGTAGTCGTAGCAGCGAGAAATTGTGCTTTCACAGTATCATAAATGTGCTAGCTTGTCGCTCGACCGGTTGTATAAAGTCGGATTAATGTGTTATCATGGGAGATAGCAGCCTGTAAGTCAGTTCCCAGGTGCGTTTCTGCGGGCCGCGTTTTTTCGAACGAGTATCGCTATATCGGAGTAACCTCCTACGTTTTTCCAGCGAAAAAACGTAGCGAGAGGGAATCGACGTGATTTGTCGAAATCGAATCAACCTATCTCCCGCGAACAGTCCACAGACCTCTGAACTTGTGTCTCGAAACCGAGTGTGTCCTTTTAATCGTGGATTCTTCGACCAATTTCGGGTCGATTTTTCTTTAACAGAAAAAAAATATATATATATATATAATATTTCTTGTTTTATTTATTTATATATATAATTATATATAATATATATTATGTTATATAGTATAAGTATAGTATATTAGGTACATGATATATTATATATACATATATAATGTAGAAGTCTGTGGAACGGATGAAAGTTTCGTTGACATTTTGATTAGAATGCCGCAGCAAAGTCGTTATATACTTCTGACAATCTCGGGATCCTCGCTCTGCCTCTTACGCGCTGTGTATGTTATACTCTATGATTAAATAACTTGTGTAACTATTTTTCGGAGTGAACGAATAGAGCGAAAACCTGCGGGAAGCGGCGAACGATGAATAGTTCCGAAAACACCGAGGTAATTGCGCATTCTTACGTGGAGTATTAAACGTTATTGCAACGCATAATAACGCAGAATCGCGATGTAAGAGACGATATACACGAGCAATTATAGCGTGCCATTTGAGATTATATATAATATATATGTGTCAACATATTATGTCGCCGTATTCTAGAGCAAGCATATTAATCTCTGTCGAGATGACGATACCAGTGGGATAAGGGGTATGGCGCGATCAAAGAACACATGTAAATTTAGAGAACAATATGATAATGTGATCAATCTTCGGTTGAGATGGTTGTGTTTCGAAGAGATCGAATATCTGAGTGAAAAGTTCAATTCGATGATATTTTCTTGATATTAGAGTGCAACGTTCAGTGTGATTGTGGATGTACATATGTATACATATATATATATATATCTATATATAATTTTATATATATAGGCAGTCGGAAAATCACATTGCGAGGTACGATTGATCGGAACGCGCGGCTCGGCACGAATCGATGGCTAGCTCTCCTACTCCCGCTACAAGTCTACGTTATTCGTTCATGAAAAACGGCGACGTTACGACGTTCAATCCACTTCATTTTTTCACTTTCTCCGCTCGACTAGTTCGCTCGTCGAGGGTGCTTTCTGCCGCGCACCGACTCTTTATCTGATTGCGATATCGAAAGGGAAGCGCGATCTCTCGCCGCACGAAAGGTGACGATAATAAATTGCGTATATCTGCAGTGCCGGTTATTAGTCTGTGAGTATTTACAGAAAATTGATAAAGAAAAAGGGCTATGAATGGAGGAAAACATCAGATCTATATACATGGCACAGGTCCGGTTTTTCATATGTCACCTATTCATGAAAGAACATTCTTTATTCAGAAATGGATATTTATTTGCATCAGAAAAATTACTTTACATATAGAGCTTTTGAATTTATGCATGTTATTTCTCACTAAAAAAATTTAATTGTTTATGAACGTTTACAAATTAATGGTATTATACATACAATATATAATAGTACACATATACGTGTATGTATATGATACATAAAATAAAATACCAATATAATAATGAAATAACAAAAGCAATGCAATTGCAAATTTGCGAAAAATGCAGGCCTTGTTTTTAGCAATGAAATAGACGTACATTTTTATTGTCCTATTATATGCGCATACAAGGGGATTCATGCGACGAAAAAATTTAATAAAAAATATATAAAAAGCATCACAATTTCATCCTTAATTTTAATAATAAATTCCTTTATAATTACTTCTTATATGCATTTTTTCAAATTATATCGAATAAATGTTCAAATATTTAATTATCCTAATTAAATTAAATATAGATATTCATTATATGGTATTTGCTAATGCTATATGAATTGTGTTATATGAATTCTTAAACATTTTGAAATAAACCAATTTATTATTAATAATTTGTACGAAAATTTGTGTGAAATTTACCAAATACGTCTATCTACAAACTTTACAATATTCGTCGCGAATATCGAACATCCTTGAAACAGCACTCGTTTTTCAGAGTTTTAATGACTGTCCTCTTTACGGAAAAACCACGTTATCTTTTGCACGATGTTATTCGCGAATATAAAAACATCGCGTAATGCTGAAAAAATAAAGTTTCGACGCGGAACGATTATCCGTGCATACCGAAAAGTTGGCGAATTATTTAATTGACGGCCACTTGTAAGTAGTCGTATCTCAGTCTTAACGCAACTCCGTTGCCTCCTTTTTCCTTGCGCGCGCATTAATTCAATTTGCCTTCTTTCCCGAGGCAATTCCTACTGAGACGTTAGTTATCCTGCCTCGTATTCGGCAGACAAACCATCCCGCTCACCCCATCGAAGGCCCCGAGCCCGACCATCGGAGTAACCCCAACTTAGCTCGGTCCCCGTCCTTTTGTTTTATCATCGAGTTACGCCGGGCTGGGCATTAACATTTTTCCGTGATTATTTAAATTTAAGACAATCGTGCCCGTGACTACTTGCTGGCTCGGAGTTTAATACCGAACGACGTCGACTATGACAGAGAAAGAGAGAGAGAGAGAGAGTGAGAGTGAGGGGAGGATGGCAGAGCGCGGGAGGGTGGCTGGAGAACGCCCGTCTTTGCTTCCTTCCTTCCTTCCTTCCTTCCTCGATTCCGCGCCCGTTTCTTTTGAGTTCTTTTTCGGACCATTCGAAAAATAATGCCCCGCCACGGTTCTTCTTCTACCGTTCCCTATACCCACCTCCCGACCCCGATGACAAAGCGTCTCCAGGCGCAAGCTCATACTTACCGTGCGAATTGCCATACTTTCTCTTCCCCCCCCCCCCCCTCCCCCCCCCCGGGCTTGTCGTTCGCACAGAAAAATTGCAGACTCGCACGTATATATCGCGTATATGACGCTTTATGGAATATCGAGCCCAGCGCACATTCGGCGGACAAAATTGTACAGCGAACAAATGAACAGCTCATAACGCATTTTATTAATGAATTTTATATGGAACATTATTATGACTACATTATTGCCGACAATAATAGTAAAAACGATGCGCGACATACGAGCTTCAGAGTTACCATCACGTTAATAGCGCTTTATTTTCATATTTTTGAGCTCAACGAGCTTATGTTCCATTTCATTTACGCCCAGGCATTAAATTCAATACTCGCGCGTCGCATTTTCAAAAGCATGAGATAATTAGTTATTATTTTCATCAGAGTTCGCGCACACACGGTGCAGTCTCGCGACTTTCCCCGCGCGCGCGCCGCGCCGCGCCGGTTGAGTACTTCCATGAATTTTCATACGCGCCATCTCCGTGTATTTTCTTTAACCGACAATGCGGTAATTAGGACCCCCGGTGCACTTCCGTATGTGTATACGGTCGCGGGGCAGCGGTACAAAACAGTAAACGCTAACGCGAATGATGCCGGGCGGTGCGCGGTGAAATGAGAATGAACGCGGAGCGGGCGGAACGAGAGGGTTGAAGTTTGAACTGTAAGTGAAAACTATGCTCGTATATCATCGTACCGAGTTCATGGGTCAACAGTGACTTAGTTGCTATTCGCCTCGTAAAGCGACGCTACCGGGAAGTTTGTAATAACGCTCAAGACTCCGGATCTCAGCCGTTCCTCTATATCTTCGTTCCGCAATTTTCGCATATTTCTCCAAGCGGAGGCACGCCTTGTTCGCGCGCGCTTGACCCAAGAAAACGGCTCCGGCAGCGAATCAACGTATAAAACCGATATAATCCGCATTTAGTAATAAATTAACACTTTTACTGCCATGTTATCTATATCTAGATATAACGTGACAATTTTATTTATTCCATCTGAATTTATATTATTAAATATATAATAATATTAAATAATATATATTTTTATTTATTTATATTTATCTATTTCGTGGTATAGTTTATTTTTCAATCTAACTCTGTATATTTTATAAACAGCCGCGTTCTTATCGATTTTGAACCTCAATGCTGGAATCAGCTTGGCATTAAAAGTGTTAATCTCTAACCATGTATTCCGTGAAAATCCATATTTTCTTCTTAATGAAATTTTTTAAATGCCTAGTTCTCTTTTTACACAGCATGCTGCGACGTTTTGGCTAATTTTCTAATAAGTCACGCAAGTGTTTACGCTTTGCGCGGAAAGATACGAGTATAATAAAAGAAACCGACCACCGCACCGCATGGACACGTACATCTGTTTAGGCGTGCGTAAAAAAATAATTTTATTATAATTATATTAATCTGCGCGTTGCAAAATTTTGTTTATTTATAAACACCGGCTTTTATTTCTGTCGCGCCGGTGTTTTACATACCAGAATGCGTGCGAGTAAATCGGGCTTTCGTGCGAAACTTTAACGGCGAACACCTATGCAAAATTAACCCTATAATTGCGGCGCATATTATGCAAACTATGCGTACGTTCTGTATTTTCATCGTGTTTATTCGTTACTCGGTGCGTTATACATAGGGTAAACTGAATAATTGAAAGCGTTATGATGCACTCGTATCCAACATCAGCGTTGAGCACATAGATACGTTTGCGTTTAATAACAAAATTTATGCAATATGTAGGGCAACTAAGAAAAATATAGCCTATCTCAATATTGAAACATTGATGTTTCTTTTAGCTAAAACAGCTACAATTTTATGTCACGCCATGATAATTTAGCATTATTATGCCACGCGACACGGTTGAATTATTATTGTTATTGATTTACACTATTATTTCGCGCTCAATGCTTGATTTCGGGATTGAATACGTGCTACACAGAACGTCCGGGAAATTTTCGAACAAAATGACACATTGTACTTGCGATTTACGAGCGAGAGACTTAACGTGAAATTACGTTGGAAAAAATTTTCGTAGACCGCACGATAAATATCAGCCGATAGTACGAACCCCCTTTATATGGTGGAAACATAAAAATCCTACGAGGCACGGGCGGACGATTACCGTACGATATTTGTCATCTCTGACAATCGCGCTCTACTTTCGGTATTTCTCTTGACACCCGAGATTCAGCCGAGCCCGAGATTTACCGTTTGTAATTAATTACGAAATTCCACGCGCGCGCGCGAGGAACGATATATGGGAAAAACTACGTATCGATTCCTCAAGTTGGCGCAATGAAAAAGTCCAGCTATGAATCTAGAATCTGTCCTTATGGTTCATCAGTGAGTGCCAAAATGCATTGCTTGTTACAATCAATAAAGCAATTGTTTCTGCAGATAACGCAGTAGACAGGGAGCAAGAAAAAAAAGAGAGGAAGGCACAATCTTATCCGTTTCGATAAAAAAATCGAAAAAATTCTATTCCTTAATTAAATTAACATATATAATATATATAGAATTGGAACTTATTATATTCTACATCATTTATTATTGAATAATATTAGCGAAAGGAAGAATACGATTATACTGGTAGCACGGGATTGCGCAATCCACTACGGGATTAATTAGCTCTACGATAATTAGCATTTCTGCGAATTATGATCAAGCGCTGTAAGATTAAACGTGCTCGTTCGAGCGAAGTTGAGACACGGGCGACGTCCAGGTAGCGTCGCGTATGGCGTGATGTTAAGTGAATTAAATAAATTTCATAACTTTGTCCGCGTCTACGTGCAGTTTATTTGTCATAGCGTGCGCTTCCGTGCGTTTACCGAGCGCGGATGCCTCGTGTTTGCAGGAAACGCACGCTACGGTGCTTCTAAAGCACATAGTTGAATGTCTACTGGTGAATTAATGTGCAATATTTGCAATATGTACACGCGCGGAGTATGTGTAGTGTAGAGTTACGAAAGTTGTTATTGGCGATACAAAGCACATTCAGCGGGGAGGGGGGGGGGGGGTAGCTGCAGCCTAACAAGGAAGTATTGGAACCGCGTTGTGCTCTAATGATAACGCGAACGTTATCGCTACAAAGAGATATAATAAAATGTGAAACATTATAGCGCGCTTCAACAAACGTGTCAATGAACAAATTTAGATTCTTTAAGTACAATTTGAGACAATATTTCCACGTGCAAAGCGTGGAAATATTGTCTCAAATTGTATTTAAAGTCGAGCAACACATTTTCCTTCAGTCACTTTCTTTGATAAAATGTATGATCTATATATATTCCATTGACAAAAATTCAATCGTGATTGTGAAGTCAGAAGAAAAGATACGTGACTTCTGGGATATGAAACAATCGTCCAGGGATAAATCGCCGCCGTGTAATCGCGCGACTGACTCGCATTTAAATCACTCTTTTTTCGGAAACGCTCGCGAGAAGTATTAAAAGATTCCCGTGTCATTAACCGAGCGGAAGTTCTCTCGTTTCCGAGGAACGGGATTCGTGGAATGTCACGTTTCCCCGATCCGATCGCGGCGTGCAGTCAATGACTACGAATAACCCGCATCTTTACTAATTCGAGACACGCCGCCGTGGTACCCTTTCTCTCCGTTTCCCCGTAAGAAAAATAATCAGACCGCCGCTCCGTTGCTTACGCGAGTCGTTTACTCCCTCCCGAGTGACATTAACGAGCTCCCGACACCTTCGGGCGGCCGCACTTGACGATGAAGGAAAACGTCCAGGGCGCGTGTAAAGGGAAAGCGGCTGCAAAAGCAGCAACAGCATGCGCTCACAACCCGGCACGCCCCCGCTTGCGGCTTCTTGCGGCCTTTTTGTACCGTCAAACTATTTTAATCCCGGTTGGTGCCACCTGGTGCCCCGAGCCACTGAGCCGTCAACAGCCTCGTTGAGCTGTTACGAGACACGATCCAGATTTCGTCGATGCGATTAAGTGACGATTCACGGAGAAATCACGAGGTGTGATCGATTCTATCTCAGCTATATCTCGAATTAACGATGCGCGAATGCACCAAGCAAACCGCATTTCCGTGCGGAAACCCATATAAGGTTCTAATTTTACAAACAGATTCTTTTAGCAGCTTAAGAACTTAGATAAGAATTAATGCGCGTCTTAAGGAATCGCAGGAGCCTACAAACTTTTATTATATAGATTTCGCGCGAATTATTTAAATTATTCACTTAAAATAAGGAATCAGATCTTTATTTAATCAGATTTTATAAAAATTTAGATAAAAATAAATATTCTTAAAAAATTACAAAATGTTTTGTGGAATATTTGTTTAAAGAATAATTTCGGTGATTATTTTTTAAAATATTAATTATTTTGAACGCTGCTATAATTTGGGACAATCTTTATTTTACAGATCAAGTACGTTCTTGCGTTCGCCGTTGTGCCAGTATCGGTGAGTCAAGCGTTGTTTTATTTATCAACTTATCTATTTCTTATTAACTTACCTGTATTATTATTTCGTTCAACAATCTATGTGCCCACCTTTCTCGCCATGATAATGAGAAATATATGTCTATAGATTGTTGTAATAAGTTTGCATATAAAATATGGAATGTCTGCATAACATGTGCAATATATAAATTCGTAATGTGCAGTGTATAAATTTGTATAATTAAATTATACTTTAATTGTATTTGTGATTATAGTTGTAATTTATGAATTATTTTTCTCGAAAGATTTTCGCAAAATACGAAATAATCCATAGATATTAGAATTAGACAGTTCTATTAGCATTAAGATGAAAATAAAATATTTAACAATGATCTATTTTTCTAAACTATCTCAAAGCATTGACGATAAATATACAATTTGTTGCCCATTGAAATCTGATTTTATCGATTATCTGTATCATCGTTGTATAATGAACACAATATAGAGATTGCAAGCGGAATATCCTCGATTTCTCGTTAAGAATTCCTAGACTCTCGTTTGCAAAAGTATTTTCTGCGGAATTTTCTCATTGCATGCTTTGTGTCACGCGGGCATTTCAATTATGGTAAAATTGGGAGGTAAAACATGAAGGATTAGCCATTATGGGTTAGCTGTCCACTGCCTTTCGGCAGACATGCGCGCCTATAACGATTGATGAATCCAACGAAAGCGGTGGATCTCCAGTTAATTAGCGATCGAACAAACCCGTGATCTGTGCGATTCGTGTCGCCGTATCGGGCCGTATCGAGGCCCGATGTCGATTGTACAGGCGTTATTAACGGCCGTGTGTCCTTCTACTTGATTGGTCGTCGTGAATCAAGGCTACGTCCGACACGTCGCGTCGTTTCGCCGGTATCCGGCTTTTAGTCCCGTTTGTCTCGTTCACGCGCACGTCCGTCAAAGCGAATCACGAAGTCAACGTGTGCGCATCTGCAGGACGCATGGAGATCCGAGACGGGAGAGGAGCTCGGTGTAATGGATGTTGTGTTCCTGAAAGATTAAAGCACGGAATGTCCATGCGCCTTTACGAGATTAACGCTATATTTCGTCCACGTAGAATTCGTCATTTTATTCCTTTGAGGCTCAACGGTAGCAAAATTTTTTTTTCCACTCCCGGTAAATGGGGAACGTTTTTATCTCCCCTTATTTCTTTAGATAGACGATGAGCATCCGATGGACACCGAATCGATAGCTGTATTTCCGCGAGACCGGTCGATTATCCTAAATCGACAGAAATTTATTTCCGAGAAATAGTCTCCCATCCCTTGTCTAACTTGTATAAACTGAATTCCATCTAAGTATTCGAGTGTAGCGCTAGTTTGATAGCCGTTGAACGCTGTCGTTTAATTGATTAATAATGTTAAATTTTCCCCCGGTCATGCGCAGTTACGGAGTGAATTTCAATTAAAAGTTTCAGCGCCTGGCTAACATCCGGACAGTAATTAGAAATGCGCTCAATAAATCGCTCGGTATAGGTATCGTCGCTTTAATTACCTTTCTCGAAGTTCGATCTCAAAGCGCCGCTAGAAGTACAAACATCGCGAATTACATAAGTACCTTTATCGCCGTCGCTTTCCACTTTCCAGAAACGTTGGGCGCGATCACCGACGCGGTAACCGACGGTCGTGAGAATATGATATCAATTAAACTTGCCACTTTCTACAGTCGTTTGCAGCATCGTCTTGCTAGATTAAACAAGCAAGCATCAAGGTCTAATCGCTCGCGGAAACGTTCGTGCAATTTCAACACAGCGCACCTTTACCGTTTGAATATAATTATAATCATATATAATTATATAATCAGTTATATTCCAAGTTATTGTTAACCCTTTGCAGTCCTATGTTAGACTCGATACACGTTGCTGTAGCTTATCGATATAATTCTTCAGATATTCGAATCTGTTCGCGATTATAATTGGCAGACTATATTTGTAGAATTTTTATAAATTTTCTCAAATAATACAAATTCTTTGATCATGTTGAACCTTCTTCAGTCATTTGCAAGAAATAATTTGCATCACAAAGGATTAATTTTATTTTACAATCTACATTAATTTGAACAATATAATATTCTTTTATAAAGCGCTATATTTTCTAATGTCTGTTGGAAATTCGTTTGTGCGACACAGCGGCTTGGCGCTAGCGAGCGTTAATGCGAAACGACACGCAATTATAAAACCAGCGAGAATCCGTTAAAACGTGAAAGACGATTTAAACGCGGAATGTAAAGCGGACGAGCGATCGGGTGCGCGACGACCAGCGCATTACGGAAACAAATTGATTTCGGGCGGTACCATTGTGCAGAAGTTGCGTTTGGCAGATGACGAAGTACAGAACCGCAGAGCGGCCGACCCTTCACCCGCCTTTCAATCATGCCGCGTCAGGGACCGAAGGAACCATGCGCGTCCATTCTCTCGTCCGGGTCGTTCGCTCGTTTTGCCAGGCCGGCCGAAATTACGGCGGCATTAGTCCTGCGAGCCTGTTAACTGGTGAGAACGTGAAGACGAAGTCGGGCAACAGCCAACAGCGCCTATAATACAGGTCCCATCTGCGATGTCGTGCATCGTTAATTAAATTAATTAATTTGCCGAATCCTTTGATTTGTTATATTAATACTATTACAATATAATCCATATTACTTCATTAAGTGCAGATGACGACTTTTGCATTCTTGTGACAAGCTTCACGCGATAATTTCATACGTGATAATTGGAAAAAGTGTTTGATCTCTATTGTCAGGAAAAAGTTCTTTGTATTATGGTGCCGGGGCAATGCAGGAATCGTGCGCGCGCTTTCTTCCGCCGTCTCGAAGGCGGAAAAGAAGTCTTTGTAAGGTTGAATGAAATAGTGGGTGGCAGAGACGGCGCGGCGGAGGAGAAGGGTGGGCATCCAGGCCCCGAATATTACAGCAAGACGAATGCGCGCAATAAAGTAAACTACACAATAGCAACGTGCGGCGGTGACGGGTAGAACGGAATGGTTGAGTTGATGGGTGGGCACACCAGTGAGAGAAACGCATAAGAGGCAAATGGGCTCGCGCGCGATCTCTAAAGCCCGTATCAGACTACGGATTGGGATTGAGATTAGATTGAAATTTGACCAATCAGAATGGAGAAAATTGATCTCAAGGAGTGAACTTTGCTCTGGATTGGTAAAATTTCAATCCAATCCCAATCCGTAGTCTGACACAAGCTTAAGAATCTAAAAGATCTCTTCGCGGACGGGTGTCGAAAAAGTGTATGTTACTTCTCGTCCAGCGGGATGGAACGCCGGAAATAAGTAGGGATACTTTATTGAAAGCCGTAATCGTCACTCACGAGATCTCACGCTATATCCCGACGCCCGTGCCGGATATAAAATATATATCCGGATAACGGATTGAAGAGAACTAATCATCGCGCGCGTAGCGGCAACGATACGAGCGGTAATCCCGGAAATTATTGACAGTTATTCGCTTGTTCTTCATTCTCGTGGCTGTACAATTTTCATGGCTCAATTCTTGGCATTTCATTCAGATCGTATAATTGTCGAGCGAGACTTGCGGCTCTTCTTTCGCGCGACTCGAAGTCTCGAAAGATCCAGCCAGGGAAGTTCACAGTGGAATTTAAGGGAAGTTCGACAATAGAAAGGATGCCGTTGCTCATGGACATTTATACTCTATTGATTTGGTAAAAGCGCGCTCGTCTTGTTTTTTTATTTTCGAGAGAAGCCCTCTTTCTATCTGGGAACGATAGAAAGCTTCGCGCGCAGGGCCCTTATTGCACTTTGGAGCCGCTCCACCGAGTCGATACCTTCTATCGAAACGTGGCAGCGATACCTGCTATCCACCTCGTTGCGTGCACGAGTGCGATGTACGTATTATCCTCACACAGTTATATTTCAAGGCGTTACTTGCCGTTTTTATGATCCCGGCCATCTCGTCTGCAATAAATACAACGACTGAATTATCGCTGACACCGGGTCGATAAATTACATAATAACACCACGTAGGTTGCTGAAACTTTCAGGCTTTCAGGTTTACATTTAACGTCAACAGAGATGACTTTAATGCTGTACGTGCGTGGATCACTCGCGTTAATTTAATCAAAAAGCGAGATCAATAAAACACTCCCAGTAGTCAAAGTAATCAAATAATCTTACAGGGACACATTACTTTGGGCCATAGGCTATGTCTTTCCAATATTACGTTACGTCGCCGCGTTCTCACAAGCACACACATACATAGAGTGATAGATGATTGAATGATTTTAATCGCCAACGTCGAAAGTATAAATGGACCGCGTTTCGAACTCGTGACCAATCGCCGCGCACATTCAATCTCCGCGACTGTCGAAAAATTCCGAGTTCTCCTTGAATCGTGGTAATCGAGAGAAGAGGGTGCCGCACACAGAGAGGCAAAGTTGCCTCGTCGCGATGCTTTTCATCGACGCACAACGACCACGGCGCCTACGTCTGTGTGTGGTAACATGCAGTGCACCGCACGCGTGACTCTTCCGTGATTACACTCGAATGTCAAAGTGGATAGGCGTAAGTTCTTCGTACGGTTCTTCGCTCTCTCGTACGGCGCGCAACCCGTTCATTATAGTAAAGTTGTCAGGCGATCGCATGCTACTCCGCCATATCGGAGACGGAGTCGTCGGCTCATCCTCGCCGTTTTCCTCCTGCTATTCCTAAGCCGCTGGCTTTTATTGACTGAAGCGATAAAACCGTACTTACCTTCGATTACCCGTTAGAATCTGTAAAAGGGCTTGCTGGTAAACTCTAGGCTTAATGCCAGAGATCTTGTCATTACACCAATCATGACGTGATGTTCGAAAAAATTGTTGATTCTCACGATAAGAAACAGGGTGTTGCGAATCTAATAATACAGATTTAGATTTAATAATAATAAAAGTTAGGTATATATATTTAAAAAAAAATGCACAAATGATATAAAAGTATATAGAAAATACAAATATATAAAATGAAAATGTATCAATAGTTTTGAGAAGATAAGACCATTATATGTAGGCAAACGAGACATAAATAGTAATATAAATAATTCACGTAATAAAGACAGTGAAATTTACATAATTAATTAAAATTACACGCAATAAAAGAAGCGACGGCAGCTCTCGGAAGGAAGAAAGGAAGAAGAGTGGACGTTAAGAGGCAAGGAATTAAAACACTTTTGAGAATAGAATAATAAAAATAAAGCGTAGAATTTCGTTGTATGATAAATAGAGAAAAAAAAGCTTATATTATTATTATTTGTGTCAGTATTTTTACTTGCATTAAGAACAACATGACACTTTTACATATAATCTTGTCTGTGATTAACAATGATGTGAAACATGTCATTATTATAATATACATTTGTGATTACAAATCGGCGCAGTTATTATTATTATTATGTATAATATACAATATATATGCAAAAATTAATTAGATATAGAACAATATCTGTTTCATGAAATAATAACAATTTCTGATTTTTTCAATGCGTAATACAGTTTTACAAACCGTTATCCGCCGGTATCGCCGCTGCGTTTACGCAAACTTTTTGCAATTTAACTTCGCAAGCGTTTGCATTCTACCAAGCAACAATCCGTAATAGATGATAGAAAGTCCCAAGTTTGCCGCAGTTTTACTTCGGTAATCTCAGTCGTCCACTTTCCGGATGATTTCCGTGGATCGCACGACACGCTACGGTTGAACATAATCGCAGCCGGAAAGATTCGTTGAAGGAAGTCGGTTATGTCACTCTAGTGGAAGCGAGATCTACGAGTGGCGTCACGATTGCCGTTTTTTTGGGGGGGAAAAACATCGAGCCATTATTTCTACCACGCGCTGGCTGAATGTCGGCCCGCGGGGAGGAGATCGGGGCACGATCATACCGGGGTTGATTCTTTCGCAGGAGGGTGGTTTTCGCACACATACACACACACACACACACACACACATACACACTCGCGTGTACGCGTCTCGTTCCACACGAACGACGATAAACAGAAACAGATAGGCCAGGAAGAATAGAAGAGCAATGTGATAAGGGGGGGGGGGGGGGAGGAGAAGGCGATGGGGGGGGATATCCGTGAACGCTGGGATGAACAAGAGGGTGAAAGGGCGAATAGGTCGGGGAACGACGGCTGGCAGAGTACACCTAATTAGTGCCATTACGGGACCTACTGTTTTGCCAAATCGGCGCCGACTTAATATTGTCCTCGGCGGCCGACGGAGCGCCTGTACGCTCAGCGGACGACAGTTCCACCGGTAATTGGTGCACGGTACGTAACGGGGGACTGCATTCAATTAGTTTCGTAAAAAAGCGCAGCAGCCACTCGCGGTAACGCTGGAAATGAATGGAGACTCCAACCGTGCGCTGCCTCTCTCTCTCTCTCTCCCTTCCTTTTTCACTCTATCTCTCTTCCTTCCGCAAATTCATCGCTTCTTCAAACGGGGTGCTCACCACCTCCCGTCGCTCGTCGCTGCACACCCATACCCCATCCTCGTCAATCTCTGCGATCGTTCCATTCTCGTTCTGTCCAGAACGACGTCGGGAAGACCGCCTTTCATCGCTGTCACCCAATAACGCGACTCGTCTGCAATTTTCTTTGAAAACTAATTCCATCGATAGGTGAATTAATATAGTTATCGCCTTCGGTATTATGGTATATATTTTCGGTTATTGCCATTGTATTAACGAGGAAGAATTGCTTTCAGTTAGTATTCAATTAAATATTGTGGAATTACAAAGTGTACTAGAAATTTTTTTCAGAAGAGAATGGTTTAGATTCGATTACATTTTTACTCCATTTTTCTGTGCTATTACTCATTTATACACTTCTTCTTTAATTATGTAATTATAAGAAACGTTATTTTTCATAAATGCACTTCTCTGATTGTCTCTCTCTCTTTTTCTTTCTTCTTCTTTTAATCAGATTTAAAAATTAAATATAGTCAACTTATAAAAGTAAGGCATTAGTCTTCAAAGATTATTCACGAATTAAGTTACGAAGATAGATACAATGAATAGTTTGTAAACGTTAAGAATAGACGAGAGAATAGATCTTGTGACCGACGTTCTCTCGCGCGAAGCTTTAGTTATTCTCGTTTCGCATTGTTTCGATTTGGGTGAATCTCGACATCGCGCTTTTATTCAATTGAATTTAATTTGAAATATTATCTTCTTCTCTCCTCTCAGCTAACGCGACACAATGTCGGGAGAATTTAACAACGTCTCGATAAGTTAAAATTAAAATCGTCAGCGTTTATTATAAGATTTAAGCGAAATCTTTTTTAATAAAGCCGTTGATTATTAAAAATTATTGTAAATTCTTAATAAAAACAGGAGAATGATTATCCAATTCTAAGATGTTTGTATCCTCAAAAACCAGCTCTATAAATACAAAAACCAAATTGATAGGATTGAAATTTTAATAGATTATTTGAAATTTATAATATATAAA
This sequence comes from Leptothorax acervorum, assembly GCA_035220615.1. Taxonomy (NCBI): domain Eukaryota; kingdom Metazoa; phylum Arthropoda; class Insecta; order Hymenoptera; family Formicidae; genus Leptothorax; species Leptothorax acervorum. The sequence goes on from JASTWQ010000014.1 coordinate 976,656, forward strand.
AGATCGTTCTATAATTTTATTTAAACAGTTCATATCTTCTAAATAAAAGCACTGTTTACAGTGATATATATATATATATATATATATATCTACATGTATTATTTTACATACAATTTTCAACCCGATTAAATCATTTACATTTATCTAATTTTCTATTTAAAAATTGAAAATTGGATGCAGTTATGCAGTAATATACCAAGCGTCATTTTCGTGATTTTTAGTTCTGTATTGTGGACAAAAGATTTTTTAAAAATGCATATAACACATGAAATTGATTTGTGGAGGATTATAATTCGGTTATTACATTTGAGATAAGGCTCGTGTAGAATTTTATTTCTAATGTTTCGCGAAATTTGCTCCAGCGGAAAAGTAAGGTTTTGAAGTTGATTCCGCAATGCAGAACTGCGTCCAATTATCTTAAACGTCATGTCCCCGCGATGTCATTGAGATTTCTGTAGGATTCTCTTGAAAACGAATTTATTAATTAACGTCCTGCTGTCTTCTCAGGAACAGATGTAATCTCATAATCGGTCAGCACCTGTCCCGTGCTTGTAGCGCGGTATGTAGCAATCATTTTATAATATTTCAGAGTCTGGAAACCCGAAACTGTCGCGCGTGTGATCGAACATCTAGAATCGCGTATATCGCGCGCGTAGTAACGCGCGAGATTTACGTCGACGATATATTTTCCGATGGCGTCTAACTCGGTGCTTACAAATTCAACGCGCGTATACGCACGTATGCACGTACGTACGCACGCATACGCCAGCGATGTTTACCCGCACGAAGTACCGTATATGCACAGGTGCTATACTTTTTTACAACGGGCAAAAAGCTATCGAAACGGATCGAAGAGTTACAAGCGCGGTTACGGCGGAAAATGCTGGAAACGCCGTTCTGCATGTCCGACAACACGCTTTTTATTCCGGAAAAAAGCTTACACACGCGGGCTTACGTGTGTAATTGCGAATGAGGGACTCTGAACCAACCGAATGGCGAACCGAACAAATCGAAAGTAAAAAGTTTACGTGCTTCTCGGAAAGGAACGTGCACAATCTAAATTCTTATTCCTTTGCTTCAACAGACTTCACGTAATTATAGCAATTATAACAATAGTGTAGGAACGATTTCCTTTGTCATATGTTAATGTAATCTGTTATAATGTATCTCGTCGTGTTTTTATTTTGCGTTCTGCTTGACTTGCGATTATCACACTTTCGAAAAGGACTCGACGCCTGTTGTTTTGCGACCGCTGATCACGCGTCGTTGTAATGAATGTAATGTAACAACTAAGCGTGCTGACAGGTGATTGGGCCACGTAATGTTCGGAAAAGAGCTGGAGAATCGGCTTTCAGAGTTCGGGAACAGGCCGAAAGAAAGAGGCTCGCGCTAGCTTTCCGAGAAATATTATCCTCGTCGCGGGGAAATTGTATTATATATTAAAGTCGAAAAGTACGAAGAAAAGAGAAACGTTATTAAACACCAAACCCGTAATCCTGCAATAGTAAATTACAATTAAACAAGCAAATATTCTGTGACCAAATTATTTTAAAAAGCGTTCACATGGTATTCTAATATATCTCCTTTATCGATCCTTTATATCCACCAGCTCTTCTATTTTAAAAATAATTAAATCTAAAAATAGAATTAATTGCCCTCTTTCTTTCTTTTTCTCCTTTTCTTCCTCCTTTTTCTCTCAATAATTTAACATTTTTAAGTTATCGAATAGCAGTGCCTGTTTGGTCTTTTTAATCTTAGCCCCGCGATATTACGATCTACACGTCGAGACCACACATACAGCGCGGTCTGTTTATTCCGTATACCGTTATAGCCGCGCGGCTGGCGCAAAATTCCGGCTTTCGTAACTGAATGCTCGCGGATACGGAGAAGCGATTTCCGGTTGGAAGACGCTGAATTCACGGCGGACCATTATGATCGTGACACACGTTGCTGCACATATGATGCAACGACGAGGTTTCTTTCTTGTATTCGCGCGGACGAGCTTGATATTGGGCGGAGTAACTTATTTTTCTTCATCTCAGATCGTTTTCACTGACGATGCACAATCCTCACCACGCAATAATGCACTGTATAGGACTTAATTTTCCGCGCGCATCATCGGATCGAGCAACGGCTCGCGTCACGAAACTAAAAACGCGAGGAGGGGTTTGAGGTCTCTGTAAATAGCGACTTCCCCGTATTATATTTTTATTACCCTTATATCTTTGTCATCGTATCGCCCACATATCTTTTTTTTCTCAAAGCCAACCGCCCGCGGCGCGCTTCCTCTCGATGCGCACATCCGGATACGTGCGGGGCGACCTTGACCCAAGCCCTTTGGCCCAAGGGCGCAGCTAATTACTGTGAAACCCTTTCTATCGAGGACCGATACTTTCTACGAGTTTCGACCCTCCGGGACGCGCGCGCGCCGATCGGTGGAACGAAACTTTAATTTTAGCCCAGGGATATCTGCCGATTCCACGGCGATACCTTATTTCTCGGTATCGAGAACGAGCTCGACCGCCTACAGGTAGGTCCTCATTATTTCGGCCCGAGACGCACGAAAGGATCGCGGTTCTGATCTTTCCCTCCCTGGCTGTCCGCGGCGTCACGCTTCTCCCGTAGACATCGTTTCATTACGCCTAAGTTCTCTCTCATACGGCCGACCTTTTCAAAGGACCTCGATACCCACCCGTTCCCGGGGGCGTGGATTTAATAAAATAACTTATACCGAACTCTCCGGGCGTTCTGAAGTTACCGGAGAGAAACGGGAGACGCGGGTGAGAGGTTGAAGCCCGGGTTCTGGAAAGAGATCAGTAACTGCGGCATAGGAGGGAGGAGTCGCGGGACAGGGACGCGGAAGGGTGAAAAAGAGAGAAAGGGAAACGGAGTGAGAAGGCAGGTAACGTATCTTACTTTCCGCGTAGCGTAGCGAAGCGACTGATATCAGGAGGAACTTTTAGTTCCGCGCTTACGACGGTTCAACTCGGAAGAACTATGGTCTTATCTGGAGCCGGTAGTCTGCGTCTACCATTCTCCATCTACGCGGAGCTTCTTACGATCTCGCGTCCCCAGCTCGCTCCCGCGGGCGTCCGCGTCCGCGCGTCCATCCGCACGAGACGTCGACCTGCGTCGACCTTATTGCAACAGCGGCGTCGCGGGCGCATTAGATTTTTTGCCGTAATTAAGGTCTTTTGATGTTGACAGTTAGCAGCGGCCGCGAGACGTTGTATATAGTACGAGTGGCGAGTTAAGCTCGCGGGGACAGCTTCTTCGTCGTTGGTCGTACGGAAAGAAAAGCTCGCAGGTGAAAGTCTCCCGCGGTACATAAAAAGCGACATCCGCGGGGCAAACTAAGCCATTTGTATGTACCCCGTGCGTTGTGTTCTTTGAAATTCAATTTTATCTCTACCGCGGGTTCTTTTTTTTTTTTTATCTAGGGTCTTGTATGTGTTAGACGATTACGTCTAACGTCTTTATTCCGGGTAGTTCTTTTGCGCCTCTTCGCCGCTCTCGTAACTCTCCCGGTTAGACGGTAAACACGAATTGGAGGAACAAAGCGAATTAGTTAGGAGATAATTATTACTTGCAGACTGTATTCTTTAGCTTTGCCTAATAAAGCGTTGTATATGACAGAAGATTGGTACTTGTAGTTTCATGTTATAGAAGCAAATTAATTCTCAAGTTTGCAGATTCGAATATTTAACTAAATTGTACATTATTACAGCGCGGTTATAAATTATGGCTAACATAAAATTCAGTTATTTTTAAATTTAGACATAACTGGGCATAAGTGCGAGATTTTTATTATTCCAAGAAAGCGATAGAAAATTCTGTTGCCTTAAAAGAGGTGCACTTAAAAGGTGCTAAAATCATTTATGACTTAAAGCGACGTGATAACTTGATCGTGTAGCATCCAAGCGAGCCTTTTTCCTTTTTTTTTTTTAAAAAAGAGCATTACATAGCGTCATTAAACGTCGCTTTCACGAGACATCACGCGCGTTACCCTTTTGTCTCTAGTTTTTTGTCAAATGTCAAAACACTCGCTGCTGGAAACGCCACCAATTCTTGCCCAAAGGGCGTCTCTTTCTCTCGCGGCGCGATTACTTCAAGTGAATATATATATCTGCGCCGTGCTTTCGACAGCGCGGTACCATACAAAAGAGCGGTGACACCTGCGCGCACATTTTTTTCCCCGCAGAGTCGGTGGGTCGTCATATTGCAGCGGGACAACGGTTTAAAATAATTTAGAAGCTGTGCATACGTGGAGAGAGGAGGGACGGAAGGGAGAGGGACCCGTACGCGGGATAGCAGACGGTTCTCGTCGTTGTCATCGTCGTCGTCGCTGTCGCCCGTCGCCACTGCCGCTGCCACCGTTGTCGTTGTCGTCGTCGTCGTCGTCGTCTGCGTCGACGAGAAAATAATGAATGCATGAGAGGGACCGGGGGGTGGAAATGGGAGTGGTGAGTACCACACGGGGCAACGTGTCGCGCACACGTGTTCGTTCGCCACCTCCTGCGTTCCTCACCACCTCCCGCACCTGCATCACCTACCCCGTCCCCCCAGAGAACGGTCTCCCATCCCCAGGGTGGACCGTCCTCCGCCACCCGCTCGCTCGCCATGCAATCCTTTTCTCTCTCTCTCTCTCTCCATATCCCTCCCCCGCACTACCGAGGGAAAAACGCCTGTAAATATTTACGCGACGGCTCGCGCTCTGCGTATGCTTTATTTTAGCAGCCACTCGGTATAACCTGTGCGTACTTTCCCGCGAGACACGGGAGAGATCGCGGTTAAGCTACGAGGCTTGCGCCAGAGAGACAGGGATGTAGTTATTACGTAGCCGCGGTAAACAAAGGGGACCATCAGCGAATTACTTCTGCCACTTTCCAGTACAGGAAGAAATGAAAAATGCAACTGTGTGTCGGAGGTAACTTAATCTTTCAAAATGTAATACAGAAGCTCGGAGAGCAATTAAAAGCAGGATAACGGAACAAGTTGTAATGGTGCATAAAGTTTGTCGAGCAGGATTTAATTTTAATATTAAAATATAATTATTAATTTAGACTAGTAATCCACTCGTCTCACTTCGGCATTATATTTACTTGTAAAGAAGACTTCAGTTAAAATTTCTTATTACTTAAAATGTAAAAGTCATATTTATTATAATTTGTGCAGAAATACATCAGGTTGGCACGATTATGTTAATAAAAGTAAAAGCTAAAAGGGGGCCGAAGCCCGTCAATGGAGGCTCTTGCAATGACATAAAAATTCTAACTAGGCACTCTGGAAGCGAACGGTTTATGTTTCGAGTGACCGCGAAAGAACATGCGATGTCGCGATTTGCGATAGCGAAACGACGTTCACTCATGTGGTTTCACTAACGATCTCTCGTTGCTTAGCGGACATTTGTTTATTCCCTTAAATAAGAAGAAATATGAGTGCACTCTTGTGTTTTTAAAATATTTCGCGTGAGATCAAAACTCGTTAAAATTTTATGTATATATAGAATTGGGTATTACTTTCAACGTACTGTCTGCAATGTAGGTCAAAGGTTCAACTCAACCTTTTTGTAGTATAATTTTACTTTTTCTGAAACATCTTCCCGTTATTGTTAATCTTTTCTACCATTAATTATTTTCAGTTAATTAAAGATTAAATTTATTTCATTTATTTAAATGCGAATATTGTGAATTTTATATATGAATATCGAAAAGTTATTCATATGAATGCATTTGCTGTATCAAGTATAGCTAATATGACATGATATGATATCATTAAATAAAATGATATCAGGTAATGCTATACGATTTCGGAAATAAAAATAAAATCTACTTACATACAGAATATTTCAGAATCTCATATTAGATAATATTGACAATATCAGGTGCCATCGGGGCGACGTTTAAATGATCAACAAACGTTATGGCCCACCTTCACGTTTAACCCGGAATTTGAGACTCCATTGGGTATCACACGATTAACTCCTCGATGTAAAAAACGTTTAGAGGGAAGGGAAGAAAGAATCGGGTCGGCGCTCGTGCTCCCGCTTCGGCCTTTTTGGAGTGCCGAAGAATGAGTTTGTTGGACCGTGGAGAAACGTGACTGCATAAAAGTAGGATCCACTTTAAAGGTCTTTGATCCTACCCGTGTCCGTCTCTTCTAGGAATATATGCGTGCACACAGTTCACAGGACAAAGTGGAATATGGAACGGTACGGTCGTTCACGGGACAAAGTAGGGTAATACGGAACGGCGTTCGTGAAGGCGCGAGATGAGACGCACCCACCTCCTGTCTCTCTTTCTCTCTCTCTCTATCTCTCTTTCCTTTTCACCCTTGCACGAATATTATTTCCGTATTTACCGAAATGGCACGGTATCCATTCCCGGCGATAACGCAAGGTTCTGCTCTTACCACCTTGTATCGGGGTTGCTGTACCGCGATCCTTATATCTTCCGGTGGGTAACGTACACTCGCGTTACATTGTAGCCGCAATGGCCCGTTCCGCGGCGCCCGCAAAGAATACTAAATGCGAAACGTGTTCCGCAATTTGTCTGCCTTTATGTGGCGAGCGGAGATACAAATTTCGGCAAGCATAAAACTCGCGATATACATATGTTAAACGTTAAGGAACGTGCCGCGCAGATATCACTCGTCCTTAATTCTCTTTCGCAACTTTTTAACATATAATTCTCTAATATTGAATTTTTTGCAAATAAAAGAGATTTTCAGACATAATATGTACATATAATAAGTCTTAAATTATAAAAAATAAATTAAATAATTTGTTCGTAATAAATCTTGAAATCAATAATCATTAAACAACTCTTAAAATTTGAATAAATGACGGAAGAGTCCTAAGCAATTTCAAAATCGTGAAAACAATCCCGAATCGTTATCACAAGGAAAGAATGAAAATGTTTAATGCCGGATGTGGTCCGCGGGCACATCAGATACGCGACGTAGCCTGTAAAAACCTCGAAGGTGCTTCGAACCTATGAGAGAAGCTCTTAAAACGGCCCTCGTCTTTATCTTCCACTTTTTTTTTACGGAAATCCGGATTTCATTAAAGCCGCGAGCGCAGCCGTGCATACGATCGCCCGCCAAGATATCCTTGCCGAGGCATTATCCTCGCGGTGTGACGTCTATTCACTAATTTCACGGGGCGCGGCGCGTGCACGCGCGCACGGCCAGCCAATTGCACATCCTCGCGCGCGAAACGCCGCGGCCGTTTCAAAGTCGACCGGCGAGAATACATTCGCGCGGGTCAGCGCCATTCTATTTCTGGCAGCGTGCCGGGCGACATTAATCCTCGGAGACCGCGGACATAAAGGTAGGCGGGTTATAGGTAGGTAGGTTGGCGGGTGAACGAGAAGAGAAAAGTCCGCTTCTCTCCATTTGGATTCGTCGCCGGGACGAAAATACCCCTTTTGTTTCTTCTAATGCCTGCCCTTTCTCTCTCCTCTCCTCGCGTTCTTCCCATATCCCTCCCCGTCGTTTTCAACCCCCTCTCTCTCCTCCACCCTCCGACCACCTCGCTCTCACCCTCGCTTTCAACCGCGTTCGTACCGTGTTCCTCCTTTCCTTTTCCTGCAGTTCCTGCTGCGAACCCGCGCGGGTCTCCACCCCCCTCCCCCTTCCACTCCCCTTGCCCTGACGGAACGCGCGCGACCAGAATCTGCACCCTTGTCGTGTTTCTGGGATAATGAAAGGACCGTCGAAACGAAGTCCATTGACGGCGCAGTCGACCCGCCTCATTTAATCCTGCCAGAGTACACCGGAATCCGCTCGTATATCACTCGGAAATAAAGAGTTTACCGTCCGTCACTAAAAGCATCATCGTCCACGATGCATCCCAGGAAATCCCCGAGATCCGTTTCCGCGGTTGTGCGGAACGCACGCCTCATAATTATGCATTGTACTTTCCGGCTGCGCTTGCTCTCCCGGTTAGACGCCGCGGCGTCGCCTTTTTTTTTTTCGCTCTCGTTCGCGTTTTCAGTTATGCCGGGAAAATTTTTATTTATTTATACCGAGGAGAGAAGCCGAAAAAACTCGAACTGTCGCGAAAAATGATAGATACATATTGTATATTTTATCGGAAAATTTTATTTAGAACGTCCACCAGCGGCAATAATGCTCTATTAACACAATTCCAACTGTTCCGTACTAAAAAAGATAAGTGAAGAAGAAAACGTCGGAACTCGTGAACGTCGAAATTCCTCCCGGCCGATACCGGCCAAGAATTCTCCGTTTTTTACGAGGACTCGCAGAGTGGCGGAATAACCCTCGATATTCCGTGCTGGACCATTATCATCGCGGCAAACTTCCTCGGTTACAAGAGCGTCGCATTTCCGTTTTATCAGTGTTATTAGGTGAATGGTCTTCTCCCCCTCCCCGCGGAAACGTGGCACGTCGCGGTCGTCGTGAATCGCGGGCCGATCAAATCGAAATTTCCTATGGTGCGGGGGGGGGGGGGGGCAGGAATATGCGACATCGGGATCGCTATATTCGCCCGCTCGAGGCTCGAGGAGGTCGAGGACCGTCCGCGTCGCTCTCAGCGGCGTGGCCGCGGCGGGGCAATCCATACTCAGGATGCCACGGCGATCGTGTGGAAACTGTAAGTCGCGGACGTGAGCCATCGGCGATACGTGATCCCGCGAAGTGGACCGTCCCGTAGCACGTACGGCTATTGCAAAGTAAAGCTGGTTTATATATACCCGCACCATCCTTCCCGGAGCACCCTTTAAGCCACTATCGCCGATACATGACTATCGATTGAACGTCCGTTTGAAAAAGAGATTCCACCGTGGACACTGACGTGCACGAGGTTAACAGCGGCGAGAAGAGAAATTGAAATGATAACGATACTCGACGGCAATAAATGATATCTGCAATATAGCGATATACGAGTATAAGTTATAATTACTAAAATGTACGCGTATAATATCTTTAAAGGTGAACAAACGACTCATCCGCGGACTATCCATTTCAAACTCGCTACTTTTCGCAGCATGGCTATTCCTAATAGCTGCAGACTTTATTAGCTCCGGGAAAGAAATTATGGTAATAAAGAGAGAGAGATCCTCCCGTAATACGGAGAATGTATACATGTCGCGTTTATAAGCGCGTTCCCATTGCCGATTTAATTTCACCCACGGCTTCTTCCGTCCAAAGTTCGTTCGCAAGTTTAAATATGAGAACGCAGAAAAAAGAGAGAGAGAGAGAGAGGAGTGAGAGAGAGAGAGAGAGAGAGCCTCGATTATCTCCGGGGGAATTTATTTGAATATTTTTTATTTAAAGCGTAACTTCAATACTTTGATACTGTTGGAAGTCGCAAATTCTGTAACGTGTGCTGTGTGAAATACGCTGAATAATCCAGCGTGCTCTGAGCAGCATACTGACGAGAGAGAGGGCGATGTTACAAAAATGAGAATTTAAGAGTACTCCATCACACACGACGCTCATGGGATACGAGTACTTTCCAGAAAGTATTAAACTTCATGTTATTTATTCATTTATTACACTCGCATATATCCCATTGGATAAAATGCCGGAGTCTTTTCAGTTTGCTTCAGCATTATACGCGGGTATACTTCAACCGCTTATAGCGATCACGATACCAATTAATTTGCACGAGAAGAGATCGCGAGATAAATTGCGCGTGGATGAGTATCCCCGCGTTCCCGGCGATATCTAGCATGAACGACTCTAATTTTTTTTTTTTTTTATTTATTATACCAGAAATATCGGGTCGAGGCGTTCTCCGCCACGGTTCGCGTTCGCTCGGGCATCGGAGGTCTTCACGGGCGTGGAAAATGTCTACGGGGAGAGGCACGTCACGGCGCGGCGCGGGCGTGCGGAAAAAAGAGTGATTTAAGGAAGTTTGCGCCGACATACGGCGACGCGACAGCTGTACGCGATAGCGTGCTTACGTTTCCACTCTCGTTTTAATTTCATCGCGCGCGGATGCAGTTTGCCGGCGCGCGGCGGGGAAAATTTTGACCGCGCCGCCGGGCGCTCCTCGCACTTCGGCGCTTTCTCACGAGCATTTTTGCGCCGTATCCCCGCCGCGCCGCCCGCGCCGTTGCATTATGCACGCGGCACTGGAACGATATTACGGCGCATCCATCTTGAGATCCGAAACGCCACTACAATACGAATTATCAAACTAAACTTCTATCGCGCGACGGTTTCTCTCGCGCGGAGATGATTTTCCACGGGATTGTAGACGCCTTTTATCACGTTCCCCGCTTTCCCCCGCCGCTTTCTCGCGGTCCCGCCATTCGCCGTGAACAACCCTTGGCCCGCCGAAGCTAGCTCTCGCAGCTCGGAATTGTCGAAGAAGCCCATCCCGACCGGAGAGAAGTTTTTAGAATCCCGTCGGGAAATTAAAAGTCCGACGGCAACGCGAGTCGATGACAGCGCTTCGTTAATGCGAGAGTAAACTATGGGAATATCCTGGCTTGTAGAAAAAAAAAAAAAAGAGGACTCCGTGAAATCAGGTTAGAGAATTCGACGGAATTCTGATGCTCGACGGGGAATGCGTTATTCTCCGGGAGCGGGAATGCAACGGACAACGAAGGTGACGTTTGCGAGAATCGTCGAACCGAACGGGAACCGCTACTAATTTATTAAACCGTTGTGGGAGAACACGCGGCATCGATTTCAATTAATATCATCGTCTTGCAACCATTATACAAGCATGAGACAAGCTTATATAATGTATATTGTATACGATATCCAACACCAATCTCACAATCCCCATCTAATGTTATTGATTTATCGGACGACATTTGGTATGGACGTTCAGCATCGGCTACCCCTCATCTATTGTTGATCGAGATATCAAATTTTCTTAAATTGACCGTTTTCCATTACCGATAATCGCGTTTTGTTTCTTCTGTCAAAGTCTCGCTAGAATTCCGTGCCGAAATGGAAACGGCGTAACCATGAATGGAACCACCGTTAGAATACAAAGTACCGTATGCCGCAAGTTGATAATTTTATTCGATTACAGAGCATTTCGTTGCTCTGCTTCTCTGCTCACATCGACAAATTTCACTGCGATCAGCTACATTTTCTTTAATATCCGCGAAATAAATTATTATGAGAAGCATAAATTAATATAATAAAATCGTAAATTAGAGTTCGTAGAAAAATTGACACGTCGTAGTTATCGTTTCATTATTGTTTTTAATAATCGGGCAAACCAGCGGAATATACATTTGCTGTCAAATTTTGAGAACAATAATTACGACACGATCGAGATCGCGATTTTTAATATCTTCTCCGTCTACTTCGTCCAAGCTGTGACGAAGGAAAGCACATAAAAACTCTCATTCGCTTCCGGTTTTTACGAATAGTTGGGTCCCTTTCGCGTCGCGAATGTTAGGTTTCAACGGAGTTTTCGAGGAAAGTACGATGCATCGTTCATCGGAACCGACCCACGACGATAACTTCTCGAGTCGAGCTATCTCATTACGAGAAACTTAGGTCGAAATTCACGCGAGACGCTCTAGGCGACCCCCTCTGGCATCGCCGCCTCGCCGTCGTCGGTCTACGATGATACTGATTTAATAACGCGGAATGGCAGAGGAACACTATGATGAACGTGACGACGAGAGCTGAAGAAACCCAAGGCACACACACACACACACACATTTTGTTCGCCTTTCTTAGCTTCATTTATCTAACAGCTACCTGGAGGAGCAAAAACTACTCGCGACAAACAAACGTCGGCGTTTCTGCGTCTTTAATAAGTCTCACGCGAAACGCGACGATTTGACCGACTCGCAGCAATATCTCGAGATATCTGCGAGATCCCATTTTTTTTTTTTTTCTTTCTCGCGGAATCCAGCGAGCGACTCTCCGCGCGTCATCGCAAGGAATACCGTGAACAACGGGAAGGAGCGGACACGCCGTTTCGACGGCCTGTCGCGTCGCGTCGCGTCGGGACAAAAAGAAATGACGTACGGAGGGTGCGCGCGACCGAGTGAGGTGGTGGATTCTGCGGAGGTTTCGAAAGAAAGGACGAGAGGAGGACCGGATGGGTAAAGGGGTAAGGAGGGTTGAGAGAGGGGGACAAGAAACGAACGACGGTGGTCCGTGGTTACCGCGAACTACACAATAGTTGGCCGTCTCACAATAGAGCAGCTCAGGGCTGCGAGCGAGCAGACGGAATGAGTTTTTCCTTCGTTTCGAGTCGCGGGGACTATTTTAGTTTCCATTCTTTCGTTTCGTGCCGCGACTCCTCTCTCTCTCTCCCCTCTCTTCTCTTCTCTTCTCCTCTCCTCTCTTCGGCTCGCCTTTTATCTCACTCTGTGTTCCTCGCGCCGCGGCCCGCGCCGTTCCTTTCTCACCATCGCATGCATTCCTAGGACGCTCCTTATTCGTCCCACGGCCCTTTCTTTCGCTCACGCGGCCCGGGGTCCCGTCTCATTTTGGAGCGTCGCGTCATAAAGTTATTATTTTACGCGATGCGCGCGAGAAATTACGAACGTAAAGGTGACCTGGCGGGGCCTGTTTCGTCAACGTATAGCGAGAGAGAACGTGAACGGACTGATTCCCGGCGGAACGCCCGCGCGTTAATTTGTTAATTCCGGTCACGGACGCGGACCACCTTGGTGTCTTCGGGACGCGACCAATTCAACCTTGCGCCGCGCGAGCGACGACTAAATCGAAGTTCCTAGCTGCAGAAAATAGAATGAAGAGAAAGAACTTCATTTAGAAGAGGAATTTGCCAATTTGGCAATTCTTGACTTAAATAAAAGTATCTGTATACAGACAACAGTGCAATAAATAAATCTAAATATTTTGAAACAAAAATAGATGTAGATAGTGTTAGCAAAAAATAGATTTTAGAGAGCGAGAGAACACACCTACTCTGAAATATAGATATTTTTTATATACTCCAATTTTTATATAAATTATAAATAATTTTATAAGCAATATTGGTAAATGTTTTACTCGAATCCTTACAAACGATCTGTTAATCGAATTGAATTATAACATATTGAATTAAATATAGAGGTAAAGAGAGAGAAAGAGATTTTGTGTTATAAATTTTTCTCTTTATTCTTTTCATTCTCTTATTTACGTTCATTCGATATTGATTTTCAAGTGTAGATTGAAAGAATAATGGGACTATTGACTGATGTTGATCTAATTGTAAGCAGATTCTAAGAAAATTGAAAACTTGAATTTTATATGTACATTAAGCTGCGCGTTTAATTTGGTTCTTCTCATATAGTATATCTCTCCTCTCTTTCCTTTCTTGATAAAGCGGACGGGAGAATTATTTAATTAAGGTTTAATTAGGATTAGATCAAAACTGGATAGCTATTATTATGACAGACCGCCTCGAAGAGGCGGAACACGCACGACACGCAGGGCTTTTCGACGAAAGGCGCGTGAGGCCGAAATTAATTTGTTTCCTGATCATTTCGAGCCCGCGGACCACCTGCACGATACATAATTCCTTTATCGGTTGAACATTCCCCGTGTGAAACGTTTTCTCTCTAGGTCCAATAATTAAAGCGCCGACTTAAATTGTTTTACGAAATATTAAACATGCCGTAGAAGAGGATACGAATGAATATTCAACATCTATAAAATCGTGACTATTCGTTTATTAAATACCTTTCCAATCTGCGCCTTTCTATCGCGCGGAGGAGAAATTATTTTCCATCGATGAACGTTTCGCATATATGTTATTTTCTCATGAAGCAATTTTCAGGCAGAACAAAATTATCTTCTTTTTTTTTTTACAATCCAGATGAAAAATAATTGTTGAATAATTTATAAAATGTTAATAAAAATTACGGTGGCGAAAGAGATATAAAGCTGACAATTATTCTCAGGAACAATAATATTTTTGAATATATGATTACGAAAGTTGCAACCGCAGCGAACGCGAGATATTGCACCGGAGAGATAAATATACGTCTGTTAATTTACGCATTTATTTAAATGCTTTTTTATCGCATTGAAATATTCACCCAATTGCACCACGATCGAGCAATGCTTAGACAACGGATGCACAGGTCAGATAAAACGTTTCCAAGTTGCACGCTTCGACACACGCACGTAATTGTATCCCGGATTCGTCCCCGTATATCAAAAATCGTGAATATTCGCTTTGGCAGGTGGACATATCTGCTTAATCGCTAGGTTTCAAGATTTATGACGCGGCGAGCGGTCCGTTACGCCATTCGAAATCATTTTTCGATTGATTATCACCGGCCGCCCGTTCCTCCCTTCCTCGCCTCTTTTTTCTCTCTTCTCTCTTTTTTTCTGTCGTTCCCGCGGAGCTGTCGCGAAAAAAATATTTTCCGGCCGAAGCGCGCGCGCGCGGCTTCAGGTACGTACGTATATCTGCGAATCTCGTTTTATGAAACAGCGAATTTTCGAGTTACAAATAAAATCGGCGCGGCACTGTAACGAATATCGCGCGCCATTTCACGTATCTATTAACTTTTCGATCGTGACGCGTCGAAATGGAAAAAAAAAAGGGGGAAAGGGGGAAAAAACACAGGCGGGGAGGAAACAAAAACAAGAACAAACGAACAAAAAAAAAAAGAGTAGGAAGGACGGGCCGGGTCCATTGTTAACGCGTCCCAATTATTTCACGTGGATCCGCTCGTAAAATATTGAGCCTCGCGCGTCTGTCGGCCGGAGCTGATATTCCGGCGCGGCGCGGCGCCCCGCTGTTTTCCCTCGCCCTTTTTCGCGTGACACGCGGAAAGGGTGGCACGGCTCTTGGCGCCGTCGAAGAGCGATGTGAACAAAACGCATCCTGAATCCGAGACTTCTAAGAATACCGTCGTCCGGAGAGAGGTCGCTCGCAACGTCATTAGCGAAGACATAATTTCAAAGAGCGTTTCCTGCGCGCGAGACGGACCGAGACCGTTCTCTCAGATGACTTTTATTTGATGTCAGGCTGCACGGAAAACTTTGATGACATGCCAGTCGGGTTTGAGTCGCGCTCTCTGCTTTGGTCCGCCACCGCAATAACGTCCGTGCTCTACGCTCGGCAAATTGTACCGGCTTTCGTGCCGTTGGTTTTGTTTATAATGAGTGGCTCAGCTTGATGATACATGTCGCTGAAGATACGATATAGTTTGGAGCATTGTAAAATATACAACATATCGTTGCTGATATCGCAAGTTGTAAAAAGATTCAACATCTTCAAGTTGCTATATTTGTTTTGCAAAGCTTATAAATTATTATGTAAGAGAAATGTACACGATGCCGAATTGAAGCTGCTAGCGTATGTGTTCTCCGCGAAATTCCATCCGCAAAGCAGCGTGCGTGCTAATGCGAATATTGTATAATATAACATCATTATTTCTTTGTGTTTTCGAATTTACGCGGCGCACACTTACGGTGGAATTTTAATCCCCGAAAAAAATGTAGATAAATTTCGTTACATTGAGCAGACGATGGAATTTCACTTTTCGCATGAGTTCTCATTGACGACGAGACGACCGCAAGATCGGCGAGACGTGAAAAATATACGCGACCGCGAATTAAAAAAAAAAAACAACAATAAAACTGTATATCCCGTTCGTTCATTAACGCTCGACAATGCCGGACGGAATTATTTTTGGTTTATCGCGCGTCGCTTAATGAATTTTCCCAGTCACGCGAGAAGCGCTTTGCCGCACGGATTGCCAGTAAATTCGCAACAACTGCTTGACCATTGTCACGATGGCCGCGCTCTCCAATGTGATGAACACGGAAGGGCTCTCATGACGCGATTCGTCACATCAAATGAGAGGAATTTCAATCAAAGTCAAAGGCGGAACAAATAATTGTTATTGATGGAAACGTGCTTGTTACGCATTAAACAATTTCGACACGTGTTGCGAGAGATATATTAGCCTCTCGTTAATTTGATACACATTCCCCAACGTGTAATATTATATTCAAGACATAGTTTCAAATTAACGAAATTACGTGAGTAATGCATAAAGAATGATAAATTTTGTTTCATTTCGTTATGTATTATCACGCGAGAGGAATTGCGACTTTTTAAGTTGCTACTATGCGTTCTTATACTTTTTGCTTAAACGAGAATCCAATTATCTATTATCCCATTCTCGTTACACGTCTCGGAACGTAAATTAATTTTCTTAATTTCCACGGAGCGCGGAGTCGCGATACGAATAAACGTCACGGTGAATATTACGAACGAGTGACAATAAGCAGAGACACTGTTCGCGAACAATCCGCACTTTCGTACAATTCGACATTTATTAGCGATACAGACGATGCAGATGGTGAGAGAACTTTCTCTCGACATTTGAATTGTTTGGCGCGCCGTGAAGACATCTCATCCCGGGGTAAGATTTCGCCAGACTATCTCGGTTCAGACGTCTTCGCGCTGCGTGTTAACTTTTTGTTTGCTCGGCGTGCTTGGCTGCGCGTTTAAACGTAGGCAGAGCTTCCTTAATGCCTTCTCCATTTCTTCGGGGGTGACGGAGCTTTTACCAGCCACCGTGGCTAAGTTCTTGGCGTCTTGCAGACACTCCTCCAATATGCTCTCGACTACGGCCGAGAGAGCGGCCTGTGCTTTACCAGATATGGCATACGTTTGACCTGCTATCCAAAATTAGTACGATTGATATGAGTTCCTCGATAGAGCGTAATACGATGAAGTTGACTATAGAGATATCTAGAAGGAAAACTTATTAATATCTACCACACGTCGAATTGCGCTTTATTATAGATAGCATATTCTCGTAGCCATAAAATCGTTATAATTTTCCTTTGGGTGAACGCTATGTCGTTTTCACGACCTGTCAGAGATGAAGGATTCATCTATATGTTCTATAATTTCGTTGGTAGAATATGAAGTGTGTTCTACCTGATTTTAGTTCGCGTAAAAATAACGGTTTCTTGAATGCAGGCGAGAATCCGGTGTCGATTAAGATTGATGAGGAATTTGATTAACAAATAAGTTAAATAAAATTAAATATAGAACGAATTTAGACTAATATGCGAAAACGTATGCTACCTCTTTTGGCGCCTGTTCCCTCATCATATATTATCTCAGATTGTGATGTCAGAGAAAATATGCAATAACATTTATTATATTAAAATTTAAATATGTTTTAATAAAACAACACAATCGATAGACTCGACTTGTAAAATGTAACGAAAACTCTCTATTTGTTTCGTTAATTATAATTAATAAATAACCATATATCTGGGAATGAATTATGCATAATCAAACACACAAAATGAGCTATGTTCACAGCTAATGTCACAACTGTCAAATTAATAATATATAGAAATAAATATATGATTTGTTTCCTTCTCGGAAAAATAGATAGTTTTCGATATTTTACAAATCGGTTCTATCGATTGTAAGTGTTGCTTTATTGAAACATATTTCTAATTTATTTTCTCTGACGTCATAATCTGAGATAGTAGTGGTGAGTGAACAGGAGCCTTATACTAGTAAAACCACTCGCGTTTCTAACGTAACGACGAAGACATTTTGATGGAACGTGAATCTGCGCTAGCGAGAGTAGCGAGTCTTCCGCGATTGATTGCGAGGAGGGTATGCGCGTACGATTGATCGACAACGGTTTCGGCTTCGCACTCGGCGCGCATTGGCATACATTTTTTATTTCCACGTGCATGTATTCCACCGCCCGGCCCGCGCAACGCGGCGCGTATTCGACGGACGGAAAATTGCGAGACGGGCGGAGAGAAAAGCGGAAATCGGTCGCGCGAGGGTGCGCGCCCGCCCCTCGGCGGCAGGGGAGGAGGGAAAAGCGAGCAACCTCGCGGGAAAATGGTCCTTTCAGCGCTCGATGAAATATGGATCGTTTGTTACAACTTGCGTGTAGCATACACCGCGGCGCTTCTGAAGGCGTTTGGGCGAACACGAGAAGTCCCTTTTTGGTAAGGAGATACGATCGGGGCTTAATCGTCGACAGATAAATCGATATCGGGGACGCGCCCTGAGAACGCTACCTTTGCTGCGCTCGATTGACGATTAGAAACGAGAACGGGCTAAAAATTCGCAAACTGCTCGCTCGCTCGCTCTCGCAAAACCGAATACCGCAACGTTTGATGCAACCGCGGTCATTTCGGCAAAGAGATAAGGACGACCGATCGAAAATTTAGTAAAAAAAAACGGCGAACACACGTAGCATGCAGAAAAAAACGCGCGAGCGTGTAAAAACGTATGAAAACTGGATCACTGACGTTGGAATATCGACGATATGTCACAATTAAAAGTACAGCGATTACACGTCGCAAGCAAGCCGGCATTTCTCCCCATACTTTCGATATTAATTATTGTAACGTAATTAAGGCAGGTATAATATTGTCTCAAGATGCTGATACGGCTCTGTGATTGGTTCATGACATCTTAACCCTTAACGATTGTACCTAAGACGGTCTTAAATATAAGATCCGACTATGAATATACCGGCCTAAAACACTATTCGTAAATTGGCAAAGTTGACGAGGTGCGGAATCGATGCCGGGGACAACCACGTTCGACGTTTCTTACGCTTTCTCCGCTCATTAATTCGCGATCCGTACAACACAAACATGTCGGAATGTGTATCTAACGTCTCGGGTTTTATCCGAAGAATTCATCATTCTAACAAAGGGAGATAAGGAGTTTTTGGACGCCTATAAATTTCAGCTACGTGCCAGGCAACGCGCTTGAAATCTTGAGCGATAAAACGGTCCCTCTGCGATTACTCGCGTCTCAACCGATGATGGCGGAGATGGCGGATTGCATTTCTCTCGGCGAGATGCACGGCGAAACGATTAAACGCGTCAGCGGATTCTTACTCTCAGAGCGCGCGCCGTTAGTTTGCGGCGCCGTTCTTAATTCCGTCGCTATATCCGTAGCGCTGTAACCTGGTGTACACATAGGTGTGGTCGCGTTTTATCGGCGTGGGTGTATCTCATTTCGTAAAGTGCGCGACCACTTCACTTCTCGCCCCCCCCCCCTTCCTCCCCGTTCTTTGCCTCATTCATCCCCCTCCGGCTCCATACCACCGTGATTTCCGCCTGTCTCGCCCTCGCTCTGATCTCGCCCGTCTCCGCTCGTCGCTCCGATCCTCCCTCGCCTTCCCTCGAATTAATATGTCGCAATAATACGTCGTTTCTGTGACGTTTTTCGCGACTCGATGACAACGTATACCGGAAAACGATGCGGGCTCGATGGAGCGTGCCGGTGCGCGAGCTCATCGCTCGCAATTTTCGGAACGACCAAAAACACTCCCGGGCGACTCGCACGATCGAAACGTGCCTCGAGATACCATTCTTGTATGTACCGAGATTATATTGCGCGTTCACCTCGCAAAGCATCGCGCAGGGGGATATGAGAGGGAGAGAAGCAGACGGGATGGGAGTGTGCGTTCTTTGAAGCCGGGACGCCCCGGTATATTGTATGATACGAGACGCCGGCGAGAAAGATTGTAATGGATTTTCGTAGCTTGGAAAGTGAATCGCGTCCGAGATGGAATAAACGCGAGAGCAAGGCTCTCTCCGCGTCGCGTCGCGTCGCGTCGCGTCGCAATGCATTTAATAACGCGCTTTAAATTATCTTCTGTCAGGGAATAATTATCGCGCGGCCGACGACGGGAAATTGAAGTGGCGCGCTATTTTTCCCCGCTAAGAAATGTTCCGCTTCTCAAAATTTATAACAGTAATATCAATAAAGTACTAATAATTAATGATAATAATTAACTTTGTAGGTTAATCTTGTCGCAAATATTTTACGTACCTTTATCCTCCCTGATGTCGGGATATAGCTTCCTTATTCGACGCCACTTGCCGGGTCGGTTTTTACGACGCATGCTGTGACATCCGAAGATATTATTTGATTATTAATTTAGAACATAATCGATTAAAGTAATTTGGAAGTAGGTCCCAATTGAAATGTCAGTTCAACGTTATCTACGAAACAAATGTTTCACGCCGTTCAGCTTCTCCGGCGAATGGCGATACTAGTTTCTACACTATACTTCAAGTCTCATGTGTATGTACAGTCGCGGTCAGAGTAGTTACGACACTTAAAAAACTACTTATTTTTAAAAAACTAACTATAACTTATAACTATAACTTATTTTCCTAAATTTATTTTTAAAAAAAGTGTTGCAACTACTCTGACCGCGACGACACCACACATTTATATTAATTTATGCGTAAATTGCATTAATTTTATAAATGCGATTATTTTATTTCATCAAGCCGCTGTCTACCGCAATTTTCAATATAGCTTCCTGGAAAAATGCATTTCTATATTATTGGGCATCTTGGCATTTCAAAATTGCAATCACATAAAAGTTTCTGTTTGGTGACGTGCCGTGGCATCTTGGTCGGAGCTGAGACGATACAATTTTTCTCCGGATATGTCTGTGTACAAAGGAGATAAAAATGTTGAACCTCGGAAACTGTAACTGTACAAACAAATTGCTTAACGCAGAAAATATTCGATTACAATATCATTATTGCGTTTGATTTTAATTTAATTCAATATAACGTTTTGATTCTTTATTTTGACGCTTTTTAATAAAGACAGAATCATTATAAATAAAAGCGTTTAATTGTAAAAGCCTCTATATATTTTTTAAACAAAATGCAATTTATGCAAAAGTAGAGATCGCCTTTATTAAACAACGATTCACGACGAACTGGTCGCCCTGGTCGGCGATCGTAAATTAAGAAGTGTAATATGGCAAAAAGTAAAACGAGTCTGAATTTAATATCGCAACAGATTGGTCGATCGTGATCAGCGGTTATTCGCGGAAAATCCGCACACCCGGAGGTACAAGGTGGAATTCGCGGCTGGCGCATATTTACACCCCTTACACGAGATATGCGGAGGGAACATCTGCGAGATGTGGCGCGCGCCGGCATTACGAAGGATTGCGGTTGCATACTGCAGTTGATGCGCGGCGATAGACAGGCGGCTAAGCTGATGGTACCAATCTGTCGCGTCCTAGTTTAGCCCCCCCTAATTATTATGCATTGCCATCATGCAAATAGATGGCATTTAATCGACTTCCCATACGAGGTGGCACACGCGTCGTGCGAAATTTCTTTGACACGGCCACTGAAAAACAACAGAAACGAAAAGAGGAAAATGAAACGAGATCTATCTCCGGTTGACGTGGCACTTCTAGAACATTGTTGACGGCATTGCCGGCGATGAGAGAACACCTCTTTAATTGTATTAGTTAGATCGCGCGAAGTAGGCCGTGGAAAACGGGAAATTAAAGGAATCTTAGGAAACGGGTTACGAGGAAACAGGCTCTCTCTTTCTCTCGGTCGCCCTGCCTCTCTCTCTTCCGGCACCTCTACTCTCCGTAAATCTTTTTGATCGGGAAATTCGACGGCGCGCGAGATGAAATTTATGAACTCGAGTGCCAGTACTTTTCTTTTCCTCGCAAAAGGAGGAAAGCAGATCCGCGAGACACTTAACTCGGTAACATCGGGAGTATCTATAGGAAGGGAGGGAGAGAAAGAGTGAGAGAAAGAGAGAGAGAGAGGGAAAGAGAGAAGCCAATTACTTTACCCGGGGATGAGGCGAAAGAGTAAAATTTGTAACGGAAGTTCGGCAGTAGTACGGGCGAAGGCAATTCAGCGTTGACGTATCGCGGCGTCGAGTTTCGAAATGAAATATCCGGTTTCCGTACATTCGATCTTTCGTCGGACGTATATTTCAACTTTGTCTAACGACTGCGTTATTAGGTCGACGCTTCTTCGCTCATATCCTGGGGGCGTAAAGAGGGATACGCGATCAGTGAAATATTAAACCTTTCAGCGTCACGTCGGCTGCTATTTATACCATTATTGTTGATAGGGTACGGAAGAACTAATGAAACTTCGATATGTATTGCACAGAATAGGAAGAGTATCGCGTTTCCTTCGACAGTGTGCCGTCAAACATGCTGTGAACGACAAAGAAATTTAATACGATCATGATTAAATTAAATAAATAAAGTTTATCCAAAACCCTCTCCCATATAAAAATCTCGTTACATATGTAGATTACATATGTATATGCGTACCTACGTAGAAATGTTATAACGCCAATTTTGGAATATCCGTTTTCCCGATCGAGTTCCAGCCCCGGTCTATATTATAAACTAATATTATATATAATAAAAAAATTAAACTTGTAATTTTAAACTACTTCACATCAAATCCACTGATATTCTCTTACACTCTTTTTCTCTCTTTCTCCTTCTCTCTCTCATTCTCTCTCCCTGAAATTTGCCGGCTACATTACGCGTCACGTTACGCCGCACTTTTACGATAAGCGCACGATTACGCTTTATGGCGGATCGCAAAATCTATATTCCATACGCGGGCTTTACAAGCTTACGCCATTTTCTCGTAAAAATGAACAAGCAACGACTGCCGTTGCCGTCATCGAGAAAGTTGTTTCTTTTCATCGGCATAATTTCGACGACAGCTCGGAAAACGTCGCGCATCCGCATCAACTTCCGCGTCGCGGTCTGGAGACCGCGAGAGAAAAACGAATCGGTTTCTCGCGTCGTTTCGACACGAAAAAAAAAAGAAAAAGAGAGAGAGAAGCCGATTTGGCGGACGTAATTAGCCTCCGTCGTCCGGTCGGAGCGCGTCGAAAATTTTCCCGAGAAAATTACTGCGATCGCGGCGGCTGCTCCCGGCGGGTACCATGCCGTAAAATTTCACGGTATCGTACCGCGAACAATATCCCGATATTCCCGGTTTTCGAAGCCCGCGTCGCGGATACGACGCCCTGAGGGCTTTTTCTCATGGTTACTTTTGTTCTACGACTATTAGGTACCCCGCCGATCTCTCGTCGTCTCTGGTTACGCGCTTTCCGATAGTCGAAACGTCAATGCGCGCATGCATGTTAATGCATGCGATGCGCGCATAACGCGGACGTAACGCGAGGCGAACGACGCAGTCAATATAGTATATAACGAGGTAAACGCAACACGGAAAATAGACGTGTAAATTATGCGCGCCTGAAAATTATATTCGCCGTTCTGTTAATATGGGAGGAAGGTATAATTTCTCGTATACATGTGTGTAGGCGACGATATAATAGATACCGTTATATGTCGAACGCATAGATTGCATAATAGATTGCATTTTGTTCCTTTGAGAAAATTCAAACGTCGAACGACGAAAAAGTGATTAACGAGAAAGAAGGGCAAGAGGAAATGTAAAGATTGAAAATAATCGAGCAGTATTTTGGACGATGGTATACCAGAAATCTTAGCGAAAAATATAAAATTTTTCACGGTATATCGTTTCGCGGACAGTATTCCCAATATTCTCCATTCCGCAGTGTAGCTGATACGATACCGCAGGGGCTTCCATTACTGTTATTCTCGACCTGCAGTCGTTTGAGTTCACTACCGTGAATAAATACGGTCTTTTCAGCCAGGAGTTTCGAGCCTTTACACTCTTAATACAAGCGTCTTACAGATAGTAGCGAAACATTACGTTCTTCGTGTTGTATCGCTTCGTTTTATGCGAATTTATCTTATATAAGAAAATGTCACTTTATATAGATCATGTCACTTTGCACAGATGTTTTATAAACGTTTTTAACCCGGGAACGTGTGCCTGATTTTTTTTGCATATAAATAGTCACCTAGGTGGTGATTTTTACATCCCAATTAAAAGTCATTGTTATTAATTATATATTGCATATTTTTTATTGTTATTAATTATATATTGCATATTTTTTATTGTTCTATAATTTAATAGTATTTGAGGCGAATATGTATATTTACTCAACATTTTTCGAAAAAAGTGAGGAAAAATATTTTTAAAAATATTTAAAAAACGAAAGAAACATATTAAAATTACTGTGACTTGAGTTTTATTCTTTCGATACTGGAGTGTAAAAATCACTTCAGGCGTCCCTAGGTTAATCAATTAGTATTTATTTTTGATGACAAATTGCAACGTGCGTTATGAGATTATTATCAATTTACGATTAAGCAATGGTGGCTAGACACCACCGGGTAAAGGCTGTCGTCGTGGACGACAGGGGACGAGGTTTCTCAAGGTAAACACCCAAATTGTCGACAACAGGAACCAAGTAATATTCCTGACAGTGCCATCTAAAATGTTAATTTGCCGAATAGTCGCGCGAAACGGACGAAGAATCTAATTCACGGTATAGCCGAGTGCAAATTAACGACGCCGTTCAGCGTTCTATTCGAGAATAGGATTAACGAAATACTTAATGCAATCGTGCTCAATCTTCATTTAGCCGCGCATTCACGAAAACGAAATTAAGTCTTATGCAAGAATAACGTCTATCATTGTCAGAGGGAATAATTAATTTCTCCGCTTTGACGCTTGAAATCACCGCTGTTCTCCAGATAACAAGAGGGTCTCGACGGCGGAATTTCATGAATCTGTGTCTAAATAGAATTTCTCATTCGTACTTTCTCCTCATGGAGGAAATGGGTTTACCAATGTATGTAAACGCCTCAACTTGTAATTTGATAAGCTCGGATATTAATCTCTTGAGCGCTTTAGCTTCAACTGGCGGCTGAGAAATCAATGAACGACTATCTACTCAAAACTTGGGCAAAAATAACAGAGGAAGGAATAATTTATTTGTTTTACGTATGCAACGTCTCTATTTATTTTTAACATTTTAATTATTTGATGAAGAAAACGACGCTCTCCAAGAATATTATACAATTACGAAAAAGTACACGTGTCAAAATGTCAATTCTTTATGACAAAATCTGCGCTTAACTTTCTTAAATAGAGAATAAGATATATTTGATAAGACTATATTTGAGCTGTTTTTGAAATTTGAATGTCGCTAATAGGCCACCGGTAAATAATCAATTATTAGTTGTGTGCAAAATGGCACACTGGGATCGTTCGCTGTCGCCGGCCGGGCGAATCTCAAATTCTTCGCCGTCGACATTTCGGCGTCGTGACGATGCAAGGATTAGCCTCGAGGGGCCGACGAGCGCAAGCACTACGTGTATAAGAGTCGTCAAATTATTCTGGACGTGCTTGTCGACGACGTGAATCCACCTGACGGCGCGGGCAACTCTCTTTGGGATATATCGTGGTTTGTTTACCCGAAACTACTGTCCCAGGCCGGCGGTTGCCAGGAGATCCGTCTCTGTCACTTCGTATACAAAGGACTTGGGGGGGGGGGGGGGTCGATGTTGGCGAACGACGACGGGATAAGGGGAGCTCCGGCGACGCGACGGGGCGGACGGAAGAGTGTCATATAACGACAGCTTATTTCGCACGGCGTACCTCGGACGTCGATGACCAGGGTGACCGATAGATACGAAGAACGGCGAAAAGGGCAGGGTGGCAGGGGGCGGGAGGGGGGGGGGGGTGAAAGACCGAACCCCGAGTTCATCGAGCGATCGAATCGCCTACTTCCGCCGACACTCGCCGGATCGCTGGCAGTTTATTTCCGCCCGACGTGGAATCGAGAGTCGATGCGATGCGCCATGAGGGCTCGAGGGGCGCGTTGTCCTAACGATGTGATTTATCGCCGTCTACGAGCCCTGACAGGTCCCCGTCATCGTCCGGGTATACACAGACAGCGGGACGGCCAACGTCGATTTCTAGCTTATCGCGCAACCGGCGGCGATAAGCGGCTTACTGGAAGTCTGTCGAAGAGCAAACCGGCGGCGCTTGGAGCCGGCGTTGCTGAAATAGCGCAAACAACGGAAGTGGCACGGCTTAAGTACGTGGTTGCAGGCGGCTGCGTCGCTCGGCGATCAGATACACGCGCGATCTATGTACGCGGTATGTACAAAGTCGGAGATCGAGCGCGCGCCTCTCGAACTCACGGAATTTCCGGGTATATGTCCTCCCCCGTAACGTAAATGATAAACTTCTGAAGAAAGATTGCCTTAGCGCGCACATCCGGCGATATTATCCGCAGCAATGTGACCACCTTTCGCACCGAGTCAATTTATCTGTAATTGGTCTGGGTTAATATTCCATACGACTCGGCCGCATCACGTGCGAATATTGCCGTATGACGTTGTTAGTGAGTGCCAATTTAGCCATCGGTCGGCGAACCAATTCACCAACCTGTCAAACTGTCAGCGTGGCGGGCACGCGGAACGTACAACGCGCGAGTGTCCGACGAATTTCGTATACCGAGCCGCAGCGCGCTCGACGCGGACGTCGAGCGCGGCGACGGACAATTTTTAGCCGCGTCGAAGGGAACTCGTTAACTGAAAATAAGCTCGAGTCGTGGAAAATGAAATGTCAGACTTGTCCGGAAGTAATTAATCCCTCTTTAATACTTACTCCAACTTCGGCGTACTGCGAGGAGCTCTTCGATAGCTAATGCTAATCTACCTGCTAATGACGATTGGGGCATATCGCTTGGGAACGTGTGTAAATAACAACAGCGAGGGTGTGCATATTAAACAACAAGATTTATTATCTATATATATACAAACGTTTATATTTGACCATTTAATTAACCACGAAGCACGATAAAACATCCGTGTAGACAAAACATTTATACGCTCCTCCAGACATTCGCGAGTAGTTTTTACGGGAAGGCTTCCGACGAGAGACAGAGGTGACGGGAAGTCTTCTTTTTTTTTTTTTCTTTTCTTTCAACGGCGGAAAATTATTGTCTCTGTACA
This sequence comes from Leptothorax acervorum, assembly GCA_035220615.1. Taxonomy (NCBI): domain Eukaryota; kingdom Metazoa; phylum Arthropoda; class Insecta; order Hymenoptera; family Formicidae; genus Leptothorax; species Leptothorax acervorum. Next base: position 1,003,295 of record JASTWQ010000014.1, read on the forward strand.
CGCGCATATGATCGCGCCCTGACGTACCCAAGTATCACCGTTTCCCTTAGAAACGAAGCTAACGAGGCTACCTCTTATCAGCTAGGTGAAAAACAAGAATAGGAATGTCGAATCGACGTGCCACGGTCGGGTGGGGGGCGAGGGGTTGAGTCCTTAACGGTATTTATTGTCTATTTACAAGCGTCGTTTAATCGCGTACGGCGGTTTGGCGAGCATCGGAGGGTACTGACCCGCGGGATAATCTCGGGCGCAAAGACGCTATACCTCCGTCTATATACAACTCTCCTGTACACGCAGGCTCCTTGTGTAGATGTCGTGAGTGCGATGCACCGGCAGCGTGCTGGGCCGCAACGGGCTCAGGCTCTTCTCGGTCTTCTCCACGTAACCGTTCGGATAGATCCAGGAGTCCTTGGCGTGAAGCACCGACGAGGGCGACGGATAATCGAGGTCCTCGAGGCACCTGAAGTCCTTGGCCCTCTCGGACGACTTGCTGGACGCGTAGCCCGGCTCGAAGATGTCCGGCCGTCTCTCCGCGGTCTTGCTCGGTATCACGTCCGGATCGTCGTCCGGCACGTCCGCGTTTATCTGCTCCTTCAAGTTATCCCGCTGTGCCCCATTCGTCGCCGGCGGCGCCGTCGGCCGGTCCTCCTTGCTTTCATACTGCACCGGCTCCACCGTCCGCGTCTTCATCGTCTGCGTCGGATGGTTGCGCCGGTACAGGGTCAGCGTTATCCCGACGATCAGAATGCAAATAGCGGTTACACCGCCGGCGAAGCACGCCACCAGGAGGCTGTAATCGGTCGTCTCGTCCGAGATTCCGCGACCTGCGAAGCAAGCGTTGAAAAAAAAAAAATCGTGACTTGTGGGAGGGTCTAATGTACTTTTCTAGAAATAATGAGCACTTCGATCTCAGAACGTATATCGCTGGGTTGTACATTGACAGCGTGACCTGTTTTCCAAATGATAATCAAATGGTAGATAAATACTCGAGGCTAGACTCCAAGCAAGATTTAAACGTAAAAGAATCGGCTTAATTCGAAAGGAACTAGATCTCTGTCTCTCGATAAAATATTCGATATCTGTACGGAGAGGAAGAATTTTGCCGCCGTGGCAAAACCCCATCGCTGCTGCTGCTGCTGCTGCTGCACATTCGACGTGAGATTGACCAATTTTACTAACCAATTATTCGATATTGCAGTAGCAAAATCTGTGTTCCGTTGGTGAAATAAAAAAAATCTTATTGCGTGCATGTGCGAGTAAATTTGTTCGCGGAAAGCAAATTTATCGTTAAGGCAAATTTAATTTGCCGTCGAAACAAAATAGTCTATTTCAAACGAATTCATTTTGCTATTAATATATTTAATATAGTTTTTACGTTCTCTACGTGCTCGGCATAATTAACGAACGTGAACATTAACAGAGCAATTGATGCAAGGAGCATTTTATCGATCCTATCGTCTGTTTACGTATTGTTAACAGTTAAAGTATTCAGGGCTTTATTGGTTTATCCGATGATGACGATACTTGCGAGATGAACACGGCGCGCGCATTATCGATCCCGTACGAATGTCAAGTTAGTTTTGGACCATCGACAATGCGAGCACATCACAATTAAGCGGCAATCAGCCACATCGGATTAGTGCGTAACGATTGGGAACGCGTTTGGGCGTTTTCTTTTTGGATTCCGGCAAATCGATTTCCATTAAACGGCAAATTTCGTATCGGCAATTTGCGTCTCTCGCAAAGAGACGTTTTATCTGTGCGCGCGCGCGCGCGGTGCATTACAGCTCTTTAACATTACATGAGACGAAAATCCATACGAGGGGGAATCATCATGCAAATTTCACGGGATAAAACCAGTAATAATTCCTACGAGCTCTATTCTTAATGCCTCGTATGCGGGAGAATAAATCGAGTAACTTGTGGAATCCGGAAAAATATTTTACATTAATTATGTTTTCATTATAACTATTATATAACGTCGAATTCAGAATTTATTAAAGCGTTAGCTCGAGATATCGCGATATCTAATTCGGTTGCAGCATGACACACTCGTCGCAGGATTAACGGCTGGTCGTTGCGCGCAAGACGTGCGATTTCCTAACGTATATCCGTATATATTTTCGACCGGCAAAGAACATTCGTCCTCATCAGGATGGACATCCGAACTGATGGCGACATCAACAGCAACGTCCGGGCAGCGTCGTTCGTCCCAACGTGTCCGGTAAACGAGATTCGCTTTTTCCGTGTACTTATTGGATCACGGAGGAAACGCAGGCAGCTTTCGGAAGCAAAGATTAAGAGGAGAAGGCGGAGGATCGGGTCCGCGGACAGAGATGGCCAGGCTCTTTAGAATTCAGAAAACGCCTCGGTTCGTTAGCCAACGAACGGTCTCCTCACGTGTGTATGTGTGTATGTGTGTGTATACATATATGTATAGACACACATGCATATATGTATACCGTGACGCGCATACACGCGCGCGAACGTACACGATCGAGAACGAGAGGCGGACACGCGAACGCGATTGTCTGAGTCCGTCATGCCGGGGTCTCGAAAGCTCCTTTCCCACCCCGCGCGCGTTTCTCCATTGCTATACCGTTAAGAGGGAGTATTTGCCACCCCTGCGGGAATAGGTAGAAGCTACTTGGACGGGGCCTGGCGCAATGTCTGAGAACATTTGAGGGGCTTCGAGCGCTTGCCGATACGCGACAGTGGTGGTGATACGCAGGTAGGATTCGGGATGAGCTTCGCCGGGTCGCGGGATGTGCGCGTGCACCCGCGTGCGTGCATGTACGCACGCACACGGGACGACGATATATATATAGGTACGGTTGCCACACATTCGCGTTACCACACGGCGGAATCGTGCGCGAGCCGGCATGAATAACCCATGAGGATGGAAATTAAAGACGATAAATGCAGCTGTAATGAGGTAGCGTCGAGGAAAGAGACTTGGGCTTTATGGGATTTTAATTCAAGGTCCGCGCGGGACAGCGTGATACTCGGCGAGGCGTCGCGGCGCGCGGCGCCGGTGGCCGCGTCTTCTCAAAAGGCGACATCGAAATGCGTATAATTACATCGGGAAGTTTTGACGGAAGTCGTTGATTAGTAATGTCAACGCGCAAACTTGGCGCCGCCCTCCCGTCGATAATGCATTAATATTTGATCAACCCGATATGTCTCGTACTTGATTACAGAAATGTCACGGCAAGCCCTCGACTCCACCGACTACCGAATCCGAAATAGCTGATTTAATCGATGTCAGAATTTGAGAGTCTCTATTGCCGAGATCGATAACCGAACTAGTGAAACGTTTGTTAAATATTCTATACCGCTGTCGCGAGAGTTAAATGCATCGCTTCATCTTAAGTAGCTTCAATTTATGAAGACAGCAAGGAAATGTACGTACTTTAGAACTATTAAATAGAATTGTAAATAGAAACTGTGAAATGGAACTTGAAAAAAGTAGAACTATGTAAAAATTTGAAGGAAGGTCTCGAGAGATACGACGAGACATGTTAACGAGCAAGTTCCTTTGGTCTAGATCAAAAAATATTTTAAGGTCGATTCAAATGCGCATACAATTTCGTCGAAAGCAAACAAGAGCGTTTACGATGTGCCGACGTGTATACTTAACTCCGTCGTGCAATTCGGTCCAATTAAGAAGCCCAGCTGAACGTTTCGGAATTCTTTCCACAACGGGTCGTTAGCGCTTTATTAACTCACCGCGTTATTATTTTGCCTCTCTAACGTTAAGATTACGTAATGAAAGTAGGAGGGTTAATCACGACGGGGGCAAACACCATCGACGTAATACAATCTACATACATTAAGACCGATAATAATAACTGGAAATTACACACAGGAAAGATACAGCGGAGGTATTCCCAAGAATAAACTCTCTCGAGACGTTTCGTAATCTCGAGCACGGTTTCATCGGGATTGTGAATTTTACCGGTGAAGATTTATACGTATCATCGCGCGGCGAACATTCGTTTAATCAGCTCGCCCTCTTTCTAAGTAATTGCCGAAACACACGTAACGCTCGTCTATAAGTGTGCCGTCCGGACGAGATTGCGGGTATGAAATCGCGCTACATCGAAATAATAATATCGATTTAAAATCTCAAGAGGCGCTTTAAAAAAAAAAAAAGAAAATTGGCAAAAACTCACCGGTGGTGTACATCGCCACTCCTTTGAGCGTGACCGGTTCCAGAACAACGGGATCGCTCCGGCCCTTCGCGTTGACGGCATAAAGATGAAGCCTGTAATTCCGTCCCGGCTCTAAGCCGGAGACTTCGAAAACTGGACCGGATGAGCCGGATCTGTCGGTGTGGTTCAGGTAGATGGTATTGACATGATAAACGTTCTCCTCGCTGTAGACCTCTAGCTCGTAATTAGTCAAGGGCAAACCACCGTCAAATCCCTCGGAGCACCTGACGATCAGCGAGTCCGAGTCCCTCGAGTCGGTGGCTTTAAAGTCTTCGTGACCTGTTTCACACGGACGCACACATATCGAGTCGGTTAAGCTCGTTCTCCCGGAGGAAGAAAAACATTCGGACTCGCTAGACCTAATTGCTTCCCGGCGCGAGCGTCGTCGTGGTAAAGCACACTCGATAGCGTCGATTAGGGAGTGGGGGGGGGGGGGGGGGCAGACCGAATTAATTGGATAATAGTCTTAGCTAGACTTGCATAATAAGTATATAGAATATACCGGCAGACTGTAATTAGCAGTGCTGATCGAAAATTACTATTCTAAATAACTATAAATCCTCAGTCACGATCATAAATCAGGACGAATGTGAAAGCCGACTTTTAAAATGAGTTATGTTCGAGCGCTGCGTTGTTTGCTAAAAAACGAATCTTATTGTTAGTTAGTTAAATTAAAATCGGAATGAATAAAATACCTTCCAGCTTTCCATTCATCTTAAAAATTAGAAGAAATTAGAGAAAATAGTAAACGCTCTTTAAAAATTTAAATAATGATTTTACCACAAATCCTCGCGTCAATTATCTAATCATTCTAATCGAATTATGGGGAAAAATGGCGGTTCCACTCGAGAGCATTGATGATCGATAAAAACTAATTTCACGGGCGTTTTCACGGTTATCGTGTCTTTCGAGGGGAAACAAGGAAACAAGCTGTTGAACGCAACAAGGGCATCGACCATAAGGCGTCAGGCCACGATGATGGCCGGTGTAATGGCGCAGTTAGCAGGTCGTTGCGAGGGTTCCCGGGAACCCCTCCTGCAGGCTTACGCTTACCCATTCGGTACGCGTAGGGTCCGGTCGACTGGAGGGCCGTGCAGTTCTGCAAGGGATAGGGCTTCCCGGCAACGATGATCTGAAAGAGACAGGGCGTTCTCTGCGCCCCTATCCGATTTCTCGCCCAGCAGGCGACCGTGCCGTAGTCCATGTCGCTCTCCGGTGTGTAATTCAGTCTGGAGCCGTGCCAGTGGGTCGTGATCAGGCTGAGCGGTTTGACCTGCGCGTACTTCGCGGGCGGCACGCTCATCAACTCCCCGGAGTTGTTGAACGTCCAGTGGAAGATCGTGGGCGGCGGTTTCGACTGTACGCCGCAGACCAGCGAGATCGTTTCGTGCTTCAGGGCGCCGACCACTTGGGTGGAAGAGCCGTCCTTGCAAATCGGTGCGTCTGAAAATACGAGGGCGCCGGCTGGTGGATTCAATTTACCGCGGTGCAGCGGAGCTCTCGCGCACGTGAACGTCACGGCCGGGAAAAATAAGGGCCGCGGCCGTCGTTGGCGGTTTTCGATTTCCATTCCTTACAGGCGTCGATAATTGACGCTTCTGTATGTAAACGCGATTTACCTAGCGTTCGACTCAATATCGACAATGTTGCGATAAGAGAGTGAATGTATTAATAAAATTAGAATAACGACATCGTTATAGCAGGTGGGCTCGAGATGATGAATTAAAAACACTTCGGCTGAGTTCCTGGTATCAGTCACGCGGATCGATTCGGGATATAGAAAGGGACGTACTCACACATCACTTCGAGAGTTACCGGTCGACTCATGGATTTCCCTTCGACGTTGACTGCCATGCAAGAATATTCCCCGGCGGAGCTTTTCGTCACGCTCTGCAACACCAGGGATTGTCCACCAGGAAGAATAATCCCCGCGGTGGCGTTCTGATGCAATTCTCTGCTGTCTTTGAACCAAAGTAGCTTGTAAGACTTTGGATTGGCCCGTACGTTGCACTCAAAGTAGACGTCGTCGCCCTCGTTTATATCGTTCGCCTTCAAACTGGAGCCCAACTTAATGCTCACCAGCGGTGCGTCTGAAAGCATCGTAGCGAGAAATATCTCTCTATTTATTTCTTATAATTTCGTACGCGTGATGGCAATTAGAAAATTGTCGTTGAAATGAGAATGTTAAGAAGAAAAACGAGAAACATATCAAGATTTAAAATTTTTAATTTCAAGTCGAATTTTGGGTCACTAACAAAAGTTTCTATATATGAGTAATTTGACGTAACTCAAGGTAGGCCATGAGGGAAAGGATATAATAACTTACAATACACCAATAAACGCCATTTGTCCTCCAAGCCACTGTTAGGCACCGCGGAATTTTCCACCCTGCACGTCAGAAATTTCCCATCGTCCTCGATGGTCGGCACGTAGCTCAGCACGCTTTTCGTGATGTTCGGATTGTCTGAGAACTACGAAGACCTCAGAATCCATGCCGTTGCAACGTAAAAACGAAGTCTTATACATCGAAAACGATAATCGTCCGATCGAGGAAGATATACTCACAGTTCTAGCCATGTGATGGACCTGATGAGTCCCTTTGTACCAGCTGAATACCACTCCCGGTTTAGCACCCGAAGTTTCACACTCGATGTCGTAAGTTTTTAATGCCGACAAATGAAATCGCTTATTCGTAATGTTGACCACGAGCGGCTTAACTGCGATGAACAATTACGCACAAAATGAGTTTTCAGTATAAAATATTCATAATATTTTAATTTTCTACTTCCACATTATACACATCATCAATTTATTAATTTTAATAATAAGCCTCGGATGAAATTATAGTGCAATAAGATATAAATTAATTGAAATTAAATACATAATTATACAAATTTTTCATTTCCTTTTCAACAGAATTTAATATAATACATAAAAACGATAGGGGAAAATTGAGGCAAGAAATTATTACAAAAATTACTTTTTTATCCTTATAATTTATGAAGAAAACATTTCTAAAGGTTTTCAACCAATATGAATATCGAATATCTCAATTACACTCACGGTTCATATCTATAATGACCTCAGAGGCCAGGGGCGTCATGAGCTGAGAATTGGTCGCCTTGCAAATTAGCCTCGCCCTCAGAAAGTCCCTGGTGACACTCGGGATATCCAACCGATTTATCGTTACGTCGTGCATCTGCGTATATGTATCGTCCAGGACTTTGTCATTGAGATACCACGTGACCCTCGGTGGAGGTATACCTCCGATCACCTCGCACAACAGCAACTTCTCGCTTCCCTCGTTAAACGTTTGCAGTATTTGAGCCATAGTCCTTTTAGTGTCGATATATATCACCGGCTTTTTCGGCGGCACTGTCAGCAAATTGAATTCCGATCATAGGAATTTATTTCGGTGACATCGGCATGCGCCACGTGTCCGTTATATCGAATTATATGCGCGATTTCCTTTGTTATCGTTTCCTAGTAAGATCGATTTCATTCGTCATAAATCTATATCCGACACCTGCATGGTCTCCGTACGATATACAATAATAATTTGAACTGTTTTAATGGCCCTCGGTAGATAGAAATCGAATCGAATACGCTAAAATATCTGAATCCGCGTAGCCAGGCAATGCTATCAAATTTCCGTATCGCGAAATGGTCTGCAGCGGATAACGGCACCGCGAAATGAGAATTAAGACATAACGGCCTGGTCTTTGATTCTTTTTTTTTTTTTTCTGCACGCCGGTGACCTCGGATGAGGCTAGCACCTGTTGAATCAGAGTACTATGACGTTGAATTAATTGATTCAGAATTGCTGAAACTGCATCGACCTTATATAACTAAGCGCATCAAACCGCAATGATCCGGCTGTTTGTTCCCAACATCTCGCTGGAATTGATCCAACCGACTTCGTAACTTCATTTCGTCTCATAGCTTTATTTCCACATGACTGTGCCGATACCCGTTGCGCGCGGAAGATTGAGGTTGAACGAATCAAACTATCTTTTCGATTTACTACCGTTTTCCGCGGTTACGCACCGCCCGCGTAAATCTCACCCGGATATAATACAAAACGAATAAATCACGAATGAATGGAGAGATAGCTGCCCATATGCGCCGCCTGATTAAAATCCCATAAAGCACAATCTGTCCGCCAACGTCGCTCGATAAGCCACAAAATTCGCGTCATAAAATGCTACATTCCATCGTAATAACAGATAATTGGAATAATAATGGAAAATTAATCCTAAGAGAGCCTTCGGGATCAATCGAGATTAATATTTCCAGATTATTTATAATTTATTTTTTTTTCTTTTTTATTTTTATTATGCCTCCTCAATTGTTTACACAAATTATGTTTTATATCGAAAATTTTTTAGAAGAAGGACAGATGTAAATACTATTTCATGCTGTATTCGTGCATAGCATTCATTATATTATACAATCAATGTGTCGATTAACTATAATCATTAGCAATTTATTTCAGCCTGACTGGCCAGTCGGGTCGAAATAAATCACTATTTGTTACTGACGAAACACAAAATATTTATTTCTGTCTATAATAATTAGTCTCAATTTGTGCATTTCTCTATATTTTAATGTTTAATAAATTACGTTTTTATATAATCCTAAATTATAGAGGAAAGTCCCCTATTATGAGATAGGATTCCTAATATGAGATAACGGGGTATCTTTTGAACTATTAGGCCCTATCTGGGTCTATTAGTTTAAAAGAAACCCTATTATCTTATATTAGGAACCTATCTCATAATAGGAAACTTTCCTCTATATATAAAATTATGTATATTTAAAGAATTTTCTACTTGCATAAAGGTGTCACCGTACACTTAATAAATATAATTAAGTCTTTAATCTTGATTTATTTCTGTCTATCACAAATAAAAAGATTCTAATAATTTTTATAAATAACTTATCGCGTTTCTCCTCAATTGCTCCATAAATACTGCGAATCTATTTAATTCAGATTTAATGAAATCTAAAATTGCTTAATAAATTTTTATGGAAATATCGAATTGTGATAATAATCAAATTTGACAGAAGTGCTCTTAAAGTAATAACTGTAATAGCTGCAATTATCACACTTATAGAGTTATACATATATGTATACGCAGAAATAGAAATTCCCGGTTTTCGTTGAAACTCACCTATGACCGTAAGATTAATCTTCTGATTCTTCGTGGGACTATTTTTAAAATCCACTCTACATCTGTATATACCACCGTCCGTGGACTCCAAGGGATCTATCTCCAGCTCGGCGGGCTTTACGTCCGTCTTCATAACCGCCCTTTCACCGAACACATACGGATCTGACCAAAGCCTTGCCTGAACTAGCTTCCTCCCCCGAACATCCATGCGATATATCGGTTCGCTGTCCTTTTCATCTCTGTACCAAAATACCATGATGACCGTCTCGTCTTTAATCGGAGGATCGATGTCGCAAGGTATCCGAGCTTTGAAACCGGCCATAGCGCTAACGTCTGATATAGGCACTGAAAAGTACAGGAAAGCGACAGAATTATCCTTACGGAAAGGATATATAGTTCTTCTTTATATAAATTATATAAAGCCTACATATATGTATAAAATAAATATAATTTTTTAAAGATATATACATATATTATTTTAGATTTTGACATATATATATCTTAAGATCTTTCGTATTGTTCTTCGTATATATTTTAAGATGCACTCTCATATATTTTAACGATAAATGTTCCGCAAGTTTTTTGTAACTCTTCATAATAATTTGATTAATTAATATTCTTTAAGCCCGAAACTAATCTTATTGCGTTAGTCCACAACCTACTCCTTTCAATTTCGCATTAATCAATCAAATATTACCTCTAACAAGTTCAGACGTGTTATTACGGACATTCTCTCACCATAGTTATGCGATTGCAACGCATTGCAGACCCACCGTATACGCACGACATGAACAATTCTCCAGCTAGAAACATATGCGCATTCTCGGACAAGTGCCTCGGTTGCGTTTCTGCGGCTGCGTTAACGGGTATCCCGTATCCGGTAACAATGCTGCCCGGTATCGTACGTTTTCTCACTGAGACCGCAAATTTGGAGTTTTAGTCAGTTTCAGTCACCGTCGGCGCCGATCGAATTACTGCAAATTGGTCGAACGTCCCCGGGCCAAGCAAACTCGGGGCGTACCCGTACCAGAGAGAGAGAGAGAGAGAGAGAAAGAGTGTATATACGCGCGCGTGTGTGGTCGTGCATAGAAACAAAACGCGGAGGGCGCGTTCACCGAATGGGGGCTGCACGATCGGGTGAACCCAATTAATCGGTCTACTTGCCGATTTATAACGGCGCGCCAACCGTCGGGGGCGCGATTTTATTGGCTTTCATAGCCGTCTCATCCATCGTTCTGGCGTCTAACGCCCAACCAACCGACCACGGTGGTCTCATTATCTTTTCCCTCGTTGACCTTAGATGTAACGGGGTACCACTACCGAGAGAGTTACCTTCGAAACGGGCATCCACCATCGTCGCTGCCGCCGCCGCAGCCGTCGGAGATTAATTGAGCGCGAACACGGCTGACATGTATCGGCTTTTTCCACTGCGAGACTCGGCACCGGGCGCGGGTGGCGCGAGAATAAAAACGCAACTTGGGACAGCCGGCACATAATCTATAGTTTTTTGACGGTGTTAAATCTGATTTGATGATTGCGAAGAAGACGGTTTTCGAAGAGAATCCTGTTAAGTATACATGGTTTTTCGACTTGATAATTGTTGACAAAATTATTATGACTCGATTATACATTAAATGCATCTAATTATCGTTGGAGGGATTTTTTGACGTTCGACGATAGGTACGCGATTCTTGTCGCTGAAGTTATTTTGATTTTTAATGAAATCCTTAAATATGATATATAATAATTTAATAAAATATAAGATTTTTATAAATATATAAGATCCTTATAAATATATAAAATCCTTGATAATATATATAATATTATTTATAATATCCGTATATATGTATAAAATCCTTAAATATAATATATTCGCTGAAGTTACCTGCTTTCATTTCTCCTTAATAAGACTCTTAAATTTGTTCCTTGATAAAATCCTGATAAATATTATGCCTATTTTAACATCAATAGGAAGCTCAACCGATGATTCTCTCGCGTAACGACGACCCGGATCTCGCGCGCATCCAAATTCTGCGTTGACGCGAGCTCTGAGATTCATCACGGACGATGGCGGTGTTAATGATACGATGTAATTAATGCCAGGTGATGAATGGCCATACGCACGAAGTAACTCGTTAACAAACGGCAACGAGCACGTGGCCCCGCTCTCGCACCTTTGCGCTCCATTGATACGTGCCTCTGAATATTCACACGTTGACGCGTTTGCATATCCGTGCATCACTGAAGTTATGCCCCGGGTGAAAATTGCGCGAGATAGCGATTACATTATCGCGGGAATAGAATGCGTCACGCATAAGCATTTACGAAGAGCAAACCAAGGTGTACGTACGATAACATCGCGCGAAATGTAATTTTCCTGCGAATAAACATGGCGCGACTGCGCTGAATTTTTTAAAGAATTAATTAAAAGTAAGGTGACAAGTTCAATACTTAGAAATCGAGTGTCGAATCCGCGACGTTAACGGTGAGACATTACAAGCATAATCGGTTGCGAACGTGCCAATTAAATGTTACGAAAGGCGGAAGGGGATCGTTAATGCCGCAATTAAAATGTTAATAGCGCCGGGGCGAGGTCCTATCACCTCGTTAAATCCTCTCATGAACCTAGCAAATTGATGACTTAGACAATGAACCATCGACAGACCCGGGCGCACGCAGAGACGCTTACGTATTCCGTATGCGTAGGTACACGCGTTGCACGTACGTGCGTCTGTCCACTGTATTCGTATATGTGGTTGTGCGCTTTCGCACCGCGCGCCGCGTGTATCGCGCGTCTACTTGAGAGAGATCGTGGCGAATATATCCGTTTCTCGGGTAACGCGGGACGCATACGTATCCGCCGACACGACGATCCCGGAGTAATTATTCAAAGCAAACACGAACGCCGTCGTGGATTGGTAATACATCGCATTACCCGCGCCCGTGTATACACGGGACCGCGAATACGGATTTAAACACGCCATATGATGCGAAGAGCAGATGCGCGAAGTAGCGCATTGATTCGCGGCATATTGATTGGTGGATGGATCGAGTTTATTGACGTCGCACCGTTACCGGAAATATAAATTTTATAGCGACCGGACTCACGTGATCGCGTTTGACATCCCGATGTGTGTACATTATTGCGCTCCCTCGGTGCAGTTTAAAAAAAATTCAGACTCGAACTCAAACGTATAATTCTATAATTTATTATTGTATATTTATATATTGACTTAATGATCGAAGTGCAACGAGTGATTTGTGATTTCAGCGGCAGTGATATTTTATTTTCATAAAATGACATAAAATATCATACACCATTATTTTGTTCTTCTTTATGATCCCGATTGCATCATGATATCGATATATTTTCGCCGACTATTTTCTAATACGCAACAATTCAATTTGCGCTGCAGCCATTCGCCTGCAGCTCGGAAGTGCGAGCCTTGTAATTTGATCAAAGCACTGCTGTAAACATCGCGGATGCGCAAACGTGGATGCGACTTGTTTTCTGTAGATTCAGGCATCGCTGGCAAACCGACGAGTTCCAGCCAAACATACGGAAGGTAGAAACCAGCACATCCGGAAAGCAATAAAAAGAAGATAGGTGGATGGCGATTGAAGGACGAACTGGCTCACGAGTCGCGCGAAAATTGTATTTCACATATTTTCATATATATCACGCTGAATGTAGGGAAAGGGAATGGAATTTTCGAGTGTACGTACTTCTTAAACGATATTCGCCGCCGTTAAAAGGCGAACGTGCGTTACACTTTGGCTGCAAAGCGCTGATTTCGGCATTGAGCTCCGGGTGACCTAATAAAGTCGAGAAAATATGCGGCTGTTTGAAAAATATGCAGAGTTGGAATGCAAAATAAATCATACCAACAGAATAAATAAATAAATAAATATATAAAATACGTACGTATATTTAATAATATAATTTTAGATGGAATAAATAAAACTGCCATTCACCAACCGGAAATAATGCATCTCTGGATTGAAACAAGTATAAGCAGAAAAATATAAAAATCAAGGATTTTATTCTTATTAAATCTAGAGTATTGTTTTAATACTTGTTTAATATTGTTTTTTAATGTCTCAATCAATACTTATTGTTAGTAAAAATCATTCTTAACCGGACAAATATAAAACTGTCACTCACGAATGGATAACGGGGCCTTTGCGGAAATTCACGTGTCACCCCGATATGCGTAACATGGCAGTCAAAGTGTTAAATACGATAAGGAACGAGAATTATCAAGGTAAAACTATTAATCTTGATTAATCTTCAAACTAACAATCGCGCGCCATTGCGTATTCTCTCGAATCCATAAAGAACGAATGGCCGGTACTTTCGCGCACGAGCACCGCGCCGTTGTGCAAATACGAGGTGCAACTTTCTTGCCAAGGTAAAGAATGTACTGGGGAAACTTTGACAAAATGCTCTTTACGTACTTTCCCCAGTCGTCGCGAAAGGGGGAAAAGATGGAAACAGGACATTGAACGAATATTCCATTTCTCAATAGGGAATCGTCGGTTACCCTCCTTTATCCCGATCACCAACTTGACCCAGTTTGCATATAAAATGCGTATAAACGGTATGCAAGCACGATAGATATATAGACTTTAATACGACAGAAAAACGTGAGAGATCTAAATTTATTTATCAGACATTTAGAATTGAAATTCTCCGTGTGATTACATACATCAATCATAAAAGGCAATTCATCAATTTGACGTCCGTCTCCCTCTCGCGATAGAATCTATTTTTTCTTAAAGAACAAATAATTATCTTTTAAAAGTTTGGTGTCTTAAGTTCTAAAAGAACCGTGATCCTCGCTTCCCCGAGGATATAGGTGATTTCTGTTGTACAAAATTTTTCCAATCGCAACTTCATTAAGGGAGGGAGGCGCGGGTATCGGTAACGCGCGGAGGCCACTAATGAACAATGATCAAACTCATTAAGAAGCCATAAATTTTGCTTGTCCATGGCGATTATTATCACCGGCCTGTTTAACTTCGTAACGTCGGTAACTCGTCCGGGGGCGGCGCGCGTGTAAACACCGGAGCGGTGTGCAAACGTGGTGCCGGCTCCTTTACCGCCGCATCCGGGGAAAACGACGTCACACCGCACCCCCTGCCCCTGCCGAAACCGCCGACTGAACAAACACGCGCCGGGTATGACGAAGAAGGCAAACCGAGGAACCGACGAGGTGGTTGAGGGTGGCACACGGGCGGATGTATACGGGCGCACGCAGGGTGAACACCGGGGGTGGGTGAGCCCCCGCGCGCCGCGCCGCGCCAGCGCCGGTGCCGGAGGTACGCGGTGAGAGAGAATTAGACGGAAGTAGATGAAGCGATAGAAAGGACGCGAAAGTAGGACGAATATAGGCGGTGTCGGCGCGATGCGGGCCAATTCGTGGTAAATTATTTAACAGGTCCCCCACTCCCCGCGATATGGCGGATGCGGAAACCAGCGGTGGTTTGTGCGCCCATCGTCGCTGTAGCCCCGATGTTTATCGTACGCTTGTCACAACAACGATGGTAACGGGAAAGGGCAACAAATGCGGTAAGGCGCGTGTGTACGGGTGACAGAATTTGCTGTATAATTGGCGCGTTGTCGAACATCAAGATGACAAGTAAACGCCGCGCCGGGGTGGCAAAGCGATCGATTCGATCGGATCTCGCCGGAGAGAGAGAGAGAGAGAGAGAGATCCATTTCGCCGTTGCATTTCAATGGCGCTCCCGACCCACTGTTTGCACGGATCGAAAAATTCTTGGAACTGGGACACGCGTTGCGTAATTCGCCGCTATCAGAATTTCTGGCGTTTTGTGACTGCGCATAACACTTCGATAAAGTCCCGCTACGTGCCCGCGCCACGTTTGTCGACCAATAAAATCAGACTGCCGCAGCGCGCGGCGAACGCAAAATCCGAACGTAGGCAGCTCCGGAATGCTGTACTTTGATTATACTACTCCTTTTTTGCACCTTCCACGGAATACGGCGTGTCATCTCTAAAATTAAAAGGGAAATTGAAGATTTGTATCCCTTTTGCATTTTTATCGAACCAGTCTCTTGGTGAGTCAAACACAATGTGAGAGTAATTCTTGTACTAGGATTGCGGAATTATCAATGTCAAAAATTCAGAAGGCTGTTGATAAGAAACAAGGACGGTTTTAGAAATACGACGTTATGACACGTAACGTATTCCATTCTTCTTCTTATCGACGGCCTCGACCTCTACTCGGTGTTTGAAGCATTAAACTCGTCCCGCTGTGACACAATATTGAATTTTATGGCGAATCAAGTGCGCAAGGTTTTTTTTTCCCCCTCGCTCTATCCGGCCATATACGCGCATAGCACTGCAACGGCGGCGCGCATCACGTCTCCAACTTTAGTTCGAAGGACATATATGTCGTTTTACACCCTAATATACGACTAGCGATACTTCGCATTGTGAGCACCCGCAATTCTTTCGCTGAAGCAACCGGAAACATCGCGTTATAGAGATTCATGCTGCTTTCTAGCAGGAATACGGCACGTTTTATGACTCTCTGAAGGATATCGTATTCATCTAAGGAAAAATGAGGAAGAGTTCCTAATCTTGTCGTAACGTCACGTACGTTAATGTTTTGCTTGCTCTATACGCTCGCGTGATCGTAGCACGCACATTTGATTCACTCGTAAATTGGATCGATTAATGACTAGTTAAATGTTAGATGCTCGTCGCATTGGAATTCCTTCACTGTATAAATCATGACGGTAAATTTGAACGAAACTTTATTGTGCAAATTCCATCGAAATGATTTACTTTAAGCAACTTTTACTTTTAACTTTCATTTGACAGATATCGCAAATATCTTGCCAAACCATCATGGAAATCAGGAAATTAATTTCGTGATCTTTTCTGAGATCGGCACTTGAGATATAGTTTGAAATAGCGACACCTCTTTTTACGTTCCTGCAACAGCACTAAAAGGAAAACGTTGTAAGGACGCACGCACGTCGGCCTAACGTGACAGCTGAACGACACGCGGTGTCTAGAGGCTTCCTTGTAGAGTGGTGTCCGAATATTATGTTCCCGAGTTCACTTACGATCGAAGTGTTAAGCTTTTTTTAACGACATGTGAAACGTAAAAGTAGACATCAGTGAGATGTAACAAGAGGTATTTACTGCAATGACGTGCGTCCACACTGAGAGAAATGTTTTGTTAAGATAACAAAAATTTTGTTAATTAAAATAACAAAAATTTTGTTCAGTTAATTAAAAAAGTTTGCCATCTTAACAAAATTTTGTCATTTTAATAAAACATTTTTCTCAGTATAGAGACTAGGGAGAGCAGAATGATGATCGTCGAAATACACGAAAGTGAAATATTTAACGATAAATCACACGCTAAACTTCTACACGTGAATTACGTTCGCGCTTCTTGCAAGTACAAGGCGCAGCGCGGTGCATTACATTTAGGGACGTTTTTAGAAATCAAATTACTGCGCGCAACACCGTATATAGTTCGACACGTGCATATGCATCCGTAACGTGACACTTCCACCGCAGAGGCAATTACGTTTTGCTCGCTCCCGAAAATTCGGCACACGCCGGCGTAATCCCTGAAATTACGTGCCGCGAAATAGTAGCGACGTCGCCTTCGTTAGAAATAATCCTGCCCGTGTCGGAGGCAGGAGCCTGGCACAATCTAACGGACCCGAATTGTCAATTCCAGCCATACAGCTGCCTCTACATTCGACATTATATACACGGCATTGTATACACTGCGGCTATGTTTGTCCAATCTGATAGCTACTGACCGAGAGAATCGTTGGAGCAAGGTAGCGCATGTTTTATACAACACACTTGATTGGACTTTCATTTTTCCTAACGAAAATTGCGTTTTATTCAAGAACGAAAAGCTATTTTTAATTCTTGATCGTTGATAAATTTTTTGCGTGTACAAGTCCAAGTATATAAACGGCACGGCAATTTTGGCTATACCGTGCAAATATTAAATATACATACATGCATTTGCAGAATTATTGTCTTCCCGCAATAATAACAGCCGCATTACAAAATAACCAAAGTGCGTCCGCACATACGCGTATCTTCACTCCTAACGATGTGCGCAGCGGTGCACCAGCCACGTGTATGCGTATATAATGTAGAGCTCGAGAAAACGAATGTTGCCGCAGAAGAAACGGCAGCAGGAATAAATTGGAAGGACGGGATACCGCGAGAATGCACGTTGAAATGCAAGGTGCAAAGTGCAAGCGAAGACCGAAGATGGAAAGAAGGAGAGGCCGAGAAAGAGAGAGAGAGAGAGGCCACCGAGAGGCGAGAAGAGTGGATTGTTATGCGGGATAGCGAATATATAGGAGTAACGAGAAGGAAGAAGGGCGAAGGGGAAATAACTCCCTGGGAGCAGGTGCGACAGAACCGGTCGCGTCTCCGCGCACCGCGCTCCGTATTTACTCGCCATCAGATAGGCAGTAACCTTTCCACCTACCAGGCATTCAGGTTTCATTGAGCCGCATATATAGGTATTTCCTCGCGAAGGCGAGGCGGCAGAAAAGAAATCCCCGTTGAGCGCCAGGCGTATCGTCAGGCGGATAAAGTGTCGCCGGCAAGGGAGTGTCGCTAACCGCTCGGCGTTATAGAAAATTCGCGGTGCATTATCGCGCGAAAAAAAAAAAAAGAGAGAGAAAAACGAATATCTCCGCGCGTCTCGCCCCATTTCGCTTTTGGGATACTAATCACCGCTTTTGACGACGTCGGTTAATTTTAATCGCAGTTTAACCGTATACCTCGTAATTAAACGATGATTAAAGTTAATTGACGCTGATGAAGCCGGCCCGTGTAAGGAACCGGGTAAAGTAATATCTCGCCGGAATATATAACTCCACTCGCGCGTGATCGTCCTATTTCGAGATTAGTCTATTTAACGAGAGGATCCTAATATACGAATATATCGCGTCGTCGCGTCTGTCGTCGCCTAGGTTAAAGATAAACCTAGCCAGGATCCAGATGTCATTTCGTTGCATAATGAAAAGGGAATCAGATAGAAGTAGCACGAGCTCCTTTCCTCGGCCGTGAACAAAGGAGCCTGTCGCGCGAGGAAGCGTAGAACGACGGTATCTACAATTGTTTCGAGGATCTTCAGCGATTCGGGCCGAGCGAAAGGAATCGTGCTACTTTCGCGCTGCGATCGATGCCGCGCGACGCGACGTTTCTTCCGTCCGGAACCGCGTTGGTGGCCAAGAAGCGTATATAAAGATCCGGGCATTAGAGAGCGGCCCGACTAGACTGGTTTGGCTGGCTGTCCGGCCGAATGAATCCAGATCCGCGGGATAAAACGAGAAAAGCGAGGCTCTGCCCCTCTCCTCCCCCTTCTCCCGGTTCCCCCTCGCCGTCTCCCGCCGGGTCGCGCCTTCGCGAAATCGCGCCATCACTTTCCTTTTTCCTCTCTTTTTCTCCCCGTTTTCTTCCTTTTCTCTCACTATTTTCCCCGTATTCTCTATATCCCCGTAGGTATATATGCCCCTTCCTCCTCTTTTTCCTTCGGGACCTCGACGTTACTCCGGCCGGATTTCTTCCTATAGGCAACGTTTCCAAGACAATCGGTGGACCACGGATAATCGCGCGAGCCAATCAGTCCCGCATTGAGTTCCTGGGACTTTTCCCTTTGCGTCGAGCCCTCGGGGCGCGGGGAAGCGAGGAACATATGAAAAGGAAAAGCGAGATAGACGTCGAGGAACAAAGTAAAGAGGCTCCGGACGGGGATTCTTTCGGCGGCGGACCAAAAGCCCAGCTTTTCCCGAGTCACTTTTGACGTTTCACGGAGGAGAGCGGATTACGGGGAGGCGGCGGATGAGGAACGAGATACGAGGATTAATAAGAGGACAATCGAGATCGCGTGGTATCGTAAATAAAGCTCAGGACTATAAGTAGAGAGGCACGATCGCGCGCTGCATACAGTTTTTCGGCCGTAATTTCGCTGGTCGCAACGGCGCGGCGAGCAGAAAAGGAGGTTGGCCGCATTAGCCTGATGGTGACTGATCGAGGCCGGCAATTCCAGTCGTAACGCTCCTTCACGGAATATTTTTCACCGCAATCATGCGATCTGCGTTGCGATCCACATACGGCGATACCCCGCTCGTGAGAAAGCCATTAGTCGCGGCGGGCGCCGCGACATTCGCCACGGGGCTAAGAAAACGCGGGGACGCGATCTGTAATCTATATAGATTATATGCGATTCAAATGAAATTACTCTATATCCGCGCGCGCGAGACGTAAGTCGTAACCCGGGGATTGCCAAGCGGAGTCGTAGCTCCTTCGTGGAGCACAGCCTGATTGCCTATTAGTCTTCGCCGACGGTTTTATTCAGACACGTGTCTACCGTAGATAGCGGTGTAACTGGATAAGCATGAGGTAATCAACAATTATCCGCCATCGCGAGACTGCATACGGAGAAGCATCGATTTGTGCAGCCTTAGTTTAGGAAACTCAACCAGACGTTCAGTGTTATGCGCTTCTCCTTTGACGATCGCGGAAGAGATAATCTGTCGGGTGGCGATAGGGTCCGCACCGTTAGACGCGAATCTGTCTCGTCTAATGCCCCCTTTCCCCCTTTTTTCTTACTGTCGCTTTTACTCGGAAAAAAAGATTTCTCTTCCGTAAAGCGACTTTATCGCTCGGGCGGACGCGCCGCGTTGGAATTCATAGGAGCTCCCAAATAACTCCGGGGCGAGAGATTATGATCAAAGAGGTCTCCCTCCTAACCGCGCGAGAGATCGTTTAAAGAACTTTCGGGCTCGCGAGAGAAAGAGGGATGGGGGGGGGGGGGGGGGGGAAGGGGGCAAGAGAGGAGTTTTACGGGAATTACGACTTAGCGCGCTTTGTAAGTAAGTAACAGCTCTTCGGTCGACGAGGGGGTGGGGTGGAGTCGCGGAAATGTAATTTGCCGCGAACGTTCGCGTAAAGGATCCGACGGGCTCCGCGCGCAGCCGGCAGCTGCTACCCGACGAATTCGCGCGTACGATATCGCCTCACTTACGCGCGCGCGAGGTGTAGGCGGGCGTGGGGGGGGGGGGGGGATGAGGGAGAGAGGGCAGGTGTAAAGGGGGGCCAGAACGGGGCCAGAGAGCGGCAAACGCAAAGCAATAATGACATCATGTGCACGAGGCAGGTTCATAGGTCGGGCGTTTCTTGCGTTCTGTCTTTCGCCGCTATTGCCTCGCTTTTTGTCGCGGGGGTAGGTAACGCTCGCACCGGGGCTCGCGCCACGCCCATATTGCATGTATCCATCGTTTCCTGTCCTCCGCGAATCTCCGCGCGCGCGGTACATATCCTTTTTATTAAAGGATCTCCTTTATTAATTTTCCGCATACGTATTATATATACATAGATATATATATATATACATAACTGAAGCGAGAGAGAAATCGTACTCGCGCACAGTACGATTTAGCCTTTGATAAGCCGGTACGGTATAAAGCGTAATTTTATTGCGTTTTCATGCGTACCCTATTTATTGCATTCGTGTTCTACAATATGTCAAGTCAGACCGAAATTATGATTGCGACGTTTAAGGGGAGAACTTGAAAGCTTTATGGTAAGCGCCATGATAAAAGCATAATACGACTAGACATTTACAAGGATCGATTCATTTAATCGAAAAGCCTACCATTTGGCGAACGGCCAAATAGAAAAGCCATGAAATGTACGTAACCCAGACATGCTTCCGCCGCCCCCCCCCCCCCCCCCCCCCCCCCCCTAGAGAGAAGGGCAGAGCCGAGTCTTTAATAATTCATCAAGATTTCTATGTAAAATTAGCGCTGTTAGTATTGAATAAATTTTGTCGGTCGTGCTGCGGCATTGTAACGTCGCCATCGTTCTCCGCATTATTCTAATTAGCCATAGAATGCATACTCGGTACGTGCATAACGTAGCATAAATAATTGAAAGCGCGGATGGTCGAGGCGTTTTATGCAGATATAGCGCGTGGGGCGCTCCTCCCGGACGATTATTTTCGACGATTAACGTATTACAGTCGGCGAACGTCGCGTGTAATATTTAATATTAATAATATCAAAAATCGCGTCGTCTACGTCCGGGGGGTTCACTTTCGCAAAGAAGGTAAACTCTCGCGCGCGCACGATCGCGTCGGGGGTTGCGCAAATAAATAAAACGATTATTATTCGGCCGCTCCCTTTGGGACCCTCGCGCTCGCGCTCGTTATCAAACCTCCCCCGGAGCAACGAGGGTTGTATTACGCGCGACAGATCGCTTATTGTGCATGCAAATCTCCGGCGCGCTCCGTTCACCGTGAGCATATTATAGGACAGGCAAATAAATACGGCGTGTGATCCGCTGGATAATCAATAGTCGAAGCGGAAACATATCGCGCGATGAGAGGAGAGCCAGTTAACGCGCGTGGCTACGCACGATATCCGTGTCTTTCGCGATTCTCGAAACGCATGCAACAAAGTTCATCGACTTGGCGAAATTCCCAGAGAGGACTGATAATCGATGTATTTAAAAATTTGAAAGTCGCATTCGTGATAACTAGACATCGGCTTTTTCATGTGAAGATTGATGGAAAAGAGCAATTAATAACTAAGATTGTGTTATTCAAGCTACATTCCGATATTTACTGTCAGCAACTGTCAGTACTGAAAATCTATAGTATATATACGTGACGTAAAATATAGAAAGATATTGATTTTCAGTACTGACAGTAAATATCGGAATGCAGCCTCATTATAATATCCAACATATTTATACCTAACATATGTTGCAGTATAAATATGTTGGATATTATAAATAACATAATCTTAGTTATTAATTCCTCTTTTTCACCAATCTGCGTATAAAAAATCCGATGTCTATTGATAACATTATAAGACGTTATCGCTTATATATTATTCACTATTGACTCATTTTTGACAATGAGACTAATTGTAAGAAGGGCAATTGAATATCGATGCAACTCTGTGTGCATAGAAAGGATATTTTTATGCATCTAAAGACGAACTCGTCTGCTTATCTTGATTAAGATATTCTCAAAAAAATATGCTAATATAAAACGACACACAGCATCACGATAAATATAGTAAATAAAAAATCTTACTTTATAAATAGAATCTCTTACAATGTGTTTTAATCTTTTCATTCCCAATTTAACAGCTACAAAAAGGAAATAATTTTTTATGCATGTTACATGACAATTGAGAAATAAAAATATTTTGATATTTTAAAAGGGTATAAGAATTTTTCTACGTATTATTTTTATTGCAACTATGTTGCAATTTATAAAGTTATTATACATGATAAAATCTTTTTTTTTTTATTTTTGGTAAATCCTAAAATATATCCAAAAATGATAATTCCGTAAACTTTTATTATTTATGATAACCTTTATCACCGAATCGTAACGACATTAAGTAAATGAGAGACAATAATACTCTACATTACTGAGAAGTTTTTAAATAGACATATCAAAATTTATGTTAGCTATACAAGCGTAGTCTTTACAGCCATTTATAGACTATAAGGTGTTAACATAATCAATATGTGGGTACAAACTATAAATCGCAGTAATATTTTATTTTATGATTTGCAGTACTAATATAGCCCAGCATATAGCTATACTGATGGGAACGAAAGGGTTAACTATTACATTGACACGCTATTAATGATGAATAAAAATATACATTATATATATATATTTAGCATGTAATTATAAAAAGGGACGCTTATTACGCTCCAATTAAAAGAGCTAGCGGAAAGGAGGCATATTCGTAAAAACGGAACCCTTGCACTTTTTATTTATTTTTTTTTTATTTTTTTTTTACAGAATAGTCCTATCGTCAGAAAAGAGCGGAGTAGCGCATTAGTCACAGCTCGCTGAAGCTCGCGGAAAATTTTCGCCAGAAGGTTCTCCGTCCGCGTACTCTAACAGAAAGTTTGACTGGTCAGCCGGCCGGCCAGCCAGCCAAGCTAGCTGGCTAAGCTAGCCACCCAGCCAGGCAGCCAGCCGGCTGGTTACGGGGTCGTTCGTTAGCCGGGACTTTGAAATACCGCGGTTTCCTGTTTTTCTCGTGTTATACACATATCGCCTAGCCGCGCCGACTTATTTCGCGCCGGCGTGCCCGACCGAACGTTGTACACCACACCATTGTGGAAATAGTTCCCGCGATGTTTCTCCTGCTCGTCTCGCTTCCCGTTTTTATTCTTCTCTCTCTCTCTCCTCTTTTTCCCCTCTTTTTCCCCTTTTTTTCTATTCTGTTTTTTTCCTCCCTCTCGGTTTTTGCCTCTCGCTTTTCAAGGCCGGATATCCTTCTCTTACGACCGAGTCATCCCCAGCCACGGAGCGGAGCTCGCTCTCCGGCTCTCCGCTTTCCATCGTCGCGCCCGCCGCTAGCTTTTCCTTTCTTTTCCGGCGTTGCGGTCGAAGCCGCCACGGCGCGGCGGCGCCGCCATTTACGCGAACATCCTCGATAATAAATCCCGTCGAGTGATTTACGAAGTATCCCCCTTCAGCTTCCCTCCCCCCCCCCCCCCCTCCTCCCCCGCGAGCGAGCAAGCGAGCACCCGCGGACCGCCTTCCGGGCGTAACCCCCGTGTGCAGTTTGAAAATTAATAACGCTGACGGCGATATAGGCGCTGTAACGCGGCTTTTATGGCCCTGCGATTGCGGAATTAAATATCGCGACAACGACAACGTATACCGTCAGCGGCGCATCGGCATAATCATCGATTATTTCTACACATGTTCGCTTACTAATTGCGCGAAAATTGCATATTTTCAGAGATCACTGACATTAACAATTTTCCATGTAAAGTGATATATCCATTTCTTCGTGAAAATATATTGTATATCACTACGACGCTTTATGATATTAATAATTGGGCCACAGAGCACATAATATCAGTTAATTATCGTTCACGACTTTAGAATACAATAAAAAATTATAATTGTATAATTAGCTGAATATATTTTCTGAAAAGGATTAAATATCTTGAATATACAATATACATATGTATACATATAATGTATACATAAAATGTGAAGAGCGAAAAGGGAGAGAAAGAGAGATTTTTTTAATAAAGGAAACGTTACTTATCAAATGCGACTAAAATTTAAAAAGCAGAGACACACATGTGCTGAAAGGACGTTATTTATCAGGGACGAGATGCGACTTCGTATCAAATCGATGTTGCGCATACGCTGATTACACGTCGTAAAAGATAAAAAGGACACGATAAAAGGATTAATATTATGCATGCGCCTTTTGTTAAACATCGTTACGAAATGCAAGAAGTAATATGCGAGGCGGAAAATGACATCGTCTGGCCTTTACGAGCCCAGGATGCGAGAGAATCGTGATATCGAAGAGGATGACATGATCCTGCATTACAAATAGAAACTGTTACGACATTGGTGCGCGAGCGAGGCGACATGAGCGCAATGGCGCACGGAAACGAGAGGCTGCAACGCGGAATTTTCGACGCGGCGGCGAAACTCGTTGAACGCGAAAGAGCTTCTGACAGCCCAAAACTTTTATTAAAAATTGCCAACGCCTCTCGCGCAACTTCCGCCTAATATCGATATCTGGATAATTTTTACGTAGGCGCGTTATTTTCGCGAGTTCAAGCCGTTGCATACTTTCACAGACCATGCTCCAAATTCTAACGTTACTTTTTTTCCCGACTGCGTCGTGGCTATTTGGGTGAAAATAATATCATAATTCTGAATTGGAAAGTCGATGAAACTACGACGAACTGATTTAAAACATAAAGAATTAATACTGCAGACGATATTAATACTACAAATTTTAGAATTGCAAATCAGCAGCATTTTAGTTTCTACTAATAATATGCTAATCTATTTAAAAAGCATGTATAATTGAGTATAATTTTCAGCTGATTTGTTGAAAATTCAAGTCATTAATTAACTATTGAATAAATCTCAGTGAACCATTTTTGTTTGGGAAAATATAGTTCGCCCTCCAATCGCTTATAATTCTAATCGTTCATAATTAAGAGACTGTCTCCATATATTTCATCTTTTTTAAGAGGAAATTGACTCTAAATTGCGCAGAGAATATGCGAGTGAAGTTTGTGACGGCCACGTCATGGAGCGCCTTTTATGCGCATGATGAATGACTCCGTAACGACGCGTCAATATCGAAATAAAACTGGCATCCTTTCCACTTCGTTCCCTATTACGTATGACCGGGGATAAAAACGCACTTTTGTAACGCCGTATATATACCTATATCCGTTCCTACGCGCGGCATAATTGCACGGTAAAATTACCGGCGGTAAAATCGCGCTCTAAGCGAAAATAGGAGAGAAGCGCGTAGGGGTCGAACAATACGTCTCCCCCATACCAATTGTAAATACGCCTCCCCCGACCCGACAGAGTCACGTACCGACTGCAGTTGCATCGCGACTTCCGAATAGGACGAACGTGTGCGCCGCCGGAGGGGGGGGGGGGGTGTACCCCGAGGTAAAGCCCGGGTAAGGTGCCGTCGTGCGCCCGGATACATTATCCACGCGGAGCTTCCGGTTATCTCGAGTCGACCGATCGTTACCGTGTACTTCGCGGCGGACGTTAAAGCCCATTTTTTTTTCTCGGGGTTTCCTCTTTTTTCCCCCCCGGTCTCTGTCCCTGTCTCTTCCTATTTCTCCCCCGGCGACGTAGACGCGGATGACGTTCCCCAGTGCGGAGGGGACGACTGTGCTTTCTCGATTCCCACGACGACGCGCTCGTTCTCTATACCGTATACCGCCGTCGACGCCGCGGGCTGTAATTGCAGTTTCCTTTTATTTCGAGTCCGCGCGCAACGCCCGCGGAATACTACCGGTTTACTCGTGCTTTATAAACTTCACCGCGTCTTCTTACAGCCCAGATATGAAACTGGAGCCCGGAGGGGTTGGCCGCGACCACGGCGGCGCGACCGCCCCGGCGAAAGAATTTTAAGTTTCCATCGAACGAAGTTGCACTCCCGCGGAATTTCAATATCTTCGCCCGTAATGGACCGTTACCGTACGCATTACGCTCCATTACGAGCACGCGGTTTACCGCGAGGAGATCTGTAGTCGTTTAAGCGCATTCGACGCGCTACTTCGAAGCGGTGGGTGGTATATATACACCCGCTGATGACTTCGAAGAAAATCAATTTTAAAATACGTAGCGAGTATAAACGCTCGCTTGAAACAATTAAAAATAAAAATTCATATATTTTCCATTTTTTTGATAAATCCGACGTTTCGTATATTATTTTTTATTTTAATTTTCAATATTTTCATGTTATTGTAATCACAAATCCAAAATTGTAACGATCTAAAAATAAACGAAATGAAAAGAGAATTGCAACCATATCATGTCTTTTAATTGTCACGTGCGCAATCAAAGTTTGTTAAGTCAATTGAGTCATTGCGCGGTTACCCGTGATTTATGGGAAAGCTTTCGTAAAACGATGTGTCTCAATGTGCATATGCATAGAAATGAATGCTCTCGCGTGTCGCCGCGATGATTTGTACATATTTGAGATACATGGTACTCTTTCTCGTTTGTAATTGCAATATACAAAATCAAGCAGTTCATAACTCGCATTTATGAACTAATTGAACTATTTCCTCTCAAGTAACTTTATAGAGATCGTTTAAGATAATAATAATGATGACAACCTTATTGATTGTGGTACATAAAACAATAGAAAACAATAGGATGTACATTGCAAAGACAAAAAAGCGAGAGCTATAAATAATATATGCTTAATTGTGAATTGTACCGCCGCGCCGGGATCTTTTTCAATAGGGAATTCTAAATATTTTCTCGGTAACCGCCTACTCTTTAAACACACACCTTTTAATCTCTATTATTAAAGCAAGCGAAGATTAGAAACTACCAACTTTTAACTTAAACTTTCGCCACTATTTGAGCAACGCTATCGCGTACATATATGCACGTGGCGTTATGTGTACAACTGGGAGTTCGCGCACTTTCATAATTTGCTTTACTGTCAGCAATACAATGTGTAAAGTCGCCGGCTATGATACGGCAAACGACGGCACGATATACGGATGGCGTTTGATGCCGTCGATCGTAATCTATCCAGTTTAACGATCGAGTAAAAATTTAATGTTCTACGTACCGCGGCAATTGAAGTAGATAAGGTATACGCTACACCGCGACCGTTCCACATACCTATTAACTTTACAATCGTTCTACTTTGGTGTAATCGGCGTTTAAACCATGACAAGGACGTTGCGTTATACACCGCGTCGATGAATGCTGCTAAACCCTTCATTAAAATCTCATGCGCGCGGTCTTCGGCTATATCATCGTTTTTGCTTTATTTCCCTAACGAACAGCTTGGAAACCCTTGACCAGTTTAAGTGGCAGGTAGCATGAAACTTTAACGTGACAGAACTTAGGAGTTTAGCCGCACAATCAAATCTGAATTATCGTGAGAGACAGAAGTGATATTTTTAAAAGTACAAATGAGTGAGGATAAAAATATATCTCGGGGTAATATAGATGAGGGGATTTTAAGAAGTTTGAAATATAAACCAAAAGCTAACAGTACGCGGTGGAATATAATGACTTTCATATATCTCTATAACTGACAAGAATTGTGTAAAACAATCGAAGCCGTAAATTTGCGAATCCACGAATTGACGCTACATGAGTTGTGGGCTATTCTTCATTATACGTAATTCTCTCGTTCTTTGACGACGCGCGTTTCGCGAGCAACCGCTCTGTTTACAAAAACAAAATTTCAACGAAATAATTTTATTACTCGCATGCTGTGTGTTTTCCCCCAACTCGTGGTGCTCTACGACCTACGTCCCCTCCCAACGACATTCAATTCCGAACAGAACACTGCCATACGTACGGCGTACAAACCATTATGCATTTGTGTGCGCGCGTTACACGCCGGGGGTCCATCGTTGGTTCCTGATATACACGGGAATTCGCGGGTATGGGGTAGAGGGCAGGCAATGGGGGGACAAAGGGCGGGAGGGGGGAGGGGAAACGACAGGGGGAGGGAAGGGCGCGCATACAGTGCGGCTTTGATTTTCAGCCCACGATACGCTACTGCCAATTATTCAGCGTACATGTTGGCCCATTGTGAATCTGTCGAGAGATGGCGGTCGATTACTGCATCCGAAGTGGAGCCGTTATGTCAATTTGCATAATGCATCGATTAAATAAACGGGTTGCGGTCCTGTCCGATGTCGTAGAGCACGACGGTGGCGAAGGGCGCGCGTCCCCGCCGCCCGTCGCGTCGCGTCGCGTCGCGTTGCCCGCAAAACAACTATTGACAGGCGGCGAATTCTCGACGCCGTTCACGTCCTGTGCGTACGTCAAAATTAATGTACGTTCTACCAACCCCCCTTCCCCCCCCCCCCCCCCGCCCCCAACTCCGCCGCCCCCTCATCTTTTTCCGGCGCTCGCGCACGCGACACGTCACATCGCGCACGATAACGATTATGAGGTTATCGCCGATGTCGCTATACGATGACGGTCGTTCCGCTAACTTGTCCTTCGCCATTAATTAGCGGCGTAAATTCGCGGCCCGAAATTTCCATCGTGTCCTTTTACCCCGTGCCCCGTGTCGTAAATCAGAAACGCGACATTTGTCACTTGGCGCATCGGTCCGGTACGCAACGCCGAAATATATATTATATCGGATCACCGAATAAATTCTCGTCTTGCTCGATTTAGTTTCGCGTTTAATGCCGCGCTATTTGCCCAAGCCGTTGTTGCATGATAATTGCGGCACGATCCGACGACGTGTTCCGCTGACGCAATAATTCCAGACATTGGCGAACGATCGCTAATCGTACAATTTATTTGTCCGTTCGTTTTATTGGCACATACGATAAATATGCGCGGCATTCCGAAAAATCAATACCATTATAATAAAATGATATATTTTCTATCGGATACGCGGAGACATTTTTTCTTTTGCGGAATTTTCGGAACGTCGAACAATTGAAGTTTATCTCGATTAAATATTGAACCTAAAAGTGTGAATAAAATAAAAATGGTCGATTTTCTCTATCTCCTTCTGATGATCGTTAGTAGGTACGCTTTGCTGGCACATTTTTTTGTCTGATATAGAAAATATTAATTGTGATTTCCTTTCAGAGACATAGTCATGAGACTACCGTTGCAACCACACAACCGTGTTAATTAATTCAATTATTGTCATTTGATCAATAATTGAATTAATTAACAATGTCTTTATGGTAATCAAAGTTCTCTATATGCGCGACTACTAGGTACTCACGATGGGAGTGAAGAGAAAGTTTTATCAGCTACATAATTGTGCACATTCGATGTTTTCGTACTATCTAATATTACGTGAAATATTTAAACATTTAAATTATTTGATATTATGTTACAATTTTAATCTGTTTTGACGCACTAATGATAATGATGCATTAATACCCATTTTTAGATATCTGCGATCAAAGTCTTTCAAACTTCTTTAATATTTAAATTGACCATAATTTTTTTCGACTTTAATTTTTTGCATTAGATATTTTATCCATTTACTGTTGACATTCGAAATTAAAATTTAACTAATTGTAAGAGAAACCGGCTGTCCGTCATTTGTGTCACTACTATTAAATATTTAAATTAATTGATATTATCTATTATGTTACAATCTTAATCTGTTTTGACGCAATAATGATGCATTAATACCTATTTTTAGATACCTGCGATGAAAATCTTTTAACCTTCTCTAATAATTAAACTGGCCACAATTTTTCGACTTTAATTCTTTGTATCAAATATTTGATTCAGTTACTGCTGGCATTCGAAATTAAAATTTAACTAACAAAGAGAAACCGACTGTCCGTCATTTGTGTCACTACTATGTTCCCTGACATCTGCCAGTTCATTATCCCGCGTTGTGATAGAAAAAATTGATACGAGCATCGATATGAGCGATCCTAATGCAAGCGCGTAAATATTTTCGCTATGTTGAAAGCAGGCGAATATTGCAAGCGTAAACATTTTCCCGGTTACCTGTGAAAGCGACGTAGGACGTAGATACTTAGCCTTAAACGTGTCGACGTACACGTAAGCGATGACAGAAGTTCGAAGAAACATAAACTGAAGGAAGAGACATAACAAGAATAGAAAAGTACCGATCGATCCGAACCAATTATTTGTTTCCCCAATCCCATTAGCGAACGCAAACGAACGGGGAGAGAGAGAGAGAACGAGACCGAAACTCTCCCTCTTTCGCAATTATACATTATATTTTACTCCTCTTTCTGTCCCTATCCCTCTGCCATGGGAAGCTCCCAAGTTTTTCATTCACTTACGTGGCTCGTCGACGTCGCCGAGCAGAACTTCCGCTACGACGAACCGGGCCAGCAAGCTCATCAGCAAAAGCATCCTCTCCATTGTAAGCGGAATGAATCCTTGCCTCCTCCTCCTCCGCCTTCTTGTGCAGATACACCGTTCTTCTCCTTAAATCCCGTGCTTAAGTGGGAGCCGACGCGGCTGGTAACTTTCAATGAGACGAGAGCGATCCCCGGTGATCCGTCAGGTCATCCGGAATCTCGGCGCTAACGGGCGCATCTTGTCATAAGACGCGGTGGACGGAGGATCCGTCCCATCGATCCTGACCCCGGCACCGGCGAGAACCGGTCCTCTTTCCGCGTCCGATTTTCACCCGCGACGACCCCCGATAATACCGTCCGATGTACACTTTTAACGTTAACGAGCGGGGGCGACGGCGAAGGGGGGGGGGGGGGGGGGAGGGAGTCGCGGCGACCTGCGCTTTGAGAGAGGAGGCTTAAGTGCAGTTGACGGAGCACGCGAGGCACTACCTCGCCGGCAGATTCCCGAGCATAAAACTGCGGGTTATAAGTAAGTCGCGTAACTCCTTAAGGGCTCTCCGCGCGCGATTACGCGCGTTATTTATGTACGCCAACTCTCTATCTCTCTTCTCTCTTCTCCAACGTCGTCTAACGGGGTTACTCGATCGGGTAATCGTACATCCTTGCACAGTCTATTGGCGTTCATTTCATACACCACTAAGTCTCACACGCGCGCACGCGAAACCACCCATCCCACGTCTCCTCTCCGTCATCGCTCGGCGATATATAATGACGTAATGATGTTTTCGAGAAACGTGGGACGGAAAGAATCGATAAGCTAGATGACTCCCGTCCGTCGACGTGTCGCGCGATCAGCGTCGAGCGTTAAAAACATTTCAGCGTTGCCGCACCTCCGGTGTATATCGGGATCACCGCCCAGCCTCGTCCTCGTGCATCTCCCTCGTCCTCCGGCAGAATTCCACCGCTCTTAATAATTATAGCGCGAACGTGTCGCGAGAAGGTGAGAGCGTTCAGGCATCCCCAATTACGTCGGATCGATCGGCGAACTTGTCAAATCGATCCGACGTGATTCCCGGCACAGGTGGCGAAAATTTGTCGTTCACCCCGGGGGAGAGTCGTCCGATGGCTCACATGTTATCTATTCTGTCGCGAGAAATATCTCTCATTCTCTTCTCGAGGGAGAAAAGGAATTACCCTACCGGCACAGAGAGCCGCGCGTAATTCCGCGATACCAGATCGCAACTTAGGGTCAGCGGCCGACGGTGGCGAACTCGTGCAGAGTTTCCTCCGGGACACGTCTGTAGAGCCACCGCGTGAGGGTGGTCCGTCTCACCCGCTGTGTCGTGAGAAGCCACTTTCACCTGTCGCGCATGGATCCGCTTCCGGTCGCGATCGACATCCGGTTCTCGCGCACGCACGGGAGATCGAGCGATCGGCGATCCAATCGGCGAGGTTCCCAAAACCGATCGTGCGGTCCTCGGGGGGCGGCGGGGGGGGGGGGGGGGTAGAGAGAAACGCGAACCCCCTGCTCAAGGTGGAAGGCGCGCTCACTGCTGCGTTGCGGCAGGCCTACTGACGGTGCCGTAGAAGCTTTCGGCTCGGCTCGGCGCGACTCGTGCGGGTCCGTCACCCTCCGGTGCGGCGGCCGCTTAAAGCGCCCGATCACTTTTCATCCCCCTTCGCGCCCGGCGCCCAGCGTCGTCCTACTCTACTGCGCGCATCCCACCTTCGGGCTGTGCCCGGCACTTCGCGAATCGGGTGAACGTTAGAAAACGACTGCTGTGTCTTCGCTGAAAACGCTGAGCTGAGACCGCGGGAACGATACGCGGGAACAATGGGGAGAACGCGGGCCGTTTGTGTTTAGCTTGTAGCTCGGAACGTGAGAAATAAAGGTTAATGATTCGGGGAAGTAATCTGCGCGGCCAACGACGAGCGAAGAAAATCTTGAAGTGCTACAGATAGAATTAAGAAAGTACATAAGAATTTAGAAAGATTTCACCGTAGCTTCAAGTCCCGGCCTAATGTCACGAATAAATTAAAGAATTATACTTCCCTATTTCGAATTTAATAATAATTTTTGTCTTTAGAGGGAAACATATAATTTTTTATTTTAATGTCTTTCCTTCTTTAATGTCCAATGACTCGATATTGCCTTTCGATGCGGTGCATAATTATTTCCTGAATGCGAAAACGAGCAATTCTTTGTCATGTGGTGTTAAAAAAGGGGGATTATGCCAAACACACACTTGGGCACAGATGGATATTACGTACAATACAAAGCATTTTGTAGCTATCTCTGCGTTTCACAATGACAACTGCTGCGCGACTAGGACCAACTAGGACCGTCAAAATGACGCGGTGTGCTGCGTTCTGTGCGTCTGGCCAACTACGCCCGCGACTACTTCGCGTCTCTCTCTCTCTCTCGATCGATTGATCGATCGATCGACTAAAACTACTTGCTTGCTATGCGAATTTCAGAGAGAAAATATTGAAAGAAAGCATTATTTAAACAGGAACAAGTTGTATTAGAAATAGGACGGTACATACCTACTAAAAATCTGATTTTATAATATAAAGTGCACTTTTTGTAACGACATTATATCTACAATAGACGTTACAGATTTTTATTAGACTCTAGAATATTGATCGATAGAAAATTGAATTGATATAAACATTGAATAAAGGCGAAAAATATAAAGAAATTAGATATAATTGTATACAATATATATTTGTAATATTCTTCACATTGTTAAGCATAATGAACAGCGAATGCGTCTACTTAAATGATCATTAAGAAACACTAAGATAGCAATTAATTAATGTAAAAAAAAATTATATGTTTTATATAAGTAAAATTCAACAATCAGAATATGTGGCCGCGAATTCTTTTTTTTATTACCTATTATTATTTTCCCACCAGTTAATCCCTTATATTCGCGCATATACTGCACGCAGTTTTTTTTACGTGCGTTTTGTGTTGCAGTACAATAAAAAAAAATTCAAGAAAAATGACAACTGCCAATGCATAAAAGCGCGAGTATTAAAAACTAAAAATTGAATTACAGAACAAGCCGGATTTAATTCGTGCACCCCGCGGGCAGTGAAAGTGATTTACGTGTACGTCGGCTAACCGAAAAAAATCACACATGTGTACACGCGTGAAACGCATGCATTGCATTGGCATGGACATTTAAAATTCGAGAACATAACTGAAAAAACGTAAAATGTTAACTCTTTGTCAGCTGTCTCTTTTATCTTTATTTAAAAATTTTATAAAATTTGTATCGTAACAATCCTAAAATGGCTCAATTTCGAAATTGCCTCGTGTCAAAAAAATTTCCCAAAAATATCTTCTTTTGAGCAGCGCGAGCTTGCAATTGTGCAATAACGCTTAACACTATGTTTATACACGCAACATGTATCGAGTAGCCATGTCAGCCATCCACGTTTGCCATAATTATAGTATTCATTAATAGCGCAGGTGCGCAAAGTGTGCTCACATTAAGGTGTACTCAGGACGAAAGTTTATTGCTTCCGCAACAAGTTTCTAGAACGCCATTGTAGAACGATCATTCGCTCGAGATATTACACTTGCCAAAATGAGAATAGTCCGAAATATCTGAATATTATCTCAGCACTACAGCGAAGTATTGTTAGATTTATCTCATATATATATATATATATATATACAATGCTTATGATATGTGCACTATTGAAGATATTTATTTATAATTATTCCTGGTTTTACTGAACAGCAATGAATATTAGTGGAAGAAAAAATTTACATTTTGTTACATTAAATTTACATTAGCATTCTAAATCTATAACACTAGATCTGTAACACTGATATCCGTATTACATCCCGTATTACTGTATACAATATCTCCGTAATTAACACAAGGAGACTGTATGCTATTATTTGTAAGATATTAATGTTTGATATTGATTTTAGCATCTATAATTAATTAGCAAAGATAATGGCAATAAAAGTGATATATCTCAGATTAATCTAGACTGGTTTTAACAAATTTTATTTTAATAAATGCACGTAAAAATGAACGATGCTGATTATTTGGTTGATATAATCAGTAAAAAGAAAAGAAATCTTTAATAAGGATATATTTAAGCGCCAGGTCTTTTTCGTTAATAAAACAAGCTGAAAGAAAGAATAAATCTCTGTTATTAGTTCTTCTTTGTATGTGTCGTAGACTTTTATGAAGTAATTATTTATTGTTATCTTCTGGAATGTAATTCTTTTTTAGAAGTTATCAAAATAATTGGTAGTGGAATCGGTCTCTCCACACTGCGGACTTTCCAATAGTTGTATTTTGAGGTGATATAATAGTACGCATCGTTAATTCCCTTTTAGCAGTAGCGAAACTTAATTATCAATTTTTATCCGAAAAATGATGCAATAGTGGCCACAAAATTGCGCTCTCATCGTTAAGATTCTAAATTCGATTACTATTCATATTCGTTCTCGTAAAATTTTAAAGTCGGATCAATCATTATCGTTATCATACATAATACAGCGATACAGTGTAAAAATACGCTAATTGAAATTATTTTGGCGCAACCTTGTTTTGCGAAATATCCAGTATTGTTTTTACTCTACAGAGTTGAAAGAAAACATTTCTACTTTATTCTGTTATCTTCTAAATTCGATCACTATATTCGTTCTCGTAAAATTTTAAAGTCGGATCAATCATTATCGTTAGCATACATAATACAGCGATACAGTGTAAAAATACGCTAATTGAAATTATTTTGGCGCAACTTTGTTTTGCGAAATATATCCAGTTACAGAGTTGAAAGAAAACATTTCTACTTTATTCTGTTATCTTTATCTGCGAAATCAGTGTCAACATTTGAAATAGATGCTAAAAACAATATCAAACATTTACATTCTTTAAGCAACAGATATCAAAAGGCGCACGGAAGTGTCTAGCGCTAAGTATACGCGCAACGCGAGATATGATAATGTATTTTAGATATATCTCCTTATCTTAACTACGGAAATATTTTATTAAACCACGCTCCAGAAACTTTCCACTTTCGCGTTTATGTGTGTGTGTGTGTATGTGTATACCTACAATCCCCATTTTAGAAATTGTAATCCAAGTTTAGTTGCTAATATAAT
Organism: Leptothorax acervorum; assembly: GCA_035220615.1. Lineage (NCBI taxonomy): Eukaryota > Metazoa > Arthropoda > Insecta > Hymenoptera > Formicidae > Leptothorax > Leptothorax acervorum. The sequence goes on from JASTWQ010000014.1 coordinate 1,039,200, forward strand.
AGCAGAAACTGTGTACAGAATTTTTCCAGTGTTTAATATTTGAAAATTTTTTACTATCGCATTTCATACTTTATAATTATTTAAGATTGTTTCTTGTTTCTTTTCTTGTGAAATTAATTTCAACGTTTATAGTAAATTGGGTCAAAAAGTAAGCAGGAATAAGAATACAAGTCATTATATGATAAGAAAAATATTTCATGCGTTAATTAGTTTTTCAAACATTGTAAATTATTTAAAGGTAAGTTAAATTTAAAAATCGCAATTTATGTAATAAATATTATTCATTTCATAAATTTTTTTATTATTATAATTTTTAAATGTTTATACACGCAATGTACATAGATACTTCAAATGTGTCAGAATAGCATCATCTATTTACGGTATTATACGTTATTTCTATAATAAGAAAATTTCGCATTATTGCGAATATGATATTATTTCTCACGCGTGAAATGATAGAGAGAAATATTATTGAAACAAATGTCAACATATTTAAATTGAAACATTGCCAAATTGTCGATAATAATATGATTCTTTTTAATTATTCTTAACGCCATTACCGATATTATGTAGCATCATGCTGAGTTGCTTAATTAATCACGTAATCTCGTCCCATATTCTGTAATCTGATATTCATTGTAACAAAAAGACAGACAAGAGCTCAATAAAGATCAGTAATCCAAGTGTACATATAATGTTATCTGTTTATTTGATTACGGAATCAGAACATTATCGCGACTAATTGAGATCAGTGACTACACGAAGAAATGCTGTTGAAATAATGTACTTTTATGTGATTTTGCAAATGTTCTTAATCGTTCTCAATATTACTGTATAGTATTTGTATACATTTTGATATAATATGTATATATATATATCTATAATTTTACTCTAATGATTACAAAGTGCACTGTGTAAAATTAATACGGAGTTGCATGAGAATAACATTATACAAAGAAAAAGTTATTTGTACTAGTAAACAAGGCTCACGGTAAAAAGGGAGTCGAGTCCTTTAAATCATCTAGATGTGTCGTGATTGGCGACGCTAATTTATCTGAATATGATTTATTAACTCCAGCATTACAAAAAGTTCTCGATTACACGTTTTAATTTTTGTTCTATTAATAAACGTTATCTTAATGACTTAATGCACATTGTAAATATGTGCCGCGAATGTTACGTTCGTGATGCAACACGACACGTCCATACATCACTTTGCACTGCTTAATTTACTAATAAGTATATATACATATACAGTATACATATATAGCACAATATATACATACAAATTGCATGACGTTGTAATTATCTTGTTAGGTGAGCTTGGTCAGTTTTACATATACACCGTGAGTTGGTTGCAACATCAAAGAGCTAAGCGGAGTATGAACGATTGGAATCTGGGTTTTCTCGCAAACATCTATTTTATAATTCATTAGCACTTTGATTAGCCCAACCTTGGTCTGATTAACTGCGAATCTTGCCCCTAAAAAAATAACGCGCATAACGTTTTGATTATTTCTCAAGTCAAGTGTACTTATGTGTGCATGTGTGCACGTATACATGTGTAAAATGAGTATTATATACAAAAAAAAAATAAATCTATAAATTCTTTTAACACATAAGAAATTACCGATACAGTTTCTTGGACCATCTCCGAAAGGTAAATGATACATGGAATTTCTCTGCGCCATATTTTCCGCGCTAAATCGTTCAGGATCGAAAACTTCCGGATCTGGATAAATATTTGGATCATTATGAATAGCATAAATGGGTATGACCACTAGTTGCCCTTTTCGTAGATCAATTTTAGTCCCCTCAAAAGTGTAATTCCTTACAGGTTTCCTCGTGAGAAACATTACTGGTGGATATTTCCTAAGAGTCTCTGCAAAGTAACACAAACACTTGACTTAACAGAAAGATATTTTCGAATAGTCGAGTTTATATCGAAACTCGAAAAATATTTTACGGAAATTATCGCCTCTGACTTTCGGGAGATCTTATCGACAAAAATTTGTAAATTTGCAAATGTTTGCAGATGAGCTTGATTCGTTGAATTATTAGAGAATTACTTCTTGAGAGATAAACAGACCTTGAAAGATCATCTCCAAATAGCTCATCTTTTTGATGTTATCGTATAATATTGCTCCGCCAGTACTGTTAAGGACTTCTTTAATTTCCTCTCGAACCTTTTCTTGAGCTGATTGATTCTGCGCCAATTCGTACATTGCATAAGACATCGTAGAGGAAGATGTCTCGAAACCAGCCGCGAAAAATACGAACGATTGGGCAGCAATAAACTCATCCGTTACATCTGTAAAAATCATTTTATATTAATTTCTATCGTGACTCTTGTCTATTTCTATCAATGTAGATTAACTTTAATCTCAGTTTAATTTACTTTTTTTCTAATTATTAGAACTGGAAAAAGATAAAAAGTTAAATCAATATTAAAATTAATCTACATTGGTAGAAATGGACATTTTAATAGGTATATCTTGTTAGTAACGCAACAACAAATATCCGATTATCTCTCTAAAAAAGAGAATATAAGCATGTTTTAGAAAATTAGTGATAAAAACATATTAAACGCATTTGAAGGAAAAGTAATGTTCCTACTATTAACACCCAGCTTGTCAGGATTATCCTTGAGATCGATAAGTGTATCGATGAAATCGTGTCGGCGCACATTGTTCCGCTTCCTGTACTCTATAGTGTCTCGGGTAATGTCCGTCATGAACTTGGTCACGTCATGATCGTCCAAGATATATCCGAGGCGCTTGAAGATCCACGGTATTTCTCTGAGTACGCTTCTAATCATAGTCTTTAAAGTGGAATGGAAAATTTTACGACCCATTTTATGGAACTGATTATTTTTCTCTTTCAGCGCGTTCATTTCGAGGCCGAAAGCACACGTTCCGATCACGTCGACGGTGAATTTGGACGTCAGATCCCGCAACTCGACGATACCGTCCTTAGATACTGTCTCGTTCAGATACTTCCCGAAGTGATCGGAACAATTCAGTACCAAGTGAAACATGTCCTTCAACTTCCCGGACGTGAAGATGGGCGAGAGCCTCGTTCTTAATGGTCGCCATCTAACAGCGTCGAGCCTGAAGAGGTGCATGGACATGGGTTCGGCCTATAAATTATGCATCAGTGTATCAGAAAGCGGGAATTATGTTAGAAAGTTTCCTCTCAAAGTTTCCGTGTGATCAACGCCTGCCCCGAAACTTATACATCAGTTCAACTCCATACTAAAGAAAGAGACACTCTTTCCAACTCTCTTAATTTTCTAAGTTATTTATTGTAATTGATACGTACATTTCGAAACAGAAAGAGAGAGAGAGAAACAAATTAAAAATAACTATTTTAAATAATTACTGAAATTATTATTTTTAGTATATTTTATTATCTCACGTTATTCTATTTTTATCATAGTTCGTCGCTCCTCTATTTAATGTTTTTGCATTTTATAATTTAAATAAGTAAAAGTTATTTTGTGTAATAAGAGTGTATATTTGAACAATCACGCAACTTAGGAAAAACAAGAAGATAATTGTACATATATTATACATTATAATTATCTGTTACGTGCCTATATATTATAGAGTTCAAGAATACCTTATCATAAACAATTCCACTCCGATCGGAAAAGATGGTGAAGTCCTTGATCAGCACTTGTTTGATGTACTCAGGATCCCTCAGGATGAGTACGGGATCTCCTCTCAAAAACACACCCACCATGGCCTCTTTCGGGTACCGGTCGTAAATTTCTTTGTAGAAATCTCCCATGCATTTCTTACCCAGCATGAATTCGGCATTGTTACCGAAGAGCGGAACGGGTTTCGGTCCAATAATCCCGCGCGATGTCCAATAGTCAAAGTCGGCGGTCAAATAATAATAGAGTAAATATAAGATCACCACACAGGCACAGAGAATTTCGAACATGCCCGCAGCCATGGTAGTTAACCGACCGCTTTTACGCGTATGACACCTGTTCCGTAATTGTTCAATTCAATTTACGGTAGAGTCAGCTCAAATGCTGATAACAACGACGTTGAACAACGTTTACGAGTAACAGCTAATAACACTACGTGATTAACATTGCGTGTTCGACTGCGCGCGAGTCTAACAGAAGATATTCCACTTCGTCTGTTACGCGACTCAGGAAAGAATGACTCAGGACGTATATATTGATGGATTTTATAATCACAGCCCCGTTATAATCATGCTGCATAATGGTTGATATAGATATGCTTATTTATTCCACTTTTAAACGTTTCAAAATTTCATTATCTACTGATAAATTACTGCCAAGTTAAAACTAATATTATTTTTGTTAGAATGTAAAGAGCTTTATAATGAAGTCTTAAACGATTAAAAACATTTATAAGTGCGATCACTGAACAGATAGCACTTGTACATCTGTTACATCACGAGACCTACATAAAAGTGATATTTTCCTTTGTTATAAATCAAAGTGCAGATACGAAAAGATAACGTACCATTTGTATACTGCTCTAAATGCGAACGACAACATCATTTATGTTTAAAAGGTCCAGAACTGCTTGTAATTCTGATAAGATAAATGTAACATATGTTGATATGTGTTATATTCGCGCGGGCGTTCAGTAATATTCAAAATATTTTATTATATTTAAATAACGCCATAATTAAAAATTGTACAATTAAATCGTGTGTGTGTGTTATAATATTTTAATATATTTTATTTAAATTTACGTACCTTATGTGAATATAACTACAGCTACCTATCACTTTTATATTTAACTGTTTCGTTCCCACATATAGCTACGTATTAATTATGAAATAAAATATTACTGCAGTATATATATTTTCATATCTGTGAATATTTATTAATAATTCCTTATATAATATTATAGTTTTACATGAATGATTCAAATGATTGTATAGGCAGCACGTATTTTCATATGTATTTAAAAACTTTTAGAAAACGTAAAATATCATTGTCTTTTATTTGGCGCCGAAAGGTCCTTAATTATATGTTTTCAAAATGTTTTCATGAATTGCTTTGTCACGGTAACATGCACAAAAACACAAACAAATATTTCTTTTTGTAGTTGTTAATTTGGGAATGCAAGAGTTAAAAACTTTTTGGAAAAATTGACTTGTAATATTTTATTTTGCCTATATTCCATTCTAATATTTTACTTTTATCTAGTCCAAAAATGACGTTCTTTTCTCCTTTATCTAGAACGGATTGATACAAATGGACAACCATCTGCATTGATATTAAGTATAATTAATTACTTCCGGAGAATCGACTTAATCGTGAATGTTCTTGCTGCTGTTGTTGCGTTACCATAGCGAAATGTTTAATTAAATATCGATTCTAGAATCTCAATCTCAGGTAGAAAATATGGAAATACAATGAGTTGCACGCTGGTAGATACGAAAGATACTTATCTAGATACGCGAATTCAAACTAAGCTCATAAATGCACGAAGTCATTTTTAAACTCTCATAAATCTTTCCGTTGCGATTCCTCACTAATACCACGTTGGTATTTATATATCTCGTACCATCGCTGTTGTTATGCACAATATCTCATCGCAATCGAAATAAGAACAAGCTGCGTAACGATTACATCTTTCACATATGCACAATGCGTCTCTCTAAAATTTTATGAGTACGATGCAAAATTGCAATTATAAAGCAGAATTACACGAGACTACATTTTGGATAAGAATAATATTTTCTTGGGAAACCTGGTCACATAAATAAAAAGTTATACGTTCGACATTTTTTCGTCAACTTTTCTCGTTCTCATCTATACTGTGCTCTAAAATAAATCTATGGTTGAAAATATATTCTAATTAAGAAAGTATTATATTCTGTGTATATTTTTCAACAGTCTCATCTATGACAAGTCTCTCTTTTTAATGAAAAATTCAATCGTATAATACGTAAAATTTCATGAAAATTCTTTCTTTGTATAACAGAATCTCATTATATACGCGTAATGAGTAGCATCATATAAATCATATAAAATGCATCATATAAATTCCGATGCATTTTTTACGTTAATCGTCAAATTGATTTCTCGCAGGTTTATGTCCATTTCTATTAATTGCAGATTAATTTTAATCTTAGTTTAACTTACTTTCTATCTTTTTCTAGTTGTAAGAATTAGAAAAAGATAAAAAGTAAATTAAACAAATGCGCATTGGGAGAAGTGGACATTAATTGCATGTTTCGCGCAATCGTATAGTTCATCTTCGAACGTCGGCGATTGAAACAAAAATATCGCTCTACAAATTCATCATATCGTTATCATCTTACAGCACGAAAGTCACACAGCATCCACAGTTAATTTCATAACCGTATCTGTTACCGCATGTGTGAATCGTGCACTGAGATTGCAAGCTGAAAATATATAACTTGAATGGAAAAAACTCTTTATCCTGGAAAATAGAAGAGAGAGGAAAGAGGAAAGGGAGGAGAAGAAAAGATACATCCTTGCGTTGATGCTCTCGCTCTCGCGGCGGTCTGCTATCGGCGTTTTACGAGTTTATTTCAATTCTATGCGATGGACACACAGTTAAACGGATTTCGACAATTGATTTACCGTTTGATCTACCCGCGCATTTCAATTATATGTTTACTCTTTGTCGACGGCATTCGCCTTCCTATTGAGCCCCGCGTACCTATAGCACACCCGCGCGTCGGCGGTCGCACCGACGCGACGAGCCGAGTAAAGTCGTGGGGTACAGATGCGGTGCGGTACAATTGAATTAATCTCGATCGAACAACGCGACCTCCGAAATGAAACAGGAAATCACGTTATCGCACGTGGCGCGGGCGTGCACAAGCATGGGCCGCGAAACAAGCGTCTCTCATTAGTTGTTATTGTTCGATCGTGATTAGCAACAAAACCGTGTTGTTGCTGAATATGGTACGTTATCGCAATTATATGCCTAGGAGATTGTTGCAGCCAGTTCGGATCGTGCGGCTGGAGGGAACGTGAATGCGGACCGGGGTCTTTTGAAAGAGCTGTATTGAAGAACGCCCTATATTTTATTTGGTTTCCCCGGCACTGCTATAATTACAGAAACACTATTCAAAAATATCAAAACGGTCTTAAATATAGTGTTATTATTCTCATTCACATATATAATTCTTCGAATATCGGTCAAATTTATTTCGTTTCTTTATTTTTGTACAATGTATTCCGAGGAAATAATATAAAGAATATTTCGCCTTGTTGCTGCGCGTTCGGCAACAAGAACCTGCTCGGAGCAAACATCACTTTTAACATATCCGCCGATACTGGAAAGAGAACATCACGATTTGTCCATGGTGAGATGGAGAGCCAAGTTGCGCCTTTTTTCGAGATTCATCCGGTCGGAGATTTGAATCAGGTTTGCCTGCTCGAGACGAAGAGCCCGTTTTAATTCCTGCAGCTTCCATCCCGCCTCAATCTGCTTCTCGGCTATTTGCTTCTGCAAGGCGGCGATCCGTCGGTTTAAAGCATCGTAATCCGCCCGCAGCCGATCGCCACCGTAGTCCCGATTAATCGCTGATCGATCGCAGACCGCAGGTCTGCTATCTTGTTGCACCATATTTGAAGTCAACAGACAGATCTTATCGTGCAGTTCGGCCAGTTGCGTCAGTGTCAAGGACTGAAAGTGACAAACAGAAATTTTTTGCATCAGCGGGCGAGTTATATTTCCTGTTTACAAATTATTCCGACAATATATCTATATATTAATATAATATAGATCAATAAATAGATGTAAATAAGTTTCTATATATATATAGAAATTATATATTTTTGTTTATTTGAGCCAAATGAGGAGCAATAAAAGTAACGCGGTTGTTGGTGCGTGAGTTGTGAAGATACTTTGATTTTTAATTACATATACTGTACATAAATTACAAGAACGAACGTTTCGGATCCACTTTCATTTATTTATTACATATACTGCGCGTCGATACGAGAAAAAGTCAACGTGAGATTAAATAAATATAAAGAAGCGAATGCAGACTGGAGAGAGAAGAGAGGGAGCAGAATAAACTCTTATCACCGCACGTACATACCTTCAACCAAGATTCAGGGTCAAAAGCTGCAAGCTCATCGCCATTATCCACACCTGCAACCTTGGTAACTTCCACACCAAGCTCCTAGAAATGATTCATTTCGAGCGTTAATATGCAAGCCGGAAAATTCAAATTATCCTCCAAATAAATCATCAAGCAGGACGTGTACTAGATTAACGTTATGTGTTATTAGCCTCACCGATAATTGCTTTATATAATTCTCATTCTCTCTTCTGCATTCATTGAGCAGATCCAGCAGTCTATCGATATCCTGTATCTCGATCTCCGCCAGATAGATATTCTCGGACAGCTTTTGCGATTCTCTTAATAGCTCCACGATAGACGGCACGGTCCAGCGCTCGATCTCAAAATCATCGTTCCACGTCGTCGCCATCGTGGGTCTCGACGGAATTTTGCCGTCCACAAACTGTATATATTCACGCACGCGTTGCACGGCTATTGTGTCGCGAGAACAAATGCAGAACCAACTTGCAGAAATTATGTAATCAGAGTTTGTTCGTGTCACTTTCTATGTATCTCAAAATCCGTCTAGATATTGTTAGATATTGTTCCTGCGCGCAAAAACTGACATGCGACTATTGTTGGCATCGCGTAATTAATAGATTATAACAATTTGCATAATGTTGCCTTTGAGTGTCGCAAGTTTATGGAAATGCTTGACTTATTAAAGATATTAGCCGGACTAATTACGGGCTATGAATAAGGAAATTCGCGTTTCTACGTTGCGATAAAAACTGTCGGAGTGACAAAACAGTTGAAAAAGTTTTTATGCAAGTTTTTACCGTCATATTGCTTTTCAATTTGCTTCTTCAGTAATTCATTCGCCTTAACGAAGTCGCCGCATTCATCCGGTTTAATCACGCCAGCCTCTGTAATTACAAAGATGTCTTTCCTTTAATGCGAATGCGGCAAAATTCAATGGTGAGAAAAAGATTCGCCGAAAACCACCGAATGAATGAAACGCATTATGAATGAATAAACACATTACACGACTAAATTGTATTCATTGATTTAAACAGCCACGCTAATATTTTCCAATAATATATTGAAAGAACTAGTACAAACCTACGGCGGGAGGGAGAGATCTCAGCAATTTGATTTTTTCGCTCTGCAAATTATTAACTTCGTCGTTCAAACGCTCTTTCTCCGCTTGACAATGATCCAATCCGGATTTTAGCTGCATGTTTTCAATTTTCAGCGCATTATTTTCGACAAAGAGTTTTCGGATTCGGTCCTCTGACCCATTAACTTCTCCATCGACTTGCTCAGGATAATCTTTTATTTCGTCCTGCCGCGCTTTCAATCGACCTAATTCTAATTCGAGACCATCATTGATCATTTTTAATTTATTATTCTCTTCCGTCGAGTGCTTTAAATCTTCTCTCGCCTTGTCTATCTCGATCATCAATTTCTTCAATTCATTTTCAAGCCTGTCGATATCGTCCACATCCTCTATAAAATCGCCTTTCGATTTCTCGATATTCTCTTTTAATTTATTGATCTCATTCTGTGCCCTTCTTAGCTCATCCCGCAATTCCTCATTTTCTGTCGTTAACTTTTCTAAGTCCTGCCGCTCTTCATCATGCTCCGTCCTTACTCTCGTCAAATCATCTTTTCTCAATTTACCGTTTTCAGTTTCGGCCAGTTCGAAATCTCTCTGCATCGCTGACACTCGACTTTCCGAAGCGGCCAACTCCATTGTTAGTCGTTCGTTGTTCTCTCTACATTTATTCAAATCGTCTCGCAATTGGGCCAAAACATCCTTTAAGGCGTCCAATTCCTTTAAGGCGACGCTTTTGCTCGTTTTCTCTGCGTTCAGCTCGTTAATTAAGTCATCAAGCTGCGCACGTGCGTCATCAGCGCGAGCCTTTGAAATCTCAGCCTGAGCTTTCACGTCGTTCGTCACTCTCGCCAAATCATCTTTTCTTTTGCCGTTTTCAGTTTCGGTCGTTTCGAAATCTCTCGGCATCGCTAACACTCGACTTTCCGAAGCGGCCAACTCCATTCTTAGTCGTTCGTTGTTCTCTCTACATTTATTCAAATCGTCTCGCAATTGGGCCAAAACATCCTTTAAGGCGTCCAATTCCTTTAAGGCGACGCTCTTGCTCGTTTTCTCTGCGTTCAGCTCGTTAATTAAGTCATCAAGCTGCGCACGTGCGTCATCAGCGCGAGCCTTTGAAATCTCAGCCTGAGCTTTCACGTCGTTCGTCACTCTCGCCAAATCATCTTTTCTTTTGCCGTTTTCAGTTTCGGTCGTTTCGAAATCTCTCGGCATCGCTGACACTCGACTTTCCGAAGCGGCCAACTCCATTCTTAGTCTTTCGTTATCCTCTCTACATTTATTCAAATCGTCTCGCAATTGGGCCAAAACATCCTTCAAGGCATCCAATTCCTTTAAGGCGACGCTCTTGCTCGTTTTCTCTGCGTTCAGCTCGTTAATTAAGTCATCAAGCTGCGCACGTGCGTCATCATCGCGAGCCTTTGAAATCTCAGCCTGAGCTTTCACGTCGTTCGTCACTCTCGCTAAATCATCTTTTCTTTTGCCGTTTTCGGTTTCGGTCGTTTCGAAATCTCTCTGCATCGTTAACGCTCGACTTTCCGAAGCGGCCAATTCGATTGTTAGTCGTTCATTGTCCGCCCTACATTTATTCAAATCATCTCGCAATTGGGCCAAGGCATCCTTTAAGGCGTCCAATTCCTTTAAGGCGACGCTCTTGCTCGTTTTCTCAGCGTTCAGCTCGTTAATTAAGTCATCAAGCTGCGCACGTGCGTCATCAGCGCGAGCCTTTGAAATCGCAGCCTGAGCTTTCACGTCGCTCGCCTCTTTTTCGAGTCTCTCTTTTTCATTCGACAAGTCAACAAGCTGCCCATCCAGAAATTTAATCTTCGTTTCGACATCGCCGAGTACTTTCTTCAATTCATCGATCTCTGCTTTTAACTCGCCGTTCTCATTCTGGAACTTATCGAGGTCATTCCTCGCTACTGTTAAATCCAACTTGAAGGAATCGAGTTCTGTCGCTATTTTAATATTTTCGATTTTCAGCGCGGCATTCTCGTTTTCCGACGCAGCGTACCGTTTATTCACATCGTTCAATTCGTGCTTGAGACTCTCATTTTCCACACGCGTCTTATCCAGCTCCGCCTTTAGATCCATTAATTCACCGCTCAGAACGATCGCCTTTTTCTCAGCAACTTCCCTCGCGGCTTTATCCGACACAACTTCTTTACCTAATCCACTCACTTCCGCTCGTAAACCGTCTAACTCGCTCAGAAGTGCCTCCTTCTCCTCCAGCAACGCAGCAACATGATATTGCAATGCGTCCACCTTGTTTTGCGCGTCGATCGACGTTTTCTTTAAATCCTCCACTTCGCTGTTCAGCTTGTCATTCGCCAATTCGAGAGCATCTAAATTCTTCTGCAGCTTTACCAACTCCGCTCTAAATCTATCGTTTTCCGATTGGCTGGTAGATAATTCCAATCTAATTTTTTCTGATAATGCCTGTTCAGCTATCAGGCTAGACTTCAGACTTTTAATTTCGGCCCTCTGCCCGTCGCCCTCGCCTTTCAGTCTGCCAAATTCTTCCTCGAATTTCTGTCGCTCTTCCCTGAGGCCCGCGTTCTCCAGTTTCAACCCATCAACTTCGGATATTAGCTTACCTGATTCGTTTTGCAATTTGTTGTTATCGGCTGTTAACATATTTGTTTTTGATTTTAACGCGTCATTGTCTGCTCTCAAAGCTGATACCTCATTTTTCGTGTTTTCTAATTCTGTTTTTAATACAGATACTTGGCGCGACAGGCTTTCCTCCTTATCTCTTATCTTATCGTTCTCTGTTCTTAATTTGGTCAATTCAGACTTCAATGTTTGAAGTTCCTCTTTCAGAGCGACGACTTCATCTTTAACTTTCGTCAATTCCTCCAATGCCTCTTCTTTAGCAGATTTTTCGGCGAATGAAGACAGATTCAGTCCCTCTAACAGATTTTTAAGTTCCCCGATTTCTCCCTCGAGCTTAATCTTCTCATTTCTAAGATTCGTTAACTCCTTCTCTAACGCTTGATGCTCAACCTATGAATTTTAATGTGATTATTATCAAAGACACAAAGAGTTACAGGAGGGGAATACGTAACTAATTATCTCTACCTTACAGACGTTTAAAGCTCCCTTTGTCTTTTCATTCTCGACGGATGACTTATCTATGTCCATCTTAAGCTTGCAATTTTCCAACTTCCAATATTCAATATCTTCTTTCGCTTTAGATAATTGCGATTGAAGATCAGATATGGCCGGTCTTAAATTATTAATCTCGCTCGTCATCTCAGCATTCGCGGCCTTTAGGCTCAACGACTCCTCGCCCAGATTCAACAGCTCTTTCTTAAGGGCGTCTCTCTCTTCTTTCAGAACATGATTTTGCACCTTCATCTCATCGATCTTTGAGATCAAATTTTTCATCTCGTTCTTCAACGCCGTTAATTCCTCCTGAATGTCTCGTTTAGCAGTAGCTTCTGCGCTTAGATCTAGTTTCAGTTTGCTGATCTCATTTTGCAAAGCGCTGATCTCATTCTGCATCTTATCCTTACCAGCCTGTAAACTAGCGATCTGAGCCTCAAGAAACTTAATTCGATCCTCGGCGTCGTCGAGTTGTTCTCTTAATTTATTTACTTCGTCCGTCGACAAATTTATTTGTTCCTTCAGTTCGTTTAGCTTCGCGTTTAGCCTATCATTTTCGTCCCTGTAATTATTCATCTCCGTCTTAATATTTTTGTTCTCCACTTCCGTTCGTTGAACGTCCGCCCTTAGCTGTTCATTTGTAACTTTCGTCTTTTTCAGCTCGTTATTTAACCCAGCCACTTCTTGCCGCAAATCTGCAACTTCGTTATTTGCCCTCGTCAATTTATTACTTGTATTATCCGCTTCCTTTTTCAGAGTTTCTATTTCGGACAATAACTTTGTTAGTTCTTCTTTCCCATCATCCGCTTCTTGTAACAATTTTCTGTTCTCCGACTTCAACTTTGCCATTTCGCTCTGCAAAGTATTGAAGTCCGCGAGTAGCTTGTTATTATTTACATTAGCCTTCTCCAATTCTCCCGTAAGAACTCCATTCTCGACTTTAAATTTGTTCAATTGTGTCGTTGCGTCGTCTAACGCTACATTTGTCTTAGACAAGTCGTCTTTAAGAAGACCATTCTCGGATTTCAAGCTGTCTCTTTCAGCTGTCAGACTGTCTCTTTCAGTTTTAACAACAGCACTTTCGTCCTTCAGTTTATCGTTCTCAACCTTTAATCTATCCATTTCTTGCAGCAGTCTATCGAGACCGTCCTTCAATGCGGCCCCTTCGGATTTTAATTGATCCGTCTCCGTCACTCGCTTTTCTAATTCACTTCTTAAATGCTCATTCTCGGATAATAATTGATCTATCTTTGTCTTAATATTATTATTCTCCCCCCTCGAAGATTCCAGTTCCTTAATCATATTATCAAGATTGTTTTTCAAAGCAACATTTTCTTCTTTAAGTTCGTTAGTCTCCAATTTAGCATTTTCCAATGTTTCCTTCAAGAATTCATTTTCAGCCTCAAGACTATGCAAATCGCCCCTCATGCCCCCTAGCTCTTTTTGCGCCACTTGAAATTTTTCTTTCTCAAGACTCAGGTCAACGTTCAACTTATCGATCTCGCTCTTCAACTCGTTATCCTCCTCTTTCGCTCTCTTCGACTCTTCTTGCATTCTTCGAATTTCCCTGTCTAACAATGCGTTCTTAATATTTAATTCGTCGCGCTCGGATTTTATTGTCTCAATGTGCCCCTTCAGAGACTCGCGTTCATTGTTCAGCTCATCCATTTGACGGTCTCTCTCGGACACCGCGCTCCGTATCTTCCCAAGCTCATCGAGAAGTTCCTTTTTCTCCGTCTCAAGATTATACAGTTGGGACCTCATATCTTCGATCTCGCTCTGCAACTTACTCACGCCGAGCACAGCCAGTTCCGACTGCCGCAGGCTTTCGAGGAGCTCCGTAATCTGCGAGCAAACACCCAATTGTCATGAATATACTACTGGGGAGTTGGACAAGTATAAACATCCTCTGGCATTTGTCTCATCTCGACGAAACAGGAGTACATGCGGTGTCGGCATAAAACATTCATGACTTAACGTATCGTCTAACGTATTACGCGCGACCGACAACCGAGAGTATTTACAAACACGGAGAGAGAAATAAAGAGAGATACCTTATCGTCAGGTTTCTCAGGTTCCTCCTTCGCCTCGGCCATCTCATCCATCATGGTCGCGGGGCTGACGGTCGTCTGATCCAGATCTAATGCAGGTGCGACGGCAGAGGCTCTCTGTTGATCAAGTTCACTTCGTAGAGCCTCCACGTGAGCCGTCTTCTCGTCCAAATGCGTTTTCAATTCAGCCAGAAGCGTCTCGCAATTACGAAGCTGACTTAGCAGCGCCGACATGTCCGTTTCTTCGTCGTCTGTAGGTAAAGGAGGGACACGCTCTTCTGAGACAGGAGGTGTAACAACCTCCTTCATTGAACGATGAATTTGCGTCAGTTCGGCTTGCAGACGCTCGTTCTCCGCTCGCATCAGATCTTCGTAGCTCTTTGATAGATCCACCGACGTCTGCATTGATCTCTCGACAACCACGGGCACCTGTTGATCGGCCTTCTGACCATCTTTCATTAATTCACGAAGCTTTGCCCTCAAACGATTTAATGCCGCACAGGAAGTATCCTCCTCGGCTTCCACCAGTTTCAGCTTCAGATGCGATATCGTGTCTCGCATTCTGTCACGATATCAACAGTTTGCACGTAATTATATTGGCGCACCGCGTTTAATGAAGATAGATGGTTTTCGCGAGGAAATATCGCGACCGACGAACTGTGATTAATCTCCTTTTAAAGCTATACAACTTCGCGAAGTCTAAAATAGAAGTCTGTTCGTACAGTTACGATCATTCCTGAACGATTAATTTAATATTAATTTCATAGCAGCTCTTTTCGGCATTCTTTATCGGTCAATTATTTTTCAGCCCTTTAAAGCAAATTGTAGAGAAAAAGAGAGAGAGAGAGAGAGAGACTTATTAAACCGTCTTAGCGGAATTTCATAGTCAATAGGCATTATGTACTGTTTTTTCTCAGCAGCGAAACGATCTCTCAGCACGGCTATTTTCTCCCTCACGTATTTAACTTTTTCGCACGGGTCGTCGCAGCAATCTCGTTCGGCGAGGCTCTCCCCGAGGTTGCGAACTTTTTCCGCCAGTTCCTCATTTGCATTCTGCAGCCTTTCGTTTTCCTCGCGGTAATGCACAAGCAAGGGATCAGTGCCCAATACCCCGTCGGGCTTCGCACCTATATATGGAAATTATTTGACCGCCCGAAATATATTCGGTACTTATATGAACTAAGAAAACACGGGCCTCTTTACGCAAACTTATAAAAGTATAAAGAACGCAAAAAAGGAAACTTGCAAAATAGTGATATATATATATATACATATATACATCGGAGAATCGTTTACTTTGATAATCGAAATATTTTTATTTGATATTTCGCGAAATATCCGAAATCAATATGGAACAGATTTTATTGCAGAACCATTCCACAACTGGAATACGGCGCACCGGGAAAAGCAACGTGCCAAAATTACTCTTCGTATATATATGCTTGAACGCCAATTTCTTATAAAATTTATTCCATAAGAGATATAGCGTGAGGGGAGCAAAGAGACGGTAGGAAAGGTTCGGCTATGAAGTGGAACACCGATACCGAATGATCGTAGAGCTTGTTTCAGAGACCTATTTTCGCTCTCGAGCTGCAGCCGCTCCATGCGCCACTTCTTCATCTGGCACTTCATTACCGTCAGTTTTCGCAGGGCGAACGGCAAATCGTAGATCTCCGACTCCTTGGAATTGTCGGTGAAAGGGTTGTAGTCGCAGCAGCAGCACGGCTCGTGCGGCGGCGATTCGATCGGTTTCGGCGGCCGCGGTGCATGACATCCGCATGAACAAAACGGCGGTGCGTATCGATCCTCCATGACCCGGTGCAAATCTTGAGAAACCACGTTTAACCTTTCCGCATGGCGTATATTCCACGACACGAATTTATTCCTATATAAAAGTGCCCTTACAATCGTTACGACGTAACGTTTTTCGGGAGCGGGAGCGCATCGCATAAAAGATATAAAAGTCACTTGGTATCCAGCGCTAGTTCTATAATCTATATTATACCTCTAACATTATCGGAATGGAAAACAAGTTATTTATGCCTCGGGTCAATTCACGGATAACCCGCGGCAATGAAGCGCGCTATCATTGTTTCGCAAAAAAAGCTCCGCCAAGATGAAATCTTTTTATGAAGATATGAGGTTGCGTGGAAACTCGTGAAATGTCAGTCAAGTATTTTTTGGTATTAAAATCTCAGTGACACGTGACTCAGCGCGAGATCGATATAACTCGATCGATTTATTAATGCCAAATATAAACTTTGGATAATTTGGTTTCCGAAATTGTATTAAAAAATAGACAGAATCTTTAATAGCAAAATTATGGCTGCATTCCGATATTCACTGTCAGTATCTGAAAATCTATATTTTACGTCACGTATAGATTTTTAGTACTGACAGTTGTTGACACAGTGAATATCGGAATGCAGCCAAAATATTAAATAAACTGTCTCACGTGTCGTCGCTATAATTTACATCGAGAATTTCGGGCGCATCCAGAGAATCCCATATGTGAGATTATATTGTCGATGGCTTATGGCAATTTTGGAATGGAGACGTTCGATATGTGGTGGAGGATACGCGCATTATTCACCGAGTTTCCCCGTCGCGAAGTTCCCGCGCGCTCCACCGGGAAACCGGAAGTACCGATTACGTACGACCCACATAATTAAGCGGTCGCTATAATTAAATTGCGCGCAGTATGCACCGGCGAAAGTCCTCGTTAGAGCAGTCTTATTAGGTGTTCCGATATTGAGGGGCCGGCGCGCAGCGATACTGAACGCTTCTTAAAGTTTCGAGGAGTTTCGGAGAGAGCACTTGGACCACAGTTCGGTTCTGTTCGAGAACTTATCGAGAGGGGCCCGTCATCAATTAAATCTGCGCGGTAATTGCAAAGGAAGGAGGAAAACACGGGTGCGGTGCGGGGTTAACGGGAACTTCACCAAACTTTCCGCCCCCCCCCCCCCCCCCCCCCCCTTTTTGCTCGACGTCCGCCGCGTTACTCGTGCAAAATCACGAGTTTCGTTAATCGAATTGGCGTAACAACGGACGGACTCTTAGCTCTTACAAAAGTGTATATATAATAAATAATGCGAATGTATTACTATTACGTTACTATATACATAACAGATTCTGAAACGTGAAGATATCTGTGCTCTCATACGCATGAAAATCGATTTCCTATACCGCCGCTCATTAGTGACAATTCGATATATGAAAATTCTCAAGTATAAATTGATGAAACATTTATAAATAATTGGAAATTGCTGCAAATTATTGATATTGTTACCATGACATGTGTGTTTTAATAAAAAATAGTAATCGACATTTATACATTAATGTAATTAATAAAATAATGTAAATTAATTGACGTTTATATTAGATTTATTAGCGCTAACCACGACGAATTTTCAAAAATTTATAATGATTTAAATGAAAATCTGCATAAAGGTAAAGTCATCGATAATTTGATATACATATATTACATATATATAACAGATTTTTTACATAAATTTTTAATGGCTAACATTGATGTTTAGCGAAATTCATTATCTCCCGCTCAATGCCGCTTTGTCACGTATTACATAACTCTGATGGAATTGAAGAGGCAGCAATGAGTGACAAATATCTCGAGGATTACTTGTCAGTGATCGCGATTGACGTCGCCGTCGAGGAGAAGACGAGGATCGCCAGGATGGCCGTCGCGACCTTGCACAAGCTGCACAACGTGATGCGGCAGATGAGAGACTGGCGGGACGATAGCGCGAAACTGAAGAGCAATATCTGGCGGATGAAAATGGCTTTGCGTGTGGATGACAAGAATGAGAACGATAGCCAGCAGATCGACCCTTTGATCGCGCACCAGAGGGAGGAGATTAACCGGTTGGAGCGGGCGAACGGCGATCTGGAGAACGAAGTAACGAGTCTTAAACGTGCCCTGACGAAGGCCGAGGAGGATGTCGCGCGTATCACCGTCTGCGAAATAGGCGATAAGATCGCCACGCTCGAGAATGAATTCACGAGCGAGCGGGAGCGTATGAGCGACGAGATTCTGCGGCTGAAGAAGCGGCTGAAGGAGGCCGAGGAGAGCGAGACGTCGAGCGTCGTGCTGGGGCAACTCAGAGACAAGCTGAACGAGTTCACGAGGGGCGATCGGACGATAGAAATAATCTTCGCGAGCGCGATCGGCAAGACCGTCGAGATGATTATCGGCCTGTCGGAGGAGCTCGTGAACGTTAGCGAGAATCTGTACAGGTTCAGGGCCAGGAATAGGAACCTGCGTCTCAAGCTCGATCGATTGAGGGCCATGCTGCGATTTAGGTGCGGTAATAGCGCGGAATATCGGAAGAGGATCGGCGAATTGAACAATCTCGCCGAACAATTGATGGGAGAGATCGGCCGGCTGAGAATTATCCGCGAGAATGCGAACTACAGCGAAAGTTTGGACGCCACGGATATCCCGGACGTTGTTAAGCACATCGAGCGCTTGATGAACGACCTGAGGAACAATTTAAAGAGCGATCGCGAGGCGATGATCGCCGCCGGCGATCCCGACTGTTTGAAATACATGAAGAGAGTGGTTGATCTGAAAGTAAACCTGAAAGTGCTGTCCGTGGAGCTCAGACGAGCGAACGTGCCGATGGATAGACGATCGCCCGAGAATGTCCGGCACGGGAGATGCTTGGAAACAGCTTCGTCACTGAATGATTTCCTACAGGAAATCGATAATCAGATTGAAAAGTTGAAGATAAAACCGATGAACAAATATTGCAAAATCGGTGGCATCAGCGGCTCGCGATACATGACGAAAGTCACGGAACTCGAAGATATCGTTAAAAAGTCAATCGCAGTAATCGCCATCTTAAAACAGGCTCCGCCGGAAGTTATAAGCACCAACGAGAGTATAACGGAAGCGCTGGAGGACCTGATCGAGCGTCTGTGTTGCAAAATGAAGGAACTCGAAATTCTCGATGATCGCGCGGATCTACGTGCGAGAATCGAACAGCTCGAAGCCTCGGTCATGTATTTAAAATCGGAATTGTCGGATAAGAACGAGCGTATAAGTGCGCTGAACGACGAGCACGCGAGCGTCAGATTAACGTCGGAGAGAGATCGTGAGAGGTACGAGAAGATTATCGCCGACATACGCGAGGTGAACGAGACTCTTCGGGAAGATATAGAAAGGGGGAAACAAGAGTTATCGGAACTTGAACGCGATCATTCCGAGATAGTCGCAGAAATGCTACTGATGAAGGTTGAAATTGACGCAGCGAGGAAGGAATCGCAGGACCTTCGCGACGACAAAGAGACGTTATTAGGGGAAACGGAACAGTTGCGTAACGCTCTCGGAGAGAGAGACAAGGAAATTGAGAATATTATTACCCAGAGGGACGGGCTGAAGGCGGTCCTTAGGGCCGAGGTGGAGGGCCTGAAGACGAAACTTGGGATCGCTTCCGACGAAAATGTAAAACTGAGAAGTATAATTGAGGGACTTGGGAAACAGGAGGAACGCGAGCGACTGGGCAAATTGAAAAGTTCGGCGGAGAAGAGCGGCGGGGAGGAACGAGACGATGCTGAAGACCGTCCACGAAACCTCAGGGATGAGTTAGAGTACTTGAGAGCCGAGTCAGATGAGCCTAAAATAAGTCTGAACAAGGCGGACAAGGGAATCGGCTATTTGAAGCCCGTGCCGGATAAAGCCGTCGGTGACGGGACGAGGCCGGAGGGTGAAATTTCTGATCTGGAGTCTAACGAGCAGTCGTTGACGTATCGATTGAACGTCCGGACGAGCATCGGCGGCGGCGAGGAAACATCGAGCGAATTCGACGGACCGATGGCGGAGTACAAAGCGTCGGCGAATAAAGTCAAACAGCTTCGGTACGAGAAAGAACAACTTGAGAAGGAGTTATCGGAGTTGAGGTCCGAGAAAGGATTGCTGGATAGGTCGACGGCCGATGCCAATAACAAGTGCGCCGCGCTGCAGGATCAAGTTAACAAATTTAAGTCCGAGCGTAACGGCCTTTGGGAGAAGATAAGCGAGTACAAGGCTGCCGTGGAGAATTTAAAGTTCGAGCTTGAGAGAATGCGGACGGAGCTGGAAGACGCGGCCGTTAATGCGGCGCGCCTGCGATCGGAGAACTCGAGGGTCGTCGGCGATTTCGATGTGCTGTCTCTACGGAGCACCGTGGCCGAGGACCGTGTACGAGTGCTGTTGACAGAAAAGAACGAGTTCGCGACGCGTATTAACGAGCTCAATGATGAGAACGTCGCTCTGCGAGAGCAGTTGAATAAGGCGAGGGAGGAGAATGAATATTTTTCCATGGAATTGAATAAATCAAGGGTCGAAAATGACAAAGCGAAAACGGAGAACACTCTCCTTCGGGCTACCTGCGACACTATGGAGAGTGATAACGTCGAGCTGAGGCGGGAGAGAGACGACGCGACAGGGAGAATAAATGAAATCGGTAACGAGTGCAGAGTGCTCGGTAATCAACTGAGGATTCAGCGAATGAAGTACGAGGCGTTGCGGCTTGCCGCGGCCGCGTTGCACGACGAGAGTAACGATCGTAAGAATTACTTGAAGAAGATCGATACGCAGCATCCGCTTGCGAGGGACCGCGAACGGGGATTCGCCGGCGCTCATAACGAGATTAAGCAGAAGCAGAATTGCTCGGATACCTCGCGCACGAGCGTGAAGGTCGAAATTGGCGAGCATAGGGACGGCGGGGCGGAAGTCAAAGTAGAATCTGCTACACGCGTCGGTCATGATAACAAAGCGGGGATCAAAGACGAGGTGAAGGGCGAGCTAAAGAGACGCGGGACGAATGAGGCTTTGAAATTAGAGCGGGCGAATTTGAGGTCCGAAAGCTCCGTGGTCACGATGGAACTGTCGGGGGGCAGATTCGAAGATCCAGCAACGCCGGAGGACGAAAAAATCGTCGGTGATCCTATCTTGAAGAAATTTGATATCGCAAGTATCCCGGGCGAGAAAGGAGTAAGCAATTATTCTAATTATCACGACGATCCGAAGATATCCGAGGATAACGAAAGGACCACGGCGCTCGATATTGATCAGCTCGAAAATAGAACGCCGAAGATGAAAGCGGATATCCCGCGTAGTAGTCGCAACTCCTGCCCGGCGGACGGCGAGAAAACGAGGGCCGACTTCGGTGGAGCGACGGAGGAGATTCAGGCTTTGAAACTCGAACTGATGAATCTAAGGGACGAGAAAGCGGCGCTGAGGTCGCAGCTCGAGATATTCAAGGACGAATTAAACGCATTGAAAACGGAGAGAGCGGCTTTGAAGGATGAGCTCGCCGCTTCGAGAAAGTCGAACTTCGACCTTAGGCTCAAAGTAAACGATCTGCGTGGCGCTAACGAAAAACTGAAGGAGACAAATGCGGGATTAGGGCGTCGTCCGCAGGACGCGTCGAGAGGGACGAATGAGTACACCGCAATATCGGAGGTGGATAAAGGGTTAAAAAATAATTTCGAAAGCGAATTAAGCGACTATCTGAAGAAATATATCTTCACGGAGAGAAATCTGCGGATAACCAACAGGCGAAATCGGTTCGATCGCGCCTCTCCCAAGAATCCTGGACTACAATCCGTCAAAGAGACTCTACAACACATAGAGGGACAAAAATCCTGAGGTTGAATGTACATACTATAAATTCTGTACATGTAATTTATTAAATTTCACTATCTTCACTCGCTTCATTATATCTGCCGATTTATACCTATAATAAAATTATTTTTATTTAATTAAGAAAGGAAGTAATTGAAAGAATCTTGGATCCGAAGAGAATCTACAACATATAGAGGGACAAAAATACTAAGGTTGAATGTGTAGATATATTATAAATTCTGTATGTAATTTATTAAATTTTACTATCTTTACTCGCTTTATCATATCTACCAATTTATAATAAAAGATCTATTTATTTAGGAAAGAAAGTAATTAAAGTGCTTAGCAAAAAATAGCTTGTAAGATTTTCAAAATTGATTTAAATACAATACTTTGTTAATTCATTATACTTTGAATACATTATATATAGGATACACCATTTAGTTTCTTTTCTTGTCAAAGATTTCATGTAGCCGGCGGGTCTTCTAAAATTTATGAAGGTAGCTCATGTTCACGCCAGCTCGAGCGCCTGGGAATCGTTTTAAGAGCAACTGACAAAACCTCCTGAAAGCATGCTGCTACTTCATCTTCAGCTTTTAGAGCGACGAGTAGTTAAAGCCAAACAAGACAATGACAACGGCGGCGTGACGGCGATAAGGATAAAGCGGTGTCGGTGGAGCGCGTAATAATGCATTAATCGCGCGCGCATGTCGGGCCATTATCGCATACTCTACGACCACGGGCATCACGTCGAAAATCCTTGTCTGAGATTATTTCAGCAAAAAGGTAAAGCTTTGCGCGGAATAGTTGGGGCTCATCTATCATTCCCCTAGACTGCCAGAGTGCGACGTGGCACATTGCAAATGAGTGGATATAGTCCTCGGGCATCCCTGCAATTATATTCTTCTTACATATCTCGGTCTTTGACCCCTTTACTCTTACTTCATTAAACAGCCACAATTACGTTTCGCGAGATCAAATAAATATTACAATTCTTTCTTACTGTATTAAAAATTGAGGTTTCTATGTAAATCACAAAATAAAACAATATATTATCTATATAACGACAGGATAGCATCTCGAATATTATCTCGTTTAGATTGCGATCAATAATTCTGTTTTATTAAAAAAAGAAATTTTTTGTTTCGTCCAAAATTCGCTTCATCAAAAAAAAAAAAAGTACACAGTAACCGCGCGTACGTAATAGCTTTATGCTCAATTATGCTTCGCGCGTAATTTTTTACTGCAACACGCACGTGGCATATGTGCGAGATTAAAGCGCGTACTCGATATGAAAGCGCGTTCGGATGTATATTTTGTAATATCTTTCGTGATAAATCAACTGATCGCATATGTAACAACGGACGTCACACACGCGAAAAACATTGGATTGTCGTAATGACAGATGTTACAACGGGTGCCCCTTTGTTTTGCGACTACGCGCGTGAGATACACACATTGATGTCGGATTTTGATGTCTGTGATTCTCCACATTTTCGCGGATTAAATATTCGGACCTGTATTACGTCGTGCGCGCGTATAATCGCACATCATACGAGCAATCTCAAATGAAGAGACGCCCCTTTCGCTCTATTAATGAGATTAATTCATTCTTCCCTTGTAAATATATTATGCCAGATATAATATGGGTTTAATTTCTCAATATTTATCTCGTCTAGCATTTAATCCATTAATAACGAGTATCGATGTAACTGTACAAGTGAATTAAAAAGGACCGTTTTTCATTGCAAACGAGAGATTCAACGTTAATAATTACCGTACTGCAGTGACTTGCGGATATCACTTTTACAATACCGCAGTACATGAATAGAATATCACTTACGTTAGAAGAGAAGTATTGCGATTTAGTGTCTTCTCACATCCTGAGAGAACGTATTGAATATTTTTTTATAAGCATTTGATAATGTCTGGTATCTAGATATCGCAATTGTTTATTTTTACATAAAGTTTCATGTATCATATAATCAAATTGTTATAAATAAATCATATCATATCGTTAAACCAAGAAGGAAAAGTATTTTTAAGCGAAGGTAATCATTTTCGATTACCTATCAATTCAAATTAAAATTAAAGGAGTTATGTACACTGGCAAGATAATGCAGAGAAAAATTATATATATACACATATATTTATAAATATATATATTTATTATTTATGTTTACCTATGTAATGTAATATATGGCACTTATTTTATATTTTGTCATACTTGTATCTTTCGTACGTAATCTTATACTTATAATCTTATAAAGCAGTTGCTCGTGTAAAGTAAATCGATAATATAAACCCGATATAAATTAAAAATTATAAAAATATTCTTTTTTGTATTTTAATTCGAAGTGACATTTATTCTTTAACGTACTATGCACAATTTACAACTAAAATTCCGCGAGATTAACACCTAGCGCAATGCTAATTCAATTTCAAAATTATAAATAAAAAAATATAGTTATAAGCAATTTGTTCACAAATCTATGAGAATGATTCGTTAAAGTTTATCAGAAAACTTGAAGAGTATAAATTTCGCTTCTATATTCCTGAATCGGCGTTATTTTACTCCCTGCGTTTATATTTTGTGTTTTCACACAGAGACAAACAACGAGTGCAGACTGTTGCAAATAAAACGCAATGCGTCGAGCTGCACAGTCAGATGTGTTTCGCGAACGCAGTCCACGTACTGGTCCATGACTAAACAGACTTTAATTGCGGGAAATCACTGTAATCACGAAATGCTGGCGCAAGCTCGTTTTTCTCTCCCTATCCTTTTCCTACTGTCATCCCCATCCCCATCGACATCGACGAATATATCTAAATAAAGACTGAAAGTAATCGCTATTTTACAAAAAAAGAACTGCACGCCAATTATTGATGAAGATTTAATCGTTCATGCAGCAACTGATTCTTTTTTACCTGAACCTTTTTTTTTTACCTGACCTTTTTTTTTAACTGATTCTTTTTTCTACCTGAACCTTTCAATAAACTGATAGATTTAATAGACAATTTTTACCAAAACAGATCAGATTATATTATTATATGATCTGATCTGTTTTGGTAAGTATTATATGATAATATAATCTGACCTGTTTTGGCAAATTTGATTATAGACAAACTATTAAGGAACGTTATTTTATCAAAGAGTAATTTAAAACATCTTAACTTTATTAAATTATTATTAACAAAATTAATAAAATAAAATAATAGATATTTTAACTTAAAAACATCATAATGTTCTCCAGGATCGTATTCAATTGATGTTCCATGGGCAGCGCACTGGATTACTGGAACAAAATAATATTAATTTACTTAATTTTAATTGTTACAATCAAATTTATGAATAATAATAATTATTATTAATAAAATTAATAAAACAAAGTAAACGATGTCTTAATTAAGACGCTTCAATGTTCTCCAGGATCATATTACAAATAATAACTTATTATTAATAAAATTAGTAAAATAAAGTAAAAGATTATACATTGACGTTCTAATGACAGTATATACTTAAACAAAGTAATTTCAATTTACTTAGTTTTAATTGTTATAATCAATCTACAAATAATAAATTATTAATAAATTATCTCTGTTCGTGGAGGGTGTTAAATGTTACTACATTGCGAAATATTTCAAATCTATATTAAAATCTGTATGATTTTTAAAGTTACTGTATTTTAAAAATCACTGCTAAGTTAATTATTTTAATTATTTATATTAATATCTGTAAACTAGAATGTTCGAAGTTATTAGATTTCAAATTCACTGTTGAACGAACGGAACCAATTGAATCCAGCGGATGTTTCGTTTCCAGGCAACGCCGCGCGGCGCGCGGCGGCCGCACACGGCGCGATATGTTGGCAACGACGGTCAACGTCACCGACGAATAGTGACGTTTCGCCGCGCGACGTTGGCCACGTCGCATGACGATCGACTCGGACAAGTGTGCGCTTGGCTTCATTCGTTCGGTAACAATGGCGGCGGACCTCGACCAGTTTCAACAGCTTCTGAATACACTTCTCAGCACAGACAACGATGTCCGGACGCGGGCGGAGGTACGTGCAAACACCCGGTGAACCGTCACGTTCGCGCCCCGCTCGACGTCGTTCGCGCGCCGGGTGCCGCGGGGCCGCCCGGCGGTCGCGCGCGGATCGCGGCACGGTTCCGTGCCGAGCACGTTGCCGACGTGTTGTCAGAGGCTCGCACGCGGGGGCTGCTCCGGCCGGCGTCGGTCGCGCGCGACGCGCGATCCGTCGATCGGCGACGTCGCCGGTCGTCGACCGACGGGGGGAACGATCCGTCGAGCGCGGGCGTCCGGGCGTCGAATTTCCGACGCGCCTACCCACGCGATCGGTCAAGAAATCCAAAATGGTGTCTCGCATGCGGGCATCGCGCGCCCCGCGTGCCATCCGTCAGCTCCGCGTGCACACGGGCGACGGATGCTGCTCGCGCTGCGCGACGCTCGGCTCCCGAGCTTTTCTCCACGAGGAGCGACTTTCTGGCTCGCGATTGACGCGATCACGTCCGTCCGTCCCCGCGTGACGACCCTAGCGGCACGCACGTTCCACGCGAGATGCGTCTCGGTTTCCCGCCTACACGCGATTTCCGGCGACATCGTGGAAGCGTGCACCGCGTGCACGCGTCGCTTCTCTGGTTTGCGATTACTTAGTCGCGATCCGCCCGATCTGCGCGACTCGCGAATATCGGCTCGCGAGTCGCGATCTTTAATGCCGCTCGGCGCGCTCTATATATGCCTTATACGCCTTTTACCTTGACTCACGGCACGATCACGTGTCGAGCGTAATTCGTCGAATACTTATTCATACGTGCGTCGATTACGATATGTACTCCTCACGAAATGCGTCAGATCCAGCTTGGTAAATTTAGTTCAGGAGAGAGAGAACGAGCGCTTGGATTTTGGCGCATATATATATATATATATATATATACATGAATATACATATCTGTAGATATATATTCGTTGCACATATATTGCTTTGTATATGACGTATATGTATAACAGGATGAAGACATTTGCTTTTTAATGTGGCACCTTTGTGTTCTACGTTACAATTTATATCAATAAGTTATATTGCTCCTACTTTTGCACTTGTGTAAAATTTCATTTTTTTTTATAGAAAATTATATAATATGCTTCATTCTTCAAAAGTGAAACTTCTTAGACAATTTGTGGGAAATTTTGAGTAAAGAAATTTTATAGCTTAATTTTCTAAAAGATTTTGTATTATTTGATTAGAAAGAAATAAATGTTATGCTTATTATTACATGTATTTATATCTTATGTCGTTAGAAATTTAACAAGAAATTAAATAACTAACAGTATTTTTAATGAAAAATTGAAATTATTTAGGAGGCGTACGGCAATCTTCCAGTGGAAAGCAAGGTGACGTTCCTGTTAACTACCGTTTGCAATGGTACGCTTGCAGAAGAGATGCGGGCTATAGCCGCAGTGCTGTTGCGTCGGTTATTCTCTTCAGAATTTATGGACTTTTATCCCAAGGTAGCCTAAAGCTCCTTTCCTTAATTTCTAGTTACCATATAAAATAACTTTCTTAAAATATGCTTTTTTCAATTTAGCATTATTGCCATTTTGTTTTTTAAAAACTTATCGAGAAATTAATTTAAAAATCATTTACGTTTGAGTCAAAGGTCAGTTAGAGATAAATTTAATATGCAAATATTTCACAGATTCCACCAGAGGCTCAAGTCCAATTGAAGGAACAAATTTTAATGTCAGTCCAAACTGAACAAACCGAGAGTATCCGACGTAAAGTCTGCGACGTTGCGGCCGAAGTTGCGAGAAATTTAATAGACGAAGATGGTAATAATCAGTGGCCGGAGTTTCTTCAGTTCCTATTTCAATGCGCGAATAGTCCGTTGCCGGCCTTGAAAGAAAGCGCACTTCGTATGTTCACGTGAGTTTCTTTTATATCTATCTTGTATGAGTGGTGTACTTATTAAGAATATGAGAGTAAAACGTATTAAATGTGCATGCAGATCCGTCCCAGGCGTATTTGGAAATCAACAAGCAAATCATCTCGATCTTATAAAACAAATGTTACAACAATCTGTTTTAGACATGGTAAATTATGAGGTAATGTGAAATTTACGTACTCATTTATTTTTCGTGCTTTTATTTAGTCTAACGGGAGATGGATACGCGAAAATTGACAAGATAAGATTACTCGTCACGTAATTTCTCCCAAAAAAATATGCCTTCTGATGACTGTAACTTGTGAAGTATTAATTTACAGACAGATACGGGGCATACATTTTAAACGGAATAGTTACATTTGTGTTGACATTCTAAACTGAATTTCTTTTAATTATCCCAAGTTTTCTTGAAGAGTAATTGTAAGAGTAATTATAAGAATAATTATAAGAGTAATTGTAATAATTATAATTGTTTTTGTCACACAGGTCAGGTTTCAAGCAGTAAGAGCAATTGGAGCGTTTATAACATTACATGACAAAGAGGAAAACATACACAAGCACTTTTCAGAACTAGTTCCAGCGCTTGTACAAGTAACCGCGCAGTCTATAGAAAAGCAAGATGATGATGCTCTTATAAAAGTGTTGATAGATCTTGCTGAAACTACGCCAAAATTCCTCAGGGGGCAATTAGACAATGTTATGCAAATGTGCATGAATGTATTCTCCAATGAAGAGATGCCTGACTCTTGGAGGCAATTGGCACTAGAAGTTGTAGTAACTCTGGCCGAGACTGCACCAGCTATGGTACGGAAGGTTGGTGAAAAATACATTGTGTCCTTAGTGCCGTTGGTATTGAAGATGATGACTGATTTGGAAGAAGATGAAAAATGGAGTTTCTCCGATGAAATTATTGAGGAAGATAACGATAGCAACACTGTAGTTGCGGAAAGTGCTTTAGATAGATTGGCGTGTGGCCTGGGAGGGAAGACTATGCTACCACAAATCGTGCAAAATATTCCTACAATGCTAAATAACAGTGATTGGAAGTATAGGTAAACAAAATCTTTAATTCTTACATATTTAGTTATAAGCTATGACCGTATCGATATCTAATATTTCGTATTATATATATGAAATATTTGTGAACTCATATAGTGTCACAGAAAAGTCAGCAGTTACATACTTTTATGTAATTGCGTTACGTCTGTGATAGAATAACCAATGAGATAATCCTCTTTCCCAGCTGCCGTTTTGGCAGTTGGTTTGAGATTCTTACTGGATGTTTAAAATAAGAATTGGCAGTTATATAATATGTGACTGCTGTAATTATAAAAACATACAGCTTTTTAAATATTTGTTAAATAATCAAATTATATATTTTTTTATTCTTATCTATCGTGTATATAAAAATATATTTTTTATTATTTAGGCACGCAGCACTTATGGCTATCTCAGCTGTTGGTGAAGGATGCCATAAGCAAATGGAAGCTCTTTTACCACAAATAATGGACGGAGTCATACAATATTTACAAGATCCGGTAAGTACAATGACACATTTGCTTCATAATTTTATCTGACATCAGCTATTGGTTTAAAATTTATTTTTACATCAAATTATATGTATGTAATTTACTAGGCCACAAATGTCCGACAGTTATATTCATTTGGATATGACTAGTGTTACAATTGTGGCAAATTAAGCAAAGGATACAAATTCTATCTACATTACTGTTTTAGTAATACAGATAATCAAAATTTGTTCCTTGTGGTTCCTGAGAGTTGACTACTTCTAGTAGTAATAGTAGTCATAGTTTTGGAACATATATTTCCATTCGTATATAAACATAATATAAATATAAAATTCGTGGATATATTAAGTAATGTTAGGTTTTTTTTTAGCATCCTCGTGTAAGATACGCAGCCTGCAATGCAGTAGGGCAAATGTCTACAGACTTTTCGCCCATATTTGAAAAGAAATTTCATGATAAAGTTATCCCTGGATTATTGATGGTGCTGGATGATAACGCAAATCCCAGAGTTCAAGCTCACGCTGGCGCCGCTCTTGTAAACTTTAGCGAAGATTGTCCCAAAAATATTCTCACTCCATACCTCGATGCCATAATGGCTAAACTTGAATCTATCCTGACTACTAAATTCCATGAATTAGTTGAAAAGGGAACTAAGCTCGTACTTGAACAGGTAAGTTGAGTTATCTCTAGCTCTATGCTTTTTATGTCCAGCCGCTTATTGGCAGTCGCCTACAAGAGCTGTCGCTTTATGCAGATTACAAATTTAAAGGCTGTATATGGGATGAGGGATTAAACCCGAAACCCGCCAATTATAAGTTTGCCGTTTCACATAGAGCCACGTGGAATCCTCGAGTTCTAATAAATTGTAAAATATAAATAAACGTTTACGAAGAGTTGGGACTTAATGTAAATCTGAATTTTTTTGCTGTTCATACAGGTTGTCACGACAATTGCCTCTGTTGCGGATACGTGCGAAGAGCAATTTGTAACTTATTACGACAGGCTAATGCCTTGTTTAAAATATATTATTCAAAATGCGAGTCAGCAGGAACACAAAATATTACGAGGCAAGACTATCGAGTGTGTCAGTCTTATAGGCCTAGCTGTTGGCCCAGAAAAGGTGATTAAATCTTCTGGTTTTTTCATGTTTTGTGAATAAAAAGCTTATTAATTATATATTATTATATATTAAGTATATTAATATTGTTCAATCTCAACAGTTTATTGCCGATGCTAGCGAAGTTATGGATATGTTGCTCAAAACGCATTCAGAAGGTGATCTTCCTGATGATGATCCGCAAACAAGCTATCTTATATCTGCTTGGGCCAGGATTTGTAAAATTCTTGGTAAGATATTGTATAATAAAGACTGTTTATGCACTTCTGAACATGTCACGTTCTACTGCAATTGCTTAAAAGCATTTGTATTTTTTTTATAGGGAAACAATTTGAACAATACTTACCATTAGTAATGGGGCCCGTATTGCGAACAGCCGCTATGAAACCTGAAGTTGCATTATTGGACAATGAAGATATGGAAGGCATTGAGGGTGATCTTGACTGGCAATTTGTTTCACTAGGAGAGCAACAAAACTTTGGAATCAAAACAGCTGGTTTGGAGGACAAGGCTTCTGCGTGTGAAATGTTGGTTTGTTACGCACGAGAATTAAAGGAAGGCTTTGCGGATTATGCAGAAGAAGTGGTGCGATTAATGGTGCCGATGCTGAAGTTTTACTTCCACGACGGTGTCAGAACTGCAGCTGCGGCAAGTTTGCCGTATCTTCTCGACTGTGCTAAAATAAAAGGTTATTAAATAATTAAAATATTTCTATTGAAGAACCACATATAATTTTTCTATTGCCAGCTGTCTTATTACATATATCAATGTTTACAGGTCCACAGTATCTAGAAGGCATGTGGGCATATATTTGCCCAGATCTGTTAAAAGCTATCGATACAGAACCAGAATCTGAAGTGTTGTTGGAATTATTGTCCTCTTTAGCAAAATGTATCGAAACATTGGGCGCAGGTTGCTTAAGTGCGCCGCATATGACTGAACTTTTACGACTTTTAGATAAGTTACTTAATGAACATTTTGACAGAGCAGTTGCTAGATTGGAGAAACGAAAAGATGAAGATTATGATGAGGTAATAGGTCTACGTATAGTTGTCTATAAAGTCAGTTATCTATAAAACTTGATAGAAATTTTATAAATAGTTAAATGTCAAAAATATATTAATTTGTATTAACGTTCTATATTTATTGGATTAGGTCGTTGAGGAACAACTTGCTGATGAAGACAATGAGGACGTATACACGCTCAGCAAAATGGCTGACATTTTACATGCCTTATTTACAACTTACAAGTCTTCATTCTTCCCATACTTTGATCAAATATGCGTACATTTCGTAAAATTACTGAGTCCCGATAGGTCGTGGTCGGATCACCAATGGGCTTTATGCGTCTTTGACGATGTTATAGAATTTGGAGGACCTGAGTGTGCAAAATATCAAGAATTCTTTTTGCGACCCATGATTCAATACGTTTCTGATAAGTCCGCAGAAGTTAGACAAGCAGCAGCTTATGGCTGCGGAGTTTTAGGCCAATTTGGTGGAGAAGGCTTTGCGCAAGCGTGTGCAGAAGCTTTACCAAAGCTGATGGAAGTTATTAGCGATCCCGAATCTAGGTCGCCAGAGAATGTAAACCCCACTGAAAATGCTATTTCAGCAGTGACTAAAATTCTCAAATACAATAACAAAGCAATCAATGTCGATGAAATTCTTCCACACTGGTAAGTTGATATTTTAAGAAATTATTATTTAATAAATATATAAATTTATAAACTTTACTCCGAACGCTTCTTTCTGTATAGGCTAACTTGGCTGCCAGTCGTCGAAGATGAAGATGAAGCACCTCACGTATATGGATATCTGTGCGATTTGATCGAAGCAAATCACGCAGTAGTTTTAGGAACGAATAATGCGCATTTGCCTCGACTTATAAGTTTCTTTGCTGAAGCAATGTTCAGAGAAGCTGTGCCTACTGACCATCCCGTTATGTCTAGAATTCTTAGTATCGTTAGAGAAATACAGGTGTGTGGGCAGAAAGTCTGTTTATATTTATCGTCGTATGTTTTCGGATAATATAAATGACACAAATAATTTTATTTCTTTTCAGAAAAACGACACGATTTTCCAAGCGATCATAATGCAGTTAACAACAGATCAACAACAAGCGCTTCACGAAGCACTCAGTGCACTAAGTTGAATTTTTAACATCGTAACAAATAAAATTTAATGCTCGCGTTAATTAATCTCCCGAAAAATCGCAAAGATTGTAGGTATATTGTACCTATAACATTCGCTCCAGCCTAGTTATACACACGCAAATATATTTAAGCATTCTACATATTATTATCTACGTACTTGTTGAGTATATATTTCTGTATCATTATCAGATTAGTTTTCTATTATCGGGGATTGTTGAACATTTGAAGTAAAATTAGAGTTTGTCACTGTTTGATTTACAATTCTTCTACGAATGAAGACAAGTCGACAAATTTTATCAGTTATGAATGAACTCGCATTGGCAGAATTTAAAACTGTATACCTCTAAAATATTTTTAATCCAATATTTTATATATTATATACTTGTTGTATATATACCTCTTTTCTTTCTGCATCACATTGGTGAATATTATTAAAAAGTTTATGAAAATAATGACTAATGACATCGATTTAAATCAGACATTCAAACGAGAACGTTCTCCTGCCATTGAGAGCCGAACGACGTTAAATCATCTTTAAAAAAGAAATGGCTTTGTAAAAAATTGCATAGTACTACATACATATAGCTTTGTTATGCGAATATAACGTTAAGGAATTATAATTTTGTCACTGTGATCTTTCTGAATTGCGTCAACATTCTCAAGCTATCCCACGTTCCGGTAAGGTAACAAAACTGATAATGCAAGATAGACTGGAAAGCCTCATTGTAGCCATGAAATGAACGCGTGACATTGTGATTTAGGTATTTTTATTATTAAATTTAGATACAGTAAATGTTATTTAATGATAATATCGATAATGTTGCAATGTTGAGCTCTGTATACGAATGCCTTTTGAATGAAACGTAATGAAGAGTTTAAAAAATTTCAGATTTGAAATCCATAAGATCTGACCGACTATAACGAATACTTTTTTTTTCTTATAGAAATACATTTAAAGATTTGTTATGTTCAAATGCCGCAAATTTTTCTTGTAATCTTACTCCTGATTTCCATGCACGCGTTGCCACGCGTAAAATTGCGCGTCAAACGCGTGCGTTTGACAAAAGCACGTATTTGATTGGGGTAACCTATGGAAACGCATGTTTGACGCGCGTTATAACGCGCGGCAACGCGTGCATGGAAACCAGGGGTTACAGCTAATTCGTATAATTGTTGTTCGAGAATAAAAAGAAAAAAATATAAAAGATTATGCAAAAAAGACAGCATAATATGGAATGCATTACGTTTCCTTCGGCTGATGTAACACGATGAGAATTGAGATGTTGAAAAGAACTGAGCGAAATAATCCATTTAAACGGCTCCCCTCTCCGTTCTTGTTGCTATTTATTTATAAAATATATACTCCGATACTTGCGACTGTCTCGAAATTTCACCGATGGAAAAAATATTTTACTTTTAGCGCACCATCGCGGCTACTCTTACCGTAAATGCTCCAAGTAACAACCTTTTTTTACTAAGACGTGTAGAGGAGTAAAAATAAAGAATAAACATTTATTTGTACATACCTCAAAGTATATAAAAATATCGCGAACAAGTATATAGAGTTGAAGTATCCTTGATATACGGTAGGCACTGCCTCGTTATTTCACCGAAAATCAACAACACGATCTTGTAAGATGCACATAATTACAGCAAATACATACGGAAGAATCGATACTGGACTGTTTATGCGATATACATTTGCGACACAGAGAAAGAGAGTAAAAATCAATGTGAAAAGAAAGGAAAAATTATAATTCTTATATAGAGATTATTTTAAAATCATTACTAGCTAAAATAAATCTCAGCTTTGTAATCGTTTGTTTTGCTTCACCTACATTCATATACATTTTAATTTTAATCAATTTAATTTAATGGTCAGTATGTATATTTTGCAAACTTTGCATTGAACAGAATGTAAAATACATCGTACATTTAATTAAATTTTTGCAAGAGTTAAATAATCATAAGTTAACTGCTCGTCGTCGTTTGACGTTTATCTCGCCCGGCAATTATATCTTTGAGTAAAATTCATTACAAGGCTATATATGATAATTATCCTATAGGCGTTTCCATGACGCATAAAAGTCGATAAGAGAAGCAAAAGAAATGCGTATTAATTGTCGTCATGCAATTTAAACGTACACTTGAAGTTGGAATAGTTCAAAATATCATGCATATCATTCGTATCAATTTACGGAGTGTCGCTTTATTGATCGCTGTCGCGAACGATAAAACATTTTTGTAGATACTTGACAAGTGCGGCGTATATGATTTCTCGATCCATTAACACTTGCATCGTATGTCACAATATAACGGGATATTGCAAATGCATTTATTTATAGCGCTCGCCTTATTTTGCCGTTTTATTTTACATGAGTAATTCGTATTTCAATATATTGGGAGGGTGACAGGTCAATGCAAACGGACATTCAGCCCTGATATCGAGCATTTTATATACGGCCGATTAAACGTGCATCTATAATTAGCTAGGAAAAACAGGGAAAAGATAGCTATCGTCAATTAAGAAAAAATGGAAATTAAATTTCAAATGTACACTTGTACCTTTTATTTCCGTTTTTTATTTTTATTTTAAAGACGGCTGGGAAATGCAGTTAACGGAAGATCGATACGCTGGTTTTTTCACGCGTGAAATGAAATTTACAGTGCATTATGCGCCCGCAATTTTGCGAGGTAAGCGGCGACAATCTGCCGTAAAATGAAAACGCACATATGTTTTAAAGTAACGGAGGAAACCTGATTTGAGAGCGTAAATGGCGTAACGGTACTTTTCATCTCGCGCTTATATATACAGCGTACTCTCTTAAAATGTTCGGCATTCATGTTCGAATATTGTTTTTATAAATCTTTCCTTCACGAACTGAAGAATTAAAGGAGAGATATCGTCATATCGTAGGCAAAACGCCTTAAAGCGTAACGATCGTCATTTTGATACGGAAGGCTGCATCTCCAGTCGTGGTCGTTGATCTCCGATTTTGGTGTACAAGTTTGCTCTTCGCAGCTGAAGTTCTGTACCCCTTTCATGTTCTCTTATTTCCTCTGTAATGACTGTAATTACATACTTCATTTCAAATGCGAAAAGTACAAACAGCGCAGCTATAAAACAGACTCACGACCGTCACGTTCGCACTCATTATACGTGTATACAGGTGACCCTCGAATAACACACGGTACTTGAATTGCACGGAGTCTCGAATAACACGATACTTGAATTGTCTCGAATAACACGGTAAAAAATTGTGACACAACCCTCTTTTAAAGTATTTTTTAAAATAATCACTTGGAGCCAAATGCTCAATTTTACACGCATCTGGAGTCTTGAATTTCACGGTTTTCATAAATTTTCAATAACATTTAACGTAATCTCCAAAATTGTATAAATCCTAAATCTCGAATAACATGGAACCAATTAATCGTATTATATTATTCAAGGATTACCTGTATAATATAATATTAATAAATACAATGATATCTATATCTATAAAATAAATTGAAAATAAATATGATTTTGTGCATATAAAATCATGTTTATTTTACAAAATATAAAACATAAGTATCTATATCGTATTTGTATTTTATATTTGATTGATAAATCGCGAGATCCCATTTCGGTTTTACCGAATTACGTCGCGAGCGGTCGTCCCTCGAATGAAAAAACAACGGTCGAAAATTCCGAGAATGCGTTACGTTCGCTTTTTTTTTTTTGTCCTCTCCGCTTTTTGCGGGTCGTTCCACGTACATACATACATACATACATACATACATACATACATCCGCGCGGGCGTGGATGTACGTACGTGCGGGCCGGCATGCGGAACGGCGGCCGGGCGCGCACATGACGCCGGCGATCATCCGATATTACGTCATCGTCGCCCTCTCGCCCGAGTCGCGTTATAGCGCCCGGCTCTATCGCCGCTCCGTCGCGCGGCCCGCGCGCTCATGCTCATACGTGTCCGCGACGATAAAGCGGTCAAAGCGGGCGCGACGCAGTGTGCGCGCGACACAAGTGTCGAATAAATAC
Source organism: Leptothorax acervorum (assembly GCA_035220615.1). Taxonomy (NCBI): domain Eukaryota; kingdom Metazoa; phylum Arthropoda; class Insecta; order Hymenoptera; family Formicidae; genus Leptothorax; species Leptothorax acervorum. The sequence continues at coordinate 1,075,951 of JASTWQ010000014.1, forward strand.
TTAAGCGCGAAATACGGAGGATCGTCGATCGCGTCGCGCTTATCCGGGATTATCGAACGCGCGCGCGCGCGCGCACGATAAGCCTCTAATCGCGCGACTAGATCGCGGAAATCTGCTTCTCCCTCCCCGTGATCAAGCGGAGGCTCGCTGCGAGCCGCGAGATATCGGCGTCGACGTCGACGCGACGTCGCCCGGCGAATTTCGAAGGCCGCCGGACCGGACACGCGCGGCCGACGGACCCACGGTAAGGCATGTCGCGCTATCTTCCGAGATTAAAAGCTAAATAATTTAAATAACGCTGTGACGCGCGAGGGCGTCGGAGAATCCAGGCGGTGGGACGCTCGGCGCTCCACGTTCCGGTTTGTGCCGTCGTACTTCTTGCGACGTGTCACGCGCACGTCGTAACACTTGCGAGGGTGGACGCCCGTGATCGATGCGACGAGAGAGAGCCAAGAGCGGTTTCTTCGTGACTTTTCGGCCCTTTCGGGGCAACATTGTCACGTGCCGACGACAGTTGTTCCTCGTAGCTGCGCCGCGTTATATTTCTTGCGCCTAAAATGTGAAATAAAATAAGTATACAACTGACCCAGACAACGCAAGACGTCTTTAAGACGTTTTATGTCCCGATTTTGGACATTGTGTTGTCTGGGGAACGTTGGATCCCAGCAAACTCCAAGTAATAATATTAACTTATACATGTTAATTTAAATTATAATTTCCTACTCAACAATATATGTTAATGTAACACATGTGTTTACATTTTACATTGTTGAGTAAGAAACTATAATTAGCACGTAAGTTGCATTTTACTTAGTGTTTGCTGGGATGGGAAAGGGAAAGAGAGAAATGAACGGAGCGAGACGTTCAGCCGCAAAGAATAAACTTGACGTTTCACCACGTAGACGCCGGGAGCATTGTTGCGAAACGTTTGGAATTGACTTCTGTTGACTTTTCTTTGTTCTCGCTGAACGGGACGCGTCCGATATTAATTAGCGCGGGGCTAATTCCAGCGGAATGTCGATGGAATGGCAGGTACATCCGTAACGGTACACGCGTCGTAAACGAGAGAATGTATAGAGAAAGCGGAAGGAAGATTTCGCGGCGACAAATGCGGCGAAACAATTCAAACAATCATTGCATGCGATGCGCATCGCGCAAAATTATGCGAGCTGCGCGGAGGAGCTCGCATACGTGGCGAAGTTTTGAAAAAATCGACCTCTCACGTTTTTCTTTTTCTCTCGCTGGGTGAATCAGATTGCGTTCTGCGAATGCCGCACTTTTTTAAGGGGATCGGTTGAACTCCATTCCCGGAAAAGAAATTCTTTTTAATATCTATTTCTATATCGATGTGGATTGATTTTAATCTCGGTTTAATCTACTTTTTATCTTTTTCTAATTCTTAGAACTAAGGAAAGATATAAAATGAATTAAACCAGTTATTGCTGCAGTTTCAAATAAATATTGAGCCAGAACGCGACGCGAATCTTTTCTCTCGGTAAACCTCTCGGGCGTTTGTTCTATTTTTTTTATTGTCGCAACTGAGAAATATCGTCCATCGTATTAATCAAATTTGAGGAAATTAGAATTAGGATTGGACTAAATTAAAGTTAAGAAATTAAAGTTAAATTTTGATTCAACCTTAAAAATTTAGATTTAATTTATAGTATATATTAAATTCAATTTAATTTAATTTGAAATCAAATCTTAATATATCGTGATGAAAGAAAGAGATTTTATTTCACATGCAACTGATTGTGAGTCCACTTTATCGGGATATTCCCTGGAAGTCTATCTATCTCTAGAAGCTATCTAATAAACACACACAAATTAGCTGGTGTCAGACTTCACGCTTATAATCTCATACAATTAACCATTATATAAGTTTATAAGTCTATTATGCAATTAACAAAATAGAAAATCTCGAATCGTGCCTTAGAGGAAAAGAATCGTATCTCTATTATTATAAATTTAGAGAAAACAGGACTTAAAGTTTATTATTTCTATGAAAATTTCTAATACTTTCTAAGACCTTTTCTAAATTGTATCTTTGGAATTAATAATAATAATGGGCATAAAACCCTTTACTATAGGTACAGTTTAAGCTCCAGGTGTATTGGAAAAAGTAAATTTAATTATAATATAACTCTTATATTTTGACGAAAACTTGAGATACGATTCTTAAAGAGAAGCGCTTTATAAACAACACAGCTATGCATAAATGTCGCTTATATATAGCAGTTGTTATTTACACAGCTCTTCTGCCAATGCCTCGCTGCGCGCGTAGCAACATAAACGCTGAGCTGTCACTTTAAATTCTTGCCAAATCGCGCGAACGCACGCTGATTCGCAGATCCTTATTAATTATAATTAATTAATTATTTATTGTCATAACGGTATATTATTTGTTGCACGGTACAGGACTACTTTTTCATTAAGTTTAACCCGCTTCTCTACCTACCCCCAAAAGATTTTAATGTCCTTTTAATAATAAAAAAGATTGTGAATTCCGTCTCTAGCGCTAACTTAATATATAGACCAGCTATGCTATACTTTCTTATAATATACACGTAGTTTTTCCTCGATTGGCTCATTAATAGAATAATAATCAAAACCAAAGGAAATATTCCGTTTTGTCAATCTTCTACCAAACGGAGCGTTTAAAGCGTCGTCTACAATGAGAATTTAAGGCGTAAAATTTAAGAAATTGACAAATCCACAGTTGAATATGAGAAGAATACTCGACTGTGATTTGTCAATTTCTTACGGTTTAAGGCTTAAGCTTACCTTTTACGCCTTAAATTCTCATTGTAGACTCCGCTTAAAGCGTCGTCTACAATAGCTGTAAGCGTATGTAGTAAGATGTAAGCAGTAAGCTATTGATCAACCACAGTCGATTATTTTTGAATTGTAAAAATCCCGTTAGTCAATAGCTTACTGCTTACATCTTAACTCAATACGCTTACGGCTATTGTAGACGACGCTTTAAGCTTTACGAGTTCAGACTTCAGACCCACCAATCATCAAACACGGCGACGCGGCGTGCCCTCGTTGAACGCGCGATTGGTCAGTTTTTCTTTTTCATTCGCGCACATGTGCCCCACACGGTTTCGCGCATACAAATACAAATCCGTCTTTTGGCGACTCCAAACAGCGCGTCGACTTTTGTCCTGCGCGTGTCCCTGCGTGAGCCGGGCCTAGAGCCCCCCCGAAAAGAGCTAGGTTGCCTAGGTTAAATGTTGCACTCTCCCGCACCCGAAACGAAGACGGACGTACGGGCGAGCGACGCGACGGGGCCGAGAGAAGGAGGGAAGATGAGTAGGTGCGAGGGGCGCAGCTAACCGAGAACAGAACAGACCTATCGCGACGAGCGTCTGCTGGGTCAGCTGTCCGGAGGCGACTCTCGCGCACGAACACGAACAGTGAACACGTTGCAGAGTCCTACGGAAGTTGGAGTCGCGTAGCGTCTCGTTCACAGAACATAAGTCTCATCGCGTCGCGGTATCGTTCGATCGATTGTGATCCCCCGCCGGATGCGGATCTGGAATTCCGATCAGCGCCGACAAAGATCACCGACGTGGAAGCTCGAGACGTCGCCGTCTTTCCGACCGTTCTCTTTCCGAGCCAAACTCGATCTCGCGCAAAAGCGACACAGCCGACGCGTAACGTAAGTGCCGACGAGTACGTGCGACGCACCACCCAAGCCCGTCTTCCTCCGACGATTGCTCCGAAAATTTTCCTCTTTAACGGGACGCGCGGCCGAGCGTGCGTGGCACGCCGCTCGCAGACAGGCGCGGCGTCGACGTGACGTCAACCGGCGAGTCGCGGATTCCGAGGGTCCCCCGAGACTCGCGTCCGGCGTCCGCCGACGCGAAGATACCGCGGACTACGCGCACACGCTATCGGCCCGCGATAGCGTAATTGCCGTTGGAATTTTTTTTTGTCTATTTTTAAACTGCAGTCAATTTTTGATCGCTCGTGCGGAACGGTCGCGAGATCGTTCAAAATACAATCCTTCTCTTGCATTTACGTGTCGATAGATTAGACGAGTTATTTAACGATAGATCCCCGCGTCGCAGGATCCGTAATTTGTGCAACGTGTGCAACGATAATTTTCAATCTGAATAATTAAGCGTACTTGTACGTTTGCAGTTAAACCGAGGCTGCATGGCAACACCATCGAAAACGTAAGAAAATGTCCAGGAAGCGCACCAGGGAGGAAACTATGCTGGCTACTGTGTCCCACCAGAACAACGTCAATGGAGAAAGTGCGTCCTGCTCCAGGGAAGAATCTCCGGTTAACGCTGTAAGCAACATACGTCTGTTCTTTTTCGAAGAACTTCCTGAACTGACGCACATTCTCTCGTGCAGTAAGTTAGAGTGAAACAAAATTATACTTGTCTCACTCTAACTTATTGCACTAATTGCAGGGTGCATTAAGGTCAGGGAGCTCTTCGAAAAAGAACAAGCATTTATCGATACGAAGTCTCGGTGCGAACAAATAAACGAAAATAGTCGGTGCTATCATCGGTTTGGCGTGGAAAACGTATCACGTGGAGAGGGAATTTAATCTGCAAGACTTTCGTATTTCCCAAGAGATCTATTTTTACCACACGTGAATGTGTGTGACAAATGACCTTATCGTCGGATCATGCATTTATTTAAATATATATTTATATCGTGCATAGATTAACGTATACGTGTATATATAATATGTATATATTTATCTCATTTAAATATTCAGTTTTGAGACTGCAATGTTGAAACATATGACTTCTGCGATAACACGTGTATGTACGTTTATAAACTCTGTGTATGTTGAGTTTACTGTTATTATATACAATATTGAGAAGGAGGCTAATCTTTAAGGTGGAAAGAGTTGTCTAAAGATAATACGTAATATTGCTTTTTAACTGATAAACGTCTGGCGTGATTCTAGATTGGCATATCTAATATGATAAAAGCATGGAAATGCTTTATTGCTTGCCAGTCTTGCACATTAACTTTCTAGTGGGGCATATATTGAAGCATATTTAGTATAATTTGACTTTTTATTTATACATCTTTTGTAGTTATATAATATCTTGAAGTGGCTAAATGCAGTCTACGCAGTCTTTATTCTCAATTATCAAGTGCTTTTAATATAAAATACCAATTACAATATTTGAGATAGAAAAGTAAAAATTCTGTCTCTATTATAAATATATATGTATAACTGAATTGCATTAAAAGAACAATGACTTGGGGATCTCAACAGAATTATAATGAAAGTAGCGGTGCGGGTTTAACGTTTTTAAAGGATTGTAATGATCAAGTTTCTGTTTGTCAGGAAAGATTTCCAGTAAGTTTTTACCTATTTTATCTCGTTGTGTGGTCGTATAATATATTCAAAACATAAGAATAATGTTATTACATAACATGACAACTTGAAGAAATAATGATAAATATAATGTAATCTTGAAAGCATAAAAATTCAAATTTTGTCACGTTATATGTCCTAACTGTATAAATTCAAGAACGTGACAATTTCTTTTTCTTTTAACATTACACACATATACGTGATTATTTGCATAAATGTCAACAGCCTAATTTATTTTAATGGATTATTATTTATTATCCCCGTTAATGTATTTTCTTTGCATTTATTCTAGTCAATCTGTAAAGAAGCACCTTTCAGCGATGATCCAGATGCTATCGTGGAGAGAAATGCGTGCGATTATAACACGCGAATTACCTTAAAACAAGCAAGAAGTGGTAAAGGTACGTTTTAACGCAATTCTTATTGAAAATATTAAATGTAATTCATTTTCTCATTTCTATGTATCGCTTAAATAATCCTTCTTTTAGTTCCTAGGAAAATTAGAGTTTATGCCGATGGTATTTATGACCTCTTTCACCAAGGACATGCACGGCAACTTTTACAAGCTAAGAATATTTTTCCAAATGTTTATCTTATTGTTGGAGGTAACTATGCAAAATGGCTTAAAAAAACTTAATTATTTTATGCTTATATCTTAAATATTTCTTGTAATTATAACATAATTTTATTTTATAGTGTGTAATGATGATATGACACATAGTAAAAAAGGAAGAACTGTAATGACAGACTTAGAAAGATACGATGCTGTTAGGCATTGTAGATACGTAGATGAAATTGTTCGAGATGCACCTTGGGAGCTTGATGATGAATTTATAAAGAAGCACAAGGTACATTCATATTTTTATGCCTTTAAATTTACGTAATAAAATGCTGCGCATTTTACTTTATAGAAATTACATGAACTATATTGTATTACAGATTGACTTTGTTGCTCATGATGATATACCATACATGACGGATGATGGATCGGACGTTTATGCTACATTGAAAGCTAAAGGTATGTTTGTAGCCACACAGAGAACGGAAGGTGTTTCCACATCGGATATAGTTGCGAGGATAGTTAAAGATTATGACATATACGTCAGAAGAAATCTCGCACGAGGCTACAGCGCAAAGGAACTTAATGTATCTTTTCTCAATGTAAGTGATCAATTATTACGTAATATTCGTTTGTCACATTTACATTGTTACAAACATTGTTAAAAAGAAAATACTACTTTATAATTATATTGGAAGAACGATACAAGATACTTGTAAGGAATAGTTTATAACAAACACCCTTACATAAGACGAATTTTCCAGGAGAAAAAGTTTCGCCTACAAAACAAGTTTGATGACCTAAAAGATAAGGGGAAACGAGTAATGGAAAATATTGGCGAGAAACGAATGGATATGCTAAGCAAATGGGAAGAGAAATCTCGGGATTTTATAGATGCTTTCCTCTTGCTGTTCGGGAGAGAAGGCAGATTGGTATGTACGTTCGTGCGTACATGTTTGTGCATATGGGTGTTTTCCATATGCTTTAAAATATACTTTCAAATATGCTTTTCTAACGATATGTAAATTGTATGAAGGTGTAAAATATATATAAGAACCTAAAATTTTAAACTTTGCTCACAATTCCCATAAATGCTCTTACTCTTTAGAATATTTATACTTTTTTAACTTTTTTAGATATCTAAATAGATATTATATTTTTAAATATTATATCTAACATTTATAGTCAAATACATTCAAAACTCACGCAGTTTACAAGTCCTTTCTTACGTGTTACTACAAAAAGGCGCTTTTGAAACGCTTTTGCATCCATTTCGTTTTTCCTGTTTTCTTCTCTTGTAATGTTAATCAAGAAAATAATTAAAATTTTATTCGTTGCTTTCATTCAATCGCCCTTTTCCCTCATAATGTTTTACCAATACTCATTTATTTTGTGTTGGCCTAAATTTGCATTCAGGATTACATTGTGTTACTAAACTTCCAAGTTTGTATTGCTTCTAATAATATAAGCTGTCTTTCCTGCAATCCTTGCTTCTAAATGTTAAAACTTCAGATTATACGTTGGTCATGGATAATTTTCCATTATCGTTTGCAAAACATGTGTGGAAAAGTCAGGAAATTTCAAAATTCATTTTCTATGGATTTTGGATTGGAATTTTTTATTTATTTGCAGTCAACAATTTGGAATGAGAGTAAAGGCCGTTTAATGCAAGCGTTATCACCACCGGCAAGTCCGAAAAGGGACAGCAGCCCAAGCAGTAGTAACAGCAGTCACAATGATGAAGACCAGGCAAGGTGTGGCTTCTTTGAATATACTCTCTCTGAAATATCCCTCATACGTATTTCACTATGTATGAAATTATTTCATATATCTCATTTTACAGTCCACCACCAAAGAAAACGGGGCGCTTTGAGTTTTCGCAAAATAATCATTATTTTAGTGATGATTATAGTGATGATGAAGAAGAACATCTACACTCCAAATGATAACTAATTACATTAAAAAGGCATATACTCTCTGACCAAAACAAACGTGCAATTTTTATTTATTACCTTAAGAGTTTAGATGTATTTTTCATACAACTACATGAACTGCTGATGATGCTATGCTTAATAGATTTTGTATGGTATTTAGCTAGCACTATACATTAAAGAAAATCGCCTGTCGTGATGTGAGTTTAGCGTGTTTTTGCAGGTTTTATTAAATAGATCATAAAAATGATAATAGGTGATACATGTAGATTATCTGAGCCATGTACTATTCAATGTTTTTTTTTTAACGTTGTTTCTGAGATACTGTTACACCACTTAGTTCCTATGTTACTTAATGCAGATGTATGAATCATTATTTATCTTTAATTTGGTACTTTCTCATAGTTGAAAATTGAAGATCAACATATGTATCCATAATTTCAAGAGCACGAAATATTCACTAAAATTGTATTTAATGTAAGATAATAATATTAGTACTATTATTTTGATTAATTTTGTACAGAAACTTTTTATAAAATAACGTTAGTTAAATGCATAAATAATTTATCTTTTATCTTTGGACATGCAAATTTAATTACATAGTCTGAATCAAACAAGTGCAGTTAATATTACGAGTAAAGTTTCACTTTAACTACCATAACTTGATATTTTGTTGTAAATAACAAGACGTACAAAACAGATACTTTTAGGCTCATACATTGGAAAATTTTGTTGTATTTTGTATTTGCAAATAAATGAATATTTGGAAAATCGGTCATTTAGATTAATTTAGATTTTAGAATGTTGTAATACGTACATATCTTCCGATATCATATTTTCCTAATATTCCTGATTATATTCTCTTCAGACTTGATTTTTACGATTTAAAATTCTCGAAATTGCCATTCTTGGAATTTTAAATAACGCAACTTGTTTACTTATCATGTTCGTCTGTATATTTTATCGATTTTCGTAAATTTAAACTTAATGTTCTAGGAACTGCGAGTCTTACAATTTTTATTAACTTAGTGTGTGGAAGGGATATTATAATTATATGTGTGTGATTACGTATATATATCTACATAAATATATTTGTCATTGTTTTTCAAATTCAAAATTTTTATATGATCATATTATTTTTTCGTATTAGGTACTTTTATTCGCCGCGCATGCGCGAAAAGCCGGCTCAATTCGCAACATTGGTCGCGAATACCTAGATGCATCGCGCACGTTCTGAATATGCCGGAAATTAGTAAAACTACCTAGCTTTCACGATGTAAAAATGTATAACTACTATTATTACTATAAATTAGAGTTCAAATAAGAGTCCGAAATTATACATATAAATTATTGAAATAAATTCGTTTTTTAATTAATATAAATTGATTTAAATATGTTTTTAAAAAGCGTTCCATAATTAATTAGCCTGTAAATGAAGAATGCTATCCAAATTCTTACGTTTTTAGGAACTTTCTTCATTCCTCGCAGCCGAATTTTTCGTATACATACCGTTTTACATTCCCTCCTTTTCTTTCCGATGGCCAATCTCCTATTTTGCTTTAAATTTTAAAATGCAGGTAAGCCAAAGGGGGACGGAGGAAACGGAAGGCGGCGCGCAGGCGCGAGTGGAGTAGCGCGCGAGAAAGAGAGACAACGCGAGTTTCGGCGATCTCGGATCTCAACGAAAACGGCCCCGGTGGTGGGGTGAACAACACACACGGGACGTACTGACGCGCGGAGGGAAGAAGGACGAGGCCAAATCGTGCCTGGCTGGTGCTGTTGGCCTGTTGGTCGATGGTCGTCGTCGGCGCGCCGCTGTGGGTTGAACGCCTGTGCGATTTTCGGGAAAAAACAAAATCGCGGTTCCGACTCTCCGAGAGGTGGTGCACAAAAGCTAGTGGCGAGTGCGCGCGCGAGAGTGAGGTTCATGTTGAACACGAGGGTGGTGCGGAGGACTCGGCGGCTCGCGTCGCCTGCGCGACGGCACTTTAAATGATCAACGACGGGACGGACGAGTGTCGTAGCAACGTCGGTGACGGGAGGACACGCTCGGCAAGATTTGCGCGTACAGAGGGGCGAGAGTGACACGGGCCGATGTTGTAACGTGCGTGCGCGCGGGGAAGCCAAGATGGAAGAGCGTAGCGTCCACGGCAGTATCGGCGATATAAATAGTGCGGAGGCGACCAAAAGTAAGCGCAAGATCTGTCAATCTTAAATCGTCCGCGGCCGCGGCGCCCCGTCAAGCGCAGAGAGAGACGACCGGTGACGTCGTTCGCGCGAGACACCCGCCGAATCGTCCCTGCGAGAACGTCATCTCCACGCGCTCTTTTAAAAATCCTCTTCTCCTCGACACCGAGCGTGCGAATAATTCGCATCGGCGACGATTTCTCGCGTCCGGAGCGAAGAGCGCACTCCCGGCGGGGGTAACGCGAAAGCGGAAGCCCAGCGCACACTTGTCTCTAACGGACCGATCCGTTCTTCAAGTCTTCTTCACTTTCAAACTTCGCAAAATTTATCTCGATTCGTCACGCCAATCTCGGATGTCACGGTATGCCCTTCGAGCTTTCTGGAATGAGGTGAATAGCAGACGGGCATTGTTTTTTTCCCTGAAACGGGAAAGAAAGACGAGAGAAGGGGGAGAGAAAGTCTTTTGTAACCCTCGTCCTGCCTTGTCCGTTGGCAAGTCCCCGAAGTCCAGCAAGCTCGGCCTCAAAGAAATTCACGTTCCTAAAAAAAAATTACATTGGAGAGACGAATGGTCACTGTACGTGACGTACGTCCTCAGGGGACTCCTTGAGAATTACAATGCCGTTTCTCGCAATAATTCGTGACCGTCCGATTCTGCCTCTGTTATCTCCCTCTCTCGTTCTCTGTTTCTACCTCTCTCTCTCTCGCTCCTTCTCTCGTTTATCTGTCTCTCTCTCTTTCTGTCCTTCGTGCTTTTCGCGAGTTAATTATCTCACGCCGAGCACGTGAATGGTGCGTACACGCGTACAGAATGTATACATACATGTATACGCGACTTCCCGTTGCCTATGATACGAGATAGTGCCTGTGTACTTTGTATAACAGTGTTTAAAATTTTACAAGAACGCCTGACACGACTAAAAATAGCGTTTTCCAACAAATCTTTCTGCTAGCCTGTCGAAACTTACACGGCGGTATTCGTAGTGATTTATTGGTGAACGAAAATATGCAGGCACACGTGTGTGTGAATAACAAATTTCTAATCACCGAGAAATAACTGATTATCGCCTTCAGTTATTTTTTTTTCATCAAATTGCATTTTTTTTTGTAATTATTGTTGGCTGTATTTATTAAATAGCACCTACTTGTAAAATAATATATTATTTTTGCAATATTTTTAAACATTCGAGCTGTAAAACAAAATGTTTAAAGCGTATCTCTTGGCCGATTGGTAGTTCTCTTAACAAATTTAATACCGCTGTGACATACCGCTGTGACAATTTAGCCAATGTAAATTATTATCATCAGCGACGTGAATGATAGGAAGTTTGATAACGAGGCAATTATTTGTTTTTATCAGCTTTAATAATACCACGCAAGAAGAGGATATGCTTAGTTGGTGCAACCTGCAATGATCCTGCGCTTAGTGCTGCCGCTCAGCAATTCAAAGTGCCTGTACTTAAGTCTGAAACCGGCACGGAATATGTTGAGGACACTACTTACAATACCTATTTTATACTCAAACAATTTGAAGGGTCCGAATATGATGCTTTGTGCAAGAGTGCTCATAGGTTTGTACATAATGGCGGATTGTACATTTTATAATATATAAAATACGATTATTTATGCGTGAGTTTATGTTATGTAATGTTCAATTAATAATTTAATACAATGTTAGCAGAATTTTTCTGGTTTCTTGCCTTGAAATTTATACTGTATTTGTACATTCAATTTTTAAATACGTTATACTTCTTGGAGAGTTTGAGATGATTTTATTTATTTATAACCTAATTGCTAAAGATTACTCAAAGTAGAGCCGAAACGTATGATTTATAGTTTGTGTCAAATTATTAATTGAATATTACATAACGTAAACTCACACACAAATAACCGTGTTTGACTCTCATAGCCTACTTCCTTTTTGCTCGTTAGTTTTACTATGAAGAACATATAATTATATAAAACAGTTGTGTACCGTGTATATAATTTTGATATAGAAAGAAAAGTTCCAGAGGTTATTCGTGTGACTTACGTTTTTTTAGAGTACTGGGGCCTACAGCTTTGCTACAGCTGGCAGAGAAGAAAGAGTCTTTGCCTAGCATTAAAAGACCAATGTACACACAAGCTATGGTAGGCACAATAGTGGTGTTTAGTGGTTTTCGGTCTAGAGAGGATGAACTGGTCAGTCCATTATTTATGATTTTTATGATGCTATTGATTTATGTGTATTTCATATTTTTTGTAACATAATATATTTCTCAACAGCGCAAGTTAGCTAATATGATTCTTAATATGGGAGGTAGCATCCGAAAGGAGATGGGGATTAAAGTGACGCATCTTATTGCAAATCATTGCAGCGGAGAGAAGTATAGATACGCTGACACATTTGGGTTGCCTATCATGTCGATAGACTGGGTGATAGCATTGTGGAATGCCAAAGATGATATCTCCACTTATGCGAACAACGAGAAATTGGTGAGCGCTACTAAATAGTGCGAAAGTAATTTCACACACGATACGGCTTTGTTTCATGCTATACGAAAAAGAAATTCATTGACTAAAATAATTATAACATTAGTTTGTAATATTTATAATTATTTTATTGTGTTAAACACATAGAATTCTGATAAATTCTAATTCAAGACGCTTACACACCGCGTCTCAATTTGTTGAGTGCCACTGAAACAGTAAAGAGATAGAGGAAATACGCATGTGTATGTATGTGAACAAACAATCGTAATGCAGAATCTGCGCTGCATTCTCTATCTCTCTATTGTTATCTCTGAGCGCTTAGCGCGATAGCGAAGCAGCGAAGTGTTCTCATTCTCTAATAGCAACATGATAATTTCCATTTTCTCAAAAACATTTAATTCTAATTACAGATAGCAACTTATAAGCTGAAGCCATTTTATGGAGCAAAAGTATGTTTTTCTGGTTTTCCTGAAGAAGAGAAGAAACATATGTGTGAGATTCTGGAGCAACAGGGTGGCGAACCCACCGAGATTGACGATCCAAGTTGCACTCATGTCGTAAGTAGATGATATGATTTTAACATTATATTCCATAAATTCTTTTCTATATATAAACATGTTCATATGACATTACATCACACAGCTTATATATTACATAAATGATACACATGCTCTAGGTCGTAGATATACCCGGTCTTTTCTACAAGAGAGCCAACAATGTGGACTTGTATCTTAAAAATACATCCAATAGTCCACCTTCCTTAACGTGTATTAAACCAATTTCCTCTTCTCTTTATGATCCTTACTCAAACGCGATTTTTAATACCACAAAAATTGATCATAGCAATATATCGAGTTATTCATCGAAAAACAATTCGTTAATCTCACGTATACACGATATGGAATATAATAACCGGTGGAGCGACCTCGTTTCTATATATAATATCAGTGAAGATTCTGCTATTAGTATGAATGATAACTATTCTGATTTGCAAAATTCAATTATGAAATCTGATAACTTATTCCATTCTTTCACAGAACAAAGTGATTCTGGTGTAGACACAACCAGATCATCTAGTTCATCTTCTGCGATTTTTATGTCAAATAAATATTCAATTCCAACAACATCGACAATGATAAACAAAAAGAATGTTAAATTCTGTATTTCTGAAAGCTCTTTGTTCGATAATGAAGTATCTCTTTGTGAAACTATGTTAAACTTTCCAGATAAACCAAATGATTACAAATCGTCGTTATCTTATGAAAAAAATAACGAATCTAATCTTTGTACATCACCCATGAGCAATAATGCATTATCTTTAAAATATCGTAAAAATATTCATTACGTACAGAATAATACATCAAAAACTAAATTAATTCCCAAACGATATATAAAATGGAGAAAAACTAATTCCTGCACATTTGTTCATAAAATGGCGACGCTTGAAAAGTATAAGTTCATGAAGACGCGCTCGTATCCGAATATATTAAAACGTAGCGAAGAACAGTTAGAACAGTATAGCGATACATATTTACACAAGGCATTAGATGAAAAGAATAAGCATTTATCTAAATCACACACATCTTTTTTCTCAAAAATGAACAACTTTTCTTTCTGTCCAATATTTCCTGACAATAAGCAAGATATTTCCATCAGCTCGTACTATTCTCCTCCTGAGAAAAACCTCTTCAAAAAGAAATACACATTTTTATCCAAATCTTTCCCAGTACCTACAAAAATTTCAAATAGTAAACACAGCTTACGAAATACTTCTGTATTTGATGGCAAAAGTAATAATGTATCATCTGTATCACATGACATGAAAACCGAGTGCACAGATTTGAAGACAGTGAAGGATAAATCGTTACTCACGGTACTTTTCTTTTTTTTTCTTGTTTGGAAAATATGGGATTTGGTAATTTTCTCTGTGAAGTAAAATAATTTTACGTGGCTTTAGTTATACGTAATGTTAAGGGGAAGCGGGTATATGATATTCACATAGAATACATAGATTAAACATTGATTTTGGTAATACAGACAATTTGCTCGTTTCCATGTGAACGTCCTGTATATAAGTATATCCAGAATTTATATTTGTTTAATAATATTAACAAGATATTAACGTATGGTTATATATGATGGTGATGGTGATGTTGTGGTCAATCGTGGCACAGAGAGTTTTGCGCTCCTTCACGAACCAAAGATCCGGGTCAATTCAACAATAAAAACGGTTTTTATTTGATCGCCATCTTCTCGGGAGGAAGAAGTAACAACCGAGAGTACCTTGCCATGAATACCCCTCTATATAGAAAGCCGTTCGGAATCGGCGTTAAATTGTAGGTCCCATATATCTGATCCGCAGATATATGCAGAAGGGGTCACGAGGCTCGAAATTGAGCAGAACGACTAAAGAGCGATTAAATTAATTATATGATTATATGATATTGTCTTTTGAAAATTTAGTATGTGTATCGTGGTATAGAAGTATTGTATAAAATTGTGTTAATTGTCCTGTGATTCTATTGTTTATTGTGATATAATGAAAATTATAATATGGTCAGTATTATTCACCACTTCTGAAAGTTTACTTTAACTTCTCTCTTTAACTCTATTTCTCTAGTCACACGATTACACAAATATGAAGTAATGGGAGACCCTATAAAAGAAAAAGTGGTAAATAATATATGATCTGACTATAAATATATGGTCCAAGTATAATAATGTCGTTTTATTATATTTGCTAACCATCAGATATTCTAGAAGTAGAAGCTGTTGATACAGAACATTTATCGATAGTTTAAGAAAACTTGTGACGTCATAAAGTATTTCTTGAATTAGTAGAGACTGAGGCTAATTACATAGGCATCCTTAATAAAATCGATATTTTTTTATTACAGGTCGTAGATGAGTCTAGCGTAAATGTTCGTCCAAATTTAGTTTCAGTGTCTGCTTTCATAGTCAAAACTGGATGGTTTTGGACATCTGTACAAAATGAGGCAGCCGCTGATGAGAAAGAATATCTATTCGAACATGTAAGTTAGTAATAATACATTTCTTAAATATTCTAATTACTGTTTGATATCTAAAATTATGTGTTGTTTAGTATCTAGAAAAAGTTCTGTCCCCTACTGCGACGGGTAGACGAGACAGTCAACAGCTCGTACCACAGAATGTGACATTGGCAAAGCACCCCTGTTGGTTAGATGGGCCATTATCTAATTTATTACAAAATGGAGCGGATTCACCAGTCAGTGTCAGTGGGAGTTTTCTGGACTGCACAGCAAGTCCGGATAAACAGTTACTGGACGGTATGTATCTTACGTTACTTTTTATAATTTTAGACATATTTGAGTCTGTATAAAATATGATATCGTAATGTTTAAATATGTCGACGCTTATAATAAAGTTAACAAAAGTGATATATTACTATTTTGATATTATATTAATAAAGTCTGTCTTCTTTAGTGGTTTATTAAATGCAACGAATATGGCAACGAGTACTGATATTTTTTTGTGTCATAAATTATTATTTTTTGTCTTAACAAAACAAGAATGCTTATATCTTTTAGCATAACCTATATAAAAAGTTTAATATCAGATTATTATATTACAAAAACTAATACTTAAAAGCAGTATGCTTTTACCTAATCATTGAACTCGTAAGATGAACCACATGAAAAGGAAGATTGTATAAAAATTATTTATTTATTACTAAAATTGATGTCATTACAGAACATTTACCAATAGTTCAAGAAAACTTGTCGCAACGACATAAAGTTTTTCTTGAACTAGTCGAGACTGAGGGCAATTACGTCGGTATCCTCAATACAATTATGATGGTAAGTATTTACTACTGCGTTAAATGTTTCATATTTTTTAATAATTTTTAATAAAATCTATATTTATACATTTTATGGTTACAGTTATTCAAATTGCCACTGGAAAATCTTATAGGCAAAAGTGGAAAAGAGTTGCTAAATAGCACAGAAGTAAAAATTATATTTGGTAATTTCCCACCCATTTATGAGACTCACAAGAAATTGTTGGAAGCATTACATTGTAGTGCCGCTCATTGGACAGAAGATATCAGCATTGGCGAAATATTTCTAAAGTTTGAACCAGATTTGGTTAAAGCGTATCCTCCATATGTCAATTTCTTCGAAAATACCAAACAAATGTTGGAAGAGTGTGATCAAAATAAGCCAAGATTCCACGCTTTTTTAAAAAATTGCCAGACAATACCGGAATGCGGTAGACAAAGCTTAAAGGAGCTGTTAATTAAACCGATACAAAGGTTACCCAGTATTAGTTTATTATTAAGCGGTAAGATTAATTATTTTTAAACAATGTTAATGATTTGCTTTTGTTTGTATACATTTTTAGACGCTAGCAGAATGCTTTTATTTTTTGCAGATATTCTTAAGCATACGGACAAAAGTAATCCAGACTATAGCGCACTGGAAGCTTCTATTAGCTGTATTAAGAAAGTAATGACGTACATAAACGAGGACAAAAGGAAAACGGAACGCCAGTTAGCAATGTTTGATATCTTTAATGAGATTGATAATTGCCCGCCGCATTTAGTTTCCTCGCATAGGTCATTTATCAGTAAATGTGATGTAATGGAAGTTACGGAAGGTACGGAAGGTCTTAGTGGAAAAGGAGATCACTTAGTATTGTTCCTGTTTACCGATACTCTCGAAATATGCAAGAAAAGATCGAAAGCTTTTAACTCGTTAAAGAGTCCTAATACTATAAATGGTTTGCAATCAATTAAATTAAGCCAAGGAAAGCCATACAAGCATATCAAAATGTTGTCATTAAGTACTATCAGAAAAGTCGTGGATATACGAGACACTGTACGTAATACGAGAGATGGTACGTAAAAATTGTTATGTATATGTAAAACGTACGTGCTTTTTATAAAACCTATAACTAATCGTGCGTTTTTTCCAGAATATCACAAAGTATTTGCACTTGTGGTACGAGGCACTCAGGAACTGAAGGAGAAACTCTTTTCGTTTATAATTACTGATGAGGAAGTAAATAAAACGAATTATCTACAGACTTTATGCAGGCAAATGGCTCTTGCTGTTCGTGTAGCTGATGCTGTAAGTTATACATTATTTACGATGATATTTGCTTCATATATAAGTCCTCAAACGACCAAGTCTATCGAGAACAGATTTCGCAAATTGTTTACTTAAATTTTGTTGGCAGAAAAGCTAGAAATTTGATTCAGGGTTTGCCATATGTAATGCTGTTGATAGAATGTTGGCGGAAATGTAGTAAAGTTTATCACTTTGCATTTGATAAATCCTACTCGGTTTCTGTCATCAATTCCGCCATTGCATCATGTCTTATTGTTAGCTCTGCCAGCAGAACATAAGCGAACTCAATGCAAATGCAGTTGATGTCAATCTGCTGCAATTTCTACTTATATCTGCTGGCAGGCTATAAATAATTTGATTTAAATGTAGTACTATAATTAATGGACGTTATTTGTCGTACTACAATAATTAATGTAAGTCCTTTTTTTTATCAGGATACGTTACTCATTAGATATGATTCGCATCAGCTTGAAGTTGGTACTAGCGATGTGGCATCAGGAACATTAAAGAAAACAATTAAGTGAGTATATTTGTGCTTTGAAACTATAATTATGCTCTTTGCTCCATTACCTTAATATTATAAATATATTGTAAATAAGTAATAGTAAATTAATCTTTACATATTAGGATGAGTAGCAAAATATTATATAGAAATTGGTTTCTTACGGGATATATTTGTCAAACATTATAAAAGGTGTAAGAACCTGAGAACTGACTTCTTTCTTTTGTTCTATTATTTGTAGTTAGATGGTTCTATTACTATATAGATCACATATCAAATATTATACAAGGTGTGAGAACTGACTTCTTTTGTTCTACTATTTGTAGTTAGATGATTCTATTATTAAGTCGCGTATTGACAGAAAGGAGTTTAATTATCCATGAATATACAAGGTTGTCCGGATATTAATGGATATTCTAAATTTTTTGCTCAATAAATGTTTTGAATGAAAAGATAATGTGATGATAGATTAAATAAAAATATTAATATTTAATTATCAATTACTAGAAATGTTAATAGTATATAACTAGTACTTATTGCAATTAGAATTTTGATCTGCCATTGCATTCAGATAAAGCGAATAGATTATTTGTTAAATGGCAAATTTATGAGTCTATGTCGTTAATATTCGAACGATCTAATTATAAATGGCACTGACATATTTCTACAAGGCACAATCAAAAGACTTGTGTAGTGTCAGGGACCCGGACCGAACCGAAATCGAAACCAAAAACCGTTCTATAATCGTTTTTGTTCTTTTGGGGTTGTTAAACCGAAACCATAAATAGTACCAAATACTACAAAGTTCATAACATTGAAATCAACCGAACAAATAAAATTAATTTCAGTTTACGGTTTTTTTTTCTCAGTTATTTTTCCGGTTCTTATATAATCTATATATACATTACTTTTATTTTTAATATTTTATCTATTTACATTGTTCATTTTGTTTTTTCGAAGAGAAAGAATACCCATAATTTTTCGTCGACCAAGAGAGAAAAAGAGAAAATTATCTTTACGGGAAAGCGAAGAAAATATATTTAGGTACGTGAGAAACTATTCGAATTTACGCACATCATCGTCGCAATTGTGACTTTAACTCGTGCACACACTAAGGGAGTTTTATTATTCGAATACTTTCGGTATTGGGTTTTTTCTTTATCTTCTAATATAAACATAATTTTTTTTACATCTTTTGTTATTCTGTAATCTTAAATAATATAATTTTTATTTCTCTCTCAACATACACACATACACACAGTTTAATGGAATAAATATAGAAAAAAAATCATTTTAAACCCTCTTCCCCTCCGTGCGAGTAACTATAACCCGAAAAAGTCCGTAATTTTAACGACTTCAGTTTTCTTTATTAATCAAGAAACCGATACATGAAATCGGAACAATTATTTGAAGTTAACCATAACCCGGGATAGAACTGAAATATCTTTTTGATCCGGGTCCCTGATTAGTGTACATATTTTACTGTATTGCATGATGTGAAGGAATAATAGAGCAACCCGTTTGGTTACAGGAGCCTATTTCATAATTTTTACCTGGAGTATATGGACCCGTATGTCTTCCTACTCAATAGCATGTGTGAAACCACGTTACATGTCCCACTACCGTCAGTTTTCGCACCAAGGCTGATTATATTTTTTTACTCGCTTTTTATTCTCAGTCCTTTGCTCAGTGGCATAATTATTATTAAGCGCGAGAAAACGATACTTAATGGCTCATTATATTAGCAGATTTAAAGATAATTAAAAGAATTAAAATATTTATATATGAATTAAAATATAAAATTTTGTGAATTAAATGAATGTTTAGATAAAAAATTGAAGTACAGATTTTTAATCTTGCAGATAGAATAGAAAAAACAGCCGTTTTAATTCTTTTGGTTAAAAGACTGAAAATTTGTAATTACGCTACTGAAAATTTTTGCTTTTAAGTTTTTGTTTTGTGTTGTGATAAATATATATAATTTTATTCAGAAATAATTCCTCAGTCAATTCAAACATAATGTAACATAATTATAAGCTTGATCTATTAAAAGCTTTTTATTATATTTATTCTTTAAACAAAGTGTTGTATATTTTTCATATCTTCAATATATAATTTTAATTCATTGTGATCATTTTAATTAATTAATTAACCAATTGACATGGATAAACATTATTCTGTGTTACGATTTAATTTGCAATTTGATTGTTTATTTTGCTTTAAAAATTTAATTAACAATATTTGCTGTTTGATTTTATTTTCTTCGCACAAAATTTTTTGGGGAATAGTTTCACATAAATTGTGTGTGTGTGTGTATATATACATAAAGGAAAATACAAGAAAATACACGTTAAAATGTAATTTTTTCTCTTTTTTTGTAAATATTTCTTTTAATACGCAGCCATGGTGCAATTTTCATTGTTTCTAATTACTACGTGTGTGATTGAATGACTTGAATTTAATTTTATTATATTGTTTTGAAAACTGCATGTATATCTTATATTTTCTTTGTATCATAGCAGGTGATATTCTGTTCGCTTGAACTAGTTTTCGTAATATGACAATGTCTTTGTGGATTTATAACGCAGGTTTCTCTGTTTGTCCGCAAACTTTTTTTCCTCCAGGTGAAATATCGTATGATCAAATGTCATTTTAAGTTATATGCTGCAAAAGATCGTACAATTATTAAATCAAAAGGAGGAAAAAATGTTTTAATGTTTGATTTAAATAATTTTTATAAGTAGATAAGAAAATTTTTAAATCGCATTTCTCTCTAGGTTTGCATCTCGTACAAGAGCGAGAGTTGGTCGAGCGTTTAGTTTCAATAAAACGCCAAGCAAACTAAATAGAGCGATGTCTACAATTATGTCCCCATTCGGAGTTACACAAAATCTTCCTCCTACAAACCAACAGATAGCTCAGATGCGGCTAGGGAGTTGCAACAATATCAGCGTTAGTTGACAATCTTTTATTATATTTCTCTTCTATTCGTTCTTCCTTTCTTTTTCTTTTCTTTTGCTTTTCTTCTTTTGCTTTACATCTACCATGTATGTGACTGCTGTAGCTATTATTTCTTACACTTAATCTTGTTTTAAAATACCTTACATATAGGACGGACTGTGAAGGAAACTAAATATACTTGTAATTTTTTTTAATATTTGCTTCCTGTTATATTAAATAAACTTTTGTGTTAAAATATTATTTTTAATACCTTTTTATATTTTTTAAAATAATTATAATAATTTACGTTAAATATTTTAAGTCTTTATATCAATTGTACAATGTTTTTATGGGAAGATATAATTTTTTCAACGATATATATTGACAACTCTTTAGCTAAATATTAACTAATTTTTTCTGTTCTACGTTCTGAACTTCTACTTTATTTTACATTACTACTTTCGCTTGCAACAATTTATTTTTGTTATATTTTTTTTCATGAAACGAATATATTAATAATTATAATAAACTTTCATGCCGACTTAAAGTCAATGGATGAACTATATTAAGGATTTCACGTAAGTACGTTATTATATTAAATTCGACTTATATTATATAAAATTCCGTAAGACTGGATGTTTTCCTTCCATAAAGTTATAGACTGTAGAATAATATTGTACATATATTTTTTACAATATATAAAATAAAACCAAGAAACGTAATTAATAACTATATTACAATTACATTTTATGTGGCAGGTTCTATCTTCTCTTTCTTCTATTTATCTCTCATATTTATAATCCTACTTCACTAAATTATTACATTATTTTATTTATCGACTAAATCTCTAAATGTTCTTTTATTTTATTTCAAAATAAAATTTAAATGTCGAAAGTTTGTATTGCTACTTTCTCAGTTATTTTAAAAAAGAGAGAATGGAGAATAAATATATTAAGTCTTATATCTTTCCAGGAGCTGGACAATGGTGGTTCGAGTTCTCCAAATAGAGAGGATGTTCTGGTAGCGCCGATGTCGGATCAACCGACTCGAAAGGCCCTCAGTATGGCTTCGCTGCGAAGGTTGTAATTAGTATGGAAGAAGTCAAACTTCCTTCTGCTACAGTCATTTAGTATTCTGAAACAAAGAGACGTGCATTTTTAACAGACCCCACTGTGGTATGTTAAACTAATATATATCGTCTATAATGATTAAGAACATTAATTATATCTAACGGAGAAGGCCCGAGACGTGCTGTAACATTTTTAACCATCACAGTTCTATTTCAAATAATTATAATCACTTCATTTCTCATCATTACTATTTTTATAATAGAGTTTAGTACAATTTCCTGAATACCGCCTTATCCTCGGATACATCATTATAAAAATGATATTACTGTTATTAGTGCCAATAATGCCTAGTTATTATTGTTACATTACTATTATTAACATCTTTTATTTATTTTATGTATTATCTCTTGTAATTATTGTATATGCCTTCTTAGCTTCCGCACTTACTCGCCGATAAGATACGATAAAGAATTATCATCTTTTTATACAAATGCAGCTCGCTCTTCGCGTCGAGTCAATTGAATTATTCTAGGAGATATATCATCAAATTACATTGATTCGGAGACATTTTTTCTAATCATTTAATGACAAACAAAGCCAGACTTATACCGATAGACACTGCAGGCATGTGCAAAAACTTTTCTTAATAAATGTACCGATAATTCGTAAAAAATAGCATTAATGTCTCATTAATTAATATATCCCATTGCATTTGCAATATCAATGCCAAAAATAGACAAAGCATTTGTTTGTTTAAGAATGATTTAGGCAAGTATGCTAAATTTATACATATACGTTAACATCACACAGCATGAAATGAACATGTCCTCCAACTAATACAAATAATAGTTTTTATGTTTTTGACATATACCAAAATTTTCTACAACTTCAACATTTTACTCACTATTTTTTTCATTTCTGTTTTTCTATTTATTAGAATTTGTTCAGCGGGAATCATACAGAAGAGGTCTGATCTTTGAGCTATAAAAAAAATTACATGCAGCTTTATTTCACTTTGATCATTTATCAACGAAGATACTGGTGCTGTAGATTTTTTAATAAGGCTTACAAATATTCATATTTCAAGTAAAATTAAGCTTTGAAATGAAGTCTGGCGTATATGTGAAAAATATTCAGAAATTAAATTATTGTTAAACACTAATGATCAAATGCATACCTGCTATGTGCCAATATAGCTAATATACTTAATAACAAAAATATTGTCAATTGTTACGAGTTTGATAGGTTTGCTTAGATAATATTATATTTCAATGACCTGTGATTTGATTGGATTTATCACGAGGAGAGACAATGCAATTTACTAATTTTATACGTCCAAAATTTGTTAAAGATAAACGCACAAAAGAATAAGAATTCCTTGAAATAAGAGAATAGATTGATAAAATCTGTACTGTTTCATAAATGTTTATACAATTTTGTATCTTTGTCCTTTTTTTAATGTATAATTCTGCATAATTGATCCAGATAGCACAAGTCGTCCTCAAGTCATTCTCGATATATCCAGGGCGTCCTGAGGACGTCCCTGGACGTATTAAGGATGATCTGAGGACGTCTGTGCTATCCGGGGACTGTATCAAGAAAAAATGAAGAATTGCCAATATTAAAAATATTATTGGAGATAAGGATTTAAACAACGAGAAAAATATTGCTTTTTCTGTATAGTTAATTACATAATGGTAAGATATATATATGATAGAGAAAATATATAATATAGTACACTAAACATAATCAATAAGAGTCTTTAAATAATATGCAAACGATATATTTGCCTTAGAGTTTTCTCTGCTCTATTCGATGATTATTTATTTCTATTATATAACTATCTAAATAAAAATTTTCAATTTATTTGTTTAATCCACAGGCATAATTTCATTACATAAATTTTTCTTTATGTAATTAATACACATATAAAAGTAACAGGCTACTGACAACTTGCTTTATTTATAGCATTAATTATTCATTTTGATGCTTAATTTGTGAAATTTTTCTAATTGCACATGTTCTATAAAATATTATTGACTATCAATTCAGCTATAATTAAGCAATTGACTGAAGAAACATGCTACATGTAAATAAAATTATATGTGAAAGATAAATTACAATATGCAACAAATACATCAGCGAAAACGATCACGATTGATAAGCATCCTTTTGAAAATTTAATGCATGATAAATATTATATATGTAATTCAAGGATTGCAGACGTACATCATAATCTTCAAATTTTCAACGCTCTAAATGAGTATCTTATTTTTTACATATATAGATACTATTTCGTTATAATTTGATTTCATGCAACATTAATAGTTTTATTATTAATGTTGCAGAACTTGCGTTACCTACAGCAACATCTTGCCATTGTAACTTTGTAAAATTGAATACAGGCCATATATGTGTAAGATTGTTTCACGAATGCGTCCACACGTATTCGCTATTGTAACGCGAATATTCCTAAGTGTTTCGTTTGGCCATTATTGTATATTCCGTCTCTACATATTAGCATTTTCTTGATTATATATAGTCCATTATTCGAAGACTAACTAAAGTTTATTTTCTAATCGTTAAGGCGAGATAAAAAGAAGAATAAATATTTAGTTTAATTGCAGAATAATTGATTAGTAAATGTACTTGGCGGAAACTCTTATAGGTACAGAATGATTTCTTCTCCTGCGATCTTTCCTAGCCTTTACTCAATCAATATAATACGGTTCTCCTGTA
Source organism: Leptothorax acervorum (assembly GCA_035220615.1). NCBI lineage: Eukaryota > Metazoa > Arthropoda > Insecta > Hymenoptera > Formicidae > Leptothorax > Leptothorax acervorum. The sequence continues at coordinate 1,100,818 of JASTWQ010000014.1, forward strand.
CTGTTTTTACAGAATGATACCAGTGCCACTTCTAAAGTAATTAAATAAAATGCTGAGCGAGGATTAGAAGCTTTAATATTTTATATTACGTATGAGCGACATTTAATTTTTTACAAGCATTACCACATGTGAGTCACAAGAGAAATCCGACAATATGGTATCGATATAGGTTTTTATACATTGCATGTAGGTATATATTGATTGATTAAAGAAAACCAGCGTGAATCGCAAAACTGCAGAGAAAGTGGAAGAAAGTATTTCGATCACTGCTTATAAGAGCTTATACAGTTTTATATTACCGATTATATATTCTCTCTTGTCATCTTATAATAAATATAATTAGTGCCTTGAGTATGATAACGAGTACGAATAAAACTCGTATTGTATGATAAAATGTACTTTGTATATGTGCCTGATTCGCGAAAGAGATAAATTGGAGACGTATCTTTCTCTTGATTTCGTCTCTTGTATTCTCTAATATTTTGTGCCTCCTGATTTAGACTATTTATTAAGATTCCGACTTTGCGTACTGCGCTCTGTCTTATTTCAAACCAGTGAGAGTTATGGTACCTTATACTTTCTAATAACGAAACGTTATCCTGTAATAATGAAAATGTGCTTTTTTCAAATGCCATTCGCGTGCAAGCTCGAAATAAGCACGCTACCTATTTATAATAATAATAATATTATTATATAATAATAATAATAATGTTATTATGTAAGAGCCACTAAGTAGAATAGTGGTACAAATCGCGGAAAAAATAAAATTTCTACACATATCAGTTTCCGTTAATTAATCTGGTGTCGCGTAGTTGGTTTGACATAATATAAAAATTAAATGTTATAATAATTGCTGCAATTTTTCAACGTAAGGATCGATATAAGATATACTACTATTCTCGCGAGTCCTCTTGTGACACGTAGAAAGTTCAGAATGTCTATACTCGGACACCTGTCTTGTGCGTATTTTCCAATCTCATGTAAAAATATTGAAAAATGTAAACAAAGATACTGGCGGGTCAACTGCGTCGGAACGCGTCGACCACGCTTCATGCGTAATCGATTTATTTTTCAAGTTTTCTTTTTCTTTATTGCAGAAAGTAATGTGAGAGTCGCATGGTGATAGGCCAAAACAAGTGTCCTTGTGATTTAGGTGCATTGTAAATAATAAAGTTAAATATTTCAGAAACTAATGTAATGTAGAGAACATTTTTTTACTATACGCCTAAGATTATATATCTTACGATTCTCGCGCAGTTATTATTTATACATTATTAATACTGTAATTGAATGTATAAATTTAACATATATTATGTAAACCGAAACCGCTGTTTCCTTACTCATTCACCCTTTCCAAACTCTTTCAGATATATGAAAGTGAAAAACGGTTAATATAATAATATTAGAAACTTTTTTAATCTTGAAGAGCGTAATTAGTAATTTTATCAGAATATGTATACTATGCGATTTTTCACAAGATAACAGTGCTGATAAAATTATATTCCATAACTATAAGATAATAAATGGGAAATATCAATTAGACTACAGTCTTGAAGTAGTAATTACTGCTCGGACGCCGTTTAAAACTCACATAAAGTAAATTTTTATTTTATATTATTACATTGATAAAGAGAGTCGTTACCTTTAGTAAATTTGCAATCTCACGAACGTATTTTCATGATAGAAAAAGTTAAATTGATGTGGGGATCGACAAACCGTTCCTCCATTATTATAGTTTGCACGTTTTTCCGAAGAAACGCATACTCATCGAAAACGATATGCGACTTATCGGAAGTAGACAAGATTTCGTTTTATGCTGACAATAAGAGAGACGTCTTTTGTTTTAAAATCGGGAGACACGTTAGATTTGTAAATGTATGTACATCGCATGAAACAATTAAGAAATTAAAGAAGGTAATTATAAATATTAATGTTCTTTTCCTTCTCTCTTATTTATTCAATATATTTTTAACAAACAGATTTTATTTTCTTGTATCTTTTAAGGGAATATTCAAAATAGTTGCATAAATGTCAGCTTGCAAGTGCAATAATATAGCATTGCAGTAATTAATTATTAAAATTACATTTTTGGAGTGTAGTGTTATTGTTATTCTTCTATACTAACATTATTCATAAATTATTTTTATGCAGGTAGTATTCGTATATCATCATAACGCGGCCCGAAATTAATGAGATTTTTTAGATATGAGTAACACGAGCGCTTCACATTTTCTCTGATTTGCATGCTCCAATTTGTAGATTTGATGAAGATACAAAGTATAAAATAATGTGCTTTAACACTAAAAATTCGTTTCAACTTTAGTACTTCTTATTTCTATTTATTACCTTTCTTTAATGTTTTTTATTAAAATAATATGCGAGATTGACAAAAAAAAAAAAAATTAAAGAAAGGGAATATGTTCTTAAAAATATTCTACTAAATATAAAAAATATATTGATGATACTTGTCACAACTTTATTTGCTGATTTCGGCAGTAATGAAATCTAATTTCCACGCTTATCTGAACGCAAATAAAGTTAGATCGCGTTTATGTTGCTCTGTATTTAATGCATATGTTATCCATTTCGCATCCATTTCGGTAGAAATGAAAATAGATTAATCTCCGGTGGTTCGATGTGTTAATAAGTAAAGCTATTCTTTTATTTCCTTTATGTTTGATTTCTTTAAATAAATTCGATAATTCGTAACTTGCGATAACATCCTTTAACTATGACTGTCAGATACACTGCAATTACTAGTAAAGAATTGATTGTTGAAATTAAAAATTTGTAATTTATACAATAAATTACTGTATGTACACATATGTATATTTGTGTAATATTCTGAACACAGTTAAGCTATAGGATGAGACGAAACTGATACCGCATTAAATACTTGAAGCAACACAAACTTGGTCTAGCTTCGTTCGATCTCGGAGAAGCGTGGAAATAAATACGATTACTTGCCGAAATCAGCAAGTAAAGCTGAAATCGAACATCAACAAAGGCGTAATGCGGTTGGAATCGCTGATGCAAGGTCTTCATCGCGGAAATAGACTACGAAACAGCAAACTCGGTTAACAGTGATGCGTTTCGCGCCCCTATTCCCCCGATACAAATTACAACTCGGCAATTGGTAGAATCGATATCGCCCTTTTGCTCTATACGAAGTATTCACCTCTCGATCATTTCTCCGACACTCCGTTAACTTTTGATTGCATCACCGAACAGAAGTTTAAGTGTACTCGATAAAAGAGATACTCCGAAGATATAAATAAATCCGATAAAAAGAGTATGCTTTTTGATGGGTTTTGTATCCGTTTTACTGAACGATATATATCCCACGCGTAGCGGAAGAGACTCCGCGGAGTCTCGTCACGATATCTCGTTGGAAAATCACACACATGATGTCCCTGAAATATATCCCGCATAAGAGCACGAGACATCCGGCAATATTTTTAACAGAGACATGTTAAAATATAATGTCACCTTTATACTATACATATATACATATGTATAGCAGCCAAATGGATTAACTCCACGAAATAAAAAGTAGAGAAAATTGACGAAGTTATAAAAACTTATCATGCGCTGGTGCTAAAAATTTTATGAAAAATATTTTAAAAAGTTTTTCAAAACTAATTTGAAATGAAGTTGATCGGTATTACATAAGCTCTGTTTTGTTGAAAACTATATGTAGGTATAAAGCGATAAAATATTTTTAAAAACACATTTTATACAATAAACGGAGTACTTATTTATTCCTTCTTTTAACACTAGAACTACCAAAAGGGTCAAAATGACCCGTTTGACATTCTTTAATAATTTATTACTCATTTTATAACATCTTAATTTCTGAAATTTTCCCCGACTTTTATTGAAATTACATAGATGATTAATTTTATTAATTTGTTTTCTTTTTTTCTCTCTTTTCTTTTCTAATTGTGATTTCTTCGGTAGAAGTAAATATAGATTAATCTCCGGTAGTTCTCTCTAGTGTTAATACAATAAGTAAAGTTATTCTTTTATTTCCTTTATGTTTGATTTCTTTAAATAAATCCGATAATCCGTAACTTCCGATGACTCGTCTCTTGCATTTTTCGCACTGTCGCGCCGGATCGCCGCATGCTTGTTAGAAGAAGCTTAATAGATTTCTGAAATACGAAGTTTTAAATTGAGTTCCTCCGCGAAGTTGCGCGATCTTGCTAAATAATTACCAAATGATAAATCTATAATTCCGCGGAGAAACTTAGCTTAAAACTTCACATTTTAGGAATCTTAATCTTCCCCCACGGCGGAGGAGAAGGGGTGTGTGTGTGTGTGTGTGTGCAACTATTCCTTTATCAATTTATTGTACCTATTTATTCAACAAAACGCAGTCGAGAGTGCTCATTAGCACGCCCACGTACACACGAAATCACGTACATGCATAAGCTTTCGGACGCGCGTTCCCATTTCGCCGAAAGGCAGTATATCTCCCAACGGTTCGCGCGATCTCTTAATTAACGAACGCGACGGTAACATAACATACCGTAAACTCGCGAAATTCTCGCGCGCGAGTAACTAAGTTATCTGATGATTAAAAAAATGCCTCGGCTACGAGGGAGAGCAAATAAGAGAGCAGTCAAGCTGCCCGGCTGCCGTCGTTCTTTTTTCCCCTCCTCCTCCTCCAGTCCTCCTCCACCCCTTTTTCGACAAGCAGAATGAAAACGTTTACGCAGCAGACGCGGAAACGTATATACGCCCCGCGACGCCGTTAACATTTCGCTTTTCCAACGCGCTCGCTGAAAAGTCGTGCGGAAACGTGTGTTTTATTACCGGGGCGCGTGTGTGCCGTCTGCGTGCGTGGGCAAATATGCAACGAGGCGAATTTACGAGCGAGTAAACAGCTCGCCGCGGCATATACATATGCTGATCGTGCACCCCCGGATATGTCCCGGCTGCGATTGCCAACTCGCCGGAAAATATCAGTCTGACGGACGTACGTTTTTGTTTTTTTTTTTTTTTCCCCCCCCCCCCCTTCCAGAGAGCCGCGTCCAGCGCGTTATGAAACCAACCGCCTCGTTACGTCGGGATTACGACGAAGTTATACGCGATGCGTATAATATCCATCAGGTGTTTGACGTGCTCTTCTCTCTTTCCCCGAGAGCTGCCTTCTCCTCGGGCGAAAGAAAAAAAGAAGAAAAACGCGCGTTGCGCGAATGGCAGACCCCGTTATCTCATCGCGCCCGCGCGTTATGTAAACGCAGAGAAATTGACGTAATTCGCGAGCTTTGGGTAAAAAAATTGTATTGCGTTAATGAGCGCGTGAAGCAGGGCAGGGGAGACCATTTTAAATTGCGTTTTTGCACGATTGCACGATAATCGGGGGGCTATGACGAAATAAATGTACACCACCTGACCGCGAAAGCGTGCGACATTTTTATTCGGCGTCGGAAAGAAATTAACGAGCGCGAATTAAGCGATCGTCGTTGAAACGATTCGAATTCGCGGAATTCGAATCGCAGTAAGTTATACATCTGAATTTGAGAGAGTATATCCTTAATCCCCGGGACGCGCGAAATTGTCGATTTACGGGGCGATGTCGTAATTAACTAATTGCTAGGGAAGGCGGCCCTGATGGAGTCCCGTAATAATTAACTATATTCAATCCATCAATTATGCGATCGTATTAGCGAAGTACGACAGATCGCAATTGCACAGGCCGCAAAGTGCGGTAACAGTGTGCATAATCGCCGGCGATGGCGAACGTGCGATTCGCCCACGCAATTTGCGCTTGTATATCGTTACTCCCGCGGAGCTAATTGTTATACCCGCGCGCGTTCGGTATGCATGCGCGAAATGTACAGAAACTTCGAAATAGACCTGCAAGTGGGCATATCTCAATCCCGCCTGTTAATTACGTTCTGTTTACATTCGCATGGATCCCTAGAACGTCGCGCGGGGCGATATTGTATAATATATGTATACCGGTATATCGCGCCTCTTGAGTAACGCGCTAATTAATAGCGCGCGCTTGGAGCGGCGTCTTAGAAGCACACGGCGAAGCTATTCAGGGCGACGCATCGCGAGATACCGCCTTTTAAACGTTCGCGTCTGTCAGAACTTCGCGTGTACCATCAAAAGGAGCTGCGAGAGGACGTCTGCGTCCGGCTCTCTAAAAGCACGAGAATTAAATTCTGTCAGAAAGCGAAAAACGGGTTGGAGATCGTCGCAGTGCGCGAGGGGCACGAAGCTCCCCAGAGAGCACTATCCTACGAAACCTAAGCTTTTGTATTATTATATCAACTCTGTCTCGTGCGACTTAGCTCCTATCTTCACTGTTACTCCTCGCGAATTAATTTTTCTAATCATTTCCGAGAGACATCACGAGCTTGCGTCTCCCGCGAGATGCTGAAACAGCGTCTTGCCCGAGTCGCGTCGCGTCGCGTCGCGTCGCGTCCCGAAATCTTTCAGAGATGTTTGACGGCCGCCGCACGCAGGACCGCGTTTCCGTAGGAACCTTTTACCTTCCGCGCAAAGATGCACGTGTGTATTTTTAGGTGCACGGCAAGGGCGGGAGGGTGAGGAGGAGGCCACGTTATCAGAACGGTTAGTAGCGAGACCACAGCGGCTCACATTGATTTTCACACAGGGGTTGGGGTTCTTGAAGGCCACAGCTGGAATGGAAGCTGCGGCCTTCAATTCTCGCTCATTCACTCCGCGCGATCCTTTACATTCGCGCTTCTCGCCGCATCGCGTCTTTTTATTTTCCGTCTTCCTCACCCTCCGGGACACCCCTTGTTCCTCTATCTTTCTCTCTCTCTCTCTCTCTCTCTCCCTTTCGTGCCTCGTCCGTTCGCTCGTCCTCATTCGTTTCTTCTTTCTCTCGTGCCGAGGCACGTCAATTTAAAATCCCATTCACCCGACGCGACGTCGCGACGTTTTACTTTCCGCGAAATTGCGAAATAATTTCGCGAATTTCTTTATTTAAACAGAGCGAGAATGACATTAAGTCTCTACAAATCATTTTTTTTTTAAATTTAACGATATAGCTACTTAAATAAATTTTCCTCGATTCGTTGCGTCACTCGGTCACGCGCTCTTATTTACATACGAATACGCATGTAAAGTACATTTTAATTAATATCCGTGTTGCATTTTGAGAGTGGACGCGCCAACGGTTTGGTTTATTGATTTCGTATACGATAACGTACCAATTGTCACAAAATGTTACACCACAGGTTGTACATTGTATTATGCTGCACGAATATACGTTTCATGTAATATTAGCCAAATATATCGATTTCCGATTAATCGAAATTGTGCACAAAATATACACAATTATAATATTTCGAGGAATTGGATATAAATGTCTATAAAAAGAATTGAATGTGAATAAAACGGATAAAGAAAGGGGGGCATTTTGATAAATTACGTCTATTTAAGCAATAAATTACAAAATCTTTATTTTAATGATGTGCGCCTTACTTTAATATAATTTTTACTTGACTTAATTCGGGACTTAATTATTTAATAAGGAAATATTTAATGTTGAAAATTAACAAGTAAGAAAAATGCTGTCAATTCTTATTCGTAAAAATTTCAAAAAATCTGCAGATGAAAAGGGCGATCATAATCATGAAATATTGCGCTCCACACACATACTGCATTAATATCTTAATTGCGGTAATCAATTTACCTTTTCAGTTCTCGTTATTTCGACGGAAATTTCACCGAGGATGAATATTAGATAGGCGCGTTTAAATGTCGACGTGCAAAACTGCGGAAACCATTTCATTGATTTTTTCCACGGCCGAGCGCTAATTAAAGCTCGCTTATGTATTCCTCAAACCAATCTCGCGCAATGTTACAGCTTCTAATTAGTGGCTAATGACGTTGGAAACAATGTCGACGAAATCGTCAAAGAACACGTGTAAAATGGGGGAAAGCCGAGTTCCTTCGAAACAACGAAGCTGGCGGGTGTTGACGAAATTTAACGTTATCAGGATTGCCTCTCGTATTTTCGCTAATTAACGTCCGACAACAATATAATAATATTTCCTAGCTCTGGCGTCGCGTCACGAACTGAAGCCGTGCGGCCGTCGTGCAAAGGCGGCGACCTGACTTTAATGAAGTTTGCCGAGGCATTTATCGGCACGAAGCTGCGGGCTAAAACCGGACCGCGCACTTCCATCCGGTCCGCTTCTACTTGAGCTTCAACTGGAATCAGCGGTGCGCCATTAATTCCAGACGCCTGCACCGGATCGCGGACGTCGCGGACCGGTCTTCGCCCTTTCTGTCACTCTTTTGAGACTTAAGGTAGTCGTCTTGCTACGTGCTAGTCATATGACTGCTTGTTGATTATCACGTTTAGAAAGACACTTGGGATAATTTTTCTATGTGAAAAATAGTTTTATGAATTAAGGTGTAAAGGTTTACACGTGAAAAAAAAATATCTTACTTTATATCGCAGAAATAAATTCTGTTATATTTTTCGTTTGACTCGGTTTCGATCAGCTGTGCATCCGAGCTGTCAGAGAGGTTACATACAAGGTAACATCAAATACTCCTCTAATATGAATTGAATTGCTAATTATACTCCAAAAAGAGTTTCGAAATGCAAGAAAAGAATGCCATGAGTCACTATCTTTAGCTGGCCAAGGAAAGCGTATCGCATAATCAATCAGTACAGTCATTAGGCAGCGACGTTGGCAAGTCTACCCAACCTCACCTCGACTACAGAACTGTCTGCTCGGCTGTCTCATTTTCACGAATTCTAAATAAAATCTCCGGTGAGCTATATATTTTGTGGTTGCGTTAGATTCCTTGGAATCTAATCTACAAAAAAAGAAATGTTTTCTTTTCACTTCGTCTAATAGAAAAGTGTGAAAATTTTGTGATTGAAACCGTGACGGAGGCATTTTTATTTGGAATCCCATATTATAGTAGTAATTTTACGATTTTCGCGACTCATTTTCTAGTCTAATTAGTCGGTGAAGAGCCGCATAAAAAATCTGGTGCAAACCAGATCGCATATTTTTATATAATATCCGGGATCTAGCACTTTATCTAATACATGCTCTAATATAAGACGACTACCTTAATTCCAATGCCTCTGTGTGATTATCTCGTGACTATCTATATAATTTTATCAACATAATAATCCGTACAAAATACATTATTCCCCAATCAGGACTTTTCAGCTTTTCACTCCTAATGATTTTTCTTTTTTTGTGAAATATCGATTGCGTGACACACGTCCCAGATGCGAAAAGTACATGTCGTCGCTCGCGACGGTAAACGAACAGTGTTAACAGCGCGTGGAGCTTTGATTAAAGTTTCAATTTATTTTTGAATTCTGTTGCAGGAAATCAGTGCGCCGCGCCGGCGTTAACTCGCGGTACCCGCGTAAAATGCTTCCCAGATATTTATTTACGATACTTCTTCCGCACGCGTCACTGTGACGTGGAGCGTAAATTACTTAGCGCTCTTTGATTACTTGATCCACTTTTACATTTATCCGCGTGTATTAATTTAGTCTTCATTGAATTAAACACGAAAGCGGCGTTTAAGGTATAATAGTAATAAAGTAGATCCAGTAAATTATTCAAATTGTGACGGAGTAAAATTCGCAGTTTATAATCACTTGATGTGGGTTGCAATAAATTGCTGTTTTACGTTCAATACACCGCGATGATATTTTTCCTCAATGCATATAAGTACTATTATTTTTCATTTGTAACCGACACCATGAAAATCGCGAAATAACAAATCCAGCTAATAATCAACGTTTCACAGTGTTACGGTATACGCGATTTCCCTCGCGTATGCATAATTAATAAATTGCAGTTTTCCATTGCGCTCAAAAATAAGTTGCAAAAATATTTGTAATGGCATATCATCATTTTTTACGTAAATATGTTTTTAGTTTTAAAAAACATATGCTGTTAATACCCAGAAAACACGTATATGCAACTTGCACGAGGTAGAATTCAAATGGACCAAGAAAAGCTAACGCGGCAGTAGAAAGAGCGTATTGATGGTCGACCAAGTAGAACGAGTCCGGATTGTGTCAGCCGTTGAATCTAGTAGAAAAGTCGTTTACGTCAGACAGTAGTAGCCAAGCGAGTCGTGACTCCTGATCCACACAACCGGCGGTAACAGTTGTTCGTCCTGCTATACGTGTGATACATACGGTGCCCGGCTTCCTGTCTTATACGGTCAACGCGATATCAGAAAGTCACGTTTCAATGCACCGAATGTCCCGTTGCATTCGTGCAGTTTAAACGAATAAATAATCTCGGTTTAATTCGGATCGAGATAAATCTTGCGCTTCGCGTACTCTTGGTTTTGAACACAATTATTCTTCCGATTTTCTTCGGTTGAAGATATTAAATCAGAAGTTAATAAGTAAACGGAATTAGAAGAAGGAAGGAAGATGCATAAGCTCTCTCTGTATAAATATATTTATTTTAAATTATAGGCATGTAACTTTTCGAAAAAAAAAAGAAATGAGAAGCGAATTCATCAGTTGGTTGGACACATTCGCGAAGGTATTCTCGTCCCGGATATCTTCAAGCGTATCGCCTGAGAAGATTGATAGTCCCGTTGCTTAGAAAAGATTTCCCTTCCACACGGGTTATATATGTCACAAGTCATAAAAATTACAGCGCATTACGCTTTAATGTCACAGCGCCCTCGTTTCCATTCGCATCTCGTCGCGACCTTCTTACGTCGCACTTTCAAGCGCGACGCGCTTACTTATATTCGTCGAATATTTTCTAGACTTTGGCAGAACGACGTCGCGTGAATATTGCGCCGTTCTAGGCGTGTGATGAGAGGTAGGGAAAATATAAAACTCGCGACAAAATGCGAGATAAGCGGAGCGGAAGGCCGAGAATTTGAATTAAGGAAAGCCTGGTTAAATTCTTATCATGGCTGGCCGGTCGGCAAGCGCAACGAGAGTTTGTAATATAGCGCATTATTATAATAAGCTTCACAATGTGCTTCGTAATATATCGTGATCACTAACAGTAGACACCTGCTTTAAAACTATAAAATGCTGCGAATACCGTCCATTTTAATTTATAGAGCAGTGATAAATGTAATGCCCTATAGAGGTACTACCGTCTCTTCTTATTATCCTATCTCTTATTGTTAGTCTCTGAAGATGACAATTATTTAATGTAGATATCCATATCGATCGTTTTTTGCAAGTGATTTATTGAAAACGCCCAATGCCAATGGAACTTCGATATCAATCCGAGCGCAACCAAGTTTATCTTAGTTATATTGTATGAGGTCTATTTACAAGGTGACGAGTGAGTTTGCAACGAACAATCCGGTGCAGCCGCGCCGCGTCCTCGAACTTTCAGATTAATCGGGCTTTCGACCGAATAACATTTATTCCATTATCGTCGCCGTATTTGTAATTCAAATTCGTTTCCCGTTCGGGGAACGGGTGATCCCATCAGCATCGCATCGCTGTGGAAAATCAATCGTCTCCACGATCGATACGCGAGAATACTTTCAATCTGCTGATAAGATCGCGAACATATTAATTATAATACAGTTTTGATATATTCAATTAGAATACTCGCGAATAGGCAACAGTCAATTAGCTTTGCAGTTAGTTTTTATAATAACATACACAACAGGATTTTTCTTACAATCTTAACAGTTAATGTTATTGTTATACACAATTTTTTTTCCATTATAACTGAATTTCGTTATTTAATCTGATAAAAATATTTAATAATATTATACATGTCTGGTAAATCGATTACCGTTAAACTTGCTGAGAAAAAAGTGTGTATTTTATAGAACCATTTCAGTTCATTTCAAACAATTCCTTTACGTCAGAAAAAAATAAGAAGAATTAACTTAACGTCACTAAAGCGGAGTCTACAATGAGAATTTAAGGCGTAAAATTTAAGCTTTAAGCCTTAAACCATAAGAAATTGACGAATCACAGTCGAGTATTCTTCTCATATTCTACTGTGATTTGTCAATTTCTTACAGCTTAAGGCTTAAAACTCAAATTTTACGCCTTAAATTCTCATTGTAGATTCCGCTTAACGCGTTAGTCGAATTAAAATCATTTAATTATATCATGTCAAAAAGTTTATACGACAGAGGGAACTGTATAAAGGGAACTTCTGTTTAATTATTAAGAAAAATTTTACGAAAAAGTTCAAGGCTAGAAAGTCTTATCTCCCTTTTGAAATTAATGAGTCAGATCTCAAAGTACAGATCAGCGAGCGAATGGACCGTGCATTAAATATGTACGAAGATTATGAGAATACCATCCGTGTCACAAAAGCACGTTCTAATTCATTAATCAGTAAAGATGTTTCAAGGAAACCACAGCTCCATGGAGAGTATCATGGTCGGAGTAGCATCTAACCCTCGATTGGATTAAATGAAACTTTTACTTAGTCCTTGCGACTATATAAGCCGCAAAGCGGAAGTTTTTGTACCACTGGGAATAAAAGCTTCATCTCGCGGTTCTCTCCCTCTGTCTCTGTCTCTCTCCCACTCTCTCTCTCTCTTTCTCAGTGGCGTAAAGTGACGGAAAATTTTTGTCGAAAACGAGATCGAAAAAGTTTCGACAACCCAGGGGGAATGATAATTAAAGGGTATAATCGCATATTTAGCGGTGGGCCTCTGTCCAACCGTATAATATCCTAGTCGGCCTCGATAAACACGAGGGTTCGCCAAAAAAAAAAAAAAAAAAAAAAGAATCCCCGTCGTGGGAATTCGTGCGGATGAAACCGCGAGACTTTTGAACAGCTTCATCCGAGAGCGAGTCTTCCCGGGAAACTGGGTCGTCGTACGCGGCACGGGCACGCGAAAAACGCTCATTTGATTATCATGCCGATCGTTTATCTCGACGAGATTCGACCCCATTATTTTCACGGCAAAGGGAGTGCGCAATGCGTTTTCGCGCCGCTCCGGCCTAATAGAGCTTTACTTATTCAACGGCTTGCTCCCGCGCTCCGTATACGGATCCCGAGGCACGGATCCCCGCGTCTCGCGCGGCTGTCGGATTCTATCCGCGCGATCGCGATTAATCATGCCTCCAGGAACCGCGACGGATGAGCGACGCGCGGAAATGAATTACTCGCGCGTTGCCTCGCGCCGCTTACGGTGGCTGTCACTGTGGCTTCGCGAGAGGCAACCTCGCGCTCGGAGCACTTGAGCGTGTTATTTGGGGTAAACTGAGGTAAACCGCGCTATCGTCCACTTAAGGAATGCGCTTTGATTACGGAGAAAGAGACGTGCCGCTATTCGCAGAACTCGACGAAAACGCAGAAACGGTCGAATTAGAAGCACATAAACTCGGAACGACCGATAAAGATACGGTGTCCCGTTTACGTCAAATATGAGTTAATAAATTGAATGTTGATCGTTACTCACTTGGCTATATGAGAGTTTCATAGGTTTTTCTTGTGCAGTTATTGTTTTCCTTTATAAAAATCTCCATAAAGTCTATCTAATCGTTCTCTTGTCTTACTCTCCTTTCTACGAGCTTCGCTACTTGAAAGGGATTTCGTTATATCGCATGCGACAATGTAAACTGATAGAATTCTTGCCTTTTGCTGGCACGACTTCGTTCCGATTTCTCCCAACGTAATTGGATAGTCGGCAAGCTGTCGGGAAAATATCGATCTAGTCGCGCAATCTTTAGAACTTTTATTTAAGAAATCCCCTACCGTCCTCTCTTCGAGATCAAAAGCTGTTGAATGCTCAAATTTTCTGCTTTACATGCAGAGAGAAACATTTAACATATTGCGGATCGCATATTTATACCGAAATAGTCTTCGGGACATAAATATGCATATATATATGATAATAAAAGAATTGGAAATGTATAAAAAATAAATCCTCTTATTTAAATATAAACTCTTTTGCGGCAATCGATCTGTATAATTTTTCAATATCTCTTTTCAATATTAGTAACAATAGTCTGAACATTTCACAGCAATATCGTATTGCAAATCTTTGTGTTTATGTGTGTGTGAAGTTATACTAATAAAATATTAATTTTTCAAAATATGTGGAATTACATAAAGTATAGTATGCGCAATATTTTCTTGTGCCATCTAAAAGTTGAAAAATTAAAATAAAAAATTAAATTACTCGTTTACACATCATGCACACACGCATACAAATCTTCTAATTTATCGCGACTAAAAAAGAAATATTTTACCGTTTTAGGCGGTTTTCCGTAAATTCGATCATGCAAATTCTATTCTTCGATATTGAGTTAAGACAAGGGAAAAAGGACGTATTGTCTTTCACAGATATAATCTAACTGAATCCTACGCGAGATACGATCGCCCTCATCGTTTTCTTATAGAAACGTATATAATCCCGTGTCGTGTCATAAAATTTTCGATCGCGGTGATTTTCCGCGATAACGTCGAATCCGTTACGTGACGTATCTTTCCCCAACCACTTAGGGGTTTTATCCGGAGTGCCGACAGACGCGGCAACACGCGTCAAATCGGTAGTCATTTCCGCTTGAAGTTTTCAGCCGTCACCCGGTACCATTGGCGAAACGACAGTTCCTGCCGATACGATGATGAAAATTTTAAGATGATCCCCCCGGTAGGCGCGTGACGTAAAGCCCCCGACGGGAACTACAATCTTTATTGGTATGTGCGGCCCCCGAGAAGAGAAAGTATAAGGCCGAGCATCGTAGCGCGCACTCAGGAGCAAGATGAAAAATTAATAATGAACGAAGAAATGTGGTTTTTTCTTTTACTTCCCCAGGAGTTCAACGCGGATTCGCCGGAAAGTTATGATGACGCATCGAGTGCGCGATTTCAACGACGCTTCGTCGAATATCGCAGCTTTCGAGAACGAGAAATCTTTAATAGTTATTCACATCGTTGTGTGCGACAACAAGAAATTTCCACGACTAGAGATGAATGAGGTTTTAAAAGTTGGTTGTACAACAATACGAGCGGTTAATCGTAGAAATAACGTCGGTGATAAAGTGGATTCGCGTACGTGCACGAACTATCGTGTTTAGCCCGGGATTATAGGTACATGAGGTTCGAGCCGCAAAATTGGCGGAGGAAAGAGGCCCGATCGTTTCTTCCGTTCCAGGATCGTGAAATTCCCTCTCGGAGGGTTGATAAAATTTTCAAGAATATCGCTTGCCTCGTCTCAAGTACACCAAGTGGCTCCCAAGCGCAGGGAGTCTACGATATTTTTAGGATATATCTCGAATCAATATTTTTGCTCCGCCCCGCGACGTCTTAATCAGAAAGATAATATCTACATCAGTTATTATCATGAGAAAAGTTTTGCTTAATCCAAGAGTTAAGTCACAGGTGTTCGGAATTTAAATGTACACAATGATAATATCCAAGCAATTCTTTATCGCGAGAAATTGTGATATTTTTAACTAAAATAGTATGGGTAACGTGATATTAAAATGTATAAATATTAAAATGCATCTTAATACTAATTGTAAGATACATGGTGTTTCTATTTATATTAAAATTAATTATTTATGAATCTTTACTTGCAATAACGTGACATCAAAGTGCATCTTAATCTACTTTCTTTGAATAAAAATTGAAAAATTATTCCAATGTTACGGAGTATTACTCCCTGGCGGAGCGCCGCGCCGTTTGGAATAGTATACTTATAGGGGAACAATCCTCTCTTGACTTTTATGAAAGAAGAAAAGCTTTCTTAATCTTCTCTCTCTTTAAATCCTCCGTTCGTTATCTATACGAAGTGCAGACTTCTTATACAGATTATTTTTAATTGCAAATTAAGTTGCGATAGGTATTTACATGTATATACACGCGAGACCACTATAATAATAGGAAACATAATCTTGAAGTCCCTGTTCCTGTTATATAATTTAAAATATTAATGATGACGAAACCAATATAACTCAATTAATAGATGCTTTTCCAATTTTCCCCTCTTTTCTAATTTCCTATTACGCTAACGTACTTCGGTGCTAATTGGCGCATTACATAATACTTATTCCGCGGTCGAAACGGTCGCTTCAAAGCCGGCTATAATTTTCAAAGCGAGTGCCGCTTCTCGACGTATGTCGAAGTTCTTTCTGCTGCCATTCCGCGACATTATCAACGAAGCATGAAATTAGA
The DNA here is from genome assembly GCA_035220615.1 of Leptothorax acervorum. Taxonomy (NCBI): domain Eukaryota; kingdom Metazoa; phylum Arthropoda; class Insecta; order Hymenoptera; family Formicidae; genus Leptothorax; species Leptothorax acervorum. Next base: position 1,116,939 of record JASTWQ010000014.1, read on the forward strand.
AAGCGGTTTCAAGAGAAAGAGCTCTTCACTCTACCACGTTTTGCTCGCGATGAAAAATTTTCGAAACATCGCGACTGCGATACACAACGGCCCTGGGACGTATGTGTGCAAGCAGCTCTCACGTGGAGCGACTCGACCGCCCGTGTTGCGTCAAATTTTGTTAGTATTCTGTCGTTGATGCAGAGGATCGATCAGCCGTAATCCCCCCCCCCCCCCCCCGATGGTTTAATCAGCAGGAGGTGCAATCTGTCATTCCGCTCGAGATTTGTCACGGCAAATGCGCTTAAACGGACATCGACTTATCCCTCCTATCTTCTTATCTATATTTACTCTCTTTTCCACTCTCCCCGATGTCTCTCGCGCGTTTTTCTTTCATCCGCGCCACGTTTTGTTTCGCGTTTTCCTTTCTCCTCCCTGTCGTAATTTCTGATCCGATTGTGTTTCTGCTTCTCACTTGGTTCAATCCCGCACCGTCTCGCCGCGTCGTCCTCCTCCAGCGCGAATACCTACACCGTTATTTCTCCTGGAAAATGATACGATTCAACGAGAGAAGAAAGTCAACAGGGAGAACATTGCGTTTCATTCGCTGCCGTAATTAAAAGTCTTTTCCTTGTACACTAGGAAGATACAGTGAGAGACGATGTGACATTTGAATGTATTTTCAACAGCATACATTTTTCATCTTAATTAGAGCAAACCTTTCTGAATAATGTAAAACTGGAAATGTATCTATATATATTAATTTTTAAAAAAGTTTATTTACTCATAAATTATTATGAATTTTATTAATTCCTATGGATCATTAATTACCAAAAACTTTTTACAAATATTTATAAATTTTAATTAATGTCGTGTTCTATTTTTAATGATAAAATGTTTAGGAACTGTATACAATGTCTTATCTCGAAGCTGTCTTAAAACCTTAAGGCGCGGTAATTCAATTCAATAACATTATATCGTTATTTCTTTCGGCATCGTTTCTTTCTTTGCAGGTGAAATTATGCCATTTCCTTATTCGTAGAATATAATAAGAGTCTCCTTTTCATTCGGACTTTGTAGCTGCCTTTCGTCGGCAATGGCATTTTTCATCCGCGCTTCCTCTTCGCGAATTTCACGAAGTAGCGAAGTCTCAATAGCGATAATTGCCTGTGCGAATGTGCGCAGAGAAATTCTTCTCTGAATCAACCTAGACATCGTCGAAGTTTAAAGAGGCACTCCCGGATTTACGGTCTACTTTAATCCACTATCCCTTTGCGTTTCATGTCCGTCGCTTTTTCTTGCCACCACACCGGCCGCGGACCAACTCTTTTTGTCCATCCGGAACGAGATTCAGTTGGGAATTGCGTCATCCGTCCCTGGAAAATCCACCCTGGATCAGTTCGTCCGTCAAAGAAAGATTTTCTGCAAAGTTCCAATTACGGCAAACAAACGTGCAGAAGTTGTGGCGTATCTATGCCTCAGGCAACAAAATTCCGGCAAATTGTGGTTATTATAACGGCGAAAAGAAAGCCGGTCGAATGCAACTTTAGATGTTAAATTCTGTTACTGTGAACGTTTGCGTGTATGTCAGGAAATGCGATACGTCCAAGTTGTGTGTATCCATTATATTAATTTAAAAAACCATAAATTCTAATCTCTTAAACTCTGCATAAAATAGATATTTTAATTTTGTTTTTATATATTGTAATAAAATCATCATTTATTTTAATTGTTACAAAATAATATATTTAAATAATTTCATAAGCAAACGGTCCATATCTTATTTTTATAAAAAATTAGATATAACATAAAATATGTATATTAAAAATTATGTAAAATATTCCATTATATAAATTATTATTAAATTAATTATATATATGTATTATAAATATACAGATTAAAAAATAGAATATATTGTCTTCTTTCAAAATGTTAGCGAAATTTGTTTGTAATCAAGAGTATTGGAAAAATGTAATTCTCGTTAGTGGGAACGAAGCTAATGGTCGATAATTACTTACGGGAGAAAAAAAATTTTTTTGAAGAAATAATCTCGAATAATCGAGTTTACGTTTGATAGAACAGAGTATGGATTTTTGCTGGTTTGTTTTTCATGGAAAAGTACCTGCTCGATTCGCTTGTATAGCATCGACTCGACTAACGTTACGTATCCCAAGAGAATTTCGTGTAATGGAGAACGAGAGAACATAAACATCGCTTACGGGCATAACTCAAGAAAGATGTTATTAGATATCGAAATTTCAGATAAATCTTATTTTTTGATAGACAACAGACAGAGTTAAAGCTGCAATATGAAATACACAGAAAAAGAATGTTCGAAAAAAAAAATATCAGAAATTATGAAACACTATTTATTTGATGAAAGGATTAATCTTTGTTTCAAATAATTTCCTGTATATCTTCTTTTAATTTAAAATAATTTTAGTCATTTTTCGGGATATTTATAAAAAACTTTTTAGGTTTTTTGATTCTTGAGAAATTATATAATTAAAGATATGTCCATAAAAATAAATTAGTTTGTAAAACTAATCAAATTAATTAGTTGCTACCAAGTACTAATTAAATTTTTCTGTTTGAAAGAAGGGAGAAACCTTAGATTGTTTCCATGTGCGTTAATAATCTAAATTTTTTTATTGCTGCGGACAATCCGTGATAAGAATAAGTTAAGTTAGGTAGCTAATCACCGCGAGCGAATTAATCGACTTGCTAACTAATCGATACGTGCGCAAACGTCCTCTCGTATAACGGGCGCGAGGGAAAGCATCGAGATAGCAGCTTTGAGCCGCTATCAAGTACCGCGTCCGCGGGGACTTCTATATTGGTCTCTCATCACCGTCCGAGCGAGAGTTGAATGCCTTATTCATAAATATCGATTTCGTATGCGAGCGTATTATACCCATCGCTAGAGTATGCAGGATAAATACCTCGTTTCAAGAGGAGCGGTCTGCAAATGGAGAAAAACTGAAAGGGGAGAGGACAAACATCGCCCCGACGCATGCAGCAAGAAAGAGAAGACTAAAGTAGGGCAGAGGGAGAAAGACAAAAGTGATATTATTACATGCCAAAAGTCGAATTATAAGAGACTGATGAAACGCAAAGAAACGATATATATGAATAATTACGGACATTGCTCGAAGACGTTTGTTCTTTCTTATTATAGCAATGCGGCGACTCAAATGCTTTCTTTTTCGGATAACTTTCTTCTCTTTTAATCGCACGATTTTATTTATGTCGATCGGAAAATGGTGGATCACGTTTCCCGACAAGTACGCGAATATCGTTGATGGGCAAACAGAAAAATACGCGGGTATTTATTCCGCGTCGCTCTCACAACTCCCCGATGGCTGAAACTTTTTTAATGGAATGCGAATCGATTGCAAATCTTCGGAGAATATCTTTAAAATTAAGTAAAAAAAGATAGAGAGAAAGAGTAAAAGAGCGCGAAACCGATTTTCTATTAAATGTAAATCTAATTCGCAATATGAATTACTTACAATTAACTTGGAAGTGAAACATTTTGAAATCTGAAAAGATTCGATACAAATTCACGTTGAACTGCTTTATTCCGATATGTAATATAATAAATTGATTCGCCTATATAGTCGACTTGAAGAGAAAATCTACGACAAGCGCAGGTAAAACGGGAAAAATGTACTTTTCACGCGTTTTGCAGAAATCGAACTTGGCGGAGTTGCTGAAGTGGTTTCTTACCACTAGACGACGACGTTATTCTCGACGAACTTCCTCAAACGACATGTGAGTTTTTTTTCTTAGCTCGCCCGTGTACGCGTCACCTTTATCACCGATTACTCATAGTCGGCGCTGATCGTGCCACGATAAATCAAACGAATTGGCGACGCCGAGACCGTTATGCTAGGTCGATTTCCATTTGTGTGCGCGAACTCCTCGGCACACCTCCACGATTCCGAGTCTACGAGAAAGTCCGCGAAACGATCGCCGATCTTCGTGGCTAACTAGCGGTCTAAGAATATCTGTCGCGTTGAACATGATTACACTATAACGGAGTAGAGTCGCTCAACCTTTAAGCGGAGTCTACAATGAGAATTTAAGGCGTAAAATTTAAGCTTTAAGCCTTAAACCGTAAGAAATTAACGAATCACAGTCGAGTATTCTTCTCATATTCGACTGTGATTTGTCAATTTCTTACGGCTTAAGGCTTAAAACTTAAATTTTACGTCTTAAATTCTCATTGTAGACTCCGCTTTAGAAGATTGCTACTTCTTAAAATAAAGCTCTCTTACTTCTTAAAGATAAAACTCGAACTATAATAACTATAGAATTCCCATGCCTTATTGTAATGGTATATGGAGTACAAGGATATAAAGATAATGGTTTCTATAGATAAAAGGGAAGCAAGTGCTCTTAGAAGAAGATGGAGGAAAGAGCTTTTGCGTTAAAGCACGATGCAATTAATTTTTCTTTTTTTACGAAATTGCCATGTTTGAATCAATCTAACAGCGACGTTATATTTCACGCCTCCTATTTTTGGATACGTCGCGCAGCCGCTACTCTCGATCACCCTTAAGGCCGATACCGTGCGATCAGCCGATCAGCCTCATCGATAACTTCGATATTTCTGGGATGCGCGGGATGTGGCTGTTTGTTAAGGTACTGTTTACAATGGCGATGAAGAAAAACAACAGAAAGGGGTGGCCTTAATCAAGAGCACAGGTTTTCTCTTTAGAAAGGGGTAGCGGACGGGTATTCTTAGAACGGCTAGGCTGAGAGGTGGTTGTCTCTCGGTGATCGAGTCCTTGCCGGGGATTATTGATGCTGCGGTTACAATGAGAACTGCTTCTAACTACCTGTAACTCTCCCCGTAATGGATAGCCTCCGGGAAAGAAGCTCCTCCTCGAATATACGCGTAGATGGCATGGGAAAACGTAACAATGCGGTGACTGGAGAACGTATTTCCGCCGTTTCACCGCCCGAGTAAATCGGAAGTCGCCAAAGGTGGCGGAGTAATTAACGCGAATTGTTCGGCGAGAAACAATATCGGCTTTCGTGCACGTAAAACGCGCTTCTATTAATTCACCAGTCCTAAATTTATTCAGAAACTGAATCACATATTACTACAATATATATGAATATAATATAATTAAACTATGTCAATGCGTTAATTATTACATCAAATATTATAGCATCTTTTTGATATATTTTGCATTATGTAAGCTAAATCTCTAAAATTCAGCGCTATTTAGAGATTATACTCTGCTGATTCGAACAATTCTTAGAAAGACGTATATAAATTCGGTTTTGTATGCCAGCGGTATCACAAGTTGTAAAAATAGCCAAAGACGATGGAGGCAACTTTGAAACACTGGCACATTCGCGGATGACAATTATGTGATTACTGTCGATCATCAGTACGGCTGAATGCTGCGTTTACATACTTAAAAATGAGATAATACTTCTCTCTACAGTCTACAACATCAGAACACGAGAGCCCTTCGGCGAAGCGCATCACGGTCTCGATTCACGTTCGAAAAAGGGAGCAGCGCAAATCGAACATTGGAAACGATTGTACGTGCGCATAAAGCCAAGCATTTGTGAGCTCTTACCGTGCTCTTTCGTCCCGCCCATCATTCGCCGCCTCTGTGTACTTTGCGAGTAGTCCCTAATTGCAGAGCGCGATGCTCGACGACGAGCGATCGATGAATTCGGTCCGTTGTCCCTATATATATCCTACGCCTCGCTAAAAAATGAATCCACCCTAGACAATATATACCCCGCGCGGCGCGAGATATAATTGGGACGGGATGTATGATTAATCGATCGGCAAGTTAGTCGTCGACGAATCGGAGACAAACTTACCGGTTGCTCGTTAATTACCGTGCCGCTTGATGGATCGCTCCCGCGAAGATACGGACGCGCGGTTAAGTGTCCTTCATGTGAGGATTAGTGCCGTTGTTTGTAGCGCAGAATTCTTAGCTCACTATAATGTCGGGTGATCATTCACGTAGCTAACATATGTTAGGTAGTCTGCAGTAGTGGTTGGCATCGCATTGCGGAAGCTTCCGGTCTAAACGGCGATTTCAGCTAAACACATGGCAGCCGCACTGCGATCTGACATGTACCGTCTCGAAACGATACTAAACTTTACGCAAATGATATCGTAGAATCGCCAAGAGTTGGAACTGAGAATTCCTTCGCAGATTACGTCGCAGCACGGCAAAATAAATGTAATAGATTAATTCGCATTCTTTTATTCTTTTAGCACGGTTATACGGGAACGCAGGAGTTTCCCGACTCGTGAAAAACGCGACTGCCGAGAGATAATTGCTTCCACCGTCGCTCGGTGCTAACAATAATATTGTCTTCTCAAGAGTTGCGTTCCACGCGCGCGGAGAGATCATTCATTTTATTTACCTCGTACTTGAAAATAAACTTACAAGTGAGTGTACAAACGCAGTTTGCCTTTATTCTATTTTAATTCCATTTCATTTTGATCTCATTTCGCACTTCGTTATTAAGCAGACATCGTGCAAGGAATTACAATTCTGCGAATATTGGTTTCTTTTTGTACAAATTTCATGTATCATCTTTTTATTTTATTCTTCTTTTATTAAATGCGTGTGAATTTATTTTTCCATCATATAAGTTTATAAAAGAGTTCTGCATACACTACATTTACAAAATTTAATAATTATAACATGTATGTAGATAATTGTACAATATATTTTTACATTCTGTCAGAGTAGAATTTCATTTAATTTATTACAATCGTTTGTTATTCTGGTATAGATATAATTTTCGAAAGAAACCTTTAGTTTCAACCCTTGATTCTAGAATGATTGAACACTCTGAAATTATCGCTAAAAAAGGCCGATTCTAATAAGACATGATAAATATAAGTACGTGTATATGTCGCAGGCTTATTGCAAAATCAGTCTTTTTGCAAAAAAGCTAGCCTCTTTGCGAAATGCCGGCATTTTGCGAAAGCATTTGATCGTTTCTTTAATAAGACTAAAGTATTTTAGACTTTTTGCAAAGTGCCTAGCCTAGCACCAGCCCATGTGTGCCAAAAAGCCTAAAGTGCGTTCAGTCTTATTGGGAAACGATCAGTGCTTCGCAAAATTCCGGCCTTTCGCAAAGAGACTAGTCTTTTTGCAAAAGGGCTGATTTTGCGATAAGCCTGCGACATACATATATGATGTGATGAGCTTAAAGTTGTGCACGCAAATAAAGAAATTTTACGCTGACCACTGGCTATCACCAGAACGTGCGAGAGAAGAAGGAAACAAAATACAAAGAGAAAAAAGGGACAGGTTAGCGTCTCTAACGACACTTTCATACTCGAGTCAGTTTCTCTCCCGCGCGATTCCATCGATAAAACTTTCCTCATGAATATTTTATAAGTCGATCCAAGTGATACAACCCTCGGCCAACGATGCATCATCGTGGACGCTTTTCCACGGATTCCCTTGATCGAGGACGGTTCGATCCTTTCCCTATCCCTGATTCATCTCGCCGTATCCATCGACAGGATGAAGATACGCACGCGGACTTGGACATGCACGACCCCTCATATAAGCCCTCGAGTTATATTGAGCTATATAGATTAAGGTTTAAACATTAAGGGTGCTTAGATCCGATTATATATGAACGCGTATTCAAGCCACGCGCTATAAAAGCGGTCGCGAAGGAAAGCGGAGGCCTTGATATTGACTATACTACTGAGACTATCTCGCATCTTCTTTAATGTGTGTATGTGGAATATAAAAAGGTTTCTCGTCATACATATTTTACTCCCTTAACTTTCAATTTACTGGCTTTGCAAGATGCTTTGAAAAAAATGTTAATACTTATATGGGAGTAACTTTTTTTAGAAAAACAGAACTGATAACACAAGATATAGTAACAAATATATTTTGTCTTCAAAGAGTGTCCACTTGTTCACTATGATTGTCAACACGTTCTTGGAATCTTCTCCAGAGCCCTGAGGCACATTTCTTTATATATTGTTGTAATCAAAGCAATTTTCTGTCGGAGATCGCTTGCACGTAGCATAAACACATTCTTTTATCATCCTCCACAGCCGGAAACCATACGACGTGAGGTCTAAAGAACGGGCCATGTTAGAGGCCCTCTTCTTCCAGTCCATCTCCCTCCGAATTCTCTGTTAAAATGGGTACGGACATAGCATAGTGGGGTGGACCGCCATCCAACTGGAAGTATCCAGTATGCCGGATTTCATATTTGAAAATTGCAAATGTACCCAAAGAAATGTGCCTTAGGGCTTTGGAGATCACCTGGAGAAGATTCCAAGAATGCGTTGACAATGATGGTGAACAAGTGAAGACAAAATACATTTGTTACTATGATATCTTGTGTTGTCAGTTCTGTTTCTAAAAATACATTTATATAACCAACTCAAGAATACGTAATTCAAGAATATATATGGATTCCCTGACACTTGATGTGTATCCACATCAAACATTTTACGACATCTATTAAACATTGCGCAAATATAAATTTATCTTTCATTTTATTAAAGAAAATGGAAACAGGTGCCAGTTGGACGATAGTCGTAAAAAACGTAAAGTATATAATATAATCTGTCATCCTCCTTTCATTCTGAGAAAACTCTAGGAGATGCACGTGTCTATATTTTCAGTATTTTCACTGGATCAGACCACGCACGCCGATAATACAGAACATTTTTCCATTTTTCACCCCAAATTTTTGCTCCACAGTTTTCGATGGCGCCTGACACGATCGCGTCACAGCGCGTCAACCCTTTCGGTTTCCACCTGGTCGCGTTTCCTCTTATGGTAGCGTTATAGTAGTCGCCACGGGCTTTTTCACGTCGCTGCGCAACTTCTTGCGGAATGCGGGGAGTTACTGAATCGAACTTCCGCATCGTTTCGATCGTTTTCGTGCACGGTCTACATTCTGAAGCTTCGTGACACGTAGAGTCTGTTTGGTACACGAGTCGTCACTTGCTATTTAGACCCCGCAAGGGTGTACCATCTCGTCCTTTTATCTCTCCAAGCCAACTTTTTAACGCTCTGTAGCGTGTAAGTCCGGATCTTCTCGCGGCGAACGGCGAGCTGTATCTTCCGGAAAGACACTGTCTTCCTCTGTTCGATCCGCGGTTCAACGTCGTCGACTCCCTTCGCGCTTGTCTCTCGTCTTTGTTTGATCGGCGCGTTTTTCCGACAACCCCCTCGTCATTCGCTGCTTCTGTCTCTCTTTCCCCTCTCGTTCACGCTTCGTCTCGTGCGCACTATGCTCCACGCCTTGTCTCGCTCGAGAAGAGTCCTCTCGTCTCATCTCGCTTCAGACGACAACCGCTTCTATCGTTCTCCTCTGTCATCCGCCTTTGTTTTATCAACGCTCCCCAGCCGTCGCTCCGTCTTTGTCCCGCTTCAGCACGCACTTTTTCGCCTTTCCTCTTTCATCCGATTCACCCCCGTCTCGTCCACTTTCTCGACCTTTCGTCATCTCGCTTCAACCATCGCGCGTCCGTTTCTGCTTCACGGCACCCTCTCTGCCATTGTCTTTCCTTCTCCGTCTCAAACGGAGTTGTCCCCCGAGTGTCTCTCTTCAACCGTCACTCTTTGCGCCGTGTCTTCCTTCTCCAGCCATCGTTCTCTCCCTTTATCTATCACCCTTTCCATGCCCTGCCTCTCTCTCTCTCTCTCTCTCTCGCTTTCTCGCTCTAGCTATCTCCCACCAACTCACGCACACCCTCCGCCGTCGTCAAGCGCCGGTTCCGTGCGGATTGGTCCTGCGCGCTAGGGGATGCTGCGAGATAATCGTATCCCCTCGCCCCTCGCGTAACCCAACCCCCGCGAGTCACCCCATGTCGAGGGAAGCAGCAGTGAGTGCCAGGCCGCCGCCATAGCCGCTCCCCGGGCAACGAAGGAGGAGAAACCGGCGAATCACTCTCTCTCTCTCTCTCTCTCTCTCTCCCTCTTCCTCTCTCACCCTCCTCTGTCTCTCTCCGTTTTCTCGTTCTCTCCGTCTCTGTCCGACGTTCCCGGGTGTCCGCGTTGCGGCGCGCGTTACGCGGCGGCGACGTTTTAACCCATATTCCAGTCTGGAATTTCACCAGCGTGACACGTCGCCTCGCACGCGCGCGAACCGACGACCGGGCGACCGACCGGGCGAGCACCCGGCAGCGAGAGTGACGTGGATCTGGACACGCGAGTGTCCGCTCTCGCGGGCAGCGTGTACATCCGACGACGGGAGCGCGTAGAGACCGTGCCGCTGACGAGACATCGTCCGCGGCGACGACGACGACGTCGACGACGACGACGGCGACGATGGCCACCGGGCGAGCGTAGAGAAACGTGGTGAGAGCGTACAGCACGCGCGGCGGCGCGTCTAAATTGCCCTTCTACTACTTGAACGACGACGACGACGATGACATTTCGGCGACGACCGCGGCGGCGGTAGAGAGGCTTCGTGCGCGTGTCACTCGTCGACGTGGGTGACCGTCGTTCATCGTCGGATGCCATTGAAGGCGCGAGGGTGACCGGTGTGAGGGTAGTTCGCGGTGATAGCCGGAAAGGACAGTTCGGAGCATCTTATAACGATCTCGATCGCGATAAGACCCGGTGATGTTCGAACCGACTGAGGAAGTCTTTTTTTAAAGATTAGCATTCGCACATATGAATGTTGCCGGCGTTTGTAATTGACATCGCGTGCACATGTTACATACTTGTACACACTTGAGTATAGGAATACAGTGACGTCGACGGTGATGACGGTTCGTAATCGTGAATAAAAAATGCAAAGCGCAGTAGTGAGGTCTATGCGGCGATGAGGGGAAGTTTGTGGTGTCGAGGGTAGCGGCGAGCCGTGAACTTGGGGGATGCTACAAATTTTGTGCGCCATGTCAGTGTGAGTGTTTCGCTGGTGGGTCACGAATGCCATTGCGTAAATGTGGTTCATGCGGAATGGAACACCATGGGTGTCGATGCTGACCCGTATATACATATATATATGTCAACGACGGTGCGGTCATCGAGCGATTGTCTCTAACACCCTAATGGATGATTAAAGGCTACTGTCTCTCGTGTCGAGCATGCGATTCGCGTAGGACGATAGATGCTTATCGCAACGTGCAACTGGCTGAATCTCCGACAAAAGACGATGACGTAAACGCAGATGTCAGGCGTGGAATTTAGAATTTGCCGAACGTAACACTTTCCGGATGGGATACCGAGCGGTCAAACGTCATCGTTAAATGCGCATTAATTTTACGTTTATTCGAGGCTGCGGTTAATTTTGAAGAGGGGTACTTTTGCGGTGACGCGAGTAAGCGAAAATTCGAGAAGCAGCAGAGAGAAAGGCGGGATTGATCGAGGATACTTGGGATGGATCGAATCGTGGGAATTAGTACTTCATGAAAGGGAGTCCGGGAAATTGTGCCAGAAGCCGCGATTGCCCGGCCATGAAGTACGTTGCACAATAAAACTATACGCGTTTCACGAGGCATCTCCGAGGAAAGTGGTCTGCCGGTCGGAAGAAGGCAGACCGCAGTCAATAACGTGCCGTCGAGTGTCTACAGACGAAGTACGCACGATATTCGCCGGAGAATTTAATTAAGCGACCAAACACCCGGAATACCTACGAGCCGAGCGCTGCATAGGTTCAAAATATCTCGCTAGTAGTCGAGTCGATTGCGCGATCGGACGCAATTCATTCATCGCGAATCGAGACATTTAACGACGAACGCTAAACGAAAATGAGTACGACCGTTTGCGTACTAAATTTATAGGGCCGGGAATCATTACAGGTTGCCGAAGATTCGCGTCGCAGGACAGTGGGACGCGATTTTCGGATCTCTTTCATCACGTTTGTTGAATTCGGCACTCGAGAATGTAACTTTGAACGCGGGGTCAGATTATGCGGTGAAGAAAGTATAATAATAATGCCGAGAATTAAATTGCCAGTGGCGATCGATGGTCGACCGATCGCTCGATCGTGACGGCGCGGGCGTAGAGTAACGCCGTACGTGTCGGCACGTGCGTGGCATTAAGTGAACCGCCGCAAACAATTGATCGCGACAATTCGATTGCCGGTGCATCTGACGCCTCAAGTTCCGGCTTTCGCCTGTCCGATATCGTACATACACGGGGACGCGCGTAATCGCGGCTCATTAAGCGCTACGAGCTTCAACAGCACTGGCCGTTTGATCGCGTCGCTTTGTCCGCCGACGATGTAACGCGGAGAGCCGACTCCGCGAGTCACGTGGATCTGACAATTCTGTACGAGGAGAACGGCAAGCCGTAATTGCCGATTTGTTGGGAAATTAGGAACGCGGCCGATTACCGATAGTTTAGCTTTAGCACGAAAACATCCAAGCCGAGCCGGTCCGTTTACGATTTCCCATTCGTACCGATCGCAAATTAAGCGCGACTTTAAGTGCGTCGATATAAAAGAGCAATATTCCGCGAGTCGGAAGCGCGAAGCGGAATTCCGCGGCCGCGAGTGTGCCGATCGCGTTCTGGCCGCTACGTCGCCGATAAACGCGTAAATTTGCCGTGAGAGTGCCGGTGATTGTGACGGAATCGAAGGTGTCGATTGTAGGTTCGATCTGACACGCACGACGAACGCCGATCTCTCCCACGATTCGCGAGGAACGTAGCCACGATCTCGCGATGCCACGGCGTTCCAGCGACGTCATCGCCTCGGCACATCGCGAGATGCGAGCGACGAGATGAGAGGGGACGGCGTGGGGAAAACAAGAGTAGGTATGTGTATTGCGCACGTGTACATTGTTACGTCAAGTTACTCACCCGAGAAAGAGAGAGTGAGAGAAAACGGGTGGCAGGGAGAAAGAGGGGCGCAGGGTGAGGAACGGTCATTTTCAGGGCAAGTGGATGCTGCCTTTTCGAGAGTGGCGCGGTCCGCGCGGCCGCTGTTTGCCGTTCTTGCCGAGTTAAATGGCGCACGAAGGGAGCTATGCCCTTTAACATCGCGGGAAAGATCGATCTCGCGCACTCGAAACGTCCGGCTCTTGCAATTCGTTTAATCGAAGCCGAGAGGGATGGAATTAACCCTCGTTTGATGCCCGGCGTGCCTTCCTCGCATTGCCTACCCCGTCGATGTTTGCGTTTGCAGAACGAAAATGATCTAATGCAATTATCCGGGCCGCGCATTTGAGCGCTGATCGGATTTTGTAGCGGCAAGCTGTAACAATTCGTAGTGACATAGTCCTCAGTTATATATCGTAAATGAATAAAAAAATGTTTTAACGGTAAATTGTTAAGTTTATCTAATCTGAAACTCGCGATTACTCCAACGATCTTTTGAGGTTTATTGATTTCCTTTCTCATCAATAACACGGAAAATTATTATCTTTCCGTGCAGTTCGGAACTTTTGTATTGTTTTTCATAACAATTTGCAAAGTATCGGAAGAAGATTTCTCATAAATTACAAGTAAATGACGACGGTAAACTAATTTCGTCCGATATCGACATGGCTGCTCTCTTACGCGCGAGGATCTGCATTGGGGAAACGAAATCGAACCGCTGCTTATTAACTTCGCGTTCAAAGAAGCAAAAGTGGCGCGGAATGCAATCGGCGATTCAGGTGGAACGGAACTCGATTGAGAGCAGCTCGAAAGCAACCGCGAACCGGGGTTTCATCGTCAGACGCTTTATTGACAAAGGTATTTCGCATTACTCTTTGCAAATACTCTCACGCTTTCCACGAAGGAAGTATCGTTATCAAACTCCGTGTCCTCCAATCGCGATTCCATTATCCTATTAACGTGGCAAAATATTTGATGTTCAATCGGTGATATTGTCTAAAGATGGAATTCTTGCAGATCTATACCGAAACTACGTTCTGCCATGACAAAAGTAGTCTGACAGAATGAATAATCGACATTTTCAATTTACCACGCTTCATCGTGAGATCTCAATTTTTTATTCCCTCTGGCCGAAGATTCCTCGCCTAATGACATCATGCTCACGTTGAGCGAACCCCTTGCCTCGCAGTCCCTTCGGAGATCCCAAGTTAGAACGTGCTTTATAATGTTTATGCATATTTATGTATATCGTTTTCTATATCTGTCGTTTATATCGCCTCGTTAAGTTTAATACCATGTGACATTTAGTGTCAAATGAGTAATATACATGTGATGTAGCTTGGTAGAAGGGATTAGTACAGGCGTATAATTATTGTATTAAAATTATCTCTTTCTCTCTTTGTATGGATTCACGTAATGGCAAAATAATGTGAAATACAATAGCCGATCCAATGAATAATAAACAAGTAAACATATCCGAGATGTGATGTATCGCAACGTGTACCTATATAAATCAGTAATAATAATAACTGCAAAACGTGATTAGTTTCGCTTAGTTAAATGCAATAATTACTATGCATGGGTACGATATACATGCATGACATACATAGTACCACGCGATTTTTTTTCTCTACAAAAATTTTCTTTCTTTGATGATTTAATTGAATCACTTGGTTTCGTTAAAAGATAGACGATTGTTTACAGGAAGATTTCGAAAGAGAGCACGACGATTAGACCGATCAGGAGAAAAGTCAAATATCTTTACGGTTACGACATTCTCGACGGCATTAAGTGTCGCTTAATGGCCGATAGCCGATACCTCGACATTCGCCCTCCTCTAATGCTTGCGATGTACGTGCTTGTAGATCGAAATGGATTGGATTAAACACTTCCGACAATTACAAGTAGCTCATTCTTCACTAGAAAAGCAAGTTAAAGGCGACATTTAAGAAAATTATATGACTACGAAAACATCTCGTTGACAGCCGGGAATTTTGGGGTATACGGTCACATAATTAGTAGGAATTAGCAAATACTGATTAGATGAAATTCTTAATTAATATGTTTAAGCCGTGCCATCAATCACTCGGTCCACAATGTAATCAATAAATTTCTTAAATTGCTCGTCAAAAAAAAGACGTCAGTTGCAACAACGTAAAATTACCAGTTAATTTAATTAACAGCGTATTATGAATGAACATATTGCCTGTATGTAACACCAGTCAATTATGAAATTGGTTTACAAATTTTTGGTTAGCGGTTTACCTAGCAATGCATAATAGTTACCTTCCAAAAGACTTCGCATACTCCACTTTATTATTATTATTAAGCGTAAACGCATTTATTCCCCGCATGTCGTCACTGTATCACCAGTACCATTTGATTATACATGTATTACATGTAAATTAATTTCCTGCCCGCTTGTTGAAATTGCAGGGATTGTACTTCACGTCGAATCACTCGCGAAAAATGACGATAATTGACGGCGATTCATTGTATGCGCGCGTATGCGAACGTATACGATATTAAATTCGTCATGTGTCTTCTGTTGAGCGCGAACGTCAAATACCAGATAGCAAAATAATTACGCAACAGCTTTAATCAACGCGTCATCGATGCAACGTACGAGTGCGAAGTTATTAAACAAATCAATATCGCCGGCCCTTCGCGCGTAAATTAACGTTTCGTTAACGGGCAAAGTCGAACGCGATAATTTCGCGCAAAATGCATTTATCTGAATTGTGACAGATGTCGAGATCAGCAAGTCGCGAGTGGAATGAAAATGTCTGTGTGAAAAAATATTTGTGACATACAGCACATTGCGCACATTCCAAATAGACTGCGGATCTCGCGCTGGCTGGCCATTGTTCAAACTTTAATACAATCTCGCGTATTCCTCTCAATAATCGCGCATGTTTGTACGATTAAAAATTACTGTTCATCTTTCCTAATTTTTGCATATGTATATATGCCATGTAGATGATTTTCTTATCTCTAATGGTTTTTTCTTCTTAAAAAAAATTTACCGCTCGTATCACCACTCTAAATCTGAATTAGTAAAAAGTCACTGGAATGATATACTTTAGGAATTCACTGATTATCAGTGAATAGTCACTGAGCGTCAGCCTAAAGTATGCCACTCCAGTGACTTTTCACTGATTCATATTTAGAGAGCATTGGCACTCAATATCCTCTTTATTAATATACCAAATAAGTACAATAGACCCTTATATTATTACTGGGCGAGATCGACTGGAACTGGCCGAATATTTCGGAAAGATATCTCGCCGCTTTCGCGGATGAGGGAAACCGCAACGTACCTTCCATCTGCGGTCAAAGCCGCCGCTTTCGACGAGGATCGCGAGAAGATGGATCGGCCGGCGTGTAACTCCGACGCAGATATTCGGGCGTATGATAAGTCGCACGGGCGGAAGAAAATGGAATGGAAGTGTTTTGGCACCCATTGAAATTTATTGCGGATTATGCAGCGCGCGGAGTATCTCGCGTGCGCGATCACGGCGCGACCTCCTCCCGGGATCCCCTTTTTGCCGATACTTTTTTCAACTTTTCCCCTGGCGGTCCCCTCGTCGTCCCCTTCTCTCCACGCGTCTCTTTTCTCGCGCAAGTTCCGCTTATTTTAGCCGAACTCGGTGAATTTATGCATTGCCTCGCCGGCAATTCGCCACGCCAATATATAAATATAGTCGCGACAACATCCTTATTGATCTCTGATACAACGTGCTTTTTCCCGTCCAAGAAAGAGCAAACCATATTTTTTTTTAATCTTTCGATGCAACGCTGAATTGCGAAATTCGTTCCCGCGAGATTCGAGGGAGTCGAACGAGCCTGACTTTTAGATCCGGACGCGCGACTTTCGGTGTGCGGGGTCTTCGTGAAACGAGATTACCAACCTAATTGCATTAATTAATTATGTGTTTCGTGATACGCGTACGTGTGTTTCGCCCACGATGCGAAGGGCTCTCGGGCGCGGGATTTGGGAGAAGTGAGAGTAACAAAGTACCATTTCCCATTGGAATTACAACGGGTTTCTACGGCTAAATCGACACGCGTTGCAACTTTCCGGTCGATGCTTCATATTGAGGGCATTATCTCGTTTTATTCAGAGCGCCGCTGCCCGTTCGTATTCTCGCTGCCGGTATCGTTTATCGGCCAGCTTTATGACGTCATAGCGCGCACAACTGGGTTATCACGGAACACCTGTATAAAATAACGATACGATATAATGCTCTCGTCGTAGGATGCAGATTAGATGACGCGGATAAACGAATAGCAAATCGCTCGCGTTTGACAGTTATAGATTATTACAAGTGTTGTTAAAAAAAATTACTATGGATATAAAAGCATCCTATACATATAGTTTGTTGAAAAAATAGTCGAAAAGCAGCGGTCCGATGTGGATGGCACATTGTCGCAAACGCAAATTTTATTTTAAATCAATAAACGTCGCGTTTCTGTAATTGTACGCTAAATGAATTATTATTATTGGATCCAGTTTTACAGATCGAATTTAGGAACATTATGCAGCAGATTTTAATATGCGAAATAATTTAGGTGACTCGTTGGTGGTAGTCACATTCCAAAAAGCAAACTTGCGGCTGAACCTCGCATTAACCGCGAGATAAATTCTCGCCTTCATAATTCTCAAGCGATTGTTTTATTAATTTCGCTGCTTCTACGTACTTCCAACAGTTCCAACGACTAACAAGCGCGCGCGCGATTACGAACACGTGTTCTTCGTGCTTTTATAGCGATTCTTAAAACTTAATTATCTCCGCGGATATGTCGCATTATCTGAATTTTCCCATTAACGCCAAGTAAGAAGTAATACACCAGCTCATAGTGGCGCAAATTTTCCTCTTAGAGAACGTCCGCGTTTTTTTCCGACGCCCGCGATAAGAGCTGTTCTGGCATCCTGAAATTAAAAAGATAATTAAGGAAGCGGATCGCAGAAGAAATTATCGGTTTTTGCACAACCATTTAATTATAGTTAAGCTCTCGCCCTATTTCTACAATTTCGGTGTGTCATCATCTTCGACTAACTCCAGCTGATTACCGTATTTTTTCAAGTTACGGGAAAGCCATACGAAAATAATATTCAGTATTTTCAGTCGGCAAAAATGGAAATAATATAGCCAGTAAAATTAACAAGAAAACTCTCCTACGACTATGTTTGTGACCGCTAAAAACGTGCACTGGGTTCAATGTATTACATTTTACATTCCAACTTTTTCCCCATTTTGCTGCGGGACACGCGAGAAAGTTTCGAGTCTCTCTCCTCTTCTTCACGTAACTCGTTTTTATGTTTCCCAAATATCTATTTTTAAATATTCACAAACTGCATGCGAGATGAAAACTAGATCAACACTGACTTTTTCCGCGCAATAAAACTCAACTGTCGCTCTTGAGTCTGGAGCCAGCGTGCTTTTAGCGATTCTAAATATTATATAGGTATATTTAGAGTCGCTAAAAAAAAAACGCTAGCACTCTTCTTTAAAATTATTTTATTTCTAATAAATTATATTTTAATATCTAATCACGCCTACGTGTCTCTGGACCTACCCCTCGAACTCTGAATCCCGGCGAATTAGCCCGCGCTCGAGAAACAATGACAGGTCGTTTTAGGTAATAAATTAAGTTAAATTGATTGGAGATTTTCAAAATTATATAGAATATATATTATTCTTGTCCTAAATCACTCGGGAGGAGACATCTTCCTTTTACTTGGCGATGTGGAGAATAAATATGATACGTATTGCTGCTTGGCCGACTATGATATCGTATATTCCGCATCTACTGCATTATAGCCGAACAATGCAGTATCGGATTAGTACGCGCTGATTCAGAGCAGCCGTAATGCATTTAGCACCTTGATTGAGACCGATGCGATCGTACTGTGTTCGTTAGCGACAACACGAATGTGCAGTCGAACGGGCTGAGCGCGATAAAAAACAACGGCAATTTTGCATTTATTTCATTTAATTCTTGATGCAAATGTTAATAAACGGATTCGTACGCAGTTGTAGGAAATTGGCTTATCTTATCTGTAGTTTCTAATAGACGTATAGAGAAATACATAAAACAAATATTAATTTGAAATTTAATCGTAAAGATGTTTGTAAATAAAAAATTAGAAAATTATTAGATTTAACCACAAAAATATGTTTTGTTGAAGACGAATCTATCGTAAGTAAACCTATATATCGTGCAACCGAGAGTTATAACCGATATCTTTTCGGGCAACTGCTCGGGCGAAAACCACACGCAGATGCTTGATTGAATAAAACTCGATAACGTCATATAGACTGCACTCGCGGATGCGATAGTTCTTGTACTTAATGTTTGGAACTGTCGTATCTGAATATTCGCGCTCTTGAATATGGGATGATGCTGAATTTGAGGTCGTCCAACTAGCATAAACTCGGCCGTAACTTGCTTGTCAGAGTTTGCACGCACCAGAAACCAATGCGAGAAGTTCGACCGCGCGCCGTAAGGTATTTTACATCACCGGTTTACTCGCCACGGGCGCACGGTAAAAGCGTGCCTTTTATTTCCTTCTTTTGCCCTTGCCGCTCGTTTCCGCCGACAGATAATCGATTCCCTTTCCGTCCCTTTCTCTTATCTTTCTCCGGGCTTCTTTTTCCATCGCGCGTCCGGGATAATTATCGGTCGCGGAAGAACCACTTAGATAATTAATGAGAAATCAAGCGATCTCCTGATCGGCATTCTCGGCGCGCGAAACCGCCGAGCGATATGCGAATGGCGCGAGTACGTCAAATCCGCTTATGGCTGTATTATGCCAGTGAAAATACGCGAAGAATATATTTAACTAAGGTTAATTAAATGTAACGCTAATGAAGACGTGGAGAAGAATTTAAGCAGCTTTATATTTATGCAATTTGTACGATTCTACCTTTGCAGCGTCGCTCGATCTCGGTTTCACAAATAATTAGGGGTCGACGATTTCTCGAAAAAAAAGAGAAACTTCTTTGTCGTTGTGTTTGTGCCTCGGTAAATTCGTTTATTTAAACGTTAGCGAATTATTAATTCTGCGACATTTTCCGTAATTAACATTCAGACGCTTCGCTCGTCTATAACAAAGAAACACAAAAGAAAGAAAATGATTCTATCCTTCATTTTAAACAATGTCTGTTCCATATAACTTTAATAATAAAGTGCAAATTTATGCAGGCTAAAGAAAATTACAGATAATGACTTCAGAATCCTACTTTTCTTCCTCTCTTTTTTACTTTCTGACACTTTTTCAATTTCATAGGCCACATGAGATTTTCAATTCCGCCAGTTTCCTACAGTTCCTAGACACTTTTGATATCTTAATGGTAGCATATTTAATGCTATCCTATTTTACGACGCGGTATCCTGCCTACCGTCTTATTTCGCTGGCCAAGGGAAAAGACAATTAACGTGAAACGGTCAAGCGGAAATGAAGCGGTAAAATATCGTGGCGTACCACGCTAGAGGAGCGTTCTCGCTTTAGCGAAGATCTCTGTCCCTATAGACAGCAAGGCTAGGTGAAAACGCACCTAATGGCGCGTTTAATTAATCCGACCTTGGTTATTTTAATTATCCACCGGCACACTCCTTACACGCGGCGACTTTATCTACTTCGCTCCATCTAACTGGAGGCGAAACTTGAGCGTGAATGGTCCCCGTCGACGAGAATGGTTGTGATCGGCTTATAAACTTATCTAACCGCCATTTCAGCCCGATTATCCCATCGTTGGATGCTGCCCCCCCCCCCCCCCATCCCTCGCTATTCACGATAATCCGTGACGCGTGGATCTCGACCGCGCGCGTGTCAGACAATAGCGCCGATTTCGAATTGAAGTATAAAAATGAATTGTGGAATAAAACCGATCGACGATATTTTTCGCGGCATTATTTTTCTTCAAACATCCATTAGGAAATGCCTTGCAATATGAGACGATTAGTAAGCTATTTTCGATCACGTTTCTAGAAATTTGAGAATACTACAGATCGTATTTCAATTTACAGAGAGAAATAAAAATATTCTTACGGCGGATAATTCATGTAACTATAATATATCCGGATCACATTAGAATGGGCGGTGAATAAGTTTAAGTTCCGACTGATGCGGATTTGATGAAACTGGATACTTATTGATGGGATTCAATTAAAACGAGCGATTGATACTGAAAAAGCAGAGTTCCTTTCAATTAAATATTTTATACCTCGCGGAGCAAGCGCAACGTATCAAAGTTTGAGTCGCTCTGGGAGAGTAAGTAAAGTTCGCGAGATTATCACAGCGCGAACTATTGCAAGTTTTATATATAAAACCGCCCGACACGTTCCAAGCGACAAATGATTTTCTTTCCGTACTTCCGTTTGGGCATGCCGAGGAGATAAAATAACTTTGCTAGTCGACTTATTGCACGATTTCGTGGGAAAGCGATATTTAATTAAAAAGAACTTTCTTTCTGTATTTCTGTGCTTCGATATTTTCCGCTGATGAGAAACGATAGATATTGAAGATATTGATACCATCGAGAGCGATATTTTTTTTTCTCTTTGCAGAGGATAAAGAATTATGAGAACAAATTTTTCTTGCAACCGCAACAGTGAAAAGTTTATAAAATTGCACTATGGAATACGGATAATAGGTGTTCAAGATCCAGCGTTTTATATCTTCTTTTACACTTCAAGGTAAAATAAATATTATGTCAAATTGAAAAGTGAAATTATAAGGAAATTGTATTGGGAAATTAAAAACTTTTACGAAAGCAATGTAAGCACAAATAATCACGTAATTAAGCGGGAAGCGATTTATTTCCATCTTTGCGCTTTGCGGATTCTCCCGTTAGATCTTATAAAGTATAGCAATCGCTTTTTAGACGATTTAATTCCATCGGTACAGTAATTAAAATATCCTGTCAAACCTAACAAGCGAGTTAATTTGAACGTCTATCTCCCTGCGACTTATCGAGCCATCTACCAGAACTTTTTCCCACCGACGCTAATTTCAGCCGGAGAAATTATTTCGTTCGTCGGACCGAACTTTTCTCCTCTCTTGCCCGATAAAGTCTCATCCAAGTCGACGAGAGAGAAAGAGAGAGAGAGAGAGAGGGGGGGGGGGGGGGAGATTTGAAACCATTTGCTGCTACATGTTGTAGCCGATTATTTACGAAAAGAAATAATTATGTATTATAGCGTCACGATGCTTGTCAAACATTTCCATATTGCATTCAATCCGAATAATCTCATAACAAATTCGTACCTATTTATCAATCCCCGTTCTCCAAGAGAGATCAATTTAAATTATTATTTCTCGATGAAGAATGGCACACTTGTCTAAAGAATGTCCGTAAAAATGGATTTCGTATAAAAGGTAGCGAGCATTATTTCGATTGAAAGACATTTTGAAAAATATCTCACATTTTCGTAGCGAGAATGCGGGAGAGAATGAGGGTAAAGGGAACTGTTCTCCGTTCAACCTTGAACTGGAAATCGAATACCGGCTTCCATCGATCAGTTCTTATCGATACCACGAATGTCTCGGAAAGTTTTCATCCTTCGCCGCCCACTTCGAGGGATAGAGAGCACGTGTCAAAGGATAGCGTCGCAAAATCGCGCTGCTGTTCAATATTGATATTTTGCCGCTTGGGCGTTTGCGCGAGCCGGCACTCGCCGGATACCGTATCGAGTTAATATTAGCACAGCACGAACTAAATCATGTGTCAGGAACAAATGGAATTTAGCGGGATGCATGTGTAGCCGTACGTATATACGGTCATACGCAACTTATAACTTGATATATGCATCAAGTGTGATTCCATCTTCACCACGGACAAATTCTAACGTTGAAATTACTATTTTCATCGAGGGGGAAATAAAGTAACAACGCTGAAAGGATTTACAACCCATCACTTGTGATAATGCTGCTTACGCGATCGCTCATAGTGAATGGCTTTTCATCTAAGCAGTATTATTAGGAGTATTATTAGCAAATATTTTAGCAGCCAAATTAGCTTTCTTCAGCAAGCACTGCGTTGTCCAAGAATCGAGATGGGTTAAACAAAAATGCCGTTGCGAGAAAAGAAACGCACGTTGCTTGGCTGCAGCAATATGCAAATACGAATTAATAGCAGCAAACATAATTATTTAGTGGGTTTTAAGTGAAAAACGAAAACGGAGCTCAGTGAAAGATACGCAAATGGCCAAGTGTTTTAACCGTCCTCATTATCTAGGGGAGGCAGGATAAGCCGTCGCTGTTTTGCGGATAATACCGTTGTTTATTACCATCCGGGTAAAAAGTAACGAAGGCGGCCCTATCTGCGTTTTGCAGCGGCACCGGGGAGGCAATAAACGATATTGTAAATTATAAATTCGCCGAGTAATATAGGAACAAGTGTCCAAACAGCACGGTATGCCGGAAATATTCCTAGTACATTTATGGTGGATTTAACGCACATTTAATAGCAGCCACGCTGATGTAGGGCACTTAGGTAGATTAAACCGACATATCCAAACACTGTTATATTCATCGACATTCAGAGTGGCCGCAGCCTTCAGATATTAAAAGCTTATTTTTTCTGTGCGTATTCGAAATTGACGTAACTCAATTCCCCGCTTGCGTATATATAACGTATAATTTATTTCCCATTATGTACGCGTAATCTGTATTTTGTTCGCTCAAATGTCATTAAAGAAATGTATTCGCCAAGTATTTACTATATTTCGCATAATAAAGTGGAAAATGCAGCTTAATTAACTTAACGAATAACAAGCTTGGAGAACAATGTTCCATTTAAATTATGTAGAATTCCTCGCAAAACTTCAGAATGCAATAATGTAATAATTTTTAGCCCCCGCTTTTATGTAACATCGGTCACGAAGAAAAGATTCATTTTAGAAGTCAAACTTTAATAAATAAAATTTATTTTACTTTCATACTAGCTCCATTAATTATTTATAAGATTCTTCTGGTTCCCTCAAGTAATAACGGAGTAAATAATCTGCATGAGCATTAACGTAAATAATATATATTAATTTTATACGACATATTAATTTTGTCAAAGCGAATAATTGTGCAATATGGAGGAAATCGCTGAGATATGTATGGTATAATATCCTGTGAGAATAATTAATAGAAACCCTATTAATAAATATAGGATAATGGGAAATATTTTAATAATTTCTTTAGCACTTAAAAATTTGAAAAAAAAACTTGAGTCTATTCAATTCAACGGTTTCTCACGTGTGCTTGATTATCGTCTTTGATAATCCGTAACATGTCAATCTCTACCTCGCTGAAATTCTTTTGTTTTTACATTAATTGTAGCAGTCGCCAGTACAAACTGTTTTTTCGGATAATCCAATTAAAAAGCTGTCTGGACAAATCAGGATGCAGTTTTGTTACAGACGCAATTTCCGATATGCAGGGCGATTTTGAAAGTCGATGGCAAAAAGTGTTGTCGTAGTAACGATGAAAAGCGCGCAAAACACAAAAGCAATATTATGATTTAAGCAAGTACCTCGTGGACTCTCTCAAAACCAATATCGCGTTTTCGTTCATAAATTTTTTATCTTATTTCTTCATTAAGTTTCAGCATTTTTTACATAAAGATTAGAAAAGAAGAAATACCTACATTGCTGATATTTCGAAGATATTAAAAAATATTTCTGTTTACTCAGAGCGCTTCAAAAAGAAATTAAATGCTCTTATTCGTTTACTTATTAGTTAAAATTTTTATAACTTCTTATATTTTTTCACTGTCTATGACGCACTTATTATTAAAGTGCCATTAAATATATTTTTGAAAATTGAAAATATTTTTCATAATAGTGTATTCAAAATATATTAATGTATGCCATTGTATTGTCAACGATTGTATTGTCAAATTCTTCTTGAATCAATCTTTAATAGTTTTAAATCCAACAATCGAGATTTTCTAAAATATTCCTTGAAAACTAAAATCGCGAAATTTGTACCTTTTTTTTATAAATTGTACAAATTAACATAGTTTTTCTGATACTATGATATGTACATTATCGAGAAATTTTAATTAATTTTTATCATATTACACGTATATAATTTACGTTCTTAATCGTTCAACCGTTTCGATAACAATAGAAATTGATTCTTACGTTAATTAGTTAGCTCCACGTGTCTTGAATCCTTGCGCCGGATTTTTAGACCGTCGAAGACGATATCTTGATTGGTTGGAATTTAAAGAGCTTAACCGATTATCGATGAAAGACTCGCACAGTTTAACCTTTCATGCACGACCTATGAAAAATCTGATATCTACCCACATGACGGAATTTAAATAGCCATCCTTTTAATAATCCTGCTTGTCGATTAATTGATGAAGAAAGATACATTCTATCACATATGTTTTTTGTATTTCAACACATTTATGACGCATGAATGTTAACTTCAATCCATAACTTCGCTTTTGTCAGATATCGAATTTCTCATGGCAGATAACCCGCGAAATTATACGAAAACTACAAGTATAGTTTTGCAATACAAAAGTATTTTCTTGTTCCTAAAAAATATGAATTATATATCGTGAAAGAAAATATTCATATGTGTTCGTATGACGTGTATATACACGAAGAAATTTTCTATAACTCGCGTTAAGCTACGGCAGTTCAAGTAACAGCCATCGACGTTCCAAGTATACGAGTTTGCCCGAGCTATTGAAGAGCTGCGAGCTGTCGTTTCCCTTTCCGCCGTCGAACGTAGCGAGTGTCTTTGCCATTCAAGTAGGAAGAGACACTTGCGAAGTTGTAGCCGTGTCGATCGCGATCGACGGCTACAGGAACGCGAGAGATCGACTCGAGTTCGCTTACCCGCGCGCCTGGAATCCCGCTGTTATGCAAATTCCGTGATAATTCCAGGCATTTTTCATCCCCTCGTCACATCGCCATTCTTTTTCTATTTCTCTCTCTCTCTGTCTCTCTTCCTCACACTTCGCACGGTTCAAATTTATTCTCTTTATCACGCGATTGTATAGAAAACTCAACACAACAACAGTCCAATCCCATAAAACATATTTTCAGAAAAGTATAATATGAAATTTTTAATGACTGAAAGTTATAATTTTATATTATTTTTCTAATTTTCTATGATGCTGATATATATTAACTAAACTAAAATTTCTTGACGTTTGATACTCTAAAGATCATTCTTTAGAGTGTTTATTTTTAGACAAAAAATCGATTTTATATCGAAATTACTGTTGTCATTCAGAAAATCGTGGGGAAATCTATTCAATGTAAAGTTATATTTATTGTACCGTTTTATTTATTGAAAAAAATGAAAAGCTATATTAAAATCATGGATATTGATGTAAAGGGCTTTGATTTAAGACTAGTTTGTTTTTTCAGTTTTTATAGATTAGACCACCACACATTATACTAAATACCTTTCTTATATAAGAATCATGTAAAACTCCATTGAAATATAGAATCAGAAGCAAGAACAATAAAAATAGAAACATGTTATTATCACGTCACGTAAATTTTTTGAGATGTTATATCAGCATCAATAAAATTATCATTAATTTTCATATATCTCCAATTTATTCCCGCATGCTTCCTATTTTATTCATTAATATTAATTAATCTATCATTTCTTATCAAATTAACTGTTATCTGTATACTGAGTAGCACAATTAGCAACATAATATGAAATTTTCAGACTTCCAATATGTGTGGATTATCGAAAAAATAAAGATATCACTTAATATTGCTAATAATCAATATCATATGTCTAGATGAGATAATCTTCGTACAATAATTAAAATTATTAATATAAATTGCGTGCTCATTTAGTTTTTCCCTTTTGATATTATAATTAGATAAATTCGGTTTAATTGTTACGTCTAATATAGGTAATATGATATTACAGTAAATGTGAGCTTACGTTATACGATAATATCGTGTTGCTATCGCATATATCAGGTCGTGAGCGATACGTGGAAATAAGAGTTTAAGCGAAAACGGCGAGAGAACGATGGCACGATGGGTGGCTAAAGGAAAGGGCGAGGCACGAAAGAAGAGGGATGTGCCTGCGGGAGATGTGCACCCCGAGGGCTTCTCGAAATATGTGAATATTTACCCCGGGACGAAGAGAAAAATTCACTTCTCGCTTCCCGCGGCGTCTGTCCATCCAATCTCAATCTTCTCGCGTGGGTCGCGGTCGGTCGATTCGGTGTCGGCGTGTGTCCACTCGTGAACGACGACGTCGGCGAAGGGACGGCCCGAAGGACCGTTTTGACACGAGCGGATCCTATATTTAAACGAAAGTCTCGCGCGAATGAAAGTTTACACGCGGTTCCTTCCCATTTGTCCGCGCAATCCGGTTAATCCCGCTCTCGTAACGCGTAACGACGCTTTTAAACCGGCGAGGATTTAGCCAGGCGATTTCCGCAAACGCGCGAACCCCGTAAAGTGGAGGGAGGAGGGATATTCGTAATTGATTACTATCATTCCGCGATTCCGGCGTGAAAAAGAATTCGAGCTTTCAAGATTACACCCTGGAATATTTATGTTCTCCGCGGTACTTCACGATAACATGGAGAGAATTTCGGCTGCGCGGCAGCACGATGATTACGTATTAAAGCGAAGTTAGGCCGGTCTGAACCCTCGACGCAAACAAGGATGGGAATAACGAGAACTTGTAGCATACACGTTAGAGTTTCTCACGAGATGCCGCTAACTTTAATTGGTTTTCTGAGGAACGAGATCCTATTGCAACGTCCACTTAGAAGTAAGGTACGTCCCAGCAGCGGTTTGCCGGTCTCGTCGCAGCGGATAAATGGCGAGATCTTATAGCGTATCTTTTTCTCATGTATTTTTCTTTGACAGAAAATTATAGTATTTAACATTGTGTATTCTCGATACAGCGGAAGCTAGTTCGATATCGAACAGTATTTCTGCATCTTTGCGCTCAATTTCATTTTGATCTTTAAACAGGCATCGTCTCGGTAAGTTAAAGGATTATAACGTTTTACTTCGTCGATTCACTAATATAAATATAATCAAATATAATAGATTATAACCAAGTAAACACCAAGCATCATCAGTTACATTATATTTATATTATAATTTCTCACTCATCAATGTAAATGCAATGTTACATTGTTGAGTGAAAAATTACAATATAAATATAATGACTGATGTGCTCAGTGTTTACTGGGAATAGATTATATTGATTATAATAGATTAAGTATTACCTATAACTTGTAAGACTCGGAATTGACTTTAGGAGACTCGTGCTTATTGTTAGACTCGCATTGCTGACTCGCCGCGTGCGTATGACGCGTGCCATTGCGCGGAATATGCTTAGGCATAACCCTTTGACAACGGGAGCGTTTCAGGTTTCACGGGTAATCCACTTCGATCGATATGATGGATTGTCTTTCGATTAGATATGGACGCATAGGAGATCCTCCGCAAGACGAAGCACCCGCTCGAGCATATTCGACGCATATATGAATACGAATCACTTCTTATGAGAGATAACTTCCGGGACGGGAGAAACATCACTTCTCCCAGAAAGAATAATAAATGCACCGACGCCGCTTTTTTCAACATTTTGAACCGTAAATATTGGCGGTGGCGAGCATTTAATAGAATCTTTTAACTCATGCATGCGCAAGAAAACTTCGAACGAGTTTCATTATATAATTATAATTTAAATAAAATTATTAAACAAAATTATTAAATTCGCAGTAACGAAACGTGTCCACATATTTTGCCGCGCAGCGTTTAATATATTTTATTCAATAAACAAAGGTTGGCGGGTATCTTCATTATTTTTCTAGATTACGCTTTTAGAAGATGTACTTGTGCGGAAGGTACTCTACATGGAAATTTCAACGTGATTTGTGTAATAGTCCCGGTGGTTACAATGCACACCGAAAAAAAGCGCTTCAGCGAAAATTAATGTAAACGCATGCATTGTGGTCAGCCATTTTAACATTAGTTTGTGAGACACGTCGCATGGTCTCTATAATTTTTCGAATTTTTTTTCGCGCGTATTATGACATTTTTTTGTAACATACGCGTAAAAATCCTATAAAACATTGATATTTATCGCCACGCATAATTCTTTAAAAACAAGACACCTCGTACGAGAGATTCATGCGCTTTCCGGCGCGATCTCACGTCAGCCCGCGTGATTGTAAAACACGATTGGCCTCGAATATTGTGTTACGGCTTACGCACATCAAATCCGTCGCGTAGAGACGCGTATTCGTGATTTCGGGCGAAATCAAAACTACGAGCGCGTCGGGCGTCGTGCGATATAAATGTGATTTGCTGCAAAATAGCGAATGCAACTCGCGACGTCGCCAGCGTACAGACGTACAGATATTACGAATCAGCGTGATAGAGTTTCTCTCTCACACTCTCCGTACCTCCCGAATACAATATGCCCTCGATGCCTTACGACGACTACGATAATGTAACGCGTACCTACTTTCCGCGACTTGTCGCGATGCTGAACTTGCAAATCCGATCAAGAATATCCGACGATCGGAATTATGTCGAACATGTCGTAACTAGGACAGCCGCCAGACTGATATCGCATTTCGGATTTCGTATAAATAATTCGTTTCGGATCCGTTCGTGATATTTCTTCTCCTCTCGAGAGATATTCTATTTAAATCGTTAGCGATAAAAGTGGATTGTAAAATTGACGAGACGAGGCGCGATGGTGCTTTATAAGCGGCCGATCGATCTTCTGCTAAAATAGATCTAAAATTGAGAAGGAATATTTCGGTGTTCGGAGCGGAATGGTGATCTCGCGCCGCTTTGCGCAAACGCCGGTAACAATTTAAAGTCACGATGGGATCTTATAAAGTGTAACAGAATGCAGGGTTATTTCGCCCACCTTAATATCTCGTAATTGTGAAAAAATTGCTTTCATGCGGCTTCCATATCAGCCACGCTATTTGCATACTGGTAATACTTTTTAAGTGACAACAATATTTTACGGACATTAACAGGTAATATAAAAACATGGATGAGGATTAAAAGTTTATCAATGGAGTACGACGGAACTCCCTTTCCTGTTTTGAAATAGAGAAATTTTTAAAATTGGACGGACCTTGGTCACCAAAATTTCAGCAGATTTGTTTGAAATTAGTGGACCATATAATTAAGAAATGTAAATTTAAGCAATAGGTAGGTATTTGCTGATTCTTAATGAACTCGTATCCGAATTATGCAACAGAAATTATTCTAAATTCTATAATCGTATTAGGTAGATCGCTTAGGTACCTACATGTAAAAATTATATCGTGAAGTGCGGGCGCGTTATTCGATTTCCGTTTCTACTTAATCCGACGACAAAAATCAGGCAGCGTAACGTTGTGAGCTAATTCAGAACGGGCTCGGAACAATGTCGGACACGTTGGTCTCGTGTCGTCCCAAGGGGCATTACATGGCTCTGGTACAGGAAGATGAAACTTCCTGCGCGAAGCAGGACGTCTTTTGCTTAGATGCGGTTACACTCGCAAGAGTACTCACCGAGGGGGTCATAGTAGATCCCGTAACATCTTCAGGATCATATATCCCGACATGAGTGTGACTGGAGTGCAGTAATGATATCCATGAGAATTCCAGATACAGCGAGATCGATACCCGTTCTCACGCGCGAAAAGTATTGAACTAGCCGCTTCGTGACGTTTCCAGCAGCAGTTTTATTATTGCCAAAGAGTTGACGTTTCATAATACTAACTATGATCGATCAGCTTCGTAGTTCAGAAAAACCGAGATTTATAATTATTGAGCAACTATTAGAAGACGCATTAGAAGACCATTTTGGATATCATATCTGGCTGTATATGGATTCTCCAAATATATTATATTTTTTTTTGTAAACTACTAAAATTGATAGATTATTAAAAAATAAAGATATATGTGTATTTATATTCATTGCGTCAATATCTACAGAAAGTGCTCAAAATTGCTTTAAACTTAATATTAACTTTTGATTTAACTTCTCGCGTAGTTGATGTTCAGTTTTAAATTCATATTTTTCTTTCTTATCAACACAGATTTTTTAAATTATAAATTAAGATAAATTATTTAAGTAAGAAAAATATTACTCATATCATAAAAGTTTCTTTCTCGCTCCTTAGACGCATACATTTATTCGTAGATTAATTAGTATATATTTTATTTCCTGATTTAATTCTTTTAACTTAAGGTTATTTATTTTTGCGTAGTAATAGTCTGATTTTACACGGTGTGTAAGATACAAAGCAATCATTTGTAACGATCAGAGATGCATTTTTATGTTTATGGAGGCGTACTGGGCGTACATACATCCGTCTGCATAATATCGTAATATACGACCGCATCAATGGGAACAGCCCACGTTGCGCTTCACCAGAAATTGAATTCTTGTATAATATATCGACAGAGAGAGAGAGAGAGAGAGAGAGTGACGAAGAAAACGCACTCTCCTCCACGGTATACCTACATCCCAATAACGATCGGTTCTCGGTGGTTAAATATGTGTGTGTGTGTGTCAACAACCCCCATTACTTTTCTTACGATTTTAATTCGCGGCGCGTACACGCGGCGCCACGTTTTCATTCATTTGCGCACTCGGTGAGAAACAAACTTTTGATTTATTCATCGCGCTGGGTTTCCGTATGCGAATAAACTAATCGCTCATCCTGTAAACGTGCGTATATACAATGTTGTATGCAAAAATATCAATGTGGTCGGCGAATGCACTCTATCAAAGGCGGATTATCGCCTAGCAGAAAAAAAGAGAGAAGAGAAAAAGCACGAGCCACGTTAAGTCCGTTGCGTTTTACAGTTTGTTTCATCGATGTTAATGCAAAATATGCTTCGAGATTCTTGTTAAAAGAAAGTATAGCCTCAATTGATTAAAGATTCTGTAGCTACTAAAGTTTAGTTCTAGAATAATTAACCTACGATCGATGTGAGAATTTGCGAGAGGCAAATGCCAGTGTAAACGTCCATATCATCAGAAAGTTACACAAATTGCAATCTGTTATAATTGGACGTAGCTATTGTTAGTTAGATTCGGCTCTTTAATTAAATTGTTATAATTCTTGTTACTATCAAAATTATTGAACTCGTGAATCATGTACACAGAGATAAGCTTAAATCTTTTAATGTAAGATGTGCGCTTCAACATTGCAAAAGTTTGTTAAGCGTTATTGAAGAAAATAAGTTAAATAAGAAGTGAGTAAGTTTGGAAATTAAAGTGAATTATTAAATTCGCAATATGTACTTCTCATGAGTTAAACGAAAGTTAAACGAAAAAAGTAACAATAGTCACAAAATATCAAATGTACAAAAATATCATACATAATACATGTTATTTTGATTGTATGTTTTTCTTAAAAAAGAATTAAAGGAATTTGTAAACATTGGCTTCGGTAAACTTTTGCAACTTAAAAAATATCGAGTTTGCGCTTTATTTGCCGATTCAAGGAATATTTATCTCTCGTCGTTGATAAAAATATCAAAGACCGAAATAACATATTACACACAATGCACGCGTTTAATTATCGTAAATAGATATTAAAAAGTACAAAGGCTATTTACAGAAATGTCGAAAAAAATTGTTTTTAACTTGATTTGCAATCATTTGCCGGAACGCTTTATCTATCTCTCGGGCTTCAATTATAAAACGTTAAAAGCATGATTACACTCGCGTTTTATCTTGCCAAACTTATACGTATATGTTGCGTGCCGATGGAAATTTTCATTTTCGCTAATCGATCGCGTTTTACGCGCGTAATGCGTAGCATGATCAGCAAAATTTCTCCGTGGCCTCTCATCCTGATTAAATTCCGTGATTTATCGTCCATACGACAGAATCTCACGAGAAAGTGTTCGCATTTGCATAACACTACGTTGTGCGGGTCGATACAGGAATACTATCTTGGGCCTGGGCTACGCTATTCGCCTGCGAGGTAGAACGTCAAACGCAAATGAGACACCGACAAAAAATAATTTATCTCCGCGCGATGATATCGCAACGCGGAGGTTCAAACTTGGAAAATAATTCCTGGCAGACACTGGTAACGTTTTATTTTATCTCGGACCGACAACTGCTATTATTTGTAGAATAATTTTTCAATTCTATTAAACTGCGTAATTGTTATTTTAACTTGTATTTTATTTTTTGTATTAAATTATCGTATAATATTGAATAAGTTTAAAATACTGTGATAAAGCTAAAATGATAAATTTACTTAAACAGTAAAGGTTTGCTTGAATAACAAATAAACACACACACAGATATAGAACTTCATTTCGCGAAATAGTAATTTACAATAAATTTTAATGCAATTATATCTTATTGTCAATTGTTGGTGAGAGAAGCAATACGACTGAAATTCATTCGCGCAAAACTATATAGTAGGAGCTAAGATTATTAAGTTCAAAAATAAATTCTCGTGTAAACATTTTGTGAATGTATAAAAATAAGTTCTAAAAGTGCTTTTAGTAAAATCTAGATGAATGGTCGTTTGCGTAAGTAGGTAGGTACCTACATACGCAACGCATTTTTGAAACACGTTTCTTACATTGCCAGCAATTTCGCACATTTGGCGCAAGCACGGTTATTGCCCTTTTTCGAGCGTGATATTTCACCGAGCAACAAAATTTCTGTGACTTTTCTTTTTAGTAAAAAAAAAATCACATTACCACATTCTGAAAGCTACGTATGTACCAGCGCTTTAAAAAGCTATATTATATATCAGGCAAAACAAGATCACCCAGTCAATCTTGAGATAATCTTTAATTAATCTTTGTAAATTTAAATTTAGCTTAGATTGAAATAGAATCAAATTATTAAATATAATTCAAAATACACCTTTGTCATTTAATTTAAACTGAAATATGCAGGAATAAGAATAAGACAAAATTACATAATTTGCGTTGTCTATTTGCGAGATAAATGTGAAACTTTTGATCTCAAATCGAGGGTCTCGGGAAAAACTTCTGATTTTTCGAGATTGTTCGTTTTTGTTTATATCTTGCACGTGCATACATATTTGCCTCTCTTGGAAAACTTGTCTCATGTAACCTACTTCGAAATTCAGTTTTCCTGAAATCTATGCATATTGTATCCTACATTTGCTTGTTTTCGTATAGCAGTGGATCATGATATTTTGTCGATCCTGTTTTATGGTATCTGATGACAGCGCAGCAGATGCTTCTGTTAATAAAAAAAAAGGGAAGGTAAAAAAAAGACGTTATCTGCGCCATCGTAAAAGCTTCGCCTGTTAAACACTTGCTTTGAGCTTAATTTGCTTTGTCCCCTATTACCAGGCCTTAATGAGGATGTTACAGCAATTTGTTTTTATTTTTCGTTCGATCGTGTTTTTTTATCTCAATATCACTTGAGTAATTGACACGTGCGTTGATATTCGATATTAGAAAGTAAATAATATTAAATGTAATATCCGTTATTAATAATAATTAGTATTACTATGTTAGAGCAGTTATTATAATATCCAGAACATTATTATTAATTAAGAATAAATAATGCGTTACAGAAATTTTTTTATTTTGTATTGACAATAGCAATAGAGAGATATATAATTTAAAGATCACGCGACGAAATTCTGCGTCACGGTGTTCATCTTGACTTTCATTTATTTCTTTTTTTGCGCCAAGACCCGGCCGGATAATTCAGCCAATATTGCCCAGAATTTCGGCAACAACGAGCGACGTCTCTTGTCGTCATAATAACTTCTTCTTGTGAATCGCGTTCTACAGAGACTCGCAGAACCGTGAGAACGAATTTCGTTCGCTGCTAAATATCCTGAGCAACGAGATCATTTTCTCGGTCCGCTCGAGAATTGCCAGACGCGCCAGGGAGAAGCAAGAATATTGGGAATGCTATTTCAATTTCAATCTGGACGCAGATGAGCAAATTCAAACTGGCAAAATGTAATCCTATTCGTGGTTCTTCTATACGAGCTCGGCGTATTCTCGATCTAAACTCGCGATTGCATTGACGCAAAAAAGCAAAGCGTAATCGAGAGCGAATAATCTTGAAAAATAACGCAACGTAATTCATAGATTTACTTGCACATGAAAAAGTAACAACATGCTTTACGTACTTATTATATATTTATCGGAATTTATATATCTCGCAATGTACGAGAGAGAAGAGACTTGAAGATACCTGAAACTTTTGTGCGAGAAGAACACAAACTATCGAAAATCAACTGTATACAGTCAATCCTTGTTAATTTCCTAAAGTTAATACAGCCGGCAGAAGGTAGATTGGTAACGGAATCAACGAAACTTCATTCTCAGGATATAGTTTCGGCGAGTTGCGGAGCATCCTCGAACAATCCCCGAGGATTACTAAACACCCTAAACTGCATAACTCGCTTAGTGCGCATCCTATGTGGTCCTTAACTATTTCTGGACGGCACTTCTAGAAATCGTTTCGTGCTAATCTTATCTGAAACCTGACATTGATAAATGTAATGTTGTAATGAAATATGATTAATCGCGTCATTATTTCTCGACGATGCTCGGAAGTAACTTCATTATGTTGTTACTGATTATTACATTGCCTTTTTTACACAACCTAGTTTTATTATTTAGTTTGATTAATTATAAACGCCACACGTATAAATACCTATATATACTTTCAGTGATTTATTATCATATAGTTATTGATTGTTACTACCAAAGATATGTCTCTTCCCCTCTATCTCTCGACGACTGCCTTTTAGCATAAAGGACCGATTTAAATGCGCGAAGTTACGTGAGACAGATATCCATAACTCATCCACCGAATAACATAGTTACAGCGTCGTTGACTTAGCACGCTAAACAGGCAATATAACTTGTGCATGACTATACGTATATCATCTTCTATTCGTTCAATCTCTGTGGATTCGAAATACAATCCGTAACCAGGTTTGTATTTGACAATCGCGGTATAATTTGTAATACATGCGTGCATCGCAAAGACTAGTACGTGCCAGTACATTCCAGTACGCGGTACGCAATAATCAAATATCTCTAACGGTTCAAATGTTATCTCGACTGATCGTTACGAATTTCGAAATGTTGTAAAACTTAGAAATAAAAAGATCTTAAATAAATAAAGACTTAGTTTTCTATAGGGGAAAGATGCCTATTATGAGACAGGTGCCCAATATGAGACCCCACGTTATTTTGCAAACGCGACCACTTTTTTAAATATATGTTACTGCCTCACTTTGGTTAGTCTCGGTCTACAATAGTGCTTTAAGCTCTAAGCCGTGAGAAATTGACCAATCACAGTTGAATTCGAGGAGAATACTTGATTGTGATTGGTCAATTTCTTACGGCTTAGAGCTTAAATACACTTAAAGCAAGGTTGTAGACCAGATGTAACGGATGATCATCAAATGTTATGTTAGTGGCAGCCACGTAGCGCATGTGAACGATTGTATATACGAAGAAGTTTGTTTTCGCCGCTCATCGAAATTTTTCAATGTGCTACCTTAAAGGTTTGTAAACAATACAATATAATAGCAATGTTTTGATATTCATGTTTAACATGTTATTGACGTTAAATATAACCATTGTACCTTAGTGTTTGGTCATAACATTAGATAGGTTACACGCATAGCTTTAACGTTTTTATGATTTGTGTAGTTCTCAATATGAGATACCTCATATTATACCTCATATATTACCTCATATCTTAATATTGTAAGTGTGTTCTTTTTTATTTGGTTTCCTACGAGATACCATCTCATATTAAGCCCGTATCAGACTACCGACTGCAAAGGCCGACCGACTACCGACATGAAAAATAGATTTCAATCTAAACGCGAGTTGGCTCATCCAGCCACTCGGCACCTCATTGTAATGGGTCTACTAAGAGTCGGCAGTCGTAGTCGGCAGTTCGGGTCGGCATTTGCAGTCGGTAATCTGATACGGGCTTTAGAAAACCCCACTGTCTCATATTGGGATACCTTTTTTCAAATAGGAAAATTCAGCGTCTGGAAAAAAAATCATAGAAAATAAAATACGTACTTCAGCCGTTAATGCACTTTACTGGTAAAACTTGAATGTTTTAGCTACAGAAACACGTAAAGCTTTTAAGTTAAAAGTTAAAATTAAAAAAAATATACGCTTTTGAAAAAAGGTTCTCATAATAGGCACATTTACCCTAATATATTGTACCTAGTATTATATACTTATTTTTTGTATATACATTGAGATGACATCTCAATTCGCAGGGAGAGAAAGAGAGAGAAGTGCACAAAAGGTTTTATGTATTGACCATTTAAAATTAATTTTGCAGCAATCATAGATAATGTTATTTCAGAAAGTATCAAATAAATATGTGTACGTTTAAGAGCAAACATAAAATCTTAAATAACAAGATAGTGATATGCAACAACAAAAATATAATAAGCGCTAGAATGTCGTTAACACGAATTCACTCATATTGCGTCAAACGAATGTAAAATGCAATATTCCAATTTATCTACGTCACAAGTAGCTGCATTCTGCCTCGTTAAGCGTAAGTGGAAAAATGTGTAATTATACGTCGCTTTGAGATTAAATGTGTCCCGGCATAATATCGTACGCGGTTTTCGTGCGTCAAAGAGCTCTCCCATCAAAATGTGAAAGCACGTGCAAAAACGCCCTACCATTTCGCATTACCGTATTTCACTTACGGCAATGTGAATTTACTTGTGCACAAAAGTGCACGAGATCTAGCGGTTTGCACTGGTGATTATCAGGTCGCCTGCACTCCGAGGACAGTAAACCCTCCTCGTACGCGGCCATGGTCCGCACTTTCCGCAGCCGGTGCGGTCTTTCTCCGCAATTTTATTTTCTCGTTCAACGACCAGAGAGGTGCCGTGGAATTAACCGCCGATGCTCGGCGGAGCGACAATTTAAAGCGCACACCAGCCGCGTCCAAGACGATCCTGTTTTCGGACCAGCGCTCCGTTTTGTCGTTTAAACCCGCAGTCATTGTACGCGTGTTTTGTTTTCCGTTTCCTCGTATGTTGTCCTTGCAAGTTGTAACTCGCGGGATTATCTCGTGGGACGCGAAACAGGACTCGTCGTAGGTTTACCGCCACGAGAGACCAACATGATGGATTTAATCGTAGAAACGTGCATCGGGGTTAAGCGGGTTTTAACGTTCATCTATTTAGTTAATAAAAATGTGCACACACAATGCAAAGCATCGTTTACTCTTTCTCTCTCTCCCTCTTTCTTTTTCATTTTCTCTAGCGTTGATAATTTTCTTGTCTCTAGATTACAACGCTAGATACGAATAAGTATTCCGCTGAAATACAAATTGAGAAGATTGAATGAAAGTAATTCGGGATAAATTATCACGAATCTATTACCATTAGAATATAATTTGTACGTGACACAGTCACTTACAAATTATCTAAACTTTGAAGGGACTAGGAAGGGTACACAGTTACGTTGCTAATGCGTCTTTAAACGTCATAGCTTTATCTCAGCCGCATAAACTCAGTGCTCTTAAGCTTCGCAGGTTAATCCGCTAAGCTGGCCAACGGCTGGCTACTTAGAACGCAATTCACATGACCAGTAATCTGCCTCAGAAAGCCTTCACGCAAATCTGTGTGCGCGGGTGTAAGGCCTTATATATACATGCATATATTATTATATACGTAATATTACAATTATGTTGGCATTATCATTATCACGCTTCCGTTATCTTAAAACTAATGGTATTAAGTTGTCTTACAATCTTGAATAAACTAAATCATCCAACAGTTCATTCTGCTGTAAGTTAATACTTGCATTAATGATCGTCTGTTCTTTGAAGTCTAATCTCAGAGAAAACTTCTCTGCTAACATATATCAAACAAATCTACATTTCATTATATCGAGAATACTCGAGCAATTTTAAGTTTACTCCGCAATTACTCCGCATAATTTTTAAGGAGAAAGTAAGTATAAAAAAATATTGTATATAGAAAAATGTAGCGAGGTAAAAATATATATATATATATATATACACTATATACAGGTAAAAGAGAGTAGCAAGTAAGAAAAAAGAGAGAGTTGGAAATTTAATATAAAATCTAAAGGCTCTAACTGCCTTTTTTATTTTTTTATTTAATATAAAATCTATTTATCCATATATTTACGTTTTTTATTTTAATCCCAGATCGAATCTTGTATTCCTACCGTTGTGATATACTTTCAAAGTTATATAATTAAGGAAATAAAAAAAAAGACGCTAGTTATTCTTGATAAAGAAAGCGATTTCTTCTCCGAACCAACTTCGCTGTTATCAAGTTAAAGACGTGCTGACGCGCGACGCGAAAAAGCTTAAGGAACGACAAAAAAATTAGAAGAATATTTAGCATTATGCAACGCGGAGCATACTATTAATAATTGCTTTGAATTATTTGTCGCTCGAGAACAAATCACGCCAAGTACAACACGAGAGCCGAAAGCCGAAACTTTGCCAATAATTCGATAAGCCGCTTCTTCTGCGAAGTCAGATGATACTTAAGTTAAGTTCATCTCTCGAGTGGGATGATGCCGTATGGCACGTAAGTAGCGATAATCTCCTTACAACGTGTAAAGCCGCCTGTACTACCTCGAACGATCCATTGGACTTAGCAAATCTTCTAAATAATGCAACGTGAGCTTAGCACGCGTCACTTTATTGCTAGCATCGGCCCGAATCTCGCCGCAAGTCTTCGCGCAAGTAGGTAGATTATCGATGTTCGATTATTTAATGTCACGGAAAGATTTATCAGATCCGACTGCATTTCTATTTTTACGAGAAAGCGACTGATCGATTTAAGTTTTGCTCGACGAACGTCCTCGTGATAAGGGTAATTATACTTGGGCCGGATGTTCCCCGAGTACCTCGATTAGGATACTTCTTGTTTCGAGGTTTGACATGAATCGCCGGCTGAACTTTCGGCGGGTCATAAATCTTGCGTGTCGTCGGGGTTGACTTGCATTTTGTCTACTTCGCGACGTAAAGGTGAGGCCTTTTGAAGTTTCCAACTCATCGATCGAGTGACATTAAGGGCAGCTTGCGGCAAGTAAGTTTGACAAGCGAGTAGATGTTGCTCTTATATAATGCTTAAAGCTTGTGACTTAACAATTGAAATATACTTTTCTACATCATTAGATGTACCAGTTATGTAATAAAAGTTTTCCCTCGCTCTCTAACATTTTTTGCCACGTTCCTAAGTTCATTTAATAATTTCTACTAAAGTTGTGTGTGTGTGTGCGTGTCTGTGTTTGTGTGTGAAGTTAATTCCTATACCTCTCCGTTTTACAATACCGTGAAAAAGTACGTTTGCTTCAAAGCAATTCCGGAATGCACAAAAAGCTTTTTTACTGAGATTGCCCCTTTCACACGCAATACCCGACAAAGAGCTCCGCAGCAATCAATAAGTATCAACGAGACCGTCAAATCAAATTTTATAAATAAAATCTTGTTAGAAAAAAGAAGAGAGAATATAGCCGAAGTAATCGTAGATGTATACTTTATTTCTTTAACCACATTAAATGCTTTATTACTGGTAAACAAAGTGCATAATTATATTGTTTGAATTTCTAGATAATTTTATTAGCATAATATAACAATTCATAAAAATTTTCATTGATTATTCAGACGAAGCTATGTTAATCAACCGAGATAAATTCGATGAAATACGATATGTATACTCGCGTCGAAAATCGCCAAGGTTTAAAAAAGTGTAAAGATATTATTAATCTTTCAGTTTTCAATATCAGTTTTTGTGGAAACGAAATTATGTACAAAACAAATTTTATTTTGCGTTTGTGACTTATTTTTCCGTAAGAAAAAAATTCTTTTTGTTGTATCATCCTTTTTAAAATATATTTTATATCATATTGAAAAATTCACGCGAGCCTGGTGTGACATACATAAACAGCGTATATTCACGGGTAAAGAGTTAAAGTTTCTCTTTCAACCGGCATTCAACGGGGACTACATCGGACGCGTCGCGTCGGGATGCTCGTTTCGGAGTAGTCGGCGCGCTCTCTTTTCACTCGGTCCATTGGCCGTTTCCATTCGGTTTCCGCGGAATTCCATTCGCACGCGAATCCTCTGTTTTTCCTCCCTCACTTCTATACCCCCGTTTTTTTTTACCTCCCTTTCCTCAGTCGTTTTGCAATCTGCGACTTTTGACATGCGAGCCACAGTTGAGTCGGACGCGTAAAACCCGACCCGTGAGAAGCATCGATGCAGAATATCAAGTTTAATTTAACAAACTCGATCAATCCGACAAACGAAGTGGGCACGCAGAATGTGTCGTTAACGTTTGTAACCCATATACGTGTTTTTGCGTTCTCTCTCCTCTTTTTTTTCCTCTTTTACTGTTTTATTTTAGATAACCATTGGGCGATTTATCGGATCGTGAAACATTCGCGCCCATCAACATTTGTTTCCGGTTGTGTAACGTGTGCAGTTTTTTGCAGTTTTAAAATACAATTTTTTTAAATAAACTCTCCTGAAAATTTACTATTAGAATACGATTTCGAGCGTATACCTATATACTCGCGACAAGCGAAAACGGAACAGAGTCTTTCGACATGAGTTGAGATAACGCGACGCGTTTAGTTTTTATTCGCGCTATTTTTTTCAAATAGCAATTCTAAAATCCTGCTTCCCACCCAAACCGTAGTTTATTACTGCGGTTATTCTTTTCAATCGCGAAAAGCTGCGTTTTATGCAAAAATATTGGAATAATATCGCGCGGCGGACCTCGGGGGGGGAGGGGGGGCGGGGAGGTCAATTCGCGAGTTGTTCTCGCTTCGGTCACACGGTTATCAAATTTGAATAATCGAATGCATTCGAGTGTCGGCGATGCAAATGATTCGCCGTATGCGCGATAATCGATAACTCCCGTGAAAATATCGCTTACACGACGGTACGCATATACATCGGACAGCATACTTTCGCGTATTAACGAACGCGAAAAATCGGAACTTCCATTAGCGGTGGAATCGATAGGTCGTAAAAAATTCACTACATTTACGCCCGCGCGACTACGACTCTGTGTCTCGCTTGTTTTCGCCCATCGGAGAGATTTCCGTTCTGATTCATCGGCGTGCATGTACAGAAACAGAACAGGAGGCCGCGCGCCGGGTCGAGTCGAAGCGAGTCATTCGTCTGTTGTAGCGCGCGTCACTCTGCATCTCGTCGCAATCAACCGACGCCGTGGCGTACCGACGTAAATGCGCTAACACATCGACGCATCGACCGTAAAGTGAGAAACTGCAGTGTCTGCATTTATTGTTGGCGACGACAGCACACGGCCATTTGCAGCCGCAGAACATGTACGCCGTCGTAACGTCGCAGAACGCAATCCTTCTCGCGGTCGATGCACCTAATACGGGGGCAAGTTAAATTCGCGGTAATTTCCGCACTACGCCATGCGCCAGCGGCAAAACTAAGGCGAAAATGAGATCTGAAGACTTTTCATGTGCTCCTATATAAAATAAATAAAATAAATGTTTCTTACTGGAAAATTTACCTACTATAGAGCCAAAATATGTTCTCTTTATCTCGCCTAATTGTACTGTAAGATAAAAGTCGAGATAGAGTGTAATTATAAACAGATTTGTCACCAAATAGTGCATTTTTCTCGAAACACCTGATGCAGAAAATCTTGTTGTACCGTTCCGGTATCGATCAACTGCCGCAACGTTTCGCACCGGTCGTGTGCGCGCAAACGCAATTGAAAAAATATCAGGGAAATGGAGTCGCACAGTTTATGACGGTCGTTGCAAACGAATATCCCGTTTGTGGAATATTTTCATCGGGAATATACATTGTATACGATTTATTTTCGGCGAATTTCGACAAAAAGTTTAAATAGATTTTGACTGGACGCTACCCGTATTGCATTCACTAATAAATTAAGCAAATAGTAATAAAAATAGAGTATCATGGATAAATTTAAACTATACATTACGTTCTGTTATAGATATTTTTATAAATATCGGTTACAAATAGCTAGATCTAAATGCTATTCTACTTAAGCCCACTAATGCAATTTTTTAAATTTATTTATTATTGGAAATAATGTAATAAAGATAAATTCAGTTTAATAAATAGTCCTATCCTTTCTGAAAATATCCTTTGGAGTATCCTGCAATTTGTACTGTAATAGGTGCCGTATAAATTGTGCAGCATCGTCGCTCCCGTGACAGATGAATCTCCTAAGCGTCGTTATGAAACTATGAACATGAAAGCAATTCGGAGCGATACGTTGCAGCGACACACCGCTCTGATTAAGCACTAACACAGAGCCATGAACTAAGATATTGGAGTTTAAAACTAAGCACTACAGATTGCTCCGTAGAGTGTCACCGAGCGTGTTCGCTTATTTATTCCGGATGGAGCGCGCGACATTAATTTATACTTATTTCCGTAAGTATGTATCAAATTGCATCGCATGGGCGCATTAATGTTCATCTGAAATTCTATTTTCTCTTCGGCAAACGCGGAAGCGTCCTTTCCGTTTCCGATATCGCGATTAGATCACGTTCCTTCTTACGATCCGATAAAATGTAAAATTAATCACCGAAACTTTGGCTGTTACGCAATATTTAGCGATTGGCTTAGGACCTACCT
Organism: Leptothorax acervorum; assembly: GCA_035220615.1. Lineage (NCBI taxonomy): Eukaryota > Metazoa > Arthropoda > Insecta > Hymenoptera > Formicidae > Leptothorax > Leptothorax acervorum. The sequence continues at coordinate 1,160,376 of JASTWQ010000014.1, forward strand.
GATCTCCGCCTAAATCTTTAAGGGAAAAGTCTCAACGGATGATTTATCGAAGCACGCCCCCGTAACTTCGTGAACTTTTAACGCGCTTTCCAGACGTACCCGATACTTCGCCCGGGATAAATACACTTCGATTCTCACCGGAATTTTTATAAGCTAAAACAAACGTGCTCTAGTAACGTAGACCACCAGAATATTTTTTTCCATATTATACTTTCAAGTTACAATTTCCATATGAGAGAGCCGTCGAGTTTACGCCTGGATTGCAGCGGCACGACGACCCCGCCGGCAATAAAACGAGACTCTCGTTGCCTACATAATTTATCCGATGCTGTGCAAGGGCTCCTAATATTCATCCCGTATGCGACAGCCATTGTTCTTTGTTATGCGGAATCAATTTAACGCGCTGCTCGAAGGTCAAGCATCACCCGCTGGTTAATTATTTATCGATCTATCCGCAAGAATGCGAAATAATACAACAAATAAATCAAATTAATCGTCCATTGGGAAATAAGATTGAGAAATATTTCAATGAATTGTTAATCTCTTGCAATTTATAACAAACAAAATAAAAATATAACAATTCGCGTTATTACTATTTTAAAATTTATATAGTGTTCGCGTATCCGCTTTATTAATCTTCGCAATTCGTAGCGACGCGACGTCGTCTCGACAAAACCTATGATAAATGAAGAAAAAGGATGGTGCAGAAATCATTTCCGCGAGAACAAGTCGTTGTAATGTGAAATATCGTAGGGGCATTTCTTCGCGTCGCGACCGTCAAACGATTGAGCGCGCTGTTTTTCTTGTGCGCGAGAATAAGGGGGTAAAATAATACGTCAGGTTGGCGACAGCTCAATGTCTCTACATTCAGAATCTGCTTGGTCCTATTCTCGTTATATGTACAACGCCCTTTTTCTCTTCCACCAGCCGCCATCATCCTGTCCATACTTATATCTCCACGCCGCTGTGCATGGCTGCGAAATGTGCATACAGCTAATGCGACGACGCATCCATCATCTCGTCACCCGACAGGGTGCATACATGCATCAATGAGATAGTTAAAAACTAATTTAAAAATTTCGATCTTGTAGTTGTCACATAGAATATTGCACGCCAAGAAAATTTCCGTTTTAGTTATTATCGAAAAATACAAATCTAATGTGTGATTCTCTATTTAATCTAACTTCATATTTCCGTTGAAGTCCACAAAATAACCGAACAATTGCTGTTTCGCTACTTAATGCTTTCGTCTCAACTAATCCTATAGAATTAATTATTGACACGGTGTTACTTCTATTATTATTTTAAATTGTGTAATATGTAATGAGTATATTTCGCATGTACAAAAATCTCTCATCTGGCCTAAGAACAACTTGAATGCTCATTTGAGATATGTTAGATCGACCTATTTGCTGCTCCAATTCCCTTGAGATTAATCTGAGTATAACGAACACATGAACCGTTCCGCGCAACTTGACGTTCGGCATAATCGATATTAGCAATTTCGAACGGGCCACATCCTAATCTCCAGCTCGTTACTTCTCCATCAACGTCGAGCACTTGTGGCCCAAGAGAAGTCTCTGGTCCTCACAGAGAGTTCACGGAAATTCTATCAGTTTCCTCCGAGAATAATTCCGCTCACGCTCGCGAAACCCATCGATATATCTGTTAAAACAATGCGAGTCAACTCTCTTTTAACGTACTTTGTTTAACGTATTTAACAATTCTGGCATCCATTGTCCGTTAAAACCTTCGTTTTCTCTGTTCTCCCCAGGTACCATCGCGCTGTATCCACGTACTTCGAAGACGAGTTCTCCAGCCGTCGACGGATCGAACGCGGAGTATCGAGTTTATCAGCGAGAGTGGTTGAACGTGGAGTAGGCGAGAGAGCGCAGCAGCGACACGTGAGACGAGTGTCGTCGCTCGAGACACTTGTTGCACGTCGACCGTCCCTTAAAGAGGGTCTGTCGGCGTCAATATCGGGCCACAGGGCATTCCCAGGTTGCGAGAGAGACACACGGACCCCGTTCGTCCTCGGGTATCGCGGAGAGGCCGAGAGTGCGTAGAGTGTTGCCGACAAGGGTTCCACCCGGTGAACGCGGGCCATCGGGCCGACCGTGGTCGCGGCATGTCGCTCGACCTCAGCAGGACGGTCGCGAACGACCACGTGGCGAGCGACGCGTGCCTCGTACGCCTATCGATCACCGTTCGCAAAAAGTGCACGCGTGGTGCCGTCACCGCTCTCACAATCACGATCGTGACGCACAGTGATCGTTAGCGTGTTGTCGAGCGATCGGTGCGACCGGAAGCGACGTGCTCGACGGGCGTCACTTGGCATGCCGCCGATCGTCGTACGACCCCCCACGGTGGTCGGCCGTCGTCGCTGCTCTTCACATCGGTGCGTACGAACGCTCAAGCGGCTCGATTAACAATCGGTAGCGCGACAGCCCGGAATCGGAGCACGGAAGTGGAGTATCGTAGACACGTGGCCCGCGTGCCGGATCGGTATCGTGCCGGGGATCAAGAGAGAGCGATCATGTGCTACGCTCGGTGACACCGGTCGCGATCGTGCGCGGCGTTACCGTTGGCGGTACACGTAGTCAGCAGAGAGCAGAGCTACCACTGCGGGGCGGCTATCACCACGTGGTAAGTACATTCGATCGCGTCCAATTCGAGGGTCGTCTTATGTGTGTCCCTTCTCTCCTATCTCTACCATCCGGCTTATTGTGTAGGTCCTTATTGTCAGAAACGAACCAAGGTCGAAGACCTTTAATCCCGATGACTTTAATCCTGATAATCCCTTCGAAGACCGTCATTGTACCTACCTTTCAACCGTACACATGTATCGTTCAGCATAAAAATAGTTATCTATTAACGTATTAAAATATTTCATTAAATTTTAGTCCAGATTATAACGTTTATATTCTTTTTTTTCGTCGACACACGAAATATTTCATAATCATTATTTTTTTTTCTTTTATTAAAGCGTGAAACACGCACGAAGATGAAGGGCAATCTATCATGTATTATCAAAAAGTTATCACATTCTTCTATAAGCGCTTTGCTTTTTCATAGTCAAAATCGATAAGACGGAAAGGTAGAGACTAAAGGAGATGTATGCTGCCGACTGATCATTTATCATAAATGTCCGTCGGAGCTAAGAGTAGCCAAATTTTTATTCTGCACAAGCCAAACTATTACGTAGCTTCAGGCAAACTGGTGAATTTCAATTTTATGGGTGATTTGTTTCTCCGAGGCATCATTCATATTATCAATAGCGCGAAAAGTAGATATAGCCTTATATGGTCAGACGGAACCGCTCATGTCAGTATAGTTGGAACTGTTAGCTATACGATTTAGTTAGATCGTTTATCGACCGATTGTTGTAAATATTATAATATAGTAAATTTATTTTGTATTAGATTGCCGCATAAATTCTATTCATGCATCGTATTTGGAAGAGATCGTGTTAACAGAATTAAAAAATCGCTATAATAATACAATCGATGTAAAATGCAGCATATTTTACGAATCTCAATTTAGTTATAATACAATAGGTACAATAAAAATCATTTATATAGCACTTAACAAAGGTACTGTAAGTGTTTGTATCATTCAGAGGCATCATTTATATTATCAATAGCGCGAAAAGTAGATATAGCCTTATATGGTCAGACGGAACCGCTCATGTCAGTATAATTGGAACTGTTAGTTACGATTTAGTTAGATTTTTTATCGACCGATTGTTGTAAAAATCATTTATATAGCACTTAACAAAGGTACTGTACGTGTTCGTATCATTCAGAAGCATCATTTATATTATCAATAGCGCGAGAAGTAGATATAGCTTTATATGGTCAGACGGAACCGCTCATGTCAGTATAGTTGGAACTGTTAGCTACGATTTAGTTAGATTTTTTATCGACCAATTGTTGTAAATACTATAATATAGTGAATTTATTTTGTATTAGATTGCTGCATAAACTCTATTCATGCATCGTATTTGGAAGAGATCGTGTTAACAGAATTTAAAAATCGCCAATAATACAATCGATGTAAAACGCACCATATTTTACGAATCTCAATTTAGTTATAATACAATAGGTACAGTAAAAATTATTTATATAGCACTTAACAAAGGTACTGTAAGTGTTCGCGTTTCCAAAATTCATGCTATAGACGTGACCTTAAGAAAAAATCCAAAAAAAAATGAAAATGATACAAAGAAATACGGGAAACTGTCATCACGGGAAATAATCGTATGATCTTAAATACAAGATGTTTGCGGAAACATCTACGGAATCTTATTCTCACTATAAGCGGGCGAGACTTATGCAGCAATTTAATACCATGACGAGTCGGCGGTTAAAAGCGTGCAAATTTTAGGTGGACATCCTCGGGCGTGTACTCGGGCGGTTTTGGACAGGACAAGAGGAAACGAAGACCGGAAGGCTGGATCACCTCCGTGGAATGTCTTCGGGCGCCAAGCGACTGGTGCAGTCGCTTAGGGGCCGGACCGGGGGTAGAGGCACCGGCGGCGGTCGTTCCGACGCCGGTGCCGGGGAGGATAGCGGCGTCGGGGGTGGCGGGGCCAGCACCAGCGCGACGAGATTGTGCCATTACGACAGCGGGCATGAGCTCGACGAGATCTCAGTGATCGGGGCTACCGTCAGGGACAACGAGGGACTGACGACGCCCACCACGCCGTGTCACTGCAGAAATATCAAGTACGGTAGTGGACAGACGCTTTGCAGCATCGCCGGATTGCCACCCGCCCCTGCCATACCCGCGCACAGAGCACAGTCCGGTAAGTTCGATCACCATCTTTTCAGCTTTTACGTAAATGAATCATACAATATTTTTGTGTACGTTGGCATACATTGATCTGACGGCACTAATGAAAAAGCATTGTAAGAAACTTTAATTTCTTACGTGAATAATATTCTTCTCGAAAAAGTTATATTATTTATAATAAAGAAAAAATATTAAATAAATGCAAAATTACATGAATAAGATATGCAATAGTTTAATTCTTGGAACTAATAAAATAGCATCAATAAGAGTTAATATTGGAGAACAAATTCTGTAATTCTCTGAGAGAAAAAATGGCCAATTCTAAACAAAAATTATTTAAATTTGGATATCTCAATTATCAAAATTAATATTATTTTTTTAAAATAAGAATTGAAAACGACTATGAATTTGAAATTCCGTCCTATTGATCGATTTTAACATTATATAACTACAGTAGAACGTCTATATTCTAATTTAACCCTTTAACTACGGCTGTCGTCAATAGACGACGAAAAGAAAATTATACCCGTAGTTAAAGTACAACATTGTAACAGACTCCGTTGTTTTATTTGCGAGGTTTATTTGGTTAATCGTTTCGAGATATCCTTGTATTTTTAATCACGATGGCAGAATCTATTTTTTTTCTTTAGAGTTTAGAACAATCCATATAGAGTCATGCGTATATCTATCATATTGCGATATTATCGTTATTTTGTCATTGCCTTTATTTCTGATAGATAGAAAAGTTGTCAGTAATCAGTTGCATATAACATATTATCGAAAATGAAAAAAAAAACGTACATTACTTTATCAGCTTTCGAAGTTCTCAAAAATGCATGTATGATTTACGAACTGACCTCATATATCGCGTAACTTTAGATTTATTCCCTAAGTCATATTTCGTATGACTTTGGGGATAAAGACATTAAAGACCAAAGTTATGCGAACAGACTATAATATAAGGCTACCCATTTTCGATTCAGCGAGTTGGATAGTCTTTCGTTGTAAAGGGGCACTATAGTTGCAGGTTGCAGCAATGCAGTAACGTAGAATTATGTAACGATGCACGTAGAATGGTTGCAAGTGGCAAAAAAATGTAGACAAGCTGACCGTGGGAGCCATTAATTTTTATTACCGCGCATGTTCTCTCGCGCCTTCGGACAATCGCGAAGTCGCTGTTGATTCGCTCTACACGCTCATTGTGCACACCGTCGTTCTCGACAACTGCGGTTCAGTCTGCATCGTTACAACGGAATATTTATTGACAAAACGCGAAACATATTCGCCATGTTTCGTTACGAGGCCATAAACTAGACGGGAATATTTCGTAAAATCTAACGCGCTCGTTCGTATCTTCCAATCTTCACGTATAATTTATTGCGCTTCATAAACAGTCATAAATTCTCGTTCGCGTCTGTAAGAAGCGGGATTTTTACTTAGGAAACGCGTCTCTCTGCTTTATACTTAGCCTCGCGAGCACTTTTTTAATCTCCTCGCTTTGCGAAAGGCCGGGTGGCGCGGGCGCTGCCGGCCGGCTTTTCTCAAGCTTTTCTTCTCGAACGAAATAAAATCCTGCCTACTTTTCGCCGATTTTTATCGTGATTTCACGTCTAATTCAATATCTTCTCGGGACTCTTACATTAATTATGTGTGACTGCGAAGGTACCCTTTGCATCGCGTGATATTCAGGAGGAAAAATGCACGTCATATTTTGCTGGCAACCTATCTGACAAAATTACGCCTCTTGCTCACTAAACTAGACTAGACTATATTAAATGTACTTTCTGCCATATTGTCGTAACTATAAACTTTATTCATAGCAAACGAGATATTTATCAAAGTGCAATGCAGAAGAGTCGCAATAAGGCACGTTTTCGCCATTCTGTTCCAAGATTAGTATTTATCTTTTCTACTTACTATGTCTACCTGTTCTCGTACTTGGAACACAAGTGTTAATAATTGCCACCTGATATCTGCTGAATAATTGCGAGTGTGTATTTACTTTCTCTAATTTTACATTTAGATAATATTTTAAAATTAAGATTTGTATATAATTGTAGAAATGTACGAGAAAAGGAGAGCATTGAAAATTAAAAGCAAGCAAGTGTACGTGTACAAAGGAAATATATTTAATTACTATACAAATGAAAATTTATGTGAACTCTCGTAATCGCAATGCAACACCAAAAGTTACTTAAAGCATAAATTAATCAAGGGAAAAGAGAATGTATATAATTGTTGTTTGCCTGCCTGTCAGCGTAAAGAACAAAAAGTTCTTTATTAATCATACTCTTAGAACCTTAAGGTTTGTATAAAGGTTTCCGAAGATTAATGGAGCGGAAAAGCAGCGTTTCACGACTTTAATCTTTACGACATAGCTAGAAGGGTCTCGATCAACTTTGACGCCATTAGAGGGACTATAGCTGTTGCCTGTTACTGTCTTTCGAGGGCTTAATGCGCGCTTCGACTTCGGAAATACTCAAGAGACTGTAGTTCGAAATTCGCGTTTAAACTGTAAGATTAAAATACAAATTCCGGTTAAGATGGTTTAAAATATTAACGATGATGATGCGGCTATTATCCGGTAGTCATAGTGATGGAAGAGAAAGTGATTATTTTCGTATCCTTGCAGAATATTACAGACCCCCCCGACATAAAATTAAGATCGCCGTTAAAACGATCACGGCGATACGCCGATGATGCAATCCGAGCGATCATTGTGGACTTCAGCGCAATATCTTCGATCGTAAACGCGAAAAGCTTTATGGCTCCCTTTGAGTTCCGCTACGCCAATGATGGCACGACGAAGACCGATAATACTAATCCGCTAATCGACAGTCGTTGGGCCCCGGCATCAGGCAGCAGTTGCCGATGGTATCGCGGGAAATTTACGAGCAACGGATTTCGATAATGGTCGATCCGATTCGTAGACGTCTCCCCATTCTCTCGACCTAATTATAACGGACACGTATGCGAGAGATCGATAAAAACCGCCACCGGCGAAAAACACTTTTCCGAACCGCCCTTTGTTAAGCGAAACATCGTCCGCAGAACCTGAGAGCGAAAGCGCAAAAAATCGAAACACACGGCTCGAGTGTTGGCTGACAGCGACAGAGACATGAGCTTTAAATTATGGTGAGGAACATTTTCAAGTTAAAGTGCCTATCGAGGAGTCTATAGATATCTCCATATGTCGATATCGTAATATTTTAACCAACGCGATAGACGAGAATGAAAGACTCGATCCATTAGCTTTAACTTCGCGGACACTTCTGTCATGTAACATCCGCTTAAAAAAAAATATCTGGTCTGAAGATTTTCATAACTTGCAAGATTCTTTGATTTGTCGAGCAATTCTGTAAGAATTCAACTTGTGTAATATTTCGCTGATCCAAATCTCGTGAAGCTTTTCATAAAAAAAAGTATATATTTTTTCTGAAAAGAAAAAACTGCTCTCGTCTCTGGCCGAAACGCCAAAACTGATAGACCAGTAATCTTCAGAGTGTAACTCTCTCAATTTCCTTTCCATAGAAACGTAAGACGACAAAGGAAAACTGCTAACGCCAGGTTGATTAACTCGAAAGTTGCCGGCGCGACTCACCGCAACAACGGGGATACGTCCTCCATTGTGACAGGGCTTTTTCTGCCCCATCCGCGTCCGCTAACTTTTCCCTCTGTGTTAGAACGTCGTTCAAACTGCGCGTGTTACGCGATACCGTGGCTCGTTCCCCAAAATCTCGCCGCTCGACAAGAAAGTGGGCAACTCCCGACTCCGTCGCGACCGCGAAAGTTCGGGTGGATGGACGTCGTCGCCGCTGGAAAAGTGATCGAAGTGGATGCACGGGAAGTCCTTCTTTCCGTCTGCTCGAACAAGGAACTCGATCGGACGCAGCGCACGCGACCGCCACGCGCATACGCGCGCTCGCAATTCGCGCGAAAATCGCGGTCGGAAACGACTCACGGAGTTATGTGTTTGCGACGTATGTCTACCGGCAAATAGGGGAGCAAGTTCAGACCGGTTTCAATGTATAGTTTCGCAGAAACATGAGTGGTATTGCGTCGGCGATGTTAAGCTGGCCCACCTACGGATATCGCTATTCACTTCGCGGTTGGCCGATTCACCGCCGGGACAGCTGTCGTTTCGGTGGGTACACGCTGGGAAGAACAATGAAGTCGATCGAATAATTTCGACGAGATAGAAGACTTCACTTTCAAAATTAATATCGGGTTTTTACGAGAGTACAGGCTCGGCTATAGCAACTTTAATTCTATTTTTTTTTTAATCAGAAAATCGTCTAAGATGAGAATTTACTTTTCGTTATTGCAAAGAATTTAACTATTAATTATGTTACTTTTCGATTATATGTAAATTAAGAACAATTAAAAACTGATATTATAGTAACTGAATGAATTGTGCTTACTGTAATTATAATTCTGAACTTTCCCGCAGTGCAGTGCAGAGAATTCTTGAAAATAAATAGGTATGAATATTACGCATGCATTTATGAAACATGCGTAATAAAAGAGATACATATAGTAGAACATGTTATCGTTATCATCTGCTTTTATTACGCATACATATTGCACTATAATTACTTCTCGTTTTGGTCGAAGTGGCGAGTTTAAGCTGGCCCTCTACGGACGTGCTATCGGAAAAAAAGTATAGAGTTTACGGATGCAGTCTAAATGTATATGCATAATACAATGCGTCTCGTGAGAACCACCGTAACGATTTTGATAAAGGGAGAAGAGCACTTTTCCCTGCTATTTGCTTCCAGATGCCAGGGTCGCTATTTACCTCAATATTCTCTGTTATCAAGAGAGTTGCAAAAGACTATGCGATATTTTATTAACGCGTTCATATCACTTCACAGTGCTTATAACTAATTTTATTGTATTACTCTATTGTTAAAGATATTACTTAATATAATATTCATTTGAGTATAAATCAATAAGAAATGCGAAGTTTTGCAAGTGCATATATTTTAGTACATTTTTTATAAATATAGTTATTGAATTTGTTATTTTTGTGTTTAATGTTTTAAAAAATTCACACCGTTTTAATTCGTATAAAAATATACATGTATGTGTACATGTATATTTAATTCGAAAAGCTTGTATTTATTAATCATATATAGTATCTAGCTGTGTGTAATAGTCTCAAGAGCTGCACATATATTTTTTTGGAAATTTATAATTTGGAACAATTGACAAATATATGCAATTCCTAATTCGCACGAAACATGATAAGACAACGATATGAGCAAAATGCGTCATACTCAAATTTCTGATAATATCGCGTTAGACGGAGGATATAATAGCATATCATGGGGATCGTAGAAGAAGCAGAGAACTAGGTGCAAATTGGTGGATTAAGGCGCGTTCGAGCAACACAAATAAAAGTGTCGAAGAAAGTCGTTATAACTTTTGTCCGATGCTGCCGGTGCTTTTCGCACAATGCAGTCAACATCCCTGTTTTTATTTGGCGGTGAAAAGTTTGGAGCATGTGGCCAAGATAAAAGTTGCTCGAGGAAAAGAGAGAGAGAGAGAGCAGCGTGAGAGTAAAATCGAAACGTTGGGATTTTGTACTAAATGGAAAGTCTCAAGAGATACAAGGAGTTGGGAAGAAGTTCGGTTGACTGCAATCACGTTTCGTTTACACGAGTGATATCTATGTCTTTTCATTAAAGAGATTAATTTCTGACGGTGCCGGCGCTTCCGGCGACGGTTACAAAGAGGATCGCTTGAGGGTAACTTTAAAACGTTCGGAAGTTCGTTACCCTTAGTTTGGTCGCGATCGATGATATACCGCGCAACTTTCGATATTATTTCAATAATATTATCTCTATAGAAAGTCATGTCTCGACAAATGAAAAGTCGACAAAATAAAGAATGACGATCTCAATCTCTAACAAAAACAAAATGTTTTTCTGCTTCCTAGTTCGTAAAAAATCTTATTGGGAAAAACTCGCAGCACTGAGTGCAATTTTATTGTTGTAATATAAAAATCGGTTCACATATTTTCAGTGTTTAATGTTCTACTGTGTTTAATTTGACAAATTTTTGCCAGTAGAATATTAAACACTGAAAATATGTGAACTAATTTTTATATTACATCAATAAAATTGCACTCAGTGCTGCGAGTTTTTCCCAATGGAAGACGCTATTAATCAGTAATATTTCTCAAATACGTTGTATCATCACACCAAAAATTAAGAAAATGTTAATAATTTCTTATAAGAGTTTAGCTGCTACAAATGATTAAATGTTTCATTAAACAAATTATCTTTCTAAACGATCTAGTGATGCGATTTTAATACTACTCAAGTATTTTGTTTTTTTCACATATATTACTGGTACAAAATCTCTCCCTGGAATCTTTCAAATGTTTTAGGGGAGGTTTAATGCCGGTAATCCCCCTAATTGAAGGTCGCGCCCAAACTTTGAGTCACAAACTCCCAAACAAGTATTTAATGGTCGCTGAACTTTTGAAACGATTAAACGCGTCCGAAAACTAAAGCGATTAACTTGTGACGATATTACAGATAAAATCCGCGGTGCTTTTAACAGAGAATTTAATCTTGTAACTTTACGACTTTACGCCTTGAAGATCCGCAATGTGTTCCAGAAAAGAAATAAGACACTATATTACGCATTTACGAAAATAGTTGCAAAAGTAGCAATAATCGCGCCTATACTTATCGATCTGACTTCGACTTTCTTCGACATAAATAACAATCTTGATTATCTTCCTTCTAGCCTTTGATGGTTCTCCTTTCTCTCCCTTTCTCTCCCCCTTTCTCGTATACACTCTTTTATTCCAAAATAGCTTTCTCACTAGGCACTATTAATATCGTATCAGTGTTATACAGATAGAGAGGGATCAATATTTCGGTACTCTCAATACCCGAGAGGTTGAATGCAACCGTGAAGATTCCTTTGTAATAATCGCGCGGGACCTTTGACAGAGGCTCTTATCATCAAGCTCTACTTCCTTCGCTTCGATTGCCAGGAGCGGATTGATTTCCTGCGGCGCGGCAGCGTCTGCGATTGAAGCAATTACAGTACGGGATGTTCTAAGTGAACTCGGACTTATTTCGAAACATATGGCTTTCGAAACTCAGCCATCGCCCCTAAAGCCTCGTTATTAGTTTGCTTGTTAGATAGAAGTCCTCACCATTGTGTCGGTATAACAAAATCGAATAGATTCGGTTAATGTTTAGCACTGGAACCCTTATCTATCACTTTTATCTGTGAAAGTTTAGGAAATGCCAACAAATATAGGTATATCATGTTCTGTATTCTACGTGCTTTTTCTTGCTCACAAATATTTTTAAACACGGTTTGGACTTTTAAAAGAAATATTAAATAGTTTCTCAATTATATATAGATAAAAGAGCCTCTAACAATTTTCCATTGATTTAAAATTCGATTAAATCCTTCCTTCAGGCGTTCGGTTTATATGAAAATCGCATATGCTTCTAGTTGTGTTTGTGTCCCTGTCATTGTCGATGACATCAACAATACTCGACTGCATGTCAACAGAGACGGCGGACAACGAATCGACGTTAATTAGATGGGCACACACACAGCGTTCGGAAACAAGATGACGACTCCATATGCATGCGAGAACTCTAGGTTTATGTTGGTTCAGTGCGATGCAACGTTTGATGGTACAAACAGATACGATATGAAACTCCGTGCTACAATTGGCCTTCGGCCAAAATCCCTTTGCAGTTCATATATATATTAGAGGTTTTGGCGTTTAGGGCTTTGTGCATATCACACTGTTTATAAATCACGTTAAGGTTATATTGACTTAATGTTATATTGACGCTACGTAAAGGATTGACACGAATGAGTAAATGAAATTTCGATAATGTAAACGATGCTTAAAAAAATAAAAATAATATTCAATCTACTCTTTGAAACCTCTTTGGCTTAAAATTTTTAATAGAATAGGAAGTCGCAAAATTAATTTACATTTGGACTTTAAACATCTTGGATCTGTCACAGTTTTATCTATTTTTCTTTCCTTCCTATGTTGCATTATACAGCAGGTATGCAAAATACTGCGAATTTTATTAAAGCTTCAATATTTACTTTATATTAAAAATATTTAGAAATATTATCTGCATATTAGACGTACAAATTCAATATACTATATGTTGCACAGCGACCTGTATAATGTGTTTTATTTGTCCGATATGATATGACCGATCCAAAGCAAATTCCCGGGACAAATTTCACGGATGCTAACGCAGACGACGCGTTACGAATTGTCTCGTTGTACATTTTGCGTGTAGAGATAATTTCGCGAAACAAGGGGGAAACTGAATTTATATTTTAAATATTTTCCCGTTATTTCGTACACGAACAATAGGAACTTCTTATTTTTTCTGGATAAAACTCAAATCTAATTTTCTGTAGAAATAAAATTATTATTATTTATTATATAATCAATCAATCAATCAATGGCGCTACAGTCCAAGTAAAACCCGGGCCTCCTCGGAAATTTTGAGGTTTCGAGACAAAGATATTGTATGATAATGTAAAATTTATTATCTATTGTGTGATACCTAATATAAAATCCGAAAAATTCAATTATTTAATATCTCGCAACGGAACAAAGAGTTAACAAAAAATGGCGCATTATTTTATAAACTTTCGCTAATATTCGTATTAAAACTTGAGTGGAACTCAAGAATCGAATGTAATAAAATATTTGAACAGCGCTTTTGTAGGGGAGCCTTTTGTGCGTTTTCGATAACGAATACCAACGTCAAATTTCGACTGTATGTTATTCGCAATGAAGCACACTGCGTCGGTCTGGACTGGATCGATGTGGTCGACTAAGTGTATTCTGAATATTCCGTCGCATTGAAATTTTCATGAAGCTCGTGAGAGAAAACGCAGCTCACGGCAATGAAATCGGAGAGAGAATGAACAATAACATAACTGTACCAGTAACTTTGAAGTCCTCATATAATTCTGCCGCGGCCCCGTGACTTTTGTTACGGAATTATCGACGGGGTGCACGTTGAGTTCCCTAACTTCCATCCGACAATCCTATTCGTTTTTCAATACAACCGTGTTTCTACAATTTTGCATTACGATGGGACTAATAGTTTAAATGAAACAATCTCGCGCTAGCTTTGACGATATTTAATAAAATAAAAATAAATATTCGATTTTATTGCATGTTGGTTAGCATCAACGAAAACTGCGGTCACTTTTCAGATCAAATTAAGCGTATTAATGCGATATCCGATTCAAAAAAATACCTGACAATACGTAATTTATTGATTTCTTGGTTTCTTCTATAAATGTAAAGTGTAGGTACAATTAATTAATTATGTAACTCGATAAATATAGATACGTTTCTTAGGTATTATATAAAAATTTTTAGCCCTTGCATATAAAAGTACCGAATATCATTAATGAAGCTGATTATACATAATAGGCACTAGAAAAATTAATATCATTCTGTAGTTTGTTATTTTCTGCAAGATCCTTTGCTTGCAGACTGCAAAATAATATTAATTACTATATAGAATAGCGAAATATGGATAGAATTATCTGTTCTAACTTTAAACCTTCATGTTTAATTTTATATTCATATTTGTGTAGCAATATTTGAAGTTTGAATGTTTTAAAAATATCGCGCTTGTAAAGAACTGCGCTGATAATTAAATATTAATTATAGGGAGCAAGTTGTATCAAGAGCAAACATGTAAACATGATATATTAAGCAAGGGTATCCTTCGTGTTCTAGGGTATCCTTCGATGAAGTCTATTCCCGCGCTATAAGCAGCAGTATCGTTACGTTACCATGGCGCGAGTAGTTCAAGAGATTTACATACAAAAGAGCCAAGATGCTGGGGTTGTCGTAATGGGGGGAAAAATGAAGGTGGCTTGAATAATTTTACTGTACATCCCGTACAACAAAAAAAGCCGCACCTAATTTTTTGTTGAAATATCTGTGTAATGATAAATAAAAAATTTTTTAAAAACGCAATGTATTTTGCTAGTGTGTTGTATATAGTCTTTATACTCAAAATAATGAAGAATACAATATATAGTACCGGCAAACTAATATCGTTAAAGCAAGACGGCTTAACAAAATATTAATTTGTCTCAAATACTTTTATTTCTCTGGTATCAAATAGCTATAAGTATTAGTTTTAATATGAAAAAATTTCAAACTTTGTGTTTTTAATTATTAAACGATAATTATGCTTTTTTTTCCTTATGTATTTTCATTGAGTATGTTTAATTTTTGCAATTATTAGCACTACAATACACTGGCAAAATATGTACATTGCGATTTTTTAATTTTTGATTCGTCATTATAGATATTTCAACAAAAAATTAGGTGCGACTTGTTTGCCGGGTGTAGTTAGTTAGTACGCATAATTTTGAAGATCGTCCTCATGCTCGAAATCAATATTTTAAGCAAGATAAACATGCCCACTTTTTCTCACGTGTACAGTAAATCTGTCTATGAGACTAAGACTCTTTGTTCACGCCGGAAACATATACTGCTCAAATTTGTATATTTAAAAAACGAGATTATCATAGATTTAATTCTTTCATAATTCCACTCAAAAGTTATTGCGCGTTGGCCGCGCCGGCAATTAGATATTTTTAATATGCGCAGATAATAATAATTTTCCGCGAGTCGCGGAAAATGCCGAGGATAGGTACACAATACACCTAGTGCCGTGGCGATTTCGCGCGGATTATAAAATGGCCAGAACTCCGCAGTTTGCGGACTTAAAATATCCCGGACGTGTTTAAGCCGCTCTACATATGGTGCTCGACTGCTCGCGTAATGACGTAGAACGAAGAAGAATAAAAAGGAACGAACATCAAATAATTCTATGACGATCTAGCAATAATCCTCGAGAAAATGCGTATGTGAAGATGGTATTACGAGGGTGAGATCAGCAAACGGCGTTCGAGATCAGCAAACGAGCGTTATGACATCTGCTGATATTCTCTCGGACGAAAGAATTCGTGATCGCGATTCCTTCGCTTGGATAAATAATGATTTTTGTTAATGTTTTAAAATACGATTTCTTGTAACATTGCTAATATTTATTCTATAAATAAAATAATTGGAATAATAGTATCTAATAACACTTAAAATAACAAACAAGAAATTTCGATCACTTGATAAGACAGGAATTGTTGAGAGTTTGTAATTCAGTATTTAGATTGCTTGATGGTAATATTGCGAATATTGCGTTAGTTTTATTATGTCACATGCTTCGTTAGTTCGACGCTGTTCAATGGATCGATCAAAACAATAACGTCATTGTTCTATGCATTGTTTTATTCAAATTTATGAGATATTGTATTTTTCGGCCGACAGTAAAGGAACCGTGTCACTTGATGCTTCATTAGGCAATTAAACCAAATTAATCCAACAGTGATTTCAATAGCAATTCGGCGCAGACGACTGAAATAATACCGCTCAAGTTTATAGGTATTTATCGAAATATAAATCATTTGACGGAAATATTTCCATATGTCATAATGCGCGAGTCTCTGAACTTCATACCCTTCACATTTCAAGCGATCGTTTTACTGACCAAACCACATCGCTAATGCGAATCCGCGACCAATATCCTGCAATTGTTTTTCGAACCAGGAAGTTGAGTGTCGCGTTCCATCGCGTTTACCCTTCCTGTATTACGCTCGATATGACGGCAGCCGGTGGTTGTTTACCGGAGATATTTTCGAGTAATGCACGGGATGGATGGCGAGCTGTCTATACCCAGAAGATCGATGTTACTTCTAAAGCGAAGAATTTCATTTGTACAGTATATACACGCCCGCGGGGAGTACATATTGTCAGTCATGACTGAAAGCAAGCTCTTACTCGTATGGCTTTGTAAGGCTTTGTTCATCTACGGAATATAGCGTATTTTTCACCTCTGAAATAATCTCGCCGATTAAATAAACGGTTATAGAATCTGCCGTCATCGAACTTGTCGTATTTCTCTTAGCGAGTTTCAATCAACTTCTGCGATATATGAAAAATGTATTTTTAAGTATATATAACTACGTTAACTTCTGTATGTTTTCAGATATAAAAATAAATATTCTCAGATATTAATTCCTACAATTTTTAATTCAATTCTCTCATAACGTTGTATTTTCACAGCTTACTGAATTTTTAAGCGGAGTTTTTAAGCGCGGAAAAACAGGATGATATTTATGAACCTGCACATACGTTCTGATTCAGTTCTGATCGGAAGTGACGTTCCGTAAAACGAGGCTTTCGGACAAGCGTCCGTTCGGTCCATCATCGATCGATTCCCTAGCTGTACTCCATATCCGAATGATTTGACGCTCACGTTAACGTTTCGACAGTGCAAAACAGAGCTCCGCGAGCGACGCTAATGTACGTTCGTATCGTCACTTCATTAGCATCAAATCGAATTGATACGCAGCAGATGCCTACTTGGTGAAGCTCTTAGCAATTTTCCTAAGTTCCCTAATACAGCCTACAAAGTGTTGCCTAAAATCTCGTAAATTCAGTCTAAGTGTTTTCTAAGATAAAAGACAGCCTTATAAGATATTTTTTTATTTAGGTTATAGTAACGACAGTATGTAGCATCATGACGAATTAATACATATAATATACATATGTATTTAAAACAGATCTTATTTCAACAAAATTCCACGAAAATTCCAACTCGAACTAATGATTGGAAAATAAATGGTGTAATGTTTTAAAATATAATGCAGCTCTCTTCATTCTTTTCTCTTGACTCTTTTCGTTTCTTTACAAAAAGTTCCATTATTTTTACATACAAAAAAATATATATAATAGGTATGTATGCGAGTATGTAGCGCATTTATCATTGAGAATTTCGACGCTAGAATCGGAAAATTCTGGTTATATCAAAAGCTTAAGCTAGACGGAGCGATTGAGTCAGCAGAACGAAGTGAAGTGCTTATATGCCGTGTAAGTAGTTTCGCGATAGACGTAGTCTCGGAGATTGACTCACAAAAGCCGAAGAAAATTGGGTGTCAATCACCTCAGTTCACAAAAGAGGAATTTTGTCACGCGTCAATCGTCTGAGGACGTCTATTTATGCAGTAAAAGAAAATTATATGTCATATCAACGATCGAATATACATTTCACGCATACTTTTAGTATTATTGAGTGAGTATTATTTTATTTTACTATTTTCAATAAAAATATTTTTAAGTGAAGTTTCATGTTATATGTTAATTCTTTTATATTATTGTAACTAGGTGACTTGTGAGAAATGTTTTAATTGTCAGAGATTTAATTATAGCGACAGACGCTGTTTAATATTAGAAATAAAAAATTGGTAATTTTTAAATGAACATATCACTGTGTGTGTAAATTCGAAATTTATGATTGTAACTATAATAATTGTTATTGATATTAATAAAAATTATCTAAATAATGCTTTTGTATATTAATAATAAAATAATATTCTATTTTCCAACTAGTTCCAATTATATCTCTATTTTAAAAATAAATTAGCAAGATACTCTTCCTCAAGTGCTATTAAGAAATTTTTGCAACGCCTGTGGCGAAAGCTCGATTTTCGATTGCTGTTTAGCGTGCGAAAATTGGCTTATTTCTCAACGATTCAATGTATGCCTTACTTTACCGCACTAGTGCGAGAAAAGCACCTTTATGATTTACTTTACCGTACTAGTGCAATAAAAAAACCTCCTTTTTTTCACGATTGATAGTTTTTCTTTTACGATTTTCGACTGACATAACAAACTTGAACGTAACGAAATTCACGCGAGACAAAACGTCAATTCGTTACAACTGTCATCATTCAAGAAGGATAAAATGGATAAAGAAAACGAGTGTCCAAGACCGTCCACGCCGGTGGAACTCGTAGAAGCAGCTGGATCTGCCACAGAGAATTTACTACCGAAGAAATCGAGAGATAAATAAGTATATAAATATTTATGAAAAATTTATAGAATGGAGAGCATCTAAAAATACAACCTTATTTTCGGAAAATGTCTTAATGACATATTTTGATGAATTGTCAAAAAGTGCGAAACCATCTTATTTGAATTTAACTTCAATTAATTTTTTAATCTCAAATCAAACTTTCGCGACAGGCATTACAAAAAATATTGTATGTGGCATGTGCGGAAGACAACGAATTACGTCGCGCGTGAGGTTGCCGCATTCGCCTTAGCTTATGGTACACGAGTACGAGTGTGAATGCACCATAAGCCTTCGGATCATGCGGCAACTTCACGCGCGACATAATTCGTTGTTTTCCACACTTGCCACACAAAATACTATTAATAAATTGCAATAAATATACAGTTTTTGGTTTATGTTTTAACTATAAAGCTATAAAGAAAGCTTTCAATATATACATTGCGGAATAGTTTTACACCCGAATACATGTTGTGCTGTGACAGTTACGTACCAATGTTGAAACACGCGACACGTACTCTTTCACACCACCTCCCTAGCTGGGATATTCAATTCCCAGCTAAAATTTATGAACGTGCTTATCGTGAACGATGATACAAATTGCACCCGTTTGGCCACGTCGCCAAAGTGCTAGTTATAGTAAACCCGTTGGATCAGATGGATTTCACCTAGGGCCGACTTTTCTCCGAGATATCGCGGAAGATACAGCCGGATTATACAAGTTTTCAACTCCACTTCCGCGCGTTCTTTACGAGCGGGTGCCTTCAAGTAGCAACGTACTCCCTTGCTTCCGTATACCAGGGATGAAAAGCTCTCGGTCTTAATGCTTCCTTATCCGCGATCCCTGCATTCCACGTGCATTCACCAATCGAGTGAGATAAAGATGCAAGTGTATCAGTCACTATTATCGTTTTCAACAATGCGCAAGAATAACGATATTAACCGACGAAGAGAATATATATACGAAAATACCCTGCTTGCTTTCAAGCAAGTTCACGAGGATAGGTACGATTACAATTTAACGTACATCTAACGTGATTAATGAATACGATTTAATCCTTTCGCGCGCCGACATTATTCCCGTCGAGGCTCGTTTGCTTGCTCTCGGGAGTGCACTCGCGGACAATTCGCAGCTTCGCGCGTCGCACCTTTTATATTTAAAACCAACCGGGGCTCCTCTCAGATAGGCGGTCGGTAAGAAGCAGTTAATGTGCGATTAAGCGCTGCCCGGTAAGTGCTCGCGTCTGCCGTCCACGGCCGAGAATGCCGAGATCGCGTTCTGCATTTTGTATGATTAACGTGCAAGCGTGCGGATGCTCCGCTTATACCGCGCTAACAAATGCCCATAATTCTCCCCAACGTCACCGTCCTTCGTGATTAATGCAGGCTATTAATTGCCGTGCCTTGAAAGTCGGACGGATTTATATTTCGCAAGGGACGTTCCCACCTCTTTCCGTATACGTGAGATACGGTTTCCAAACGTGCGAGTCTTTAGTTTATACACGCGATTGCGCGGATAGCTCCAAGTGCTTTATCAGAAATTAGTAAATCAACTACCGCCGGTCAAACTAAATTGGTATAGAACTTTTCAGGTAAATTATAAAGTTATAATTGTGTGTGTTTCGACTTCACTAATTCTTCATACATGTTTAATCGTGACGAGGATTGGTGCAATTATTGATGTTACATAAATAAACCTCATACGAAACAGCGTTTTGCAAGATTTATTAAGCGACTCGTCATCATAAACATTTTGCAATTAAAATCTGTATATATGCAAAATAATTTATAGATATTATGTATCCATTAATATGTGATCAATTTGAACAAAACGTCAATAAAATCCATTTCTCTCATTCTTTTAAACATACATATATTGATGTATCTATTCGGTTGATATAAAATTTGACAATAAAATATTTTATTAACAAAAATTTTCTATTTTTCTGTGAATCGGTAATCAATGCAACGATGTTCATAGTGAGAATCAACGAATAATATTTTTACCCGTAAAATATCAAATTTTTTTCCGTAAAATCGAACAAAGTTACAATGAAATCGCGCGAACGTGTCGGAAACTACTCATGTAAATATGAGAAGTTTTACAGAGTAACTTTTGAAAAATCTCATTTTGTCCGAGTTTTCATATGTCATGCTTCAAACTTTTCTATAACGTATAATGAAAAATTTTATTATACATCAACGAATATCGATGAGCAAAAAATGTCATTAAAATGCTTATATCTAAAGTTGGAATGTTCATACATTTCTCTTAATATATTTAAATAAAAACTTCTTATGAAGCTTAAAAGGTATACTCAAACAAGTGTTATGCTCTCGTACATGACGTGTCCGTTAAAAATTACGATAATAATTTACACAATTCTATTATTAATGAAAATAATATGTACTATCAATAAAAGCAAAAACTGTACGTGTGTGTTCGTATCTAATCATATATTTTCTTCATATCCTTTTCTCTGAATTATACTAATTCGTAGTTTAATCCATGAATAAATTATTGCCAAACTATCGTTTAGTAATTAATTACTTGTAACTAATCAAATGTGAAATTCACTAAATATTAAATTAATAAAAATAATTTCAGACTCACAGATACAACAACAGAGTTATGAATTACGTTGAACAACATAGAACTTTGCAATAATGTAGATATATTCAAGTTATTAAATAGGGTATCTAAATTAAAATATTTTAAAAAATCATTGCGCACATTGAATATTTAATTTTTCTTTCAGGAGATATTTAATGAAATAATTATATAACTTGAAAACTTTTCTTTAAGCACAATCTTTTATGAAACTTTATAAATAAAGATCTTAGCTAACTTTTTACTTAAATTATTTGTATAACATTACAAATAAACGGAAATGAAAGATTAATATTCTGTGAAAGCAATAAATAATATATAAATAATAAATTACACTCACCCCAGGCTGCTGCGCTGTCGCCCAATGCTTCCCAAGCCTCCTCATTCTCTCAAGTTCCATCGTTGCACTCACAACACACTCGCGAGAATGCAATTAATTACACTTGCGCAAACGCGGTTAATTACAATAGCATGGTGAATTAATTAACATAATATAACACTCGCGCGACACTTTACACGGCACTCCCGAAATTAAAACAAATTAAGATGCAACCACGAAAAATCGACGTGAATGTAACTAACTATCATGTATGCGCATTCAATGTATCATTAATTAATTATCAACGTTATCATTAATTAATTACTTATATATGACGACTCTGCATTACTTAAACTCAATCCAACGACTCGCGCATTTTTCTATGTTCTCTGAATCTGAAAACAGTACAAAAAAAATTATATGTAAATATGTAAATCTAAAAAATATTCAAAACAAGGTATCTTGAATGCAAAATATATATCCAAATCCAAGTGTTAAAGAAATTATTATCGCCCCTTAAATATTACAAATGAATGATAATTTCTAATTTTTATTCTCGTTATCGCTTCAATTCGATCTCGAACGAGCACATCGCGCGAAATATTTTTTTCGGTAAATAAAACCGTTGCCTTAATACACTTATGAATCATTAAATTAATTAGACACGCGAGTTAATTATTCAAAGAATGGTTGCGTGTCGAGAGGCGACACACAAAGCGACTCGTATCACTACTTGCTTATTTGAAAATTGGTGTGCGAGTGATAGTGTCGTACCCTTGTGGATACGCACAGCAGCGGGCTCGTACTCTACATATACATAACATACTACACAAGAAAACAAGGCCACCCGGTAACCAAATTATTATTATGAATTATAACGCTTTAGAAAATTACTCGCGCCGAATATTTCATCTTGGATTATAATTATTTCGATGTACTATTATCGCACATTATATTTAATTGTAAGATTTTGATCTACCTTTTTTACCGCTTAAATATTTTATTGTCTAAATCAATTTACTATACTAGTATACTTTAAACTATACGTTTTTGTATCTCGAGAGGAATAAAACTATATGGTTGCAATAAAACAAGACTTTTCCTTGCACCTTCGAAAATCATGAAAATGAAATTTAATTGCCAATTAATTACGATCAGTTGCGTTTTAATTATTAGAACACAACGATAGCGCGAGTCTTTTAACATTAATCGTATATAACGCGTAATCTTATACGAAATACACGAAATATTATTAATCCAAATTAAAAAAGTAAAATAGATTCAAGTAACAAAAACAAACTATGTGTAAAATATCGATTCAATAATTCATTAGTTACTCTATACCACCAATCCGGAGGAATAGTAATAGATAAATTAACGTTTAAATTTGCGGAAAGTTTAAATTGTTATGCGTGAAATATATTAAAATCTAAGTATCATAAAGAATAATCATTGTAAATGTCGTAACGGAATAGTAATTTATATATGTAATTCCCGCATTATCTATCGTTTCGATTGCTGTTCCGAAAGTCTAAAATGCGCCGAGTATTTCTTTCGGTAGATAGCTATCGTCTCGTAACGCATTGTTATATCGCGAGAGTTAATTAATATTTTTTTATACTTGTAATCACTTTTCGAATAGTAAGACGACGACACACGGAACAGCTCGCCCTATAAGTAACCTTCTCGCTCGAGAGCCGGTACGCGAATGAATAGCGGCGCGGCCGGCCGGCGCGGCGCGGGGCGCGGTGTCCTTGTTTACGCAGCGCGCTGCCCAAAGCCGCTCGCCAACCGAATTGTTACTTAACGGTAACATTTAAATACTTAACCGTTTTATAGAATATTCACGGTAAGATAGATATTTTACTTCTTACATCTTATTGATGTTAGATTATGTATCTCTCTATTATCGCTCAATGCTGCATTTAACGTTTATTTGAAAAATAAGATTTACTTTCGTTGTGATCGAGAAAGTGTTCATGTTAAATGATATTTATTATTACTCCTCCCAAAATTTTGTCTCTTGTATGATTTTAATAAATTATTTTTGTGATTTTAGTAAATCAAGAAAATAAAATAAGTTTATCGGGAAAAATATGACGACCCGCCTTGATTTCTTGATTTATTAAAATCACAATTCCGTTTCTCCTGAGACATAAAAATTGAGAAACAAATAATAATAAATTGATTTCCATCGTCTCCTATCACGCAATTGAAGAATGATCGAACCATTTTATCATCGAAGATATGAAAATTATTTCGATTGTTTGTAGGTAACTTGAAAATTATTGCAATTGTGGAATTTTTATATTCGGATTTTCTACTCTAATTAATTTTCAAAGTACACAATTAAAGCATTATTAAATAGATATGAAATACCTTGCATGTACCAGAAATTATTAACAATGAGTAGAAATACTTCGACAAATTAAGGAAACAATCAGAAGTATGATTATTACGTTGATCCCTAAATTACTTTATCTCATACACGATTTATTTGCCTTTGGTAATAATACCTAAGATATTAAAAACATTATTATTAGAAAATAATTACTGCAATAAAAGAAATAGAATTTAGTAAATATAAAATATATAGTAAAATTTTAAAAATAATTTTGCAGTAATTAAGAGCTGTAATGCAGTAATTATTTTTTCATGATTTGGACGAGTTGTTACGTCTTTTGAATAAGTCTGAATAAAGATAAGCGCATTTGTGCAATCTTCTGCTACGTACTATGTATTTGACGAAAAAATAACGAACGCATGAGACTGTCTTTCGACGACATTAATCGTATGTATCGCGTAATCTCGCGAAATACACAAAATATTATTAATAAAAATTAAAGAATAGATTCAAGTATCAAAAAGACGTATAATATGTCGATTCGATAATTCGTTAATTACTATGTTTCACCAATCCAGAGAAATACTATTAAACACATTACGTTTAAAATGGAAGATTTACCGTGATTCCGCGATATTTGAAATATATTAAAATAACTATCATTATAAAAAATATATCGTCCACAGTAATATCGTACCACAATATATAGTAATTTATTATTCCCCTTTGTTCTGATTCCGGCTTCGAGAAAATAAATTGCGCGAAATATTTGATAGATAGCCATCGCCTCGATACGCGTCGTTATATCGCGAGAGTTACATCGCGCGATCTGACAATTGTTAATGATAATAATCGTGATCGCGTTTCAGAGAGTAATACGACGGAACGACTCGCATCACTACCTGTTCGCTCGAGCGTCACGAAGAGAATAACATAACAACAACCTTGCGTACGTACCACGTGCCGTAACACCAAGAGCGTACGTTAAACAAATCGTTACCGTTACGAAATATTTAACGTTTATAGCTGAGAGTTAACGTTTTATAGAATATTCGCGCCGATTATTCGATTTCTTACATATTAAATTGATTTTCATTATATGGTTTATCATTGAATATGTTATAACGTCTATTGAAGAATAATATTCTTTGTTTCAGTCGGAAAAATATTTATGACATTTATGTAAATATCTGTTTTTCTCAAATCTTAATAAATACAAAATTTTTTTATTTTAAATCAAGAAAATACAACTGAATTGCCACGAAAAGTGTGACAGCTCATCTCAGAATTATTATAATTGCAATTTTATTCTTCTCGTGACATAAAAAGACGAGGCATTAAGAAAAAAACGTAATTTTCAGATTCTGATTAACGAAACATAAATATAATATAATATATTAGATATTTAATAATTTTTTTTAAGGGAATATATATATAATTAATCAGCTATATTACGCACATTTTGCGCTATGCTTTACAGATTTATTAGAGCCGTCTAAGATAGCAATTGATTCCGGTCGATTAAAAAAATTATTATTTAAAAAATTTAATAATTTCCATGGGAAAGTTAACGTTTTCAATTATAACAATCAAATTGTCAACATCAGCTGATTCCTATAATGTACTACGTAAAGTGTATAATATCATATAAATTGTGTATGAGCGACAATAATCTATTTATTGTTTACTCGTTTTTTAAAAAGCAGTTTGCACGAAACTGATTAATTGTTCTATTGAAAAAGCTTTATATCTGTATATAAAAAACCAAAAGGCAAAATCAGTTGTGCAATAAAAATTAGACTCACCTACCCTACCCTATGAAAATCAATATCAGATGATGAATCAGTATACATATAAGCGTACGTATCATTATGAGCTTGCGCACGCGAACTCGACGCATCATGCAATTTGCTAATTCGCTTATGATTTAAGAACTGTTGTAGCCCTGATATTCTCGTGTAAAACCTTTCAATTCTAATAAATTTTCAGAATACCTTATTAAAGTATTATGACATTATGAGATATCTCGTATATATTCAGTTACTTGGTTAACCGCAAAGCCTGTTGCTGCACTTTACGCATCGCACATCAAATACAAACACGTGAATTAACAATTGCTGGACTATTTAGAGATAGTCCAAAGCGGAGAGACGGACTAAGAGGGATCGAGGTCGCGATAGTTTGACGGAGGGTAGATTGCGGCGTGTGGCACAAACAGGAATTAACCTCAACAATTATGCGGCCCTTTGTGGCTAGCAAGGTCAATATCAGTCCCCTACTCCATGTCTCTGCTCATCCATAAGCTCGCATTATCGTTTGGTTGATCCGCCAAAGTACATGGACCGCGGAGTGTGTTAAGATGATCGATCCTGCATACTCCAGTAGTAACATAATACTCGTTTGCTCGCATAAATTACCATATATTTCCAGACGCTGCAGTCGGTTTCGGCGATCACGTTTAATAAGGAAAATAGACGATGATTTATGTGACAATGTGGCAACTGACTTATTACATATGTACAAGACGGTTACTTTAACCACCGAATGTTATAATTAAATATTAACAAGATCAGTTTACTTTTAACAAGACAGTAATAATTAACAGTAGCAAAATAATTGGCAGCAAGAATCAACCTTATATATATTTAATTACTTTTCTTTATGTTAAATTAAGAAATCATTTAAAAAACTACCGTTTAAATATTTTATTAAATGTTGCATTGTATACAGAATTTTCTTTTTAAGAGCAGAATTTGCATTACAAGCCGATGCCACAAAAGTACAACGAATCCATGTTAATTTGACTCCGTTTACTATAAGGTAAAATATCATTAAGTATGTGTGAGCCAACTTACTCAACTGACACATTCATGCATATGCGAACTAACGCGAAACCTGACGCAACGATGCGTCAAGACATCCTGCTTATTGTGCCGCATGTATATTCTTCCCGACCCTTGGGTACCACAAATGTTTGTCTCCATCAGGCAAGCCAAGGATCGTTTATATAGCTGGGTACATGGGCACGTTAGATAACGTCGCGGAAATAAATGTCAGTAGTGAATCTGTTGTGGTGTGAACATTTCAGGCAAACTCGCGACGGCGCTTGTCGCATCTATGCTCATTTATCTTTTATCACGCAGCATTAAAAGTAAACTCCCTGAGAATTGCATGTGTACATAATTTCCTCGATTTCGTGTTTTCTTTTATTCTTTGGCGATTTAGAATTGTCTTTCTTTCAAATTAACTCGTTTACCGTTTTTTCTGTATTTTCTTGATATTTGATATTGAATTATAATCTTAATATTTAACACAATAAAAATTATCATGTAAAAATATAAAGATATTTAATATTTTATATAAAAAATATATATCGTTTTATCGTTCCTTTTTTATTTAACCAAGACTTTATATTTTATTATTGTATTAAGCATGCTTTAAAGCTATATAGATCATCTTGAAGTTTATGCTTCATAAGATTTCGCGATAGCCCTCATCAAGATTTTACGAGCCATCGTATGAAACGTGTTTCCGCAAATCTACCCCATAACATTGTTGTCCACGCATCCGCCCGTTTATCCGATATCCAATAACGTGATGTATAAGATAACCCCCTCAGTGCTTACAGCGAATTTCTCGCCTTATCTTTATATGAGCAACTAAATTAATATTGCTTATATGCCAATATTGAAAATATATCTTACGTAGATGTTTTCTAAAATGCTTCTCATGTTTTACAAGAACTACTTTGAACCTTTCAATCTTCAAAACTTCTCTTATGCATTAATTACCCATTCTATAACAAAATATTCCGCATTCATGGCTTGCACTCGCAACACACGTTACCCACGGCTTAAATAAGAGATCGGCCGTCAGCTTGGCGGCTAGCAACGTGATTGTTAAACGGTTCACGCTGCGTAAGATTAATTGCCGCAATCCGGCAGCGACGATTAATCGTTACAATTTGCTTGAAATTTTCGAGAGCATAGTATAGAGGCGATTCGTGCAAACGGTAGCTCAGAATATTGAGTATCGAATTGCTACCATCGTAATTCATCCGCTTGATTCAATCTTTCCTATTTAATAATCTATTATACCGTGATAAGTAATTACTTGTATCACCGTTTGGTGATAAATTATACCGTGATAAGAGTAATTGCTTATATCACCGTTTGGTGATAAATCCAAATTTGCAAATTAACATAAATTGCTCGTATTCCTGTTTTAAAAAATTTAAATTAATTCTTGATAAAGATTAACTTCACTTTTTAAGTACTAATTAGGCTAACTCGATTAATTCGACGATTAAAAAGCAAACTTAACTTAAATTGTGAATTCAGATCTTTCAGATTTTTTTCGTCTCTATTATAAATTATGTAATAACAATCCACAGTTTTTTTAATTGCAAAAAAGGTTTGTCCTCTAATAATATCTTCGATTATGCTGAAGGGTTAATTATTATCGTACGGACGTTATATTCTATCCGATGGAAACAGTATAATTATGTAAATTCGTACAGTATTATTAATTAACAGATGCGGCGTATTAATATCCGGTAATTATGTATCTCATTGCAATTATATTTAATGTGAGAAATTTCCCGTATCGCTTCGTTCGGCTGCAGCGCTTGTAGAATTCGGTAATAAGCGCATTTGATGAAATAAGCAATATTTCTGGTTTAAAACTGAAATAACACAACGAAGGATATTTGCTCTTCTCTCTTCAAGCCACAGGGTCGACACGGTCGACCGTTATTCTAAGACACCGATAAAATTTTCTCAATAAGGTACTCATGCGCGAAATACGAATCGTCGCGATATTTTTTCTACCATAAATATTACATTAGAGTAATGTCTGCCACATCTCGCGGCAGTGATAACAAGTGCGAATTACTCCCATCGGTTCGTTAAGCACAATATCTTCCGATGGAATAACTTTTCCTCACCCAATTTGCATCCAGAAGTCTGTAACATTTTGATATTGCTCAAGCTGTACAAACATGATGCTTGCATAAGATTTGCATTTCATTTAAAAACTATTATTGTTATTACTTATAATCCTTTCTTATAAAATAGATAATTTTACTATAAAATAATAAATTTATTAAGATATTATTAAATTACGTTTAATATTTAAGACGGACGAATGTTACAAGAATAAAAAAAAATTATATATCTTACTTTTTAATGTTTGTATGCGGTAAGAAAACAAACAATAATAATTAAATACGCTCTAAAAATTAAACATAGTAATATTATAATATTAAAAATGTTAATATCACGTCAAAGGTTTATGTCACGGCTTATGTCATAATATTTTTGTTAAGACGAGCTTATATCTCAATATTTTAAGATGTCACTTTGTGGTTTGATAATGTAAGAAAGAAAAATCAAATGTTCAGATACAGGATATTTGCTCTTCTCTCCCTCAAACCATGGAACAGGGTCGGCCGTTATTGTTCTAAGATATCGATAAAATTTTCTCAATAAGGTACTCATGCGCGAAATACATCTCACGATCGGACGACAACGAGAGATAGAACGGTATCGAGCACCTATACTTGACGAAAGCAAACTACGACGGATAACACGCCGTACCTACTCTCCATCATTTTAATATTCTCTCACGTTCTGATTCTCCGTGGTGGACGTATATTTTATCCCGGACCGGCACGAATCACGTTTCGCCTTTCAACGTTGAGCATATCCATCTTACGATAACATATTCCGGCGATATGGAGATTCTTATGCAAAACATCCCCTCGAACGTTCGTTACACGTTTCCACGCATTCGTCTTCGAGAGTGGCGTCACGATGCCAGAGGGATGCACACCCGAATAAAGACTGTGCCAGTGACTGTGCAAATGAGATGAGCTATCGCGAGATGTAACGCTACTGATAATACGTTTTAAGAGTTATTTTTGTACATCATCCATGTCGCGACGTAAAAAATACGGTTACTTAATAATTCCATTAGTCAAGATTAGCGGAAGGCAAAGCTGGGAAAATATTTTGTAAATCTTTTATGATAGGAAAATAATGTTATGTGAATATACGGTGCATATTATTCGAAACAATGCAGAGTGGTGTACATGCAGTGTACAGTAAATTCAAATAAAATCTATATCTTGATATGTGTCCCTTATGATTCCACAGTCACGAAATACTATCGATTGTTACCTCAATGTGTATTAATTCCGAAGTATTGTGATGTGTAATATTCATGAGTGTAATTATCTAGCAATAATTATTTATACCAAATTTAGAGATACATACAAGGCAACACATATTTATACAGGAAATTTGAAACAGAATCGATACTGGCGAAACAAAGAGCGTTACTATATATATTATGTTATATTTCATAAGTAAGTAATAATTTATCATTACAAATAATGTGTCAATAAAACTTTACAAAATATTCTACAATTTATATAATACATTTATAATATTACTATCACTCAGGTATCTTTGATGAAGAGAATGTGCAGAGATTGCAGAGAAAATTAAATATATATATTAGATAATCATTATATACATATATCATTATATACATATTATAAACATATTTTTCATCAAAGCGATGAGACTTTCGGTATAAAAATATCAACTTTTTTCTGGCAATGAGCGGAATCGGCCATTCGGATTTTTCCGTGAGGTTTTATAGCACGTTCGCATCTTGAAAATCCTATCGTGTGTTGCATTCGCGATGCTGCGTGCTGTACGTATCCGAAGTGTCGTTCGAGGGGCAGGTCAGTAGTAAAAGCATTTACGTCGGCAATATTGCGGCAGTTGGACGGACGAAACTTCGATCGATGTTCCTCGCCATCCAGCAACGATAGTTATATCTTATACGAGGTATTCCAGGTTCATCGTACTTTCTTTTATTCGCGAAAATAGCTTCTAAGTTATAAATGATTGAAAATGAAGGACACTGACTTTTGTGAGTGCAAAATATATGGCAAAAATCTTATTTTCCAATCTATTTCAAATCAGAAAATTTACGTTACCAACATTTTTATGCAAATTTATAAATCCTGCGAGTTTTAATATTTGCGATAATATATGGCACACCCGATTAAGTTTTTATTGTAGAAAAATCGATTTAAAATTCAAAGCTTTTGTACGGAGGATGACAACGTTATTAAAAAAAAAACGAGTATTTTTCGAAATTAAAAGCTTGGTCTTCTGCTTCGTTATATGCTAGAAATATAAAGCAGCGAATAAAACGAAGAGATATCGAACATCTATAGTGTTGTTTTCCGTGTACGTACAAAAATCATAAAAAATGAATTTATTAATAAAAGCCAGTTTTACGGGTTTTGAGCGAGTCGCGGCTGCGCTTCGTTACACAGCAGGAATATGATGCGCGGGGTGGCGAGAGTTGAATGCAGCGGGATGGTGTAGTTTATTGCATGGGTGGAGGAATTCGAAACTACGTCATTGTTCGCAAGTGTTCTCAACTTGCCCGCACTCCCCGCCGTAAAATTCTACAATAGATCCTATACGCTTACGCAATAACATGCACGCAATAACCACGTGCATAAAACACGTACGCCGGATTTCGTAAAATTGATACAGGTGCGGAGATCCATCCTACAACCTACAAGCATTTTTGAGTAAACGATAGAGGGTGTAGCTTTGCTACATATCTGGCCATTATTAATCGTATAAAATAATTAAATGGACGGCTTTTATATGAAAATAACTAATTTATATTATGCATATTATTTTATAATTTCATATGTAATGCGTATTATTTTATAATTTTATTTAAATGCCCAGTGAATCTCTCGCTATCATAAAAGAGACGACTGCGAATATTTGACCACGTACACTCGGAATTGATTTTATCGTAATATCGATGGGGCACTACGATATTTTATTTTAAATCGCGTGTGACGTTGGATTTATTTTTTGTATGTGTCTGGCATCGTGTTTACATAAGATTTATGGTAAAAGACCGTGGAAGAGTAATTAATAATGTTGAATAATTGTAGGCTATAATGTCTGTGTCTAGTATTATATATCGTCGCGAGCTACGTTACATTCTTTTTAGTGCATTATCCTTTACAATTTAATAAAAAAAAAAAAAAAGGTTTTATTGTTCATGTTGATACTTCTTTATGATAGGAACACGAGTAAAATATATTTTTTCTGTTGTATTACTGGGGTATATTGCTTCAATAAAAAAGTCCGTAACGTTAGAGTATCATTTACGACACTTCTTACATTGAATTTTTTAGCGATTGATTGATTGAGCTCTTTATCACCGAAACTAGATTAATGTATGCATTACCGGCAAGAGATTAAATAATTCATAAGAAAATTTGCCTTTAGCCATATTAATCATTATGACACTTAATTTATATAGTCTCAGAGGCCATTATTACGACAGAGACACTTTTACAAAGCCACATCGTGTTTTTCCTATCTTCATCATCTTGTGACCTCTCGTATTTTAATAGTACTTAATTACCACTGCATTAATGATTCCTTGTGTTTTGTGTATGTGTGTCTTTGTCTCCGTCGAATCTCTTCCAACCTAATTCTGCTGCAGCTCTTTGGAACCGCGCCATTGTCCTCAGTGATTCTCAGTTCATGTTTTATCAGTCTGTCGCTGTTGTGTTTTATCAGTCAATATTGTATTTTACCTCCATATTTTTATTTTAATCCCGTACACCTTATGCGTTCGGTTAAAATCTTTTCATCGTTCAACGCACATTCGTACACCGGTGTACACACAGTTTTTACGTAATCGTGTTTATCAGCAAGAACGGAAGGTTCTTCAATATTGCTAAAAATATTCAGCTTGTCCACTATCCTAAAAGCTTTTGTATTAAATTAATTTCGCGTCAAGTGATCTATTGACAATCGTCTGATAATTAAATCATGCGAAGATCCGTCTTTCGTTCATCATATTCCCCTTTACCGAAAATGCTCGTATGCAGTCATAAACGCGTGAACACATATGTGGATAAGTGGTTACCTGCGGAGGACACCGTGCCCCGGAAACGCTCGGGCACAGCTTAAAGCCATTATCGCGGTGTACCTCGTCGTTCGTTCACGGCGACCATAACCGTCAACGGCAAACTCGGCGTATAACAGATGCGTGTCCGGCGAGTGCGCATATATCTGCACATATTTGCAACTAACCGAGGCGATGCTACGCGAATTTCATTACGCGAACGCACGAATTACTCAGGCAGGCAGGTGTCAGATTGAAATGCACCGGATGACCGAGTTGACCGACGGGCAAATCGCGACGATGATTGCACCGGTTGATTTTGATCCCGCAGCGCAAGAAGAGCTTCATCGCCCGATGCGAACATTTCTACAAAGTAAACATCCCATTTTCGGAATTCGATATAATCGTTAAGGAGGGTGAAATTCTGATTCTTCACCAAAGAGTTTTTAATTTGATACACTTCAAAAAGAGTTCTGTATGTTATTAGATGTATATATATATTAAATGTAAAGAAAGAAGTGTTTAAAGTACCTCACGTTTTTACTACACGAAAATTGACAATTTTTAATTCCATTTTAATTCTGAAAATGTACGGCATATTTCATGCAGATAAATCTCGTTTTCAACCTACAAAATTAAAATCAATTAATTTATCAGATGTAAAAAATGCGATATTAACAACTTTTAAATTAAATATTAACAACGTTAATTTCGTAAAACAATATTCCTTGCTATTTGCAAAACTCAAATGCTCTTATATTTAGTATAAAATATCTACAGGCATGTCTTAAATTCCAATAATTCCGGAGTTAATCAGGCAAACGTGGCTTGAAAGACAGTCGCGTCGAAATTGATTCACAACATATATAACTTCTTTATCTTTATATAAAAATCACATCTCAGCGAGAATTGTCGGGAATTTCGACCCTGCGACGCGTTTCACGTTCTCCAATTTATTTGTCTCGGTGGCGGATATTATTCCGGCGAGTCCTCGGAACTCTGAATTCCCGAAATCTTCGGGAGACAAACGCCGGAATCTCACGAATTTCCTCAGCTGGAGGCAGCCGAAAAACATGCGGCGCCATTATGAGCGTATGCACGCAAACTCCTACGTTTTCCTCCTATCTCGTCAACGTTCCTGTTTCTTCCGACGAGAGCGAACTTTACCACGTCGTGTGTCTCGAGGGATAAAACACCGTCACTTTAGTATTCGTTGGTATTCAAATAAAAGTCAGAAGTTAGTGTCCTATGCTGTACATATTGTCTACTCGTTTCGTTCTTTTGAAGATCATTATTATTAAGAAACATATCTGGAAATTAAGACGCTGTCTTTCTTGGAACGCAAAGGTATTTTGAGAAAATAACGAACAAAACTATTATACAAAAAAAAAATTAAAAATAGTTGAATATAAAATCTCTGATCTTAAAGTCTTAAAGGTAGATAATGTTAGAATTATCTACGATGGTCGTGGTCCAAGAACTCTTTTACATTTTTAATACTTTTGGGAAAATATTATTAGAGATGCGATTATAATTAAATACGTTAATAAGCTACATTTATAAAGTAAAATAATGTCTACAATCAACGAGTATTCGCAAGCATCGCACGTATTCATAATGCGAGACGCGTGAAGTAGAAACAATCCGTGCGTAACGCGGTTTAACAAGATACGTGAGCTTTGCTCCGAAAAATCTATTCGCTGCGTTTTAAATGAAAATTCAAGTGCTCTACTGTTGCGACACTCGGCGAGGAATTTCAACAAGCCTCGATAGGCACGATAGTAAAGCGCCGTGGATAATCCGCGCCCACGCCGGATTATACTTGCGCCTTATTGTTTCCCCTTGTATAAACAATACGGTTTGAAATTTATTCGACAACGAAGCTAACGAAAATGTCACCTATATACTGAAAAAATGAGACGGAAAAGTAACAGAATCGTTAGATGACTAAACTACGATACTAGATGAGATGAACTTATATAGAAAAGAAACTAACGAAACTTAAGATTCAGACTGCAAAAATCCCATCCGTTAATGGATTTCTACAGAAATCTGTGGGTCAGAAAGATCTCTTTTTTTTTTTAAATTATGTATATTATGATAAAAACGAGACTTTATTCTTTTAGCACCTCCTTACTTCCCTATACTTGGACGCACTAAAGAATGATTAGCTTTATGTCCGGGAAAACCACTTTATCCACCCTTAAGTGTCACACGGGAAGATTTAGACTGAAAGATAGCGCGAAAAGAAGGGATCTGCTGCTCGTAATGAGCTAAGTTGTTTCATTTATATTTTACGAGAATAAATGAGGGTTACGAGGAATTCGGATATCATGGTGCATAATTCACATATTGAATTCGCTCCAACAAGTCGATTGTATTTCTGTGATAAAAACAGCGGATTATAGTAATGGAGACTGGAATATCGCGCTTGTTTAATATGCCAGATAATAAAACGAATAAAAAATCTGCCAGAGCTTAAGTAGCAAAAAGATCTTTTTAAAAATTTATTAAAATTACAGACACAGAGATTTATTGCAAAATTTATATTTGGTCTTAGTCTGACACTGCTAAGCGAATAATGAAACTAACCTGGAATAGTTCTTTTATTTTAATCATAATTAAATAATTTGTAGTGCAATTTATGGACTTTTATATTATATATATATATATATATATAATACGTAAGAATATAATATATGGAAGCTGAGAGAGAGAATGAGAATTATCTACTTATCTATTCGAAGTTAAAATATAGTGCTGTTAAAACTTTATAATAATTTTGCTATCCCCTTCTGGAAGAATTAATAGGAAATTATATCATAATATTTCCCTTGGATACTTAATATAATCTTTTAAAAATCTAAGAGTTCACCTTTTGTATCCTTCTTGAGGCAGCCAAGGATATAAGGCTTTGTCCTCTCAACTTTCCATTAGACATTCAACGAGTTGCTACGGTTTTATGAGCAATAAAGGTCACGAGTGAAAAAGGAAGATTTATTCTTTTTAATCTTGTACATAGTATTCTGCCGGTGATAGAAATGACGTTCTTAAGGCATCGATGGTGTTAAAATGCTAAGGTTCATATAATCCATAACCGTTAAAGCAGCACAATGCTGCTATTACTCTCTGAATGTTTGGCGAAATTTAAATAATATCCGCGCATCATAAATCACAAAATCGTGACACTTAAAATTTTCGTTAATCTTTGTAGACTTAACATCATAAAATTCTACTCTTGTATACATTATACACCACGGCCATCCATAAAATTTTATTATCAGCGTTATCAGTAGCATTTATAACATCACGCATCTTCTTTCTATCTAAAAAAATCACCTGCATCATTGCTTTCTTAATATCAATTTATATTTCTGTTTTGTGAACTATCGAACTTCTCCGGTCGATGCTCCAAGCCCGAAGAAAAAGAATTCAATCAAAATCTAATCTAGCTTGCAACGCGCCGTGTCAATGAGGTAATGCACTCGCTAATTTGATAAAAGCTGTGACAATCAGCGGGTAACACGCGGCAGATGGAAATCAAGTCCTGCACACTGTGGCAATCTATCTAACCAAGCATCGTTACTCCGATATCGATCGTGCTGGTAAATAATGTTGATATGCATCAGCGCAAACCTCAAGCAAGTTATACGCGAGCTATATTAATGAAATAATCATATAACGATTATTTGAAAAATATATTTTCTTCGCGTATAAAAAGGTTGCAAAATCCGAAAAGTTCTTTTCAATATATTTTATACAGAAAAATAAAAAAAATCCATAAATTAAATTCGTAAACGAATCGAGCCATATCTGTTATTGTCGGCAGATGTTAAACATTTTTGGGGTTGTTATTATTATTATTATTTGTACATATTGATCACGAATTAATAATGAATAACCGATAATGCACATTTCTATCGATCTGAATTGACGAAAGGTTGATAAATCGTAGGAAAAGCGATTAACTGCATGTGAGTCATTAATTTACTCTCCGAATGAGATTATTTAAAATGATGAACATCGAAGCTGTATACGCCGGAGCTTATTATCGGACTCATTTCCGTGCTATCAATTTGCCATCGATATTAAAACTGTCATTGTTTTGATAACAACAAGCTTTATTCATAAACAATTGAGCGTAGCTTTTGCTAAAGCTAATAGTTCCAATAATTATGCCCGGATCTGCATCTTGTAATTAATTAAGTTGAAGTAACGAGCACGAAATACTTATTTCGTTTTTCCAGACGTAAACAGCAACAATGTTATAATTACAATCGCATCATGAAGTTCCAAGTCTCTTTAGGAAACTTGAGAAAATCGTGATATAATTCAAAAAAGTAAAAACAGATCTCGCGGAAAGGAAAGAGGAGAGGAATAAACTTTTATCTATTTTAAAACTTTTCATAATGGATAACTTTTACTCAAAACTTTTTCTACTAACGCATGGTTTAAACACTGTAGCGCCTTGGCAAATATCTGAAGAAGTTTTAGGATGAAAGCGAAGTTCATGAAAAGTGTCAATGTCATTTCGTATTTCATCATTTTTTCTTTCATCCCGAGATATATTTAGGAAGGTGGAAGGTCAGTTTTTTTTTTAGAAAGTAGAAGTGTTAAGAAAAATTTTATTTTAGGATCATCATTACTTCTCTTTTATGCTCTATTTTCTTTTTAGAGATGGAGTTATTCGAAAAAAAAAAGAAATAAATCCGTTGGACGGGCAAACACAACCTATCGTCACTCGAAAGTAAATCGTAAAACTGGTTCGAACGATTAACTGCGGATGGAATACGGGGGGATCAAAAGGGCTCGCATGTCATGAAAATTTCCATAGAGGCATCTCTGAACAGATTGCCGCAATACGATGCGAGCAAATATTTGTTTATACTCGCGGATGCTGCGAAGCTCGAATTTTCAGGGTGCGAGTACATTTGTGGGGGCAACTTGGTTACGTATCTATCGGTCACACGTGCGCGTGTTCGTGCCATGTACGTGTCAGCGGCTTACAGACTTTCAACGTACCTTGTTGACAGGATCAACCGGCGGCGAAACCGGTACACTCGTCTCTCGGCTTCACTACAACCATTTGCAACCAACAAAAAGTATTTTATATCCGTCGAGCTCGATCAATTTTCCCGCGAATTGGTTTATATGTTCGGACGATACGATCGTTTTAGCATTGTACCTAACCATCTGTCGAATAGTTCTCATGCAAATTTAAATTAACTACTGTGTGTGTGTGTGTAATATGAATTTAATAGAAAGAAGTATTCGCGAAATTAAATTTTGTCATAACAATCTCATTAAAACGACGTTTAATATCTCCAAATTAAATTTTGTCATAATTATATTAAAACGGCTTATTTATATCTCTTATTCTGTAAAAACACTAATTATTTTAAAATATTTGATTATGCGAAAATCTGAAATAATATGTTTTATTTTGGTTTAACCATTAAATATTAACAAGATTATTATTTGAATAGCAGAAAATAAACAAGTTTTACAGTTTTAATTATACTGTAAAAATAAATTATCGATCTCATACTACCAATTTATAAGACTTATGAATAATTAATTGAACCGTCGAATTTAAACTAACTAAAGGCAAAATTTTACATTAATCCAAATTAATTCTACACCGTGCAAGAAATATTTAAAGACTTGAAATATTGGATGGATGCAATAATGCAAAATCACCAATATATGCTAGTTGTTGCAAGCATTAATCAAACTATCAAAATATTTGAGCGTTTTAGAGAGACATTTCGTTAATTTTTAGTAATTTTTTCTATTCTTACTGTAACATTCTTATATTCAATAATACTATATAATTTGGAGAACATAAACTGTGAGTTGCGCAAAAGAAAATGGAATTAACTAGAACGTTTAAGCGATAATTTTTTCTTATCATCTTTGACCGACGCAGGTGCGTTTATAAAGAAGTAATGTACATACTTTTTGAGGAACAAAATATGCGAGCGAAAGCAGAATTTCGTGAAGTTTCAGCAGTCTCCAAAGTGCGTCTCGCTAACATAACACGACTAAAAGTTCTTCCAAAATTTCGGCGAAAGCTTCCATCTCAAAATTTCTTGCATCCGCTATCAGAAATAAAAGTACGGACGTAGCAATTCATCGAGTAATTTTTAGTGGAGACGTACTCGTCCAAATACAAAAAGAGATTTTATAAAGCAGCTTTTATAAAGCAGCTTTTTATTACGATTTTTAATAAAATCTGTTTTATAAAATTCTATATGTATAATATGTACATTGCAAAGATATTTTATCTTTATAGAAATCTTTCTGGTTGAACTTATTATAGATTCAATTATGATAAAGGAAACAGAGTATAATTTAATTTTAAATCTCAAATGTTATCGAAAAAGACAATTGTCTTCGATATTAAACGGAAGAATCTAGTTAGCAATGCTAAATTTAATTACGAAACTCATCCAATAATCGATAAATATGTCACTAAATGTCACATGGCTTCTCTTTATTCGTGTCAACTTGAATTTTGTAGATATTATGGCCGCGAATTTATATGATATTATCCTGACATTCGCGAAAAATCGTTTATCGAATAAACGAAGTAAATTGAAAATACACATGCCTTGTTTGGACGAATA